>CM045768.1:116741122-117371440 GCA_025200525.1 Camellia lanceoleosa
TTTCAAAAGAGTTGAAAATTAGCTTCATTTAAGCTATAAGTAGGTCAAGTTAAGCTAAACCAAACACAAGTTTTTAACTTAAATTAAGTTAAAAGTGAACTAAGCGACTTATAAGCTCTACCAAGCACCCCAAAAGAGTTGAAAATTAGTTTCATTTAAGCTATAAGTGGGTCAAATTGTTTGAATCAAACACAAGTTTTTAGCTTAAATTAAGTTAAAAATTTGAAATAAGTAGCTTATAAGCTCTACCAAATGTTAGGTATACTTCCTTATTGGAGTGTGGGACCCAATTGATTTATTAAAAGAGTTTTTAATTTGGTTTGGTTTAGGTATAATATATTTTAATATATTATATCTAATTTTTGGAGACCCAATTTAATTTGGTTACAACTAGGGTTTGATAACAAGGCCACAAGTTTACCATATATATATATATATTGGTATTGTTTATGTTTTTGCCTAAGATGTAGGAAAAAACTGACAAAGAAAAGTGAAACTCAATTCATGGGTGTGTTTTTCTTGATCCTAGTGCTTAGAAACTTCATTGGTTCCAAGTTTTGATTGGTGCTTGAGTTGATCAATCAATTTGGTGGCATTTAAGTTTGGTGGAGTGATTTGTTCAAGCTTCTAAAGTTACTCCGCTCGTGGTCGCTGGATTCGGCTGAGTTGGATTAATTCTTTTGGGTCTTCTTCAACTCTGGTTTCGAAGATTTTGGTTCATCTATTTGGTGAGGTTTTTCCTCTTGTTTATTTGTGATTATTTGGAATTCACCTAAGGGTGATTTTGTGAGACCATTCGTGTCTCTTTTGTAATCGTTTGGAAACTTATTTGATTGATAGTGAAATCGGATTTCGATTCCGTGAACGCACCTCACATTGAGAGGACCACGTAAAAATTCTTGTGTTGCTTTTGATTTAATTTTTCCGCATTAGTTTTTATTCCCATTGATTGATTTACTTGTGGAGAATCACATATTTTCCCTAACAACTGGTATCAGAGTTTACGGTTTATTTGGGTCTATTTATTTATGTAAATCAATTGAGGGGAATGTGGGTCGTATGTCCAGCTTCAATGGAAGCAATTGGGTAACTTGAAAAACTAAAATGGAGGACATATTATTTTGTAAATATTTGTATAGACCCATTGAGGGTGATAGTAGCAAACCCAAAGGTATGAAAGATGATGAGTGGAAGAGGCTTAATCAAAAAGCCATTGGTATTATCCGTCAATGGATTGATGACAGTGTATTTCATCATGTTGCTACTGAAACTTCAGCACATGATTTATGGAAAAAATTAGAAGGCCTTTATGATAGAAAATCAGCCACAAATAAAGCTTTTCTATTTCGTAAGTTGGTTAATTTAAAATACAAAAATGGCAGCTCCATTCCAGAACATTTGAATGAAATAAAGAGTATTGTTAACCAACTTGCTTTTATGAAAATTGTTTTTGATGATGAGTTGCAGGCTTTGATGCTACTTAGTTCTTTGCCCGAAAGTTGGGAGACTTTGGTTGTGACAGTTAATAATTCGGCGCCCGATGGAGTTGTCACAATGGGCCAAGTCACTAGTAGCTTGTTGAATGAAGAAACTAGAAGAAAATCAACGGGTTCTTCTCATTCGGAAACATTTGTTGTGAGAGGCCGAAGCAAAACAAGGGAGAGGAGTAAGACTCCTTATGGCCGTGATCAAAGCCGTGACAAATCAAAAGATGGTTCTTTTTCAAAGAAAGACATTGAGTGCTATTATTGCCATAAGAAAGGGCACATGAAGTGAGAATGCCGAAAGCTCAAGAACAAGGAGAAAATGCGTGACAAAAGTGTGGATAAGAAGCAAGAAGACACAACAACAGTTACTACCGATGATCTCGTGGTCGTGTGTGAAGATGATTGTATCAATTTTGTGGGCCAAGAGAGTAATTGGGTGATTGATTCCGGTACTTCTTTTCATGTGACTTCTCGAGTTGATTTTTTCACTACCTACACCGAAGGAGATTATGGTTCTGTTCGAATGGGTAATGAAGGTATGTCCAAGATTATTGGCATGGGTGATGTTTGCTTGGAAACAAATTTGGGTTGCAAGTTGTTGCTTAAAAATGTGAGGCATGTTCCTGATATTCGCCTCAATTTGATCTCTACTGGGAAGCTAGATGATGAAGGCTTCAACAACAAATTTGGTGATGGAATATGGAAGCTCACAAAGGGATCTTTGGTGGTGGCTAAGTGCAAGAAGACTCATAAACTTTATTCGATGCAAGGAAAAATTTATAAAGGTGTTGTCAATACACTTGAAGATGATACTTCTACTGAATTATGGCATAAACGGCTTAGCCATATGAGTGAAAAGGGGCTACAAGTTTTGTTTAAGAAAGAGCTTCTACCCCGTTTGAAAGGTACACATCTCAAAACTTGTGTTCATTGTTTTGCGGGTAAACAACATAGAGTTTCTTTTCATAAAAATGTTGCTTCTAGAAAAGAAAATGTTTTGGAGTTGATTCATTCGGATGTTTGTGGTCCTTTAAAAGTTAGAACACATAGTGATGCACTTTATTTTGTTACTTTCATTGATGATTATTCAAGGAAAGTTTGGGCTTTTCTACTAAAAACTAAAGATCAAGTTCTAGAAGTATTTAAGCATTTTCCAGCCATGGTTGAAAGAAAACAGGCGTAAATTGAAGTGCATCCGATCGGACAATGGTGGCGAATACATTGGGCCATTTGATGAGTATTGTCGACCAAGGTATTCGCACCAAAAGACGCTTAAAAGACTTTTCAACAAAATGGCGCGTTAGAGAGGATGAATCGCACCATTGTGGAAAGAACAAGATGTTTGCTTTCACAAGCTAAATTGCCAAGATCGTTTTGGGGTGAGGTAATGAAGACAGCGGTTGACGTGATTAATTTGTCTCCTTCCTATCCTTTGAATGGTGATGCTCCAGAAAGAGTTTGGACCGGTAAAGATGTATCTTATGAGCACTTGAGAGTGTTTGGTTGCCGAGCTTTTGTTCACATTCCTAAGAATGAGAGGTCCAAGCTTAATAGTAAGTCAAGACAATGTATTTTTCTTGGCTATGGGCGTGATGAATTCAGGTATAGATTATGGGATCCGGTCGACAAGAAAATCATTCGAAGCCGTGATGTTGTGTTTTTTGAAGACCAAACAATTGAAGACTTTGGCAAAGGTGATCAACCAGAGCCAAAAACTAGTGATCTCATTGATATGGATCCATTTCCTTCATCATCAGTTAATGATGAAAATGGGGGAGATGTGCAGCGTGTTGATTTCTGATCAAGGGGAGCCTGAGAGCTACCAAGAAGCAATTGAGCATGCAAAGAAAGATGATTGGAAGAAGGCAATGGAAGAGGAGATGAATTCCTTGCTTGAAAATCAGACTTATGATTTAGTAAAGTTGCCTAAAGGGAGGAAAATTCTGAAAAATAAGTGGGTTTTCAAATTGAAGAATGATGGCAAGAATCTGAGGTACAAGGCACGTCTTGTTGTGAAAGGCTTTGGGCAAAAGAAAGGTATTGACTTTGATGAGATTTTCTCGCCGGTTGTGAAGATGTTTTCTATTCGGGTTGTACTTGGCATGGCTGCAAGTATAAACCTTGAAGTTAAGCAACTTGATGTGAAGACCGCATTTCTTCATGGTGACCTTGAAGAAGAAATTTACATGGAGCAACTGGAAGGTTTTGTGGAAAAAGGGAAAGAGAAATTTGTTTGCAAATTGAAGAAAAGTTTGTATGGTCTCAAGCAAGCTTTACGGCAATGGTACAAAAAATTTGACTCTTTCATGATAAATAATGGTTTTTCTAAAACCACTTCGGATCATTGTGTGTTTGTGAAAATTTTTCTGGATGGTAAATTTATTATTCTTTTGCTTTATGTTGATGACATTTTAATTGTGGGTCAAGATTCTGCCATGATTAACAAGTTGAAGTTAGAGTTGAGTAAATCTTTTGCTATGAAAGATTTGGGACCGGCAAAGCAAATACTTGATATGAAAATTATTCGTGATCTCAAAGAGGAGCTGATTTGGTTATCTCAAGAAAGCTACATTGAGAAAGTTCTTGAGAGGTTCAACATGAATAAAGCAAAGCCGGTTGGTTGTCCACTTGCGGGTCACTTCAAGCTTAGTTCGAATCAATGTCCTATAAGTGAGAAAGACAAAGAAGAGATGTTGAAAATTCCTTATGCTTCAGCAGTTGGTTCTTTGATGTACGCTATAGTTTGTACAACGTCGGATATTGCTCACGCAGTTGGTGTAGTGAGTCGTTTTCTCTCTAATCCGGGTAAAGAATATTGGGCAGCGGTAAAATAGATTCTAAGGTATCTTCGAGGGACTTCGAAGGTGTGTTTATGTTTTGGAGATGGTAAGCCGATGCTTGATGGGTTCACAGATTCTGACATAGCCGGTGATATTGATTCTAAGAAATCTACTTCGGGGTATTTGATGACTTTTGCAGGGGGAGCTGTGGCATGGCAATCTAAATTACAAAAATGTGTTGCTCTCTCAACTACCGATGCTAAATTTATTGCTCTTACAGAAGCTTGCAAAGAAGAGTTATGGTTGAAGAAATTTTTGCATGAGTTGGGTTTAAAGCAAGAAAAGTATGTGCTTTATTGTGATAGTCAAAGTGTTTTTCACTTGAGTAAAAATTCTAATTTTCATTCGAGATCGAAACACATTGATGCAATATACCATTGGATTCGTGATGTGTTAGATTCGAAATTGTTACAACTCGAAAAGGTTCACACAGATGATAATATTTCGGATATGTTGATTAAGACTTTGTCAAGGGACAAACATTTAAAGTGTCAAATTTTGGTGGGTATGGTTAATATCTCCACCTAAGTCGGTAGGGGGAAAATTGTTAGGTATACCTCCTTATTGGAATATGGGACCCCATTGATTTATTAAAAGAGTTTTTAATTTGGTTTGGTTTAGGTATAATATATTTAATTTTTGGAGATCCAATTTAATTTGGTTACAACTAGGGTTTGATAAAAAGCCCACAAGTTTACCATATATATATATATTGGTATTGTTTATGTTTTTGCCTAAGATGTAGGAAAAACGCAAATGACAAAAGTGAAACTCAATTCAGTGGGTGTGTTTTTCTTGATCCTAGTGCTTAGAAACTTCATTGGTTCCAATTTTTGATTGGTGCTTGAGTTGATCAATCAATTTGGTGGCATTTAAGTTTGGTGGGGTGATTTGTTCAAGCTTCGGAAAGTTACTTCGTTCGTGGCTGCTTTGGATTCGGCTGAGTTGGATTAATTCTTTTGGGTCTTCTTCAACTCTGATTTCGAAGATTTTGGTTCATCTATTTGGTGAGGTTTTTCCTCTTGTTTATTTGTGATTATTTGGAATTCACCTAAGGGTGATTTTGTGAGACCATTCGTGTCTTGTTTGTAATCGTTTGGAAACTTATTTGGTTGATAGTGGAATCGGATTTCGATCCTGTGGACGTACCTCACATTGAGGGAACTACGTAAAAATTCTTATGTTGCTTTTGATTTAATTTTTTCGCATTAATTTTTATTCTCATTTATTGATTTACTTGTGGAGAATCACATATTTTTCCTAACACCAAACACCCCATATTAAAGAGGTTGAGTTAGATTTGGAAGACACAAACAATTATTGGTTTGAGCATTGAGTTGTTTAAGTCAATGTTCTTTATTTTTGAAAATAAAAAAAAAAGGATCCAGCTTGTCTCAAGTTGAGATCAAGACTGGACCCGTCCAGTCCGGCCCATGGGGCTTATTTTTTGGGTCCATTTTGATAATTCGAACCGTTGAATGTGTAGAACTCGTTGAGTACTATATGCCTGTAAAAAATCGCATTGATCGGATATCAATAGCTATGTGATCAAATCAGTTTTGTATGAAAAAAAATGAACGGTAAAAAAATTAACGATTGATAAAAAAACTTTTTTTTTTCACATAGCTATCAATATCCGATCAATGTGATTTTTTACAGGCATATAGTACTCAACGAGTTCAACACATTGAACGGTTCAGATTATTAAAACGAAACCTGTGGTGGACCTCATGGCCAACAACACGGTCGATCCGATTTGGATGGACCAAAACCATCAAAAAAAAAAAATCTCAAAATTTTGAATTTATAGGATTTAATAAGAATACATTGCAATATTATTTAATTCAACAAAAGAAAAATTACCAATACTTTAAATTTATATTTGATATTATTATTATTATTATATAATTCGAATCCAACATAATCTAACAACCATTCCCACCCTAAAATCCATCTATTCTAAAAAATCAACTTTAGTTTTAATTCCATCATTTCGTTAAAATTATTGTTAATTAATTAATTTATTTTTTATTAGATATCCCTTATGTGAGTGGCATGTGTTAAATAATTGTGAATTTTAACGTGCAACTTGAACGGAAGACTAAATTGAAATTAAAAATTTAAAGTTTAAGATTAATATTGTTGAAATTAAAATAATAGAGGCTAAAGTGAATTTTAAATCAGACTATATGGATAAAAAGTGTAATTTGCCCATTTCTCTATTTTTAAGCTTTTATGAACATTTTACAATTAATATTTTAATTTTTTTCAAAAAGCCTTTTTTTTTTTTTAACTTTTTAGCTTTAGCATCGACCTTATTTTGTTAGGATTTGGAAAGGTTATTTTAGCGCATAGAGTCAGGTTGGACCAATATTTTCAGCTCAATATATAAATGGATTCGATTTGAGATTTATACTTTCAACCTGGCCCACTATTAAATTAATTAATTAATTATAAAATATTAAAGTATATATTTTTTGTTACCATCTAGACTTTATCATTGTTAATTTGATTAGAACTCACATTTATGATGATGTTTGATTGAATTTATTTAAGAAATCTTTCAATTTATAATAATGTCAGTATGTTTGTTTAAGAAATATAATGTGTGATTGAATTTAACTATGAAATGTTTTAATTTTTTTTTAACATATAACCCGATGAGTAAGTTTAGGATTTATAATTATTTTTTGGCCGAATTTGTGAAGATGTAGGGGTCTGATATTAGAGCCAAACGGAGCTTCGACAAACACAAAATCTTTTATTATGTAATGCCAACCAAAGCCCGAACTCGGTCCGGGTCGACTAATGCTTATGCCTATTACATCTTGAAGTAATGATGTTTATTATTAAAGGTTATCATTTGGCCCAAACACTTATAACCCTAGCTATCAACCTGTTATTAAGCTCAAACTCATATTTAGATCTCGTTTGGAAATATATTATTTTAAGTCTCATTTAAAAAAAATATTATTTTAGTAATTTTTTGATTTCTTGTAAAAAGATATATAAAAAAATAAAGAAATTGATATGATAATTTGTAATAATTTTTTTAACTTTTGATTAATCTCCAAACAAGTCCTTAGGGCGGGCTAACCCAACCTGAATAAGACTTGAGCTTGGCTTAAATTTATGTACTAAAACCTGGCACGCTTGTTAGCCCATTAAACGTAGGCAGTTGGCCTGATTGCTAGCTCGTAAGCTTGGCAAAAAATAAGAAAAAAATAAAAAAATTTAAAATAAGTCTGAGAATTCGACTTAAGTCACGGGTAACACGTTAACTCTTTTGGGTCAAGCTTGTTGAGTATGACTCGATCCTAAGATTTTTTATTTGGGCTTGCTTAATTAATTAATAAAAGTCCATCAAATTTAGCTCACAAGCAAGAATTTTTTTGAAAAGTAACTATTTTAATTAATTTTTTAAATTTTTTATAAAAGATTTATAAAAATTTAAAGAGAAGAGCTGATTTTTAGTGATTTTTTTAAGGGGTAAATTACACTTTGCTTCCTTTATATTTGATCAATTTTTCACTTTGATTCTTAAAGTTTTTTTTTTTTTTTCCCATTTTGATCGTTCATGTTTCAAGTTTTTTTCATTTTACTCTTAAAACTAACTTATGTTCAACTTTAGGCTGAAAATGCTACAATAATTATTACATAACATAAAAAAATATATTATTATATTTGAGTTTAAATTTATGTTAGATGTATGAGTTATATATAATAAATATTTTTGTGCCATATGACAATCAATGTGTCATTTTCTATCTAATTTTGAAAAAAAATTAACTTTAGGAGTAAGGTGGAAAAACTTAAAATATGAAGGACTAAAGTAAAAAATAAATAAATTTTAAGGGTCAATGTAAAAGTGGCGGAACTTAAAGAGGCTAAAGTAAGGGTTGTGCAAAATACTGCACAATCTGCTAAAATCGTATTGATCCACACCAATCTCACCGTTTTATCCACTAATCGCAAATTAAACTTTAAAATTCAAGATAAAAGATAGTTTTTAGGGACTAAAATGATAAAAAAAACACATACTTTAAGGATTAAAATTGTCTTTTATTTATATTCTCGTTATCAATTTAGTTAGATATATGATCAAACTGACTTAAATTGACAACTTTGAGGATCAAGATGATAAATAATACATTTCTTAGGGACTAAAACTATGTTTTATCCTAAAATTTATAATATATTTTCGAAATCGTTCTGTTCCACTATAGTTGATATATATATATATATATATTTATATTTATATTTTAACTTTTAATGAAATATTAAAGTAAAAAAGAGATTTAAGACGTGAAATTTGTTAGAAATTAGTAGTTATATATATATATGAAAAATATTATACAAATTAATGTTATATATTATACAAATGTTTGATAATTAGTTAAGAATATTCTTCAATTTGACAAACCATCCCAAATTGTCCAATATAATTTAGTTATTTGTGAATCCGTCAATCCGTTATTTAATTTATAATTTTATTCTCAAATCGTCCGAACCATACATCTCACCCATAGGCAAAGTATAATTATCCACTTTGGCCTTCTTTGGCAAGAGATTAAAAACCAATTTTTTGCATTTTAACTTTGTTTGGATCACATCATCTCTATATTTTTTTACATATTTTTTCAAAAAAAAAAACTTACTTTTAACCAATTTAACTATTTTAATTTTTAAGTCGGTGATAAAACAAGCCTTAAACACTACTTTGGAGCGATACCAACCTTACTCATCAACTTTATCATCAACAATGTTACATCTATTTAATTTAGGATTATCAATAGGGTTTAATAGTTGGAATTAATTCTTATGAAGTCTTATTGGAAATAAATTATAGTAAAATCATCACTAAAAATATTTTTTTATGACGAGCTTTTTGCATATGTCACTAAAAATTAATAATTAATGACTTTTTTATCCCGATATTTATAAATTGTCACTAAAATTTACAATTGTTGATATTTTTTTGTGACGAATTTTTCAAACTGTCGCTAAAAGTTAAAAATTAGTGATATTTTTTTGTGACGATTTTTTAAACTGTCGTTAAAACTTATAGTTAATGATATTTTTTGTGACAATTTTCAAACTGTCGTTAAAATTACCAAAATAATTAGTGATTTTTTAATAGTTTTTAATAAAAAACGCTATTAATTTTCACATGAGTTATTGGATAATAAATCCACTTATTAAGAGTTACACGTAAATTATCTTTTAAGTTATCACTCTTAAATGACTTCTAATGATATAATATTAAGATTGGATGCCATATAATTTTTTTTTATAGTAAATTAAAATATGAAACTTATCAAACATATCATTAAAAATATTTTTAAAAAATAATATAGATAAAGTGATTCAAATATTTTGTCTTTTTATATGATGTACAACTCTGTCGAAGATAAATGACTTGTTTGGTTTGTATCTAAGCTATAATTTTTTAGAATTTTTTTAAAAATTTTGTTTGGTTTAAATTTTTTGAAAAAACAAATTTCAAAATCACTTTTTATTTCGTACACATTAATCAATCACTTTTTCTCTCATACATATCTTCTTAACTATAACAAAATATCAAATCATCCCAAATTTTTAAACTTCAAAACTATTTTCAAAATAATAATGACTGAGACCCCCATTTTTTGAGACCCTCATAACTTCCTTTGGATCTCCACCATTGATGGTGTGAGCCCCACACATACATGAGTAGGTCCCACATATACATCAAAGATTGAGATAAAAAAAAAGTCTCTAAAAAATAGAAATCTCAAACAATTTTCATTTTCAAAACATACAATTAAATAAATTATTTTTTTTTTAACTCACTCCCTAAATTTTATTTTAAAAATTTATCACAAAATACAAATCAAACCTATCCAAAAAGTTTGCGTAAAGATGTCAATTTGACAATCATTGCAAGGAGATGGACCATTAGAGACTCCATACATATATATATATATATATGCATTATGTTTCAGACTCTCACTTGGGGTGACCCAGGACTCCAGTGGAGTCTGGTTGGCAAATTTTATTTTATTTTTTTTTAATAACCAATTCCCATATATGTGTGGGTGGTGGGGTGGAAAAAAGTGAGTTCTCCATTAGGATTATATATATATATATATATTAGGGGAAATGACTATGATATCTTTATAATACATATATATTTTTTAAAAAAATTATTGATAAATCTCATTTAGAAGTGTTTTAATTTAAGAAGTTTATGAAGGAATTTTTTAACTCATTTAGTCCCATGTATGTATAGTTTTATTCCATAAAGTCATTTTTTTATTTATAGTGTTTTATTGGACACTTATGCCCTTATATTAATTTTGATACCCTTATAAATATTTTTTGAACGGTTAGCAATTTTATGATGTGAACATTCATATTTTAAAATTCACATTAGTAGAAATATAAAATTGGCCCATGGGCGACTCGAAACCCGTCTGCGAGCCGGGCCGGGCCGGGTCCGTTGACAATATGAATATTCACATTGACATGTTAACATTCACATTAATAGGAGTGTAAAATTGGCCCGCGTCCCGTGGTGGCGCGAAACGCGGCCCATATAGGCGATTGGGCGTTGACAATGTGAATATTCACGTTGACATGTTAACATTCACATTGATAAAAGTATAAAATTTGTCCGCGGTCCATGGGCGGCCAAAAGTCCGCCCGTGGCCCGGCCCGTTGACAATGTGAATATTCACATTGACATGTTAATATTCACATTGATAAGAGTATAAAATTGGTCAGCGTCCCGTAGGCGGCCAAAAGCCCGCCCGTGGCCCGGGACGGGCCCGGCCCGGCCCGTTGACAATGTGAATATTCACATTGACATGTTAACATTCACATTGATAGGAGTGTAAGATTAGCCCGCGCCCCATGGCTGCCCGAAACCCGCCCACAACCCGTGGGCGGCCCGGGGCGGGCTCGGCCCGTTGACAATGTGAATATTCACATTGACATGTTAATATTCACATTGATAAAAGTATAAAATTGGCCCACGCCGGTCGCCCAAAACCCTCGCGGTAAGCGGCCGGGGGACGAACTGGCAGCTTGTTGACAATATGAATATTCACATTGACATGTTAAAATTCACATTGATAAGAGTATAACATTGGCCTGTGCCACGTGGCTGCTCGAAACTCACCCACAGCCCGTGGGCGGCCCGGAGTGGGCCCCGCCCGGCCTAGCATGTTGACAATGTGAATATTTACATAGACATATTAACATTCACATTGATAAGAGTATAAAATTGGCCCATGACCGGGCGACCAAAAGCCGACCCATGACGGCCCCGGCCCATTGACAATGTGAATAGTCACATTGACATGTTAACATTCACATTGATAAGAGTGTAAAATTGGTCCGCAGTCCGTGGGTGGCCCGAAACCCGACCGCAGCCCGAGGCGGGCTTGGCCCGACCTGTGACAATGTGAATATTTACATTGACATGTTAACATTAACATTGATAGGAGTGTAAAATTTGCACGCTGCCCGAAGCTCGCCCGTGGCCCGGGGTAGGCCCGGCCCAGCCCGTTGATAATGTGAATATTCACATTGATAGGAATGTAGAATTGGCCCGCCCGTAAATTTTCGAAGCCGTCCACCTGGCGAGCTCGTTTGGTCGGGCCGGCATGTCCGAGACCCTAGGCTAGGGCCTAGGCCATCACTTTGAAGCCCGGTCCGGCCCATCTACCTGCTTAAGGCCCATTGAATGTTCGGTCTGAGGCCCAGCCCGCCTGAGGCATAATGCCTTTTTTTGTGAAAAATAATAAAATTTTGGTAGAAAGAATTAAAAAGAATTAAAAAATGGCCGATCCATAAGCTTGGCTAAGCTCGAGCCTAAGCCTAGGCTCACCCGGTCTTGCGAGACAGGCCAATTTTACACTCTATCAATGTGAATGTTAATATGTTAATGTGAATATTCACATTGTCACTGCCTACTGCCACCGGTTTCGGCAGTCGAAATTTTACACTCTTATTAATATAAATGTTAACATGTCAATGTGAATATTCATATTATCAACACGGGCTGCTCGCAGAAACGGGCTTACGCTTGCCGCAGGCCAATTTTACAGTCCTATCAATGTGAATGTTAATATGTCAATATGAATATTCACATTGTCCCGGGCCAGACCGGGCTCGTCTCGGGCCGGCCACAAGCCGCGGGCTAATTTTACACTCTTATCAATGTGAATGTTAGCATGTCAATGTAAATATTCACATTGTACATGGGCCGAGCCCCTACACATTGACGATATGAACATTCACATTGACGGTGTGAACATTCACATTAGGGGTATTTTGGTAATTATGTCACCCATAGGACTTATTGAAACATAAGAAAATAATATGAACTAAATAGAACATAAGTAGATGAAAATGGTATTTTGGTCTTCTTATCTCAAATAAGACCTAATGGAATAGTCAAAAAGAATATGGATTAGATGAAACATAAGTAATTAAAGATGGATTTATGAAAAAAAAACTTCCATATTTTTAATCTCTAATAAAAATAAAAATAAAAATAAAAATAAATATAAGAGAGATTTAAAATATAAAATTTGTTATAAATTAATAGTTATATATATGAAAAATATTATATAAATATTTGATAATTAATTAAAAATATTTTTTAATTTATTAAATTATTTTAAATAATTTAAATCACAATTTAATTATTTATCAATTCATTAATTTATTATTTAATTTATAATTTTACTTTTAAAACATTCAAATTGTACCCTACACACGCGTAAGCAAATTATAATTACCAACTTTATAACTATTTATTTTAAGCTGTGACAAAACAAGCCTTAAACGCTACTTTTGGACCGACACCAACTTTACTCATCAATTTTTATCATCTGCACAACTTTTTCGGAGATAAAAGGTCTGCACAAAGATGTCAATTTGGCAATCATTACAGGAGAGACCATCAGAGATTCCGTATTTATTTCTTTATTTATTTTTTTGTAAGGAAAGACTATGGTAAGAGTATATACACTTTATAATTATAAAAAAATAAAAATAATTTTACATTCTTAAGTTATAATTAAAAAAATTATAACCAAATACAAATGAAGTATAATTAAATATTTTAAAATAATGTTATAAATAAAAAAAATATTTATAATTAAAAAAAATAACTTAATTAAAGATTCATTTGATAAGAAGTGTGTTTAATATAATTTTCCTTTTTTAATATGTAAATTATTTTTAAAAATCTTAGTCGGTGTTTGGTATTAATTTTTTTAGTAACTTTTTTAATTAATTTTTCTTTATTTCAGTTTTTTTTTTAATTTCGAATTATAGATCAAACAGATCGGGAAAATAAAATCCAGAAATGACAAATAAAAAGAGTTTAATTTTTTAATGTTTAGTAAACTTTTTAAAAGAAATTATATATTTTTTTATTTTTAAATTGGTCCATACAAAATGAATCTAAAAAAAAAAAACATAATTTAAAAAAATACTAAAATAAAAAAATTCAAAAAAAAAAATTTGTGATTATTTTAGTGATATGCAAAGGGTCGCATGCCCTGACCAAATACTTAAGGTCACGTTTATTTGGATTTATAAGATAGAGGAGATTAAAATTACAGTAAAATTGAGTGAGGAGATTATTAGTATAGTGATATTAGATGGGAGATATAGGATAAGTAGTTCTTGTTTGTACATCAGCGGATTAATAATACTATAAATAGTATTAATATATAAAATTAATATTTTTTAATTTTTGTATTTTTTTAATACTATAATTATTTTTTTATTTTAAAAAATATAATTTTTACTTAAAAATTATTTAAAAATTTACTAATTCTTTCACTTAATTTCTAATCCCAACTCTCTCATAATTTTGTTAGTCCTACCAAAAAAAAAAAAAACAAAGATTACTAGTTGACAGAAATAATTAATCTTTTCATTCATATTCCAAACTAAACACTTTTTAATTATTTTCAACGGATTATTAATCCAATTCCCTTTTTGAGAAAGCCAAACAACCCTAGCCTATGAGTGCAAAGACCGAGCCGAACTCGGAAAGTCAAAGCCCAACCCCAACTCACCTCAGTCGTACAGTATTGGATACTCTCTCTCTCTCTCTCTCTCTCTCTCTCTCTCTCTCTCTCTCGATTTTGTCTTCAATGCAATGCAATAAGACTGCACAGTGCTACTCTGAAAATTCAGCTATTCTTTGTAGCTCAACCCCCAAACTCATCACCACATCACATTGCTTTCATTGTGCCAATCTCCAAACTTAACACAAGTTTCATGGACTTTCTTACTACCTTGTTGATTCCTCTCAAGACCTCTTCAATCTTCAAATAATCATTCTGGGTTTGTTTTTTTCACTTCCTCTTAATTATTGGCATTGTTGCGTCTCGTTTCATATATCAAAAAAACCCATTTTCTTTTTCACAGCTTTGGAGATGTAGTAGGTGGAAAACCTTATCTGAGTCTTTTCTTTTCTTTTTCTTTATTTTCTTTTTTCTCTCATTATTGGTTGGTAATCTATGAAATTTATGATTTTGTCATGGTCTGGTTTTAATAAATGCAAATCTTGTTCTTGGCCATGCTTGAAACTGTAAATTCCCTGAAAATTAGATTCACTGAGCTTGTAGGACCACCTCTCTTATTGCTCATTGACTCCCTCATTGCTTGCTATTTCTTTGATTTTGTTGCAGTTGTTTTTTTTAACTCCCACTCCCCCCATTGCTTTAGCTCTGTGTCTTGTGAAGTTCTATTCAGGTTCAATTTTCTAGTCCTTGTGCTCATTTTCTTTTCTTTAGTACCCATTGATTGATTTCATGTTGTTCAGCATTGTGCACAACCAACACATTATCTATCAATCTATTTAGTTGGGTAGAGTAGGGATTCTTGAGGGAGGAATGCAGATAATCTGTTTGATGATATTACTGTTACTGGAACTGGCAAAAGGAGATTCAGATGTGGATGTACTTTTGGAGCTAAAAAAGGGGATCCAGAAAGATCCTTCAGGGAAGGTTTTTGTTTCATGGAATTCAAGTTCCTTGGCATCTGATGGGTGCCCCAGAATTGGTATGGAATTAGTTGTAGTGAGGGCAGTGTGACATCAATTACACTAAATGACTTGGGTTTGGTTGGTGAATTTGATTTCCCTGCGATTGCTGGGCTTAAAATGCTTCAAAATTTATCAGTTTCAAACAACCAGTTGACGGGTAGTATCACAGAGCAAGTTGGCTCAATTGGGACATTGGAAGTTTTGGATGTTTCGTGCAATTTGTTTAATGGGTCATTACCCTCCGAGTTGACCAATCTAACAAACTTGGTGCTTCTGAATCTTTCCTCAAACAGTTTTGAAGATACAGTTCCCTCCAGCTTTGGAAACCTTGAGCAGTTGATGTATCTAGACTTGCAGTCTAATGGGTTTACTGGTGATGTTATGGATCTTCTGTCCCAACTGGGTAGTGTGGTGTATGTTGACCTCAGCAGCAACCGGTTCAATGGATCCCTGGACCTCGGGCTTGGAAACTTGAGCTTTGTTCTTGCAATTCAGCACTTGAATATTAGCCACAACAGCTTGGCTGGAGAGCTTTTCTCTCATGATGGAATGCCATATTTCGACAGTTTAGAGGTGTTTGATGCAAGTAATAATCAATTTGTGGGTAATGTTCCTTCCTTCAATTTTATGGTCTCTCTTCAGATTCTGCGGCTTGGTAGCAACCACTTATCAGGGTCCTTACCAGAAGCTCTTTTGCAAGAGAGTTCAATGGTCTTGTCTGAGTTGGATCTCAGCCTTAACCAGCTTGAAGGTAACCTCAATTCTGAAACCAAGGTTCCTGCTATAATTGCTTACTTTTGTTACAACCAAAATTTGCAAAAGAGAAATGCTAGGGACCCTAAATATTTTACCAAATATTCTACTAAGTGTCTCGCATAGGTGTGGGATTCACATGAGACTCACATGTGTGGATCCCACGTCTATGTGAGACATTTGGTAGAACATTTGATAAAACATTTGGGATTTTTAGCATTTTTCTTTGCAAAATATTATAAAATATTTTCTATAAACGTCTTCCAGAATGGGTAACGTTTCTCAATGCTTTCTATGTTTGGATCTTGTTTGTCTATTAATGTGAAATGCAAGTGGGTTTCGTCTACATTGCTACATAACCAAACAAACTCTATGCATTCTACAAAATATCAGACAATTTTGTTTTTAGCATTCGATGATGTAGGCTGTTGCAATTGTAATTTAAAACTCTTTTTCAAGTCATTATTAACATTGGTGGACCCAGAAATATTGTTAAGAGGGGGTCAAACTATATACAACAAAAAACTGACTATAAAACTTATTTTATCACATTCTTACAAAAGTTTTGCACGTATGTTGTACTAAAATAATCATTGTTATAAGCATAAAAATTAAACATTATTCTTAAATTTGCAAATAAAATTTTTAGTCAATAGACATTTGCAAAAACAATAGGTATCAAAACAGGATTATAAACTTCTTTTACACTTTGTACAAAACATAGGATCAAAACATAATAACATAAAAGGACTTTTTCACAATGATTATAGTCACATTAGGTTGTAACTAATACTAATTAAAGCCATAATCGAAGGCCATTTTGGTCGTAACAAAAACCAGCACAATGAGTTGTGGCGAATACTATTTTGGGACATAATCAAACATCAGAATGGGATGCAACTAATTTTGATTTAATAATTTATTAGACCTGCCACCATAATGGCCCATTGCCAAACACCACAATAATTCGTAACTTACATATGGTATACACTGTGTATTATAGCATGACCCTAACTACATGCTTCAAACAAGCAAATTGACAAAGTTGAGACTTCAAAGGGCCAACTCTTTACTTCTAAATAAGGTTTTAGTATATATAGATTACCAAGAAATACAATAAAGGAAGATGAGAACATTGGGGTAATTGAATTTTCAACTTAAATTAACCTTCCAAAACACCTTAAGAAATTGAGTCCTTTGCAGTTAATTGGCTCCATCCAATATGCTTATGGAAATCTGTACACCAAACACCATACAGTTATTGGACTGGCCTTTGAAAACATGGGCTAGCTGTTTTAATTAAATACCAGCAAAAGAATGTAAACCAATATAGGATAACTGAATCAATTCTTATTTAGGAGTTTATGACACTAGTGAGTTCAGAACTCAATTAGCAAGAAACAACTCACAACATGCTATCCTCGTTGCAGCAAAGTATTGTAGATGTACTGCAGTCCCTTTTGAAGAACACCGTGCATGGCATGCTAAACTGAAGTATGCCAACTATTACAGTCATGTCAAAAGCCTAAAAACAATATTGACAGATGCTATATGCATTTGAGTTTTTTCTTTATTATATTTTTTCATGTTATGGAATCCTATTTCACTAAATACAAAAGATTTTAAAATATCAGTAAGCATTGCTGCATTGTTGTATTATTTTATTTAAAGCTGAAGTTTGATATGTGGTAACAGTGACCAAAGTTGTCATCCAATACCAATAAACAACCTGCCCAAGGCAGCTAAGTGGGTGTCCTACTTATTCTAAAGTATAACCTGTCTTGCTATATGCTTCTCTACCACCTAATATAAATAAAACAATGACCATAAATGCTCTATCCAAACTGAGTAGTGGAACCGTTAAGTTTAATCTAATATGATTGAGAATAAGAAGAAAGTTCACAAGACCATGTTATTGTTTACTATATGACATTACTCGTAGCTTGTTTAATTTAACATCACAACTATCCTGAAACATTCATTGGAAAACATTTGCGTATGAACATTATGATAAATATAAGGGAAACAAGAAATGAAAAAAAAACTCGCCATTTACCTAACCAGGGGTGGAGATAGGGCTCCTTCATTGGAGGGAGGGGGGCTAGATGAAAGGCACTGGAGCAAGTTCAGGCTGGTAGATCAGTTTGGACTTAAACGGCTTAAATAATTATTAAAATGCAAATCACTAATAAAGATAATCATATAAATAATGAGAACACACTACGTGAGGTAATACCTTATACTCGCCTAAAAATGTCAAAAATTAACTAGTTCAGGATGTATTACATCAGTATAGTGTAATGTGAGCAATACATCCAGAAACAGTATTATAAAACAAACTGGGTTTCCGATGTTAATTGTCCCTGTGTTTTCACCTTCATTGAGTTGAATGCCATCAAGCTTCATTTTTATAAAGAAACTGAGCAATTTAGGCTGTCACAAATGCCCAATTCATAATGAATCCCGAGTCCAGAAAATTATCAATTTAGTTTAGATCCCTTGCTTACCATATGAGAGATATAACAGAAATTGTCTGTGTTCCAGGAGCTTGAATTGTTAATGGTTCACCACTAGAAGAGTGCAAATCAAAATTAATATCATAAAGTGGAGAAGCTAGTCCAACACTATAGGTGTGGGGTATCCATATGGAATATAGGAACTTTAACTGGTAAGACTATGGAATTGGTAGATGTCATGATTAGGAGGAGAGTTAGTATAACTTGCGTACAAGAAACTAAGGCTCCGTTTGGTAGAGCTTTGTAATTATGATTTGAGAATATGAGTTGTATTTTGAGTTTGTGTGTTTTAGAATTATGATTTGAGTGTAGAAAATTTGTTTGGTTATGGTTTTTGGATAAAGTGTTGAATTTTTGAAAGTTTGATTTGACATATAACTCATAACAAAACACATTACTTTCACATTATTGAAAATTTTGATCAACACTCATAACCAAACTCTTTTAAAATTCAATTAAAAAATTTATTATTAACAAAAATAACATTAATCAATTTTAATTGAAAATACTACTTTTTCAAAATAAATATTCAAAAATTTAAATCATAAATATTTAAATAATTTAAATAATCTAAAAAATTTAATAAGTAAAAAATTAAAATAAATATTCAAAATTTAAATCGTAAAATTTAAATAATTTAAATATTCAAAAATTAAAATAATTTAAATTTTAATATTTTAAATTTAAACAAAACTCAATTAAAATTATTTTAAAACTCATAACCAAACACATAAAATACATAACAAAAAAATTAAAATATTTAAAAATATTTTTATAAAATAGAGTTTGAATTTATTTTTATAAAATATTTTAAAATTTAAAAATTGAAATTGTAATATTTAAAAATTAAAATATTTAAAAATATTCAAAAATTAAAAAATTTAAAAAATAAAAAAAATCTTAACAAAATTAAAATATTTTTAGAATATTGATTTGAATGGAGTTTTGAAAAGAGTTTTGAATTATGTGTTTGGTTATGAGTTTTGAAAAGTAATGATTATGTTTTGAAATGAGTTTTGAGAAATGAGTGTAGAATTGTGATTTGAAAACCCTAAACAAACACAACACTCAAAAGTGAGTGTTGAACTAGATTTTGAAAACTCTGCCAAACGGAGGCTAAGTGGATGAGTGAGAAAGCTCGAGAAATAGAGGATATCAGTTTTAAACTATATTATAGTGGCAAGGATGGATACCAAAATGGGGTAGGAATAATAGTTGCCAAGGGTCTTGTAAAAAATGTAGTTGCGGTCATTAAGAAAGGTGACGGGATAGGATTATGTTAGTTAAACTAGTTATTGGTGAGAATATAGTGAATATTATTAGTGCATACGCCCCCCAAGTTGATTTAGATGATCAGACTAAAAGAGATTTTTGGGACCAAATGGATGGGGTATTACAGGAGATACCCGTAGAAGAGCACCTAGTTATAGGCAGTGATTTCAATGGCTATGTAGGAATAAATAAACTAGGTTAAGAGAGGATGCATTGTGGGTATGGTTTTGGTGATAGAAATGAGGCTGGAGAGTGTGTTTTAGATTTTGCGTTGGCTTCTGACCTAGTGGTGGCCAATACTATTTATAAAAAGAGGGGAGCATTTGATAACCTTTAAGAGTGGGTCAATTAGGAGCCAAATAGATTACTTTCTAGTAAGAAAAGTAGACTGTCTAAAATGCAGCAACTATAAGGTGATTCCCGGAGAGAACCTGACGTCTCAACATAGGATTTTGATACTAGATTTATGCTTTAAAGGGCAATACCAAGCTAGGAAAGATAGTGGGCGTCGCAGGACAAAATGGTGGGACCGAAAAGCGGATAAACTAGAAATATTTAAGAATAGAATGGATAAAGAAGGTACTTGGGACTTGGAACATAATACTAACACTATGTGGAACTCAATGACCAATTGTATGAGGAGAATCTCAATGGAAGTTCTTGGAGAGTCGAAAGGAAAGGGACCCAACCTTAGGAAAACTTGGTGGTGGAGGGAGGATGTTCAAATGATAATAAAGACGAAAAAAGAGTGCTTTAGAAAGCGGCCGAATGATAGAATTGAGAAAAATCTTAAAAGTTATAGATTGGCTAATAAGGAGGTCAAAAAGTAGTAAGGGAGACTAAGTTGAAAGCCTATGGTGACTGTGGAGAAGTAGTTTGGAAATACTCTTTGGATCCTGTAGAACGCTCGTGATCCTCAGCTAGTCACCTGAAAAAGAATGAACACTCCGGTCGAGGGTGCCGGAATTAGCACTTCGACGGATAAGTCAGTGTATACTCTCTTGGTTGCTTATATCTCAAGTTAAACTTGTTCTCACATACCTTTTTTAGCTGATGCTCTTCCAATTTATAGTCGTCCTTGATGTTGATAGTTGGGTGCACCTTTCGTCCAACGAACAATCGCTCATTCAGCTACCTGTTCATATTCTGCCCAGTTTACACCTGATTCTTTGGCCGATCTGGTTATTCAGCCTCTGTCCCTCTGGGACAGAGCCGTTTAGTACATGACTTGATTTCCTTCTTTAAGTTATTCGGCTTCCCTACGTAATAATATATTCGGCCCCCACAATGACCTATACACTAGACTAGATAGTAAGGAATGAGAGAAAATGTTATACAAACTGGCTAAGATAAGAGAGAGGAAAATAAGAGATTTTAATTAGGTTAAGTATATCAAGAGTGAGGACTATAAGGTGTTGGTGAATGATAAGAGATTAAGGAGAGGTGGAAGAACTATTTTGAGAAGTTGTTAAATGAAGAACATGGAGGTAGGTCAAGAGGGGAGGAAGTAGGCAGTAATGAGGAAACCCAGGACTACAGGTTCTATTGTAAGAATAGGAACTTTGAAGTGGAGATTGCAACTAAGAAAATTAAATCGAATAAGGTTTTAAGACCTGATGATATCCCTATTAAAGCTTGGAAATGTTTAGTGAAGAAAGGGGTTGTTTGGTTGATTAGGTTATTTAGCAAAATTTTGTTGACTAGGAAAATGCTAGAGGAGTGGAGGAAGAGTATTTTAGTGCCAATGTATAAGAATAAAGGAGATGTCCAGAACTGCAACAACCATAGAGGAATCAAGCTAATGTGTCATATAATGAAAGTGTGGGAGAGAGTGATGGAACATTGATTGCTCGATATAACAAAGGTGTTGGAGAATCAATTTGGATTTATGCCTAGTAGGTCAACAATGGAAGCGATCTATCTTTTGACGAGAATAATAGAAAAGTATAGAGAAAAGAAATGAGACATTCTTATGGTTTTTATCGATCTTGAGAAAGTATATGATAAAGTGCCTTGGGAAATAATCTGGTGGGTGTTAGAGAAGAAAGGGGTAACAAAAGGTTACATTGATGTGATTAGGGATATGTATGAAGGTGTGGTGACCACTATTAGATCGCTTGCTAGAGAAACAAGTGAATTTTCAATTACTATAGGGTTATACCAAGGATCAACCTTAAATCTTTATCTTTTTGCTTTAGTTATGGATGAGTTGACGCGAAATATTCAGGATGATGTGCCATGGTGTATTCTTTTTGCAGATTATATCGTGTTAGTGGATGAGACTAGAGAAGGAGTTAACGTTAAGTTGGAAACTTGGAGAAAAACGCTTGAATTTAAAGGATTTATGATAAACATAACTAAAACAGAGTACATGGAGTGTAATTTTAGTAATAGTAACAATGGAAGTATAAGAGAAGTGAAGATTGAGAACTAAGAACTACTTAAGAGTGAACATTTTCGTTATTTAGGATCGATTATCACAACGACTAGAGAGATTGGAGTAGATGTGATCCATAGAATTAAGGCAGGATGGCTTAAGTGGAGGAGTGCGTCTGGGGTACTGTACAATAAACGAGTACCCACTAGACTAAAAGGGAAGTTCTATAGAACGACTATTAGACTAGTGATGTTGTATGAGACAGAATGTTGGGCAACTAAGAAACAACATGTAGATAAGATGAGTGTTGTTGAGATGAGGATGCTAAGGTGGATGTGTGATAAGATTAGAAAAGACAGAGTTAGGAATGAGTATATTCGAGAATGGGTAGGAGTAGTACCAATAAAAGATAAGTTGAGAGAGAATAGATTGTGATGGTATGTGTAAGTTTTATGTATATTCAATTGTATTATAATACAAAGAATACATCTGCTTATATAGTAATCTTAACCCTAAGACTAAAAAGTAAAAGAAAACACTGTCATATATATACACAATCTTTCAGAATATATATACAATATACACTACCATATATATAAACATAACCTAATATTCTCACACACCCCCGCTCAAACTCAAGATATTTTAGCAGAAAATACTGAGAGTTTGCTAAGAAGAAACTAAAACTGAGCAGTGGTGTGAGTCTTGGTAAAGAGGTCAGCAAGTTGCAGAGCCGAAGAAAAGAAAGGAAGCGAGATAGAGCTAGACTGTAGATGTTGACGAACAAAGTGACAATCAATCTCAATGTTCTTTGTTCGCTCATGGAAGACAGTGTTATGGGCAATATGAATAGCACTACGGTTATCACAATAGAGGGAGGTCGGAGAAGATTGAGGGACGTCCAAGTCAAAGAGAAGACAACGAAGGTAGACAACTTCAGCAGTAGCATGAACCATAGTACGGTACTCAGCTTCGGTAATAGAACGGGCAATAACAGTTTGTTTCTTGCTTTTCTAAAAAATCAAGGAATCGCCAAGAAACAAACAGAAACTAGAAGTGGACTTACGATCTGTAACATCACCAGTCCAATCAGCAAGGTTCTGAAAAGCGATTGCGGTTGCGGTTGCGGTTGTGGTTGCGGTTGCCGTAACGGTGACAGTGGCGGTGGCGTTGTTGCGGTTGTAGGGTGTAAAAGCTGTAGCGTAACGATTGCGGTAACCGGAATCGTGAATTTTTTTTATTTTTCGCACAATTTTAAAAAAACTTACTGATACGTATATTTTTTTTCCATAATCATATTTATTGGGTTTTAAAATAAATATTGACCAATTTTTGTAAATTTTTAAATATGATCTAATATATTTTATATTTTTAAATCACTATAAATTGAGTTTTTTACATTTTATTTTAATAATTAATGACTTTATATGTCATAAATCCATTTTATGCTTGTGGCAACAAAAAAAAAAAATTATTGGACTTAGATGTATAAAATTATTTTTTAATTATTATACTTGTGGAAGCGAATGCAACTTTTAATTTGAATAGTTTTAAAAAATAAATTATATATACTAATGTAATCATATAAAAATTAAAAAATAAATTATAAAGAAATTTTTTTGTTTGGGTTTGAATCATTTGAATATTCATTCTCTTTTTGGATAACTAGTAAATAAAAATAAAATAAACTAATCAAAAAAAAAATGACATGTATAAAAAATGTGTTAATATATAATTATAGGTGTTATGTTTCCTAGATATTTTACAAAAAAATCAATCACTAAACAATGACAAAAGTAAAAGAATAAATAATAGCCTAAATATATATATATATATATAAATAGATAATGACCACACTTATTATTATTTTTATTATTATCAAACAATATATAGATAGACGCACACAGACAAAATAATTGAGTGATAGTAGCTGAATAGAATAGCATAGGTCTTACAGCTTTAACAAATCAATAACATGTTCATCATTTTCTCTCTTTTCTCTCTCTATTTCTTACTTCTCCATCTTCCCTTTTCATCTTCTCTCTTCTCTATCTATCCCTCTTCCCCCATTTTCAGCTTTTTTTTTGTTTTTTTTGTTTTTTTCTTGAAAGAAGCAGTTCGGAACCTTTACGTAACGGTGCGTAACAGGCCGTTACGACTGTTACGGCCAACACACCTGTGAATTTCAATCACACTGCAAAAGCGGTCGTAACGGGTGGTGGTAATCACCAAAATCGTTACGTAACGGCGTTATGTAACAGTTGTGGTCGCTTTTTAAAACTTTGCGAATCAGCATCAGCATAGGCTACTAAAGCCACAGAAGAAGTAGAGGACAACATCAATCCTTGGAAGATAGTACTGCGAACATAGCGAAGAATCCGAATCAAAGCAGCTCAATGTGTAGAACGAGGAGCAGAATTGAACTAACTAACCACATGAATAGCATAGGCAAGATCAAGGCAAGTAACCATCAAATAGACTAAGCAACCCACGAGCTCTCGATATAAAGTAGGATCAGGTAGAGGAACACCATCAGTAGTGTTAAGTTTTACATTAAGCTCAATGGAGGTAGCAACAATCTTAGTGTCAGTAAGACCAGCATGGTAAATAACTTCATTAGCATACTTGGCCTAAGACAGAAAGTAGCCCTTGGGAGAAGAAGCCACCTCAATATCAAGAAAATACAGCAATGGGCCCAAATCCTTTATTTCAAAGGTGCGGAAGAGATGCTACTTGACCTTAGAGATAGCAGAAGAATCGGAGCTAATAATAATCATACCATCCACATACAATAATAAGCAACAAAACCAACGAGGTGTGGAGGAGAAACAAAGCAGAGTCTTGGACAGAAGGATGAAACCTAAGCTTAGTAACAGCAGTCTGAAAGCGATTATACTAAGCATGAAGAGATTGCTTCAGACTATACAAAACACATCGAAGACGACAAACTTGTCCAGAGGAATGGTGAAGGCCAGGGGGATGACGTATGTAAACCTCCTCAGCGAAATGACCATTAAGAAAAGCATTCTTAACATCCATCTGATAAAGAGGCCAATGACGAACAACGATAGATATCAAAGTACGGAGAGTAGTAATCTTGGCAACAGGAGTAAAGGTCTCCTCATAATCAATACTATACTCCTGTGAAAAACCCTTGGCAACTAGGCGAGCCTTGTAGCGCTCAAGAAAACCATCAGAATAAGTCTTAACTTTGTAGACCCATTTGCAACCAACTAGATTCTTATCAGTTGGCAAAGGAACCAACTCCCAAGTACTAGTTTTTTGCAAAGCAGATAACTCATCTTCTATAACTTGAATCCATTGAGGACCTTGACAGGCCTCCTTGTAAGACTGAGGCTCTAAAAAAGATTTAGCAAACAAAAACGTACAATATGAAGAAGAAAAACATATTTTAGCAAAACCAAGTTTGACTACTTGTTTACTAAAAGTAAAGGATACTTACGGTTAGCAAGATCAAAGTCGTCAGAAGCAGGAGGATTAGTAGTAGGGGCAATGACAATTGGTGGAGAGAGAGTCTTACGATGAGAATAGACTAACAATGGAGGGGGAGAAGGAGCCAGCGGGGCAAAAGGTGGAGAGGATGTAACAGACTCATAGGGTATAGTGGAGAGGGACTCAGTATGAGGGGGGTTAGAAGGAGAAGAGGGAATAAGCTCATGGGGAACAATAGAGATGTACTCATCAAGAGGGACATCAGAAGGAAATGGATCAATGTGAACCAAATCTTTTTTAAAAACTAGAGCCGTGAGAGGCGGAAGCTAAAAGTAAGCTAAACGTTCCAAAAAGGCAACATGGCGAGACATAAAGGCGACGAGAAAAAGATCGTATAAATGATAGCCTTTTGAGTAAGATCAGAACCCAGAAAGACATACAAGACAGATTGGGCACTAAGTTTTGTTTTATCTTTCCGGAAAAGAAGGACAAAACACGCAGACCTAAAAACATGAAGGAGAGAGTAATTGGAAAGTTGGGAAAACAAAACCTCATAAGGAGAACGACCAGATAGTAGGGGGGTAGGCATACGGTTGAGAAGAAAAGCAGCGGTAAGAACTGCTTCCCCCCAAAAGGAAACTGGAACAGAGGCAGAAAGACAGAGAGATCTAGTTGTCTCAAGAAGATGATAGTGTTTACGCTCAGCATGACCATTTTGGGTAGGTGTATCAGTACAGAAAGTTTGGTGAATGGTTACCTAAATTGGCCAAATACTCACAGAATTCAGTTTTAAAATATTTCTCACCCAAGTTAGATCGTAACAATTTAATGGTAACTCCAAACTGTGTAGTGATCATAGACTAAAAGGTACGGTATATTTGGTAGAAGTCAGATTTGTGAGTTATAAGATAAACCCAAGTATAATGAGTGCAATCATCAACACAAGACACGTAATATGCAGAACCCCCTTTAGTGAGAAAATGAGAGGGTCCCCAGACATCAGTATGCACAAGAGAAAAAAGAGAAACAGAAATAGAAATACTTTTATTAAATGGTAAAGCTGACATTTTGGCAAGTTTACACTCCGATATTTATCGATTTGACTAGGAGAAACTTTACCCAACACTCCTGACTGAGCTAAAGACCGTAAGCGGTTAACAAACAAATAACCTAGATAAGAATGCTATAAATAAAACTGACTTGACTGAGAATCTAACTGAAATGAGGAAAGTGTAATTGGAGAGATGGATAGAGGGAAACGCAAGCTTTCTACCACATAGAGATCTCCAACTCTACGGCTGGTCCTAATCTGCTTCTTGGATACCCAATCCTGCACACAACAGACAGAAGAGGAAAAAATAACATTAAAACCAAAAGCATCAAGTTGACTGATAGATAGTAAATTGACAGATAGCTCAGGAACATAAAGAACAGAGGGAATAATGACTACAAACATGGCAGAGGGTAAGACAGACCCAATAGACAGAACAAATATACCAGACGCATTAGCAGTATTAATAGTAATAAGAGAGGGAGGAGGGTACAGTTTTGAAGTAAGGAAATGTGAGAAGTCATATGATAAGAAACACTATAGTCAAAAAGCCAGACAGAAGAAGATATACTAGAAGAGGACTCAAGCAAACCTAAATGAAGAGAGGTAAGAGGGGAGGCAAATGGGCATGGCTGAAAGGTAGACAAGAGGTGCTGAAGCTGAGCAATCTGGGCACTCAAAGAAGTAAAGTCAGGATCTGGAGCCAGAGTAGATGCAGTATAAGCAGCGAGAGATTGAAAGTTATTTTGAGTAGTAGCTCGGGAGTGTGACTGAGATTGCTGAGAAAACGCACAACCCTGCTTGGGACAGTTGTACTTCCAATGGCCCCTTTGATGGCAAAAAGCACTCATCGAAAGTCAGAAGCCCTTTCTTGGGCTTTGTAGTGGCCGGAAGCTGATAAGGAGGTGGGGTCGATAGTAGTGGAGGTTGGCCAAGAGCCAAGAAAATAGATAGAGACAAAGTCTGATTGGCCGTCTTAAGATGGGTTTCCTTGGAGGAGCTCACAAACAATAGCATCCACAGAAGGAAGAGGAGACTGGTGAAGAATGCCACCACAGATAGCCTCATACCGAGGGGAGAGAGCCGTTAGGAACTGCAATAATCGACCCTGCTCCCGAAACTCAATATAAGCATCTAGAACCTTGAGGCTAGATGGTTCCATAAGAGCTAGCTAACTGATCTCAGAGACTTGTCATCTCAATATAGAAGTCTTGAATAGACTGATCTTGCTGACGAGCACCCTAAATAGCTGTTTCCAACTCATACTGCTTAGCAAAGTTGGATTGCTGATAAACACTCTGTAAATAATCCTATACCTCCTTAGCAATACTGTATTAGAAAACATCATCTCAATACAATCATCCACAGAATTATGAAACCATGTCAGAACTTAGACATTATCACAATCCTAAGTATCACTGAAAGTCAGATATCCTTCCTTCTTCGGATCCGATAGACGAGGAACTAAACCGGAAACATAACCTCATTTTTTTTGACTAAGAAGAAATTTTTTCATAACACTGGCCCAATAAGTATAATTAGAACCAGTGAGTTTACAGTTGGCAGCTTAGATTTTGGTGTCCGACATTGTAATAAACCAAGGATGGATTAAAGTGTAATAAAGAGAGAATTAATAGGTCAAATAGTAATAAGCCGAGAACTGAAGTTTAGGTCTATAATAAATGAAGAGCAATACAACGAACACAGAGAGAAGAGAGAGAGACATACACACCAAATCCAGATGGAGCAGACGAAGGAACAGAGAAACCGTAGTGATGTATCGACCCAAGAGAGACATCGTTGTTTGAACAGACCCGACGAACCATGATGGGTGCTTGAGTAGCTAAACCAGAGAGAGAGAGAGAGAGGCCAAAGCCCTCGTGATCAAATCAGAGGCCAACGAATCAAAATTAGAGACCAAACTTCGCTCGAACAGATCCGACGAACCACGATGGGTGTCAAGCAATGTTTTCAAAATCGGACCGGTGAGCGAACCGGAAAAGGGACCGGATGGACGGGTCACCGGTTCAACCATCGGGTCAAAGCGGTCGAACCGTGACGTCATAATTAATATTATATAATTAAAAAATATAATTATAAATTATAAATAAATAAAAAAATATATAAATAATCAAATAAAAATAAAAATTGTTGCATAGTATTTATAAATAATATTTAATAAAGTCATATTGATAAAAAAAAAGTCACTTATTTCAAAGAAATTAAATTTTTTAAACATTCTCTCCAAATAAATTGATTGAATGCTAAATTTAATTTTGGAGGGAAATGAAATTTTCAACTCTCCCTTCAATCAATATGTTTCAAATAATTTGATTGAATCCCACATAGAATTTTGTAGGTTCTCTTTGAAAAATCTTTTCCTGTAAATAGGAATAGATTTTCATAATCTTCTCAAACTTTCAATGAAACTCTTTCTTATGAGAAGAGACTCTTGAAATAAGAATTTTTAATTAAAATTTTGAAATATATTTATATATATATATATATATAAATATATAAGAAAGAAAGAAAGAAAATAATAAAAAAAAAAAGAAAGTAAAACCCAAAAAAAAAAAAAAAAAAAAAAAAAAAAAAAAAGACAGACCGGTTTTGGCCGGTTCAACCACTGGGTCACCGGTTTTACCGGTTCGACCACTGGGTCACCGGGTTTTTCCGGTTTTGGCCCCAATCCGGGTTTAGGGGGTTGACCGGACCGGAACAAGGCCCGGTTCCCGATTCAACCGGTCCGACCGGCCGGTCCAGTCCGGGTTTGAAAACAATGGTGTCAAGTATCTGAACCAGAAAGAGAAAGAGATGAAAGCCCTTGCAATCGTGATCAGGCCAAGAGTCGGGAGTCACACTTCACACTAGAGACAAGAGGCTGTCACGACGTCGTAGAACCATCGAGAGAACTTCGAACAATCAAGGCCAGACCTAGGGTTTTGGCTCTGATACCATGTAAGTTTTTTATATATTTAATTGTATTATAATACAAAGAATACATCTGATTATATAGTAATCCTAACCCTAAGACTAAAAAGGAAAAGAAAACACTACCATATATATACACAATCTCTCAGAATATATACATAATATACACTACCATATATATAAGCATAACCTAATATTCTCATAGTATGATCATATACAACAGAAACCAACTGAGGCAGTAGTGAAGCGATGCAATACAGTGATGGTAGATGGTAGTGTTAGGAGAAGGGGGCAAGCCTAGATTGACGTAAACTAGTGTAGTGAATAGAGATATAAATCTCTTTAATTTGACTGACAAATGGCCTTGGATAGAGTCAAGTGGAGAAGACGGATTCATGCAATTGACCCCATTTGATGAGACTTAATGCTTGGTTTGGTTTATAAGAATACTTTTGGAGGGCCCAAGCTAAGACGTGTTCTATGTCCCATGTATCTTGTAACCAATTTTAAATTGTTGACCACTGATTCATCTAAAAACTTAAGCTATTAGAGAGAGGAGCAACTTTATTATTTATATCTCCGAACACCCCCTCACATGTGGCAAGACTCTCTTTAATAACTAGGACAAACATGTGTACAATATTATATTTTTTGGTAGCCGGTGAGGTTTCAACACATGATGTATTGTTTGTTCTGATACTATGTTGAATTGTTGATCATTAGCTCATCTAAAAGTTAGAGCTGTTAGAAAGAGGGACAACTTTATTATTTATATCTTCAACACATACACAGTGGGATTGTATACAATTTTGCAAAGGCTAGGGCCCTTGCTTTCCCTCCATCCCTGGACCTAACCAAACTTTTCATGAAAAGGAAACTATGTATTCATTACTAGAAAATGAAATTTTGTACTCATTACTTAAAAATCACAAGCTCTAATAAAGTAGGATTATTTCCTTCTTAAGCTTAGATGTCCAACTTTCATCATGTGTCAATGGTGTAGTGGAAATGCGAAATGGAAACAATCTAAGGACCTGTTGATTTATAAAAGAATGCCAGAAGCAAGATCCTTCTCTAGAATCAATCACAAGGAATATTGAGAACAAAGACTCAACAATGGTTAATTCTCAAAAGAATACCAAAGGTTGGAAGAAGAGTAAAACTCAAAATTGTATTAATTATCTAAAACTCATTAGCCGTAAGGCTTACAATGATTATTTATAATGAAAAGCAAACCTAATGAGCTAAGAAACAACCAAAATCGACAGTTCCCTAACTGGCAATGCAGAAATAAGTAAAAATACAACGAAAATGACCAGAAATGGAAATATTGAAATAAAATAAAGAAACTACTAATTTAGCTGCTACGATAATGGCAGATTCGACGGAATCGAATTCTGACTTCTATGCTAAAGAGTAATTGAAGTTGCAAATCTTTCCTAGAACTGCAAAATCTTGAAACTGATGACATAAATGACAAAATTTGCCCAAAATTCACCGGTGGTTTCTGATCAGAATGACATTTTCCATCAACTCATGAAATTTCACGCAATTCTGAGCTAGGGCTGTTTGAATCCTATTAGTGCCTTTTGCCTTGTTTGGCCACATGCCTATCCATTTGGTCCGAGAATTGTATGGCCAAACAAACTGCATCAGTCAGGATTTCTAACAAAATTAGTGAATTATGTCTTTGAATTTCAGTGCCCTATCATATGGTTGGTTATTTAGATCTTCAGATTTGTTGTTATTCATAGGTTGTGAATCCAACAACTCACTTCCATCTTCCTGATGTTTCAAACTCTGTTACGTGTATGTGCTCTAAACAAAACTTATAAACATGTTTCTTCATCCTGGAGGCTGTGCAATGTTGAATTTATAATTTACTTTTGTGGGTTGTGTTTATGGCTTTTGAATTTGGTCTATCTTGCAATTATCATCTTTGCATCTTTGTCTTTCACCATTTCTAGCACAAGAAAAAAAAGTTAAAAATAGTTCTGCAAATTAAAGCTCATAACTCTACTCAAAAATCATGCCACATGTAATCAAGTGCAGGGATTTAACAATGCTGAGGTTCATAACTATTGAGGGTATTTATGTCAATGTGTCAGACACTTTTTAATATAAATAGTGAGAGGAGCTAGCCCTAGGGATTGAGCTCTCTTTATTCTACTCTCTTTTCTCTCTCTACTTCAACAATAACCCTATTCTGTCAGCTTGCTGGCAATAATGACTTCACAAGAAAGTGATAAGGACTCCATTTGTTTGGCATGGACTTGGAAACTAATACTAAAATGAACCACCGTTACCCATTGACCTATCATCATATCTAATAAAAGGTATTGATGCCTGAATTGGTTGAAGTAATTCTTGCAGTTTTACAAGTACTAGTACGATTATTATCTTGTCTAGCGCCATCATGGTGGCAATATACCATTCAATCTCACATGCATCTTGCTTGAAATTGTTTCTGTTATATTATTTGCCAAATGCAATTTGAAGTATTTGAAAATTCTTGGAATTATTTTATTCGAGTTGTACGGTGTGATTTTTTTAAAAATGTGACTAGCTCAGTAATGGCAGGTGCTACCTTTTTCTCTTTATTGTTTTAAGATAATTTTCATCTGTAACAGGTCCAGTTGGAAGTATTACCTCAGTTACTCTGAAGAGCCTTAATTTGTCTTCCAATAAGCTGTCAGGCCCGTTGCCCACCAAGGTAGGGCACTGTGCCATCATCGATCTGAGTAATAACTTGTTTTCAGGCAATTTATCCACAATCCAGACTTGGGGGAATTATGTGGAAATTATTGAGTTAAGTTCAAATTTATTGATGGGAAGCTTGCCAAATCAAACTTCTCAATTCTTGAGGCTAACTTCGTTCAAGATATCCAATAACTCAATAGAGGGTGTTCTCCAACCCGTGTTAGGTTCTTACCCGGAACTAAAAGTGATTGATTTTAGCCTAAACCAGCTTAATGGTATCCTCCTTCCCAGCTTCTTCAACTCTACAAGATTGACTGTTCTTAACCTGTCTTATAACAACTTCACTGGGCCCATACCTCTTCAGCCTTTCCCAAACACATCTTTTGTAGATTCCATCCAAAATCTGAGCCTCATGTCTCTTGATCTGTCACATAATTCTTTAACCGGCCATTTGCCCCCAGAAATTGGGAATTTCCATAACTTGGCTTATCTTGACCTGTCTAATAACCATTTTGAAGGTGGCATCCCTAATGACCTTCCTGATGGACTGAAAATATTCAATGTGTCTTGTAATAATTTTTCCGGTATTGTACCTGAAAACTTGCTAAAGTTTCCTGATTCATCATTCCATCCTGGAAATTCCTTACTGATCTTTCCTTATCCTCCATCTTCACCAACACATGTTCCAAACTTAACTTCGAGAGGGCATAGGCCTCATATGAAGTCGGCTACTAGGGCTGCACTTATTGCTGGTTTGGTGGGTGGTGCTTCTATCATAATGCTAGTGGCCCTAGTGATCCACTACAGAACACATTTGAAAGGCATTGATGAAAGGAAAGGGACCCAACAAGAGATTTCTTCGCAAAATGTTGACCCATCAACGTCATCACAACTGGCTTCTTCTTTACATGAGCAGAGGGAAACTTCATCAGTTGTGCAGAGACCCAAAGGTCTTGGCCTACCAGAATCAATAATGAAAAATGAAGGATTAGCTTCTTCATCTACTAATCCATTGCCTTCTAAGAACCAAGATCTATCCGACAATCCTGGTTCACTGAAGGTTTTTTCTCCAGATAAGTTGGCTGGGGATCTACATCTGTTTGATGGCTCATTGGTATTCACTGCGGAAGAATTTTCACGTGCTCCTGCAGAAGTTATCGGGAGGAGTTGTCATGGTACACTGTATAAAGCTGTGCTAGACTCTGGTCATGTATTGGTTGTGAAATGGTTAAAGGAGGGGATAGCAAAAGGGAAGAAGGAATTTGCAAGAGAAGCCAAGAAGCTTGGGAACATCAAACATCCAAATTTAGTTTCTCTGCGGGGTTATTACTGGGGACCAAAGGAGCACGAGAAACTGATAGTATCAAATTATATAAATGCACCATGTTTGGCCGCTTATCTTTATGGTAAGATTCTGTATTCAGTTATATCTGCAGTAATGTATTCTAGATGTTTTTCTTTAATGTTTCAGAAAGTTAGGTCTAAAGTCAAAACAACTTAGTGGTGGGGGGTACATTCATATGTCCTATCCCGGAATTTGCTAGACCTGAAGTCAACTTGATGGGAAAAGTATAAGCATCTGTTCTATCACATCCTTTCAGATGATTAGAAAAATGTTTTAGTCGTCGTAAATGACTGAACTGAGCTGTTAAGGTTAAATCTGATTGATGATCAACCAGCTATGTCTAACAGGCAGAATTCACATATTATAACTCATAGCTTGAGTTTAGAAGAAAACATCAATTCACATCCTATGTTTATACAAATGATAAATGACCTTAAGCTTTCCATACTTCATGATGTGTTGAGTTCTTAATCTTAATTTAACTTGGCTTCTGGCTTTTCCTTTGGTCCATCTTATAGTAATATTACCTTGATGGTTTCCTAAGTATTGACTTATTTATTAAGAACATCTATGGTTTTGTGCTATGCACCAAGAAATGCTACCAAGGATGCCCCAACCTAAAACTAGTTACCTCCTACATATCTCATTCAGATTCAGCTGTTAGTTCACTTGATCAATAGATAGATTGTAGCGTAAAACTAAGGACATTATGTTTGTCAGGAGTCAAATTTGTTGCGTAATATTTAGTTGTTTTGATTTATAGAGTTTGTAAATTTTATCAATCACCATCTTCAAAAAATTTCAGTCATCTAATAGAAACCATTGAATCAAACTATCTGAATTGATTTGATCATCCTTATTTCCCTTGTGTTGATTTGTTTGCTGTTATTGTCAAATTATGGGTTGTTTATAGTAAATATAATTTGCTACACTGAACTGCTATTTTATGTGATTACTAGGAGTAAATGCAATACTCAAATCAAGTGTTTTGTGATGCAATTTGGCTAACATTGGTTTTTTTCCCCTCTATCAAGGATAGTTAATTAAACAGGAAATAAAACCGAGTACTGCTTTCACTCTTTTCTAATTGTAACCTTGCATTTCATTTAGCTGACGTGAGACCTTGGGTTGCAACGCACTGATATATATATATATATCAATCTCATACCTAATCACTTCTTATTGTGTATATTGTAAATTTGATTTCGTGAATCAAAGTTGCATGGAATTTTCTATTCCTCCTAGTTTACCCATGTATATGATGAGGGCAAGAGAATGAAATATGAGTCCAATCCCTATACCTAAACTAGACACTGGGATCCTATGTTATCATTGCTCTCCAATTTTTTAATGTTCCCCTAATCCCATTTAATTTAAAGTACAATAATAACATCTTATGGCTCAATATTTTTTTTTTTTGTAGATAGCGATCTTATGTCTCGATATTAAAAAAAAAATGAAAAGAATTATTTAGCTTTCCCAAGAATGAGGTAGAGGTCATATATATAATAGATTCATGATACAATTTAGGAGACGATATAAATAAGGAAATAATACTAAATCAGTAATTGACACAATCACAGATTATATACATAATACTAAAAATAAAAAGATTTTATGTACTCTAATTTGTATATTCAACATATTATTCACTATACAATATGTTTAAATGTTAAAGGCATATCCAAGTACCCAACTTTTTGATAAATCCTTGTATCCTAAGATTTTAGAGTTTATGGAAGATTGACATTTGGAGAATACACATACACAACTTGGCTATGATCACAAAACTAGGGTCTTCTTGTCATCATGGCTGTCTCAAATTTTGAATTTTGAATTTCAAATAGTTTCTGGTTATAATATGTTCTTTAATAAATCTTTTTATTTTTTCTGATATGGTGGTAATGTTTGTTTCTTTGGTTAGAGCATCTGTAGTGGAAGTGTTAAAGCCTTCATCAGCTAGCACATTTTTTTGTGCTTCAATGGATTATTAAGTCACATGTTAAATTGCCAACCATTAACTCAGTCACTAATTGTGGCTACCCACTTAAAATGTAAAAATTGGGCCTCTCACATCTTAACAATCCAAAATGGGTCCAATTTTTGTCCATACGTACACTTTAACTCACTAATATTTTGCTAATTGTCACAATGGTAATTTTCAAATTTTGGCTTGTGATGGCACCAAGATCCCACACTTGGTCTTAGCCAATTTCCACTCACACACACTATGAGGTTTAACAAGTAAGAGAGATTGTACACACAGCAATTTACAACAGGAGAGGCATTTAGAGAATTTTTCCTAGCTTCATTATAGAATGGAGCTCCAAAAGGATAGGCAACACGGTAGACATTTTGCCTCATCCTCTATTGGCTAGCTACATTTAGAGAGCCTTGGAAGCTAGGCAAGCCAATTTGAGGAATAGAGATTGTTGTTGGAGAGTATACACTAGGAAAAACAGTTAGACAAAATACAAAATGTACTTTCTTTTTAATTTTTTTTTATGTACTCTTGTTAGGAAAAATGCCTAGTAGTATTGGAATTGCTTATACTGTGAATTTTGTCTATCTTTATGGTTGTTCAAACAACATGAGGTTGTTGAGTGAACTAAGGGCCAAAACACTGCAATCATGCAATGACGTTCCTATGACAGACCCAGGAACAAATAAATGTATTTGTGCGTCGATCTTCATGAGTTTTCATGCTTATCAAGAATTCACAATGTCATGGTTTCTCTTTATAATTTCAATCTTGAGGTAATGAACGTAGTGAATGCAATTGGAGTTCAAACATGAAATTTAGCTTGGGAATAGTAAAACATGATTGGCAATAAATTTTAAGTTGTATGCTATGTATTCATATTAAATTACTATATTTTCATCATATATATAAGTAATGACTATATACTTTAGCTTCACTGTTGCCATGTTAAATGCTTGAAGTTTGATGAAATGGAGTCAACTTATTAGTCTGATAAATCCTCCCTACTTGATTTATTCAGACCCAATCACATGTATAGAACTAAAGAGGGGGGCAAAGGAAGAAGGGAAGTAGGGAGGAGCAATTTTATTTTATTTAGGAGGGTGGTGTTAATCCTTATCTCTTTTCATTTTCAAAACGATACTTGGTTTGGATTTGATGGCTTTATCCCAATATGTGAAACAAGTCAATTTTGCAGAGACAGACTCCGAAAAACTCCCACTTTTGTCTCTTGATGAACGGCTCAAAATTGCCGTCGACATGGCCCGTTGTTTGAACTACCTCCACAACGAGAGAGCAATACCTCACGGCAACCTGAAATCCACGAACATCTTAATAGGAACTCCAGGCGCCAATGCACTATTAACTGACTACAGTCTTCACCGGCTAATGACGCCAGCTGGCACAGCCGAGCAGGTTTTAAACGCAGGTGCTCTCGGTTACCGACCACCTGAATTCGCAAGCACAAGCAAACCAATGCCATCACTGAAGAGTGATGTATATGCTTTTGGCGTAATCTTGTTGGAGCTCTTAACTGGAAGAAGTTCTGCAGAGATAATTTCTGGGAACCCTGGGGCCGTTGATCTGACAGAATGGGTGAGATCATTGGATGCAGAAAACCGTTCCATTGAGTGCTTTGACAAACGGGTTTTGGGTGCACACAATGTGGATCAACCACACAGAGATCTCCACGATTTGCTTAGGGTGGGTCTTCGATGTATACTCCCAGCATCTGAAAGACCAGACATGAAAACAGTGTTTGAAGATCTATCTTTGATAGTACTTGAACACGCCACAGCAAGGTAGATCAGAACGGTAACTGCATTCTCTCTCTCTCTAGTGCTAACAAAATTGATAGGTTGTTAGTCCTATTAGTGTTCCAATGTAGTTTTTAGTTCTCTTGTATAATTATTTAGATCAAATTTCTTGTTCTCATTTGGATGTGAGAACTGTGTTAGAATTGATATTTAGCATTTTGAGGTAGGTGGCAATAATGTTGATTTTGTACATTGGGGGGGTTGATGATGATCATTCTTTGATACCTTCAATATTAAAGTCTGTTCTGTATTTTAATCTCTCAAACCTTTCATCTGATTCGTCAACAAGAGAGAATATCTTAGGAAACCATGTTTGACTGTATCTTTGTACATCCAAACTCTTGCCCATTTTCTTTTAAAGTTGTGTTTGAATCTTAGATTTGGTGAAGGATTCACGGCGGGAAAAAAAAGAAAGTTGTAAACCAACATGCTTCATGCAATAATGAGATTGTTTGATGCAGCTTATATGTGCTGTTCTTATATCTTTATTTTTATTTTTTACTTGGGGAGTTAGATTGTTTGGTGCACATTTCCTTATAGCTTATTAAGTAGATTTAGTTTAAATAATTTGAAAATTTCATTATCTTAAAAATTTTGCTTTGTTTGGGATTTACTTATTAGTATACTTTTTGACTTTTTAAGAAAGTATGTACAGAAAAGTAGAGGTGATGTGACCTAAATAAGTGCACTTATCAAATAAATGCACTTGTGTAGTGTATTTCCAAACAAATAAAATTGTACTAAACAAGCCTAGTGTATGCCTCTTATAATCACTTGAAGACTTGGGTAATTTCAAGTCATATTTTTATGGATATTGTTCTTGATATTTTATAAATTTATGTTGATTTGTTATGCATTTTAATTAATAAAAAACAATGTTTCAATATTTGTCAAGATGTTTACTAAAGTCTATTTAGAAATTGATTATTTTAATTAATTTTTCAATTTTTTTTTATAATAAAAGCGTGCAAATAAAATAAAGAAAGTGATGTGGTAATAATTTTTTAAAATTTTTGGCTACAACCCAAGTCTAGAAAAGGAGCCTAAATGCAACACATTTCCTTGAGTCTAACATATTAATTTTGGTCATTGTTGATGTGTGATGCTCACAAACCCATGCTTGCCCAAATACTCTGCTTGTTATTACCAGCTAAGCATGTGTTAGCATAAAACTCTACATATGAAGATTATATATTATATACATAGTTTTTCAATCGGTAGGAAGAGAATAAAAAAAGAAAATCATAAAATTCAAATTCAAATTCAAATATCACACGTGATAAAAAAAAAAAAAAAAAATCTAAAAATGTTGGAGCAATACATTTGGACACTCCCAAACATCCCCCAACTGAACGGCCCAAAGATATCTAATCTAATCTAATATGGAAACCTGCACTTTCCTCCTTTAATGTTTGATTTTTTTTTTTTTTACTTTGTTTTTAAAATTTTCTTTTCTCACTTTAGTATTTTATGTTTTAATTTTTTTTTTTTTTAAAATTTACTTCAAAAGTTAGTTTATGTCCAAAATTAAACATGAAGTGACAAATTGACAACCACATGCATTAAATTGTTTTTATTATTTTTAACTTACAACTCTAACACCAATCCAAACTCTAATATAAATAAATTTTTTATGTCATGTGACAGCTAACATGACACATTTTATCTAATTTTAAACATAAGTTAACTTTAAGAGTAAATTGAGAAAATTTTAAAACATGATAGACTAAAGTAAAAAAATGATCAAACATAAAATGGGCAAAATATAATTTACCCATCTAATATATATAAATATATAGAATAATTGTATATATACTTTTATCTTATTTTATTAATCTTCTCATGTGTTAATACTATATTGAGATAATAGATCCCATCCCATATGTCATTTTCAATATAGTTAGTCATTTTGGCAAGTTAGTTAAAAGTCAGCTTTTTGCTTTTTTGCCTTTTTTGAATCACATCAGTTCTCTATTTTTTACACATTTTTTTTTAAAAAAAATCCAAAAAAAAATCAAAAAATTAGTTTTTAATCAATTTCTCAAAACACCCAGTATTAACACATTATATGATAAATAAAATAGAGTAAAAAAGTATAATATTATTGTTAAAATAACAGTTATACAAAATTTTATCTCTCTTTTCAGTGGATGCATATAATAAAATTTAGTCCACTTTTTAATACATTTTGTATATTTTATCAAATAAAAAATTATATGTATATTAATAAGTAATTAAGACTTCTATTTGATTTAGAATAAACATACAAACTCACACCCACCCCTAATAAACTATTTTAATAAATCCCCTTAATTTGCTTATCTTGGTTGATTATGTAGCACTAATTCTCTACCAAACTTAGAAAACCAAACAACACAAACAAATAAATTATGTGATACAACTAAACATAATAAAATAGCATAATGAAATAAACGAATTAAAATAAAGTCGTGCATATATGAAACGTCAAAGAGAAAAAGACATTCGATAAAATAAAAAGGGCAAATTACACTAATAGTCCCTATAGTTTGGGATTCATGTCACTTTGGTTCCTAACTTTTTAATTGTAAATATTTGACTCTAAATTTTGAATCTTGTTACAAATAAGGACAATTGAAGATACTATTGTTTAATTTTAAGGGCAAAATCATCAATTTAATAAAATATGAACTAATTTGACAAAAATAAATATCAAAAAAATATTTTTAATTTTTTAAAAATTATTTTTATTCACCAATGATAAAATTATGTAAAATTGATAAAAATTACATGATTAATTTTTAAAATTTAATTTTAGATGATTATCATCTAAACATATAATAAAAATTAATTTGGTAAAATAAATAAATAAATGTCTAAAAGATTTATCAATTTGACATAATTTTATTTTTAGTGAGTAGAAATAATTTTTAAAAATTCAAAAATATTTGTTTGACATTTATTTTTGTCAAATTAGTTTATATTTTATCAAATTGACGATTTTACGTTTGAAAAATCTAATGATATCTTCAATTGTCTTTATTTGGAATAAGATTTAAAATTCAGGGTCAAATATGTCACAATTAAAAAGTCATTGACCAAAGTGACACAAGGCCCAAACTATAGGGACTATTTGTGTAATTCACCCAAATAAAAATGTAATAATATGAAAATATGTAGTAGGGAAGATATAATCAATGAGACTGAAGACTGTGTCCTAAACAATGCAATCACTGTCTTAAAATTGTTATTAGTAGTTTCAAAATTCAATAGACACTCACAAACACTCACATATATGCACACATTGAAAAGTGATGCTACATATGTTGTGTGTGTTTTTAATATAACTACAATAGTTATTTAATTTATTTTTTAAGACATACAATAGTAAGATGTTAATAAAATTAAATTATTACATCAAGCTGATATCACCCCCATTAACTTGAATCGAGATCTTACATCATTGACTTTGACACCTTAGTGTTGTCACATTTAAATTGTAAATTTGAAATAATAAAATCATTTTCAAACAATCAAAAAGTAATTTTTTAAATTTTTTTTAAAATATAACAAGCGTTACCCAGTTTTAAAAATGTCCACACCAAACAAACTCATTCATTATAATTCTACAAAACGTGTTGCAAATTTAGTTGTTATTTTATTATTTTGAAGATGGTGTTCCAAATCTAGCTTCTACAAGTAAAGAGACCTATGAAGTTTTCTTAGACGTGTGGTGAACCTCTCTTTTCTCTCTCTCTCTCTCTCTCTCTCTCTGTGTCTGGTGCTCAATCACTACGCGGTTCATGGGGCCACATGGTTCATCAATGACAACCTTTTCTTTTGTGGCAATGCAATGAATAAGAGGGCAAACTCACCCCTTATGACATTTTCACCCCCAACCCCTTTCTCTTTTCACTTTAATTTTCAACTATTTTGATTTAATTTTTTTTTTTTAAATTTGGGCATTTAAATAAGAATACGGTGGTGTTACATGTACCAATTAGTGTACTAGCTAGTATACTAACACTAGTTATGATATTATTATTGATTTCACTCATCTTACAAATTAAAAATATCAAAAACCTCTTAAATTATGTCACATCATCAATTGGTACACTAGTTAGTACATTAATTAGTACATATAACATTATTTATAAGAATCTAATAGGGGATTACTAAATTTATGTCATTTAGACCCTATTCGCAATCTTCTCTATGACAAATTGAACTATTTATGTGACATGAAAAATCGTATATATATATTTGTTTTTTTCCTTTCGATTTATGTAGTTTTGAAGATTGTGAAGGTAGCAATCTTCATTGTAAAATTAAGAAGTTAATCTCATATTTATTATTCACTTTTAGTGAATGTAAACTCTAAGACCTGATTATTGAGTTTAACTGGCACAATATTTAGGTCAAGTTTGGCTGGTTAAAAAGTAAAAAAAAAAAAAAAAAAAAGAAAAAAAAAAAAAAAAAAGTAACTTCACCATAAAGAAAACAAACAATTACGCACAACTAACAATTTTTTTTTTTTTTTTCAATAATCAATCAATTTTTTTTTTTTTTACATACATTTTAAAAAAAAAAAAAAAAAAAACAAACACAATTTTTTCAATTTTTTAATTTTTAATCAAAAAAAAAAAAAAAGAACAATTTATTACAAACAACCTTAGTTACAATTGAATTTCATTTTGTGGCATACTATAATATCATGGAGGTAGCCAATGTGTTTTAGCTATACTTGGGGATTGAAGTCAATTATAGAGTTATTCACCCCAAAAAAAAAAAAAAAAAAAAAAAAAAAAAGGTTCAATTATAGAGCAAGGGTCAGTAGTTTAACGAAAACAAGGACCAAAGGACTAGCAATTTGAAGGGAAAGAAATGACTATCATTTAAAACTCAAAAATTGATCATTTTACAAGAAGTTATTTTACCTTATTATTTTTTTCACTTGTCCAAATTTCAGTAGAATAAGCTTTGTATCAACACTATTAGATAAATTTTTCACTTGGCCAATAACTTTTCCTAAAAAAATTCATCCTTTGCCATTTTCTTATAGGGACTGAAGAAAAAATAATTATAAATATTAATAATTAAAATTATAAATTAATTTTTACTGCCTCCACTGCAGTGTAATTGACCCTTTTCTTATTAATCCAATTATTCTAGTATGAAATCTAGTTTAAGACTTATAAATTGGCAGCCAAATTTTCATTCATATGCTAACCAAATTTATTTGATTTTGGATTAATACAATCAAAATTCAGATTTTTCTATAAAAAAAAAAATGTGAAATAGTTGAAAATAGTTAATTAAGCAATATGTTTGTATCTCATGTAATAAGTACATGAGATGTGCTGTAGACCCCCAATTTATCTCGTCTCCACCACCTTTCATACACACGGAATTGGTCATTAATGAAAAAAAATAAAAAAAAAATAAAAAAAAATTCAACCAATCAACACCCAGTAGGGTGTAGGAATCCCAATCCTTAGTCTAAGCACATGTAGCAATAATAATAGCAACACGCTCTATTGCTTACCTACAATGAGAGTGCCCATGACAATTCATGATGTGAGATTCATTCTAATCGTGAGTTGACCGTTAAAAAAAACAATAAAAAATTGTGTGAATACTTTACAATTTTCTTAAAAAATAATGTGCCTATAGTCAAATTTTAAAAGTAGCCCATGTGGGCAATGTCAATCGATGATGTGAGTGAGATTCATCTCTAATGGTAGTTGTTGTATTGTTATTATTATTGTTATAATTTAATAATAAATATTTATTATCAAATTATAATAATAGTATTTTAATAATTATTTGTTATTTTTGATAAATCTTAATTAATTTTTTTTTTTTAAATTTATAAGTGTTATTTGAATATAGGTTTTTTATGATTTTATTTTTGTTTATTTTTTGTCTTTTGTGACGTTTTTTTACTTGTTTGTTAAAAAAATTATATATTTATATTATACCCAACTAGACAAATATAAAAAATAAAAAAAAATTAAAAAATTTAAAAAAAAATTTGTTCGATTAATTCACCCCCACCAAAAAATATATCACCTCATATTTAATAAATTCTTTTAACTACACATAAAAAATAAATAATCACCAATTACCCACCAACAATCAACCACCAACAACCATCAATTATTAACTCAGCATTCACTCACTAACAACTATTCACTCAATAACCATCCATTATTCATCCACCCACCCAACAACCACCCATCATTCACCCATCTACATTTTCTCTATAAATATAACACATAGTTTTCTACAAGTTTCATATTCAACTCTCTGTACTCACCCAGCAGATTTTCTACAATTTTCATATTCACCCACTCACCTATCCACCTACAATAAACAATTTGACTAAAGCCATATTCAATGAAAATTTTGATGAATCTTCATCATCTGATGATGATATCATCATGATGTAACTATTCACAGCGCAACAACAAAGAATACAGACGTTAAGCCTACACCAACCAACCATACGTGTTGGTTCCACAAGTGGTCGTCAATACATTAATCGTGAGAGGGTCAAAGGCGGCCGACAAATTTGTAGAGATTATTTTGTAGATAATCCTGTCTATCTACAAGAATACTTCCGAAGACGTTTTCGAAAGAGGCGGTCATTGTTTGTTAGTATTTTACATGATATTCAACAAGTGAATGAGTACTTCATTCAAACTCGTGATGCCACTGGTGCTCCTAGATTATCCGGTATACAGAAGATGATCGCCGGATCTTGGATCTGGCGTGCCGTGATCTTTGTGGACGAGTACATTAGAATCGGCGAAAGTACTGCAATTGCAGCCTTGAATTTTTTTACTAGATCAATTGTTGCTACGTATGAAGCCGTTTACTTAAGATCTCCAAATGAAGTAGATGTCGCCAGATTATTGCAAGAGAGAGAGCAACGCGGGTTTCCTGGAATGTTAGGAAGTTTGGATTGTATGCACTGGCGTTGGGATAAATGTCCAACTGCCCAAACCGGTGCTTACACTGAACACTACCACAAACAAACAGTTGTACTCGAGGCAGTTGCCTCCTATGACTTGTGGATTTAGCATGCTTTCTTTGGCATGCCTGACTCTCTAAATGATATTACTGTTCTTGACGGGTCACCTTTATTTGCTTAATTAACTAGAGAACGTGCCCCTACTGCCAACTACACCATCAATAATCACGCGTACACCATGAGGTATTATCTTGCAGATGGTATCTATCCTCGTTGGGCAACAGTGGAGATATATTTTCTGAGTACCAACACGTGGCAAGGTGACGCTGACGTGTCAGCCGAGGTGCCACGTGTCCTGGTCATGACACCGAGGTTATCTTGGCGACACCGAGGTTACCTCCGAAGATATCAGAATCTGAGATAAACAGATAAGGGACAAGAGTCCTAGAATGAGGAAAGACTTCAAGATGAATAAGGATAATGTTCTTAGGGAGTCTATCCTTATCTCTTGAGAAGTCCAAAGTAAGCACTGAATGGGAGTCCATAGAAGTCAGGCTTCTATAGGGACTAGGATTGAGTTAACTATAAAAGAGAGGCACCCCCGCGGGTCTAAGGTACGTAATTTATATTCTGAACAAGGAGTTTGCACTATTGATTATCTTTGAGAGATATACTGACTTGATTGTCGGAGTGCTCCCGGGTGGACGAACCACCGCTGTAATCTTTTCTTTGCGGAGTTAGCCAGTGTCATCTATTCGCGATTCTCCAACTGATCACTGAGTTGGCAGTGTGGTCAGAAAATTACTCACACAATTTGGCACTGTATGTGGGAAAGATAGGAGAATAGATGGTCGGCAACAGACAAAAGGAAAAGATTGGGGATGACACTCCTACTGGGAGAGGGAGACATATTGACCTTGATGTCACAGGAGACGAATGCAACGCAGAAACTCATGACCAGAATCACGGAGTGAAAGACGTCGGCCAGACTGGCGACGCACCAAAGAAACCAGATCGAAGTGGCTACTACAACGAAGACGACCTCCAGGTATGGAATGATAGATGCCTGCGGAGGGACGAAGAGGTAAAAGAGATGGCAAACAAATTGGCAGACCTGCAGTCAGTCGTCAATTTTATAATACAAAATAACGTCATGCAGCCATCGTTCCCGCTGTAGGACACACTGATTCCAGCGGCCAATGCTCGAAAAGGAGGGCAGAAAACAATCCCCGTAGCCCCTCAGCACAACGGGAGCGAAAGACACTCTCACCGACCTTCTAGGGAGGTCGGACGAGGAGAGTCAAGAAGAGAAGAATCACGGAGGACGCATCACACAAAGGAGGCAGACCCCAAAGGACATCGACATGTTCAGGGGCAGGCACTGTGCTTCGACACAACTCATGGAGAGGAGTCGAAGAGGACTCATCACAAAGCTGAAAGTAGTGCACCAAAAAGACTGAAAGCAAGAGATAGCCGAGCTCCTGGGAGGACAAGAGAGGACTTAAGAGATTACCTCAAAAGGAAGCAACAGAATGCTGACGTCGAGGTAACCTCCCCAGATAAGCCGAGCACACCATTCTCGGTGGAATTAGACAGGTTTGAGGCGTCGAAGAGATTCAGTATGCCGAGGTTTCAAATATACAATGGTAAGTCAGACCCTAACTTCCACGTCGGATTATATTTGAACTCAATGGCATTGCATAGTGGGAACGAGCCATTGCTCTGCAAAGTGTTCCCCTCATCTTTCGGGGAGATTGCATCAGATTGGTTCCACAAACTACCAAAGAGAAGCGTGAAGACTTTGGAAGGCCTGGCCCAGATGTTTGTGGCCAGGTTCGTAACAAACAAGCTGCAACCATTAAGGGTGGATGCATTGATGGCTCTGAAGATCAGTAAGGATGAAGGCCTTAGGGCCTATGCAAAAAGATACTATGAGGTATTCAACCAAATACCAGAGTGTAATCAAGAAGTGGCGGTCGTGTCATTCAAGAACGGCCTAAAAGATAACTGTCCACTACGGAAGTCTTTGGCAAAGACTTTGCCAAAAAGCATGGAAGAGCTCATGGCGAGAATCGAGAAGTATGCCAGAGCCGAGGAAGACACGTCGGGGACTAAGGAGATAAAGCAAGAGAAAGGAAACGGCTCGTCGAAGCGAGGCCAAGGTAACAACTGATCGAACCAGCAAGAAGTAGAATTGAGGACTGCACAGGCAGTGACGACTGTGTTCCGAAATTCCAATTCACAAAGTCCTAGAACAAATTCGGAAGTAGCCCTATTTAAGAGCACCAGCAAGGGCACCAGGGGAATTCATGGGGAGGAACGTTGGCAGGCGTTGTGCCTACCACAATGAAGAGGGGCACATGACTCAGGGTTGTTGTAACAACCCTCATACCGTTTACCGATTAATGACTGATTGATTACCGATTACTGCTAAATTAACTCATCGACATCTAAAAACAGATCGATTCTGATTGATAATAGAATTATTGGAATACTAAACTGACTGACTGAGACCTGAAACTGAATTAATTGCCAGTATTTGTTTGAATTGCATTTTATATGTTGACTATTTAATTATCTGTTTAGTTTTTATGTTTAAACTGTTAATTGAAGGCCTCATCGGCGGCCGAATCAAAAATTGATTGATGTTCCATGATCAATAGAATTTATGTGATTTTATGGTATAATTATCTGAAAACTGATTAGGTATGATTAAATTAGATTAAAATAAGCTAATTGACCAAGTTGGACTTATTTACCAAACTAACCCCTAGTGGGCCACTCAATACAATATATTTGAGCCTCATTATGTACTTAGGCACAATTTTGCTCAGCCATTTTCTTACTCTTGCCTACTTGAGAGGGAGAGAAGGGGAGAAAGCTTGAGTTCTTCACAATTTGCTTAGAAACTTGAGGGATTTGTAGGAGATTTGCATATTTGAGCTTGTGTATCTTGTATTCAAGACTTAGGTAAGGTTTTCAACCTCTCAATTGTGTCTTAAAGTTGATTCTTGCATGGTTCATGTCATGTTGGTAGAGTTTAGAGCCAAGACATGGTTTAAATGTTGAATTGTAGCTTGATTGTTGCATGCATGTCATGTTTGAAGTTTGTTCATGAAAATTGATTTGAAATTTGGTTTAATTAAACTACCCTTGGGCTTTGATTTTACAAATTGAGCTTCAAATCATGTCATTCTATGAGTTTACTTATGTTTTTCAAAAAATTGGCCCAAGAGCATCGAATTTTATGCATCTAAACTTGATTTTGAGCTTGGGACTCAAATCTGGAATTTCCAGATTTTGGCCGTTCGCTCGAGCGGGGGAAGTGTTGCTCGAGCGGGAAAATCGAGCTCCCAACATCTTGCACTGTGCATCAGTCCGCTCGAGCGGAGGACTAGGTGACACGCTCGAGCGGGCGTCGAGCGTGAATTTCACCTATCCAGTACTTTTCAGTCCGCTCGAGTGGGTAAGTTGACGCTTAAGCGGGTACCTTTGTTGCATATCCACTCGAGCGGGGAAACCTGCGCTCGAGCGGGACCCTGTTTCACTGAAATTTCTGAAAATGTTTTCTGAATACATCTTTACATCCTCATCCCATCCTAGGCATTCTTAGTCCTAGTTTAAGACATCTTATTGAGGATTTAGATATAGAACGCACCGAGGCAAATTAAGGGTTAAGTTATTATCTTTCCCAACCATGCAGCTTAGTGTGTTCAATCTGTTAACTGTGTAAGGTTAGCGACTGGGGAGGCACGCTCTAGCATACTGTAGTCCACACTCTGTGAGTAATAATTGTGTGAAGATATGTTCAAATGATTATCTTTTGAATACTGAACTGAACTGTTTACTGAACTGATATTGATTACTAAATGAATGTATGTCCTTTATTTCTGAACCGTATTGTGGCATCCTTAGCACCTCATTTCTTTATTCTTATCTGAGATCTCTGTCGGTTCCCTCGTGGAACCACTACTGTTTACTGATTGATGGCCATCATTTACTATTCGGTCTTCTAGACCTACTGTTTACTGTTATGCTAATGGATGTACCATATATGATCGCATCGATCAACAATCAAATACTGTTTGAAATGAACTGTTTTCATTACTGTAAGGACATTCATTCCAAAACCTCTTTACGCATTCTGTTATTTACTGGACTTTAGCTCACTGCTCATATATATGTAGATGTACAGCACCTGACGGCTAGAAGCGCCGGGTTATTCCAGCTTTTGTCCACCAACCACCGCGGCCTCACCGCGAGGTCCCGAAGTTCGCCATGCTATGGCAGGGTGCTTTATTTCCGCTTGTCCCTCGCATCGCTTTGTATCACATGGATCATTTCTATCTCGTATTGCATCTTGTTATCAAGGGATTAGGTTCGCATCAATGATCAGTAAATGTTTGTATAGACTGTACTGTTCTAAATGTATGAATACATGTAAAGTCTTTTGCATACTGATTATCCTACTCATTGGACATGGTTTATTTATCAGATTGCTTCGCCAAGCCCCTGATCAGACATCAAGTAGGCCTTCTAATCTCGGACATGGCGGGATTGATGCTAAACCCATAGGGGCGGGTTTGGGTCGTGACAGTTGTAGAGCCCTGAAAGCACACTCGGAAGACTTGGTAAGGCAAGGCCACCTGAGAGATCTGGTCGACGAGGCCAGAACAAGAGAAGAACAGGCAAGATTGCCTCAAGCACCAACAGCTCCACCTCCCCCAGCATAGCAACCACAGGCAGGAGGACCTTGGGTGGTTAATGTAATTCACTCGAAGGTGAACGAGAACGACATATGGGGGGAGACCCAGAGGGTGAAACACCTACAACACGTGAACCATGTGGGACAGAAAAGACCTCGGCCTAGAGAGTGCCAGGGACCGATAATAGCCTTTACTGAAGCCGACCTAAAGATGGTCTAGCATCCGTATAATAATGCCTTGGTAGTATCCCTCTAGGTTGGGGAGTGTCAAGTGAAACGCATCCTAATTGACCAAGGCAGCTCTTGTGACATCATGTACGTCCGATGTTACAAGGAGCTCGGCCTTCACCCAAATGATATGGAACAATCCAATGGCCTAATGGTTGGGTTCAATGGAACGCCGACATGGCCACTGGGAGCAGCAAGCTTGGAGGTGCAGGCTGGCACCAAGAAGATCAAGACAGAATTCACCATCATCGACACACCCTCCCCTTACAACATTATCTTGAGAAGGCTATGGTTACATGCGATGGGGGCAGTTCCCTCAACATTGCATCAACTATTGCAATTCCCAACAGAGCATGGGATAGAGGAAGTCAGAGGCGATCAATTGTAGGCGAAGAATTGCTCCATAGCAGCAATGAAGTCTACCTGCAACATACGAGAGCCAGAAAAGGCAAAAATTGAAGATGAGGACGTGGAAGTCCTAGAAGACGTCGGCAAGGAGCCAGCCGAGAAGAACGAAGAGGCACTAAAGAAAATCCTCGTCCAAGATGGGGATGAAAAACGCTTCTCTCTTCTCGGCTCAGGCTTAGCCGAAGAAGAGGAAAAAGAGTTGGAAACCCTTTTGAGAGCAAATATTGAGGTGTTTGCTTAGACACCTTATGAAATGCCTGGCATTAACCCCGAGGTCACTTGCCACAAACTGAATGTTGACAGATCGGCCAAACCTGTAATTCAACGAGCCAGAAGACCGACGTTGATGCACGTCGAAGCAGTAGAGGAAGAAGTAGACAGACTTCTTGAGGCCAGGGCCATTAAAGAAGTTCACTACCCGACATAGCTATCCAATACAGTGGTGGTAAAGAAGAAGAACGGTAAATAGAGGGTCTGCGTAGACTTTACCAGTTTAAACAAGACCTGTCCCAAAGACAGCTTCCCTCTACCCAAGATTGAACAGCTAGTGGATGCCATTTCGGGGCATGGAACGATGAGCTTCCTGGATGCCTATAGGGGGTATTACCAGATAGCTATGGGCCCTGCGGATGAAGAGAAAACTGCATTTATCACTCCCAAAGGGCTATACTGCTACAGAGTGATGCCCTTCGAGTTGAAAAACACAAGAGCCACTTACCAAAGGTTGGCAACCAAGATGTTCAAGCACTTGATTGGCCGAACAGTAGAAGTCTACATCGACGACATAGTCGTTAAGACCAAAAAGCCTGAGGGTCATCTCGCCGATTTAAAAGCAGTCTTTGAAATCCTTAAAACATATCGGCTCCGACTCAATGCATCGAAGTGTGCATTTGGAGTTGGATCTAGTAAGTTTTTAGGATACCTAGTGACCAAGACGGGCATTGAGGCCAGCCCAGATCAGATCAAGGCCATCCTAGAATTGAAGAGCCCGACGTCGGCAAAACAGGTGCATATGCTAACTAGAAGGGCCGCAGCCCTAAATAGGTTCATAAGCAGAAGCTTAGACAAGTGCAAACCTTTCTTCAAATTAGTGAAGAAAGCCACAGACTTTCTTTGGATAGAGGAGTACGAAAAAGCATTAGCCGATCTGAAGAAGTACCGACAGCCCAATTCTTTCAATCCGTAACCCGAAGGAGCAAGCTTCAGATTTAGTAGTTTCAGAACATGCGATAAGTGCAGTACTAATCCAAGAAGAAAAAGGGGAGCAAAGGGCTGTTTACTATGTAAGCAAAACCCTAGTCGACATAGAAACAAGGTATCTACCCTTAGAGAAATTGGGACTGGCTCTAGTAATGACTTCAAAGAAGTTGAGCCATTACTTCCAGGCCCATAAAATTGTGGTATTGACAGAGCATCCATTGAAGTCCCTATTGCAGCAAAGAGACTTAACATGAAGAATAGCCAGATGGGCAGTAGCCTTAGGCCAGTATGACCTGGAGTTCAGGCCAAGAACAACAATCAAATGCCAAGTTTTGGCCGACTTCGTGGCCGAGTTCACGCTAGAATCCATCATACACCAGGCTTCGTTGAACCGAGGAGAACAATGCCCAAGCAAGGAAAAAGAAGCACAGCCGAATACAACACAACAAAGGAAAGAAGAGAAACTCAGACTCTGCAGTATTTACATCGGTGACTCCTTTCGACTGTTTGTTGATGGGAGTTCAAACCGACAGAGAGCGGGGGCATGAGTAGTACTGATATCTCCAGATTGAGAGATATTGGAACAGTCCATCCAATTGGGGTTCAAGGCCTTAAACAATGAGACAGAATATGAAGCATTGATTGCAGGACTAAAGTTGGCAGCAGCAGCAGAAGCAGATGAGGTAATAGTCTTTTGTGACTCACAACTTATAGCCAACCAAACAACGGGCAAATTGGTAGCAAGAGATGAAAGGATGTCAACCTACGCAAAAGAGGTCATCAGATTAGCAGCCATATTTCAAAAATGCCGACTTCTTCAGGTTAGCCGAGATGATAACAGCTACATCGACGCGTTGGCCAACCTGGCAAGTTTAATACAAACTAGAAAAACAATGACAATAATGATTGACTATTTGTCGGGCCCGAGCATAGAACCACCGACCATAGAGCATGAAGCAATGTGTGTGGACATGGGACCAAGCTGGATGGATGCAATTGTTGCATTTCTGAAAGAAGGAAAGCTGCCAGAAGACCACAATGAGGCACACAAGGTCAGATTGAAGTCAGTAAGATTCAATCTGATAGCAGAAGGACATCTCTACAGAAGGTCCTTCACTGGACCCTTTTTAAGGTGCGTACACCCTCTGTAGGTTGAAGATTTTTTATATGAAATTCATGAAGGAATTTGTGGAAGCCACGCTGGGGGCAGATCACTAGCTCACAGGGCCATTACCTAGGGGTATTGGTGGCCCTGGATGCAAAAAGATGCAGAAGCCTACGTGAAGAAGTGTGAACAATGTCAAAGGTTTTCACCTTTGATACACCAGCAAGCTGCTAACCTGAACTCTGTATCCAGTCCTTGGCCACTTGCCCAATGGGGCATGGATCTCGTTGGGCAATTGCCCCAAGCAACTGGGCAAAGGAAGTACCTGCTGGTAGCAACAAATTACTTCACGAAGTGGATAGAAGCAGAACCTCTTGCCAAGATCTGAGATGTGGATGTCAAGAACTTCATATGGAGAAACATCATCACCAGATTTGGGATTCCAAGAGCAATCGTTGCCGACAATGGAACACAGTTTGACAGTAAGCTAATTAAGAACTTCTGTGCAAAGTTCAAGATCAAGAACTACTTTTCAACCCCAAACTTTCCATAAAGCAACGGACAAGCAGAAGCATCCAACAAAGTAATTCTGGATGGGATAAAGAAAAGGCTGTAGGCAGCAAAAGGAAAATGGGTAGACGAATTGCCCAATGTACTTTGAGCATATCGGACTACGCCGAGAAGATCAACAAGGGAATCCTCCTTTGCCATGGTTTATGGCACATAAGCAGTCATTCCATTGGAGGTCGGCATCCCAGGGATCAGAACCCAGGGAGTTGAAAACGGGACTAATGATGTACTCTTAGCCCGAGATCTGGATCTTCTAGAAGAAAGAAGAGAGAAAGCTGCAATACAGCTTGCAGCAGACCAGCAACAGCTTGCCAAAGCTTATAACAAGAAGGTTAATCCAAGGGAATTTCAAGTCGGCGACCTAGTCCTGAGAAAAGTCATCGGCAACAAGAAGGATCCCAAGGAGGGCAAGCTTGGCCCAAACTAGGAAGGACCCTACAGAATCACTTCGGTATTAGGCAATGGGGCTTGAAGATAATAAGGGCAAAGCATTGCCAAGACCCTGGAACACTTGTAATTTGAAATTTTTCTATCATTAGATGTTACTTGTTTTTTACCGACAACATCAATAAAATCTTAGCAGAATTCTTCAACACTTATGACTAATAAAGATGCATAATGTGGTTTCTGGAAGACATGAATAATGAGAATCCAAGTGGAACTTATGTTCACATTAGGGGGCAGAGAGAAGACAAAGTTGTTTAACATTTGTTGAAATTTGTAGCAATTTACAAGTTAAAATTAAACTGAGATTATTGTTTAACACTTGTTGAAATTTGTAGCAATTTACAAGTTGAAGTTAAACCGAGATTATTGTTTAACACTTGTTGAAATTTGTAGTAATTTACAAGTTAAAGTTAAACCGAGATTATTGTTTAACACTTGTTGAAATTTGTAGCAATTTACAAGTTGAAGTTAAACCGAGATCATTGTTTAATACTTGTTGAAATTTGTAGCAATTTACAAGTTGAAATTAAATCGAGATTATTGTTTAACACTTGTTGAAATTTGCAGCAATTTACAAGTTGAAGTTAAACCGAGATCATTGTTAACCGAGGTATGTCACCCCGAGAAGGTTGCATAAAGAAGGAAGTATATATTAAAGATATGAAAAAGTATTCCAAGTATGGAGGCATACAAAGCAAGCATACAAACATTCAAAGAAAGAAGGAAGTTGTATTTATTAAAAGGCACGTCGGCCAAAAACTTACAATTGTTCCCAAAAAGAAGAAAAGCAAAAGTACAAAGTAAGGAAGGAAAAAACATAAGGCAGTAGCAGTTGGTTGAGTTTGAAGTTCAGACGATTGTTGAGAGAACGCCTTGGCAGCCTTTTCCGTCACGAGCTCGGCATCAATTTGGACCAGGGTTTCGTCAAGGCTCTTGTCGGCAAAGGTGACGTCAGCTGATGTCTTCTCAAGAACAGCATTTTCAGGAACCTCCTCACCATCCTCATCTTGAGTCAAGTCTAGGACTTGCTCATTTTGAGGAGAAGACTTGGTCCCAGCAACAGCTTCCTTGGACTTCCTCACCAGAACCTCCTCCTAAGATTCAGAATCGTCATCAGATTGAGGTGGAGTTGGAGAGAATGGCAGGGGAATGGCATCGACATTCTTAAAGGGGGAGTCCTCAGGGACATCAAGCTTCTTTAGCAAAGTCATCCAGCCAAGGGTAAAACCCTTGTTGCATGCTTGCTTGACTTGCTTTTCGTAGGCCTCCGTAACATCGGCCATGCCCTGAGCATAAGCCTTTTCGTCGGCATCTTTGATCTCGGCCTCTTTGGTGGCCAAGGCGTCCTAAAGCTCCTTCTGGGCCTGGGCCATTTTGTCCTCGGCCTCTTTCAGTTGAGCTTGAAGAACTTTGTTTATTGCCTCAGCGGCACCGACTTTTTCCTCGGCATCATTCTTCTCTTTTGTAGCGACCTCGGCCTGATCCTCCCGGGTCTTCATCTTTTATTGCAAATTTTTATTAGTTTTCTGAAGACTGGAGATCTCCCTCTTCTTTTCGACTAGCTTCTCACGGTTCTCAAAAGATTGTATTGAAAAAGAGTGGGCATGCTGGATGGCCTGAAAGAAAACAGAAGTATTAGAAAATATTCTAAGTATGAAAAAAAGAGAAAGAAAGAAAAAGTACCAAGCAAAAACACTTACTTGAACAGAGCGTTGAAGCATCAGAGCGTAGTTCTCGTACTCACTGAACTCGGCGTTACGCTCTAAATCACCTGGAAGAAGCAAAGCAGTATTGAGGGCAACGCCGACATTGATATCGCCAGCGCTATCACTGGCCATAACAAGCTTATCTTCCAGGGTAATCTCGGGGGCCCAGGGGGCATCAGGCTTTTTAGACCCCGAGGTCGTTGCAGAAGATGACCTCGGCCTTTTGGACTTGGTAGATTCGGATGGAAGTGTTTCAGCAGACCTCTTCGCAGGGACAGAGGCAATCTTCTCACTTGGAGCCAGCTTGGAAATTGGCAAGGTATCCTTAGAATCGATCTGAGCCACCTTTGCCTTGGGTTGAGCCTTTTTTATTCGTTTTTGCTTTGGTGGAAGCTGGGTTTGTGTTAGTTGTGCATCAATGTCAGAAGGAATGCTAGCCAGGAGATCTTTGGCAACTGGTTTTGGGTGACCCATCTCGGTAGAAGAAATTGTAAGTCGTCGGCGACGTTTTCGTTGAGATGGTGGGATCAAGTATGGAGCCAAGGTAGACGGCTGTTTTGCTGGATCAGAAGTTGATCCTTGATCTGGCCGAGATTCGGTAGCAACTGAAAGGGTTGTGGCAGAGGGAGGAAATAGGCTCTTCTTCTTTTTCCTCTTAGGAACGTTGGGGAGAGCTGATTTGTACGTCGGGATGAAATTAAGCACTAGTGGGGCCTTTCGCTTATGAACATGAAGGTCTAGTAGTTTCTTTGAACCTGGACTTGGGTAAAAGGACTTGCGGAAGTCTTTTCCTGGCTTTGGAAAAGCTTCAAGGAAAGACAAAATATCAGAATATTTGAAGTATTAAAGATTTTGAAAAACAAGTAAATGTGAAACACAGGGCTCTTACCATTGCCCTCTACGAAAATTGTTCGAGGAAGAGGGTAGAGGTGGAAGTCCTCATCTGGAGCAAATTCTCAGTTCCCCGAAGTAATAAAGTAATCATCTCCAACTCCCTTGTTGGAGTCTGGGAGGTCAGCAACGATTTTATACTCCGTTGACCTCGGCTTGAGGTAGTAGACATAGCCCATGTCCTTTTTTAGGCTACACATGGTATAACAATACTGGATATCGGCTAAAGTGACCCTAACATTTTATTGTTTTGCTAAGGCTATGATGCCATTAATAACTCGGTAGGAGTTGATGGCGAGCTGCATTGGGTTTAACTTGTAATAATGGATAATCTCGCGAAAAAGAATGTTCAGTGGGAGCCGGAGTCCACACTTGATGAAAGCCACCACAGGAAAAGGTATGGAGTCGTCAGTAGGCATGATAGAGTCATCATCCCCAGACAACCTCAAATGGACGTTGGCTGGGATTTCAAACTCCTGTCTAAAGTATTCTAGTTTGGATGGGGTGTTTATCCTATGTTTCCACATACCCATGATATCGGCTTAATCAAAGAAGTTGGGTTTCAGAAGATGTTTTGAAAGGGTTATTGGGACCTCAGCAAACACTTAGGTAAATGCAGGTTTCAGTTTTTTCCTAAATTATGGGTTCTACAGACAAATCCCAAACCTAAGTCTATAGGAACGAAGATTAAAGGCACAAATCTGGCAAAGACACAAAAAACAGAAAACAAGAACAAGTTTCAGAATCAAGAACAAAGATGGACTATCAAGAACACAGTGAGTACAAGTGGTACAAGGTCAAGAACAGTGGCAAAATTGCAGAAGAATTGTGAGCAGTACGAGTATTCAAGGCATGGATAAAGAGCAAAATGGTGGAATAAACACACTCAGCTATGAGATTCACAACTTGAATGTTTGAACAAAGCAGTAATGGCAACAAGTAGTAAAGAACATCAGAGAATTTAAAACAAAAGGAACAGTGGCTTACCAGAAAAAGTGAAGCCGGTATGAAGTTCACCGAAGTTAAGCGACGGTTGCAGAAGTAACAGAACAGTGAAAGCTTCACCAAGAGGGAGGAATGAAGGCAGTTGCAAAGCTTGAAGTCTGGAACAATGGTGGATTCGCAAGGAGAAAGTAAGAGAGAGAAAAAGCAAGAATATCGAATAAAAAGTGAAGAAATGAAAGAAGAGGGAAAAGTCTTTTGTTAAAACTTGAAACGACGGCAAAGAAATCATTAATGAAACCTAGAAGAACGTATGCGTCAGACGACGCACATGAAGAATAATTCGATTTACAAACGCGTGTTAGATACGATCCAGTAAGAAAAAGACGCGTGGCTGGGAACAGTTGAGTTGTTATGAATAAACAGCTCATACGCGTGAAGGGGCTTTTGGAGTTCTAGATCTTTAAGAAGACATGTCGGCCTATGATGATGATCTCAGCTATGAGCCGATGTACTGGCAGGGAGTACCAATATAGGTTCCATCACCTCAGAATGCTGAGGTAATAGAACCTAGGGGCCAGTTGTGGAGATATATTTTCTGAGTACCAACATGTGGCAAGGTGATGCCGACGTGTCAGCCGAGGTGCCACGTGTCCTGGTCATGACGTCGAGGTCATCTCGGCGAGGCCGAGGTTGCCTCCGAAGATGTCGGAATCTGAGATAAGCGGATGAGGGACAAGAGTCCTAGAATGAGGAAAGACTTCAAGATGGATAAGGATAATGTTCTTAGGGAGTCTATCCTTATCTCTTGAGGAGTCCAAAGTAAGCACTGAATGGGAGTCCATAGAAGTCAGGCTTCTATAGGGACTAGGATTGAGTTAACTATAAAAGAGAGGCACCCCCGTGGGTCTAAGGTACGCAATTTATATTCTGAACAGTGAGTTTGCATTATTGATTATCTTTGAGAGATATACTAACTTGATCGTCGAAGTGCCCCCGGGTGGACGAACCACCGCCGGAATCTTCTCTTTCTATTGCAGGTTAGTCAGGTGTCATCTATTCTGCCAGTTCTCTCCAGCTGATCACTGAGTTGGCAGTATGGTCAGAAAATTACTCACACAGCAACGATTGTGAAAACAATATCTCAACCTCAAGGCGCAAACAGACAACTATTTGCGAGGATGCAGGAGGCATGTCGAAAAGATGTCGAAAGAGCATTTGGAGTGCTCCAAGCACGATTTAATATTGTCAGAGTTCCAGCTAGAGGTTGGAGTGATGAGGATCTATACTACATCATGAAGACGTGCATTATTTTGCACAATATGACCATTGAAGACGAGTGTGATATTCCAGAAAATGAACACAGTGCAGCATAACTTCAGACTGAAACCAGTAATACCCGTTGTCAAGTGTCACGCGATCCGAATGAGGAGTATGCTCAATTTATGTTAAATAGGCAGATGATTAGATCTATTGAAGGCCATAATGTAATTCGTAATTATCTAATTGAACACTTGTGGTTCCGAGCTGGAGAGTAGGATTAAGTTTGTATTCTATCTTTTTAATGTCAGTTAATGTCTTTTTATTATAATAAAATTATCTTCATTTAATGTCAGCTAATGTATTTTATCTTTTTATTACCTTCATTTGAAAAAATATATTTATTTTTTTGCATTATGCTTTATTGAAAATATTAAATTATAACACAAATTAGTGAATATTATACATTGAAAAAATAATATTACATTGTTTTGTAGAAAATACTAAAAAATAAAAAATAAAAACATGAAATTTCATTACAAATTAAAAATTACATTAAAAATAAAGACTAACAATTACATCAAAAATTAAATAACATTGCTAAATTTAAAAATACATTATTCCGTAATTATTCATTAGGAGGCAGGGGGAAATAGTAATTTGGGCTGCTAACATTTGAGGACCACTTGGCGAAAATCTCATTTTTTCGCATTGTGTAATACGCTTTCATCTGAGGGTCCAAATGAGAAATGTCCGTAGTCATTATTTAGTGTTCTTCATTTCTCATCTCAAACTCATGTTTTTTCATCTCAAGTTCTTTCATCTCCTGTAGTGCTTGAATCCTTTTTTCTTCTCTTTCCTCTTTTTTCTTTTCTTTCTCAACAAGGTATTGGTTAAATGTGTCTATTTGTGTACTCAGTTTTTGGACTTCAGTTTTAATAACTTGATTTCTCCGAAATAATTCTTTTGCAGATTTCCTATCCATGGGCTTTTTACCCCTTGTAGAGACACTGCCCTCACCAACAGTTGGATTGTTATCAATACTTGGACTGGTGTCATCTTCAAGAGAAATGCAGTTATCCATAGGGAAATCAAGGGCTGAATCAGGGGGAAATGGTGTATGTATCCTTGACTTCACCGTATTCGTAGGAGTTACATCTTGCCACCTAATATTATTTTGCAAAATTGGCCAGCAATGTTCAAAAATAAAATATTTGTTTTCATCTTTATGGTAAACAATTTTGCTTGAAGCATTTATATCAAAAAAAATTTAATTAATTAATTAGTTAATTTTTATGTAAGACAAAATTAAAAAAACTAACATAATAAATAAAAATGAAATCTTACTATATCAACTTGTGACGCCCCACTTGGATGTAGATTTTCGACTTGTGCTAGACACCCACAAAATTTGTTGCAACATTTCATTCTGCAGCGAGCAATAATTTTCAAAAATTCTTCCCTAAAAATGAGTATGCGATTGCGAATTTCCAACAATTGGGTCTTCAGTAATGTGACACCAAGCTCTACAAATTACCACATCTTCTTCAGTAGTAAATGATTTTCCTCTTTTTTTTTTTTTTGATGAACCTTCCATAGTGATTGTGTGAAAAAACTAAAAATAATATAATTTCGAAATTTTAGTATGAAATCAAATTGAGATGAAAAGAGAAGAAAAGAAAAATGAAATGTGCAATGGTTGCTGTGAAAAAAAATTCAAATAAAGAGTTTCTATTTATAAAAATTCAAATAGACCCAACAGCTCTATTTATAAAAAATTAAGTTTATTTTTTTAAGCCACCCACCCACCCAGCAAATTGAGTTAATTTTTTTTTTTAAAAGCCAAACAGAGCCTAACGGCTCTATCAAATGCCATCTCCATCATCCACGTGTTGATCTTGAATGGTTGAGATGATTTGTGTAGAATCATCAACATTTTCTTCCTCTCCCTCTCACTGTCTCTCTTATTCCTCCTCCATGTCCCTCTCACTCTCAGATTCGTCTCTCACTCTCACTCTCTTCTCTCTCTTCGATCAGTGATGAAGAACATTGAATCTTCTCACTCTCTTCTCTCACTCTCAGATTTGTCTCTTACTCTCACTCTCACTCTCTTCTCTCTCACTCTGTCTCTCTCTCTCTCTCCCATTCTCACTGTCTCCATATGTCTTCTCTCTCTTCGATCAGCTATCCAGATCTACCTCTCTCTCACTGTCTCACTCTATCTCTTATCTCTCTATCTTCGATCGACGACTATATATGCTCAAAAAGACGATCGGCCATCGGCGACAGTATATGCTCAAAAAGATGCTAAAAAACAAAGTATTTCTCCTTTTCAGTGAATCTGTTTAAATTTTTTCAGTGAATCTGTTTTGTGAATCTGTTCTGTGAATCTGAATGTGCTGATTTTGGGTAAAATGGTGAATTCCGAATCTGTTTGAATTTTTTTTTTCCTGTGAATTTGTTTGAATCTAAATTCTGAATTTGTTTTTTTTTTTTTTTTTTTCTGTGAATCTGTTTGAATTTGATGAATCATTTGATGAATCTGTAATTTTTGAATCTATAATTTTTTTTGTGAATCTGTTTTTTTACCATTTGATTTCTGGTAAAATGATAAAATTTTGCATTATTCATGAAATTTTTTAGTGAATTCTGAAACATAAAAATGGTGAAACAGTTGTTGGGGGAGGGAGAAAGGGAAGGAATGAGGGAGGGAAACAGTTGGTTTTGGCTGAGTTAGCATAAATGGCAGCTGCCAAAGCTTTGACACAAGTTTTGGCATTTCTCAAATTTGACAGTTGCTATGTTTTGCCATTGGAGCATCAAAATTCAACACAGCTGCTATATTATAGCAATAGTAGCTCCAATGACAAACCATTGGAGATGCTCTTATGAGTTGATAGTAGAAAATGATGTGTTTATAGTCAGACTTTAATGTCTCATTTGGAAAATAATAATTTTATTTAAAAATTTAAAAAGTTATTATAAGTTATTATATTATTTTATTTTATTTTATTTATACATTTTTTTTTTATAAAAGGTTAAAAAAATTATTAAAATAACTTTTTTACCAAACGAGAGCTAATGTAACTTCTGGACAATTCTATAGGGGCGAACTTCATGCATTTAAAATTCACAATAAAATTCTATTAAAAGAGGATAATACAAATATTTTTTTCACATTGTAAACAAACAAACAAAAAAACAAAAAAGACAAAAGAAAAACAAACAGACGGACAAACAAGAGAAAAACATTATACAAGTACTTTTTTCACGTTGATTAAAAAAAAGGGAAAATTTCTCTCTAAAGATCTACATTAAACACAAAAACTAATTACAATAATTTTGATTTATCAACTAACGAGTGAAAAAATAAGAGTAAATTATTTATAAATTCTATTTGGAAAGCTTATACAAGATATAGTTCTATGAAAAAATTTATAACACCATAGGTTTTGTGTTTTTCTTGTGGACATATCTACCTTCAATCTTAATTAATTAATAACTTGATTAATGATAATACCATATATAGGAAATCAAATATTATCATAGACTGTGATCATATCTATATATGGTTAGAAATTTGAAATTCAAAATAACTTAAATGGCAATATCATATATGAAAAATCCAATATTACCATAGATTGTGATAATATCTATATGGTTAAAAATTTGAAATTCAAAATAATCTAATTAATGGCAATATCATATATGAGAAATTCAATATTATCATAAATTGTGATCATATCTATATAGTTGGAAATTTGAAATTTAAAACGTAAATATAGCATGTAACATCCCAAACCTAATGTGACATTTCCAAACTCAACATGACATTCTCATATACTTCTTATCCCAAATCCAACGTAAATGTAACATGTAACATTCCAAACCTACTGTGACATTCTCATATGCTTCTCATCCCAAACCCAACGTAAATGTAACATGTAACATTCCAAACCCACCGTGACAATCCCGTATGCTTATCATCCCAAACCCAACGTGACATTCCAATACTCTACCGTTGAATTATGAATAATGTAACCTCTTAAATGTAACATGTAACATCACAACCCAACCCATGTATTGAACCACCATCACCCTGAACCCAACGTAACTTCAACATCGAGCGATGAGATTCAATCCGCATTCAATTACAAACCCAAATCTCCAATAATTTTGCGCAACATATTGTGACATATATGTAAACACTAATTATAATAAACACACTATACACATGCAACACATATACAATTGAACAAATACATAAATGTTATCTACTACATGGTGTATGTAGATTAATGTTACACACTAAATGTAACATGCATCGTAACAGGATTATCTAGGTCCAAATATACAATTGTCATTCTACGACGTGGTTCACATTCAACATCCAATTAACAACCAAAACCAAACACCCCCAACCCAACCCTTGAATCCATACACACCACCCCATACATCAAACATATCAAAACACATTAACCATCATAACGTCAAATACACATATTCAATTAGAACATTGGCCAAAGTGTGCATATCAATGAGTGTAATAGATTGTTAATGCCCTATTAAAGACGAATAATCCACACTTCAACAAACAACAACACACTTCAAAAAAAAAACCATACCTCTTCCCTGAATCGGATTGGAGTCAAAATCTGTCGAAGAAATCAATACACAACCCTCAAACTTCATCATGTCATCGACTATATCCACATCAATTTAAGCAACATTTTAAAAATGCAATGGAATCCTACGATCAAGGCGGAAAAAACTCGTACATTCATTGCCTATAGACTTGTCTTTCTTAAAAGCCTGCTCAAATGTGATATGATGAATGAGAAAATAAGATATAATATGAAAACAAATCAGGGGTATAATAGTACACTAATATCATTCATTTACAACTCATAAGACCTTATGGAACACATTCCTATTTAAATAGGACTTCAAACTCTACAAGAATATTTATAAGACTTCATATTAAATAAATCTTCCAAATAGGATTTATAAATAATTTTCCCAAAAAATAACCTGAAGAGTTGCTAGAAACACTAATGTTAAGAAAATGATTTGCAAGCACAAATTTTATACAAAAATACATCAAAAATAATGTGCCAATGATATTTTTTAAATTATGAAAATATAGTTGTGTTTTGATTAAAAATGAAGAGATTACTAGAAACCTCATCATATTCCATGAAAATTTTACACAAAATTTTATTAGTATATCATTATTCTTAATTTTAATGTGTTATAATTCTTCAAATAGATAAGTTGGAGCGACTCCTTACAATTTACAAACACAACCAATCTAATTAGCTTGTTTGGTTTGAGTTTTTAAGATTCACTTTTCAAAAAATTAAATTTTTTTATTTTTTTTCATATTTTTTGTTTTTATTGAATTTTTTTAATATTATAAGTAATTTTTTTTTTAATTTTTAAATACACCTAACATAAATACACTTAAAAAATATAATATTTATGAAAAAATCTTTAGAAAATTCACTAAATACCAAAAAAATACTAGAATTCAGTGCATTTTTTATATTCTTGTGTATTTATTGATTTTTATAAATATTTTATTTTTTAGATACATCTAACTAAGGTGCATCTAAAAAAGAAAAAAAAATGCTTAAAATTTTAAAAATATTCACTAAAAACAAATTAAAAAATAGGAAAAAAAAAACTCAATTTTAAAATGCCAAATTTTTATTCATATGCTAGCCAAATTTATTTGATTTTGGATTAATCCAATCAAAATTCCATTTTTTTTAAAAAAAAATTGTGAAATAGTTGAAAATAGTTAATTAAGAGTATCTCCAATGACAAATGCTATAATAGTATTGTCAATGCTATAATTTGACAATGAATAGTAGAAAATGGTAGAATTATAGCTATGGTACTCCAATGGTTAGATGTCATTTTGGCAGGACTAAACACAGAAACTGGTGTGTTTGAGACGATACCAGTTTTTGTGTTTGATTTTGCAAAAATGACGGTTTTGCAAAAATGTATCTATTTTGCTGGGAGAAAGGAAAGGAAAGGAAGGGAGGGAGGGAAATACATATATATATTTTTGGAACGAGAGGGAGGGAAATAATTGATTTTGGTTGAATTAGTGAGTGGGTGTTTGGGAAGTGAGTTTTTATGTAGATTTTAGGAGATGTAGGTTTTTATGAGATAAAAAAATTTTAGTGTTTGGGAAGATAGTTGGGTTTTTATGTGGTTGGATGTGATGTTTGTGAGAGAAAAAGTGAAATGATTATGGGATTGGATGTGATATTTTGTTTGGATGTGTTTTTTTTGGTTTTGTAAAACTTTTGTCTTTTAGTGGAAAAAATGAGATAAAAAATTTGGGTGGTGGCTTCCCAAACACCAACTAACAAAATTTGTGTCAAATTTAAAATAAATTTTAACATTTACCAAATTTAATAATCGTTATATTTACAATTAAAATATCACTATTATTATATTATAATAATAACAATTCTAATAACAAATCATTAGAGATACTGTGAGTATATTGGCCTCGTTTGTTTTGGGATGTAATAGATGGGAGGGGATTGGGATGGAGGTAGAGTTTTGTAATGTTGTGTTTGTTTGTTGAGTTGGGGAAAGGATTAGGATGGAGGAGGGGTTATAGATGGAGGTTGGAAGGGGGATTCAGATGAAAGAGGTGGATGTGGTATTAGAAAAATAGTGAGGGAATTAGAATTTTTTATATATTTTTTATTTTTTACATATTGGAAATTTTTTTAATATTTTATATAAAAATAATTTAATAATTTCTATACTAATAATTATCATCAAAATAAATATAATTTTATTTAATCCTATTACTAATAATCCCCTTATTATAATTTTTTTTATTCTACCTTTGAAAATAAATGAGCCATAGTGTAATAAGAGCATCTCCAACGGTGAACTTCTTTTTTCACCAAATCTGAGTAAAAAATGACTCGTTTCATCAAATCTGATATCACTAGCTTCAACGGTACATCAAATCCCGTGAGTTAACCGATTGGTCGACCGGTAAGCGTAAATATTTTTTTTTTTGTTTTGCAGAGTACCCAGATCGGATGATGCTGACTGAGAGCAACAAAACTTTTTCTGGATATATAAAGATCAACCTTTCATTCATACCTAATTAATTTAGCAGAGAAGACCTATATTTTGAAATATCCTCAACTAATTCCTAGACATAGATGGTTAAAAATGAGAAATGAAATCACTAATCTAAAACATATAAATATTAGTAAGCAATCTGAGTCAAATCAGTGAACAAACCCATAATTCATGGCTTAATGTTTGAAAGAAAAACTTACAACCAGGAGTGATGAGCTTCAAGGTATGGAAGCAAATGTCATACAAAGCCTCATTTTCAAGAACCCGGAGTGGTTGATCGGTTGATTGACCGGCCGGTCGACTGGTAAGGTAAAATAAATTTTTTTTTTTTTTTTACCTGTTTGAATTTTTTTTTGACCGGTTTGAACCCACCAATTGTAAAGGAAATCGGTTGACCGGTTAGTCAACCGGCCGGGCAACCAGTCGACCGGGTCCTCTTCCAACGGTCACAAACAGTGTTTTGATAAAATCAGTATCTTGTTCTCAATTTGATGAATTGTTTGATGAAATCTTAATTTGATATTGATTTAGTGCAATTGCTAAAACATTAAATAATAACTTTTTTATCAAAATTTAAATATAATGTTAACTTTAATAAATCGTTAGAGATGATCTAAGTGCATATAGCGATAATACTAGCAAAACGTTCGATTGCTTACCTACAGTCAACACGTTCTATTGCTTACCTGCAATGAGAGTGGCCCATGCCAATTCATGATGTGAGGTTGCTTACCGTAAAAAACACAATAAAAAATTGTGCGAATAGTCTACAATTTTCCTAAAAAATAATGTGCCTATAGTCAAATTTTAAAAGTAGCCTATGTGTGGCCCATGCTAATTGATGTTGTGAGATTCGTTCCCATTACGAGTTGATCGTAGAAAATGGTGTGCCTATAGACAGACTTTAAATGTAACCCACGGACAATTGTATAGAGCGCGAACTTCATGCATTTAAAATTCACAACAAAATTCTATCAAAAGATGATAATACAAATATTTTTCACATTGTAAGAAAAAGAAAAATAATAAATAAAATAAAATATCAAAAAAAAATATTTATCAATAAATTTCATCTCATAAATAAATGCTTTAATTAATTCCAAATTTTTTTTATTGATCTTTTAAGTCTTATTAGTGAAGAGTTTCTTTTCGTGTAATCTTATTTTTTATTTTAGTATTGTTTTGGTAGATAACTATATCTTTTTATTAATGTGACATGTATAATGTGATACTCTAATGTAATAGATATTAATGTGACACTCTAATAATGTGACAATCAAAAAAAATTAAAAACTCCTTGGTGTGTTTTTCTTAAATGTGACAACGTAGCGGGTATGATGTAATACTCTAAAACTTTTACTCCAAAAAACTTAAAAATTCTTTAGTGTTTTTTTTTTTTTCCAAATATGACGTGACAAGTATGATATGACACTTCAAAAAAAATAAAAATTCCTTAGTGTACTTTTATCAAACGTGACAATGTGACGAGTATGATGTGACACTCTAAAAAAATTAAAAACTCCTTAATGTACTTTTCTCAAACGTGACAAGTGGCATTACAACGTGGTAAGTATGATGTGACACTTTAAAAAAATTAAAACTCTTTAGTGTACTTCTCTCAAATGTGATACTCTAACGTCGTGGGTATAATGTTACACTAAAATATGGTGGGTATTAATGTGACACTTCAAAAAAATTTAAAACTCCTTAGTGTATTTTTTTTTTTTTTAAATGTGACAACATAATGGTATAATATGACACTCCAAAACTTTTACTTTAAAAAAAAAGAGAAGCTCTTTAGTGTATTTTTTTTCAAATGTGACAACGTAGCAAGTATGATGTGACACTTTAAACAAAATAAAAACTCCTTAGTATACTTTTATCAAACGTGACAACGTGGTGGGTATGATATGATATTCTAAAAAATTTAAAAACTTTTAGTGTACTTTTTCCAAACGTGACATGTGACACTCTAACGTGATGGATATGATATGATACTAGAAACTTTTTAGTGTACTTTTATCAAATGTGACACTCTAATGTGGCGAGTATGATATGACACTAAAAAACTCTTTAGTGTACTTTTTCTAAATATGGCACTCCAATGTGGCGAGCAAATGAGTCATTACACATCCAAAAGGACTAAATGGATCACAAGAAAAAAATATGGGGTGATTCTACTTACACCACTACTTTACCTCTTTACACCCTTCATGTGAGTTTTTTTTCTTTTTCCAAATTTTATCTATGTGTGAAATTATCTGTAAGGACAAAACACTAAAATTAAATATATTTTGTTATCTCCTTATATCCCTTAGTCTTTAATCCCTACTCTTTTTTTTCATTTCTTAATTTTTTTCTTCTCTTACACATCTCTTTTCAAAAAGTAAGAATCATAATATTTTGATCATTAAAGAAAGTAATAGATGAAGAAACAGTGGCGAAGAACCATCAAAAAAGTGAAAATTGTGAGTTTTTTTTTTAATTTATTTGATAGGTTTTTGTTTTATTTTTCTATACTGGAGTTTGACTTTCGTTTGGTGGTTCAAAATCGAACAAAATAACATAGTCCGACATCACATTGTTGAACAAAAAACATAAGTATGGTAACCAACTACAGAATAAATGATACATTTCCGGTAACCCTAAACCGAATTTTTTAAATTTGTTCGGCTTCTCATTACCATGTATTTTCAGTTTCATTTTTTTATATTTTTTATTTTTTTGCTTGAAATGATTATATTTATATTCATTGCAACAACATAAGTACTGCAATATTAGTGGACTCTAATCATAAATTCATTACAGACGAGATTTGTTAAGTTTTTTTTTTTTTTTTTTTTGAATACGATTTTTTCTTATTTTTAATTTGTATTGAGTTTTATTAATAATTTCACGTATAAATGTATTTATTATCTTTAGATTTTTAGTAGTCATGAAGCATTAATTAAATGGGTTTCTGACGTTGGGAAGAAGACTGGATTTGTCACTATTATAAAGGCATTAGATGCGAGAGGCAATAGAAGAAAACCAAGACTTACACTTGCTTGTAAAAGAAGTGGTTACTATAGAGATAACAAGAAGATCAAGGGAGAACGATCGAGGTTGACATGTTCTAAAAAGTATGGATATCTATTTCTATTAAGGGAGAAAATTACTTAAAAATTACCAAGGCGAATTGTAATAACATGTTTGATTGATGAATGCAAATAATGACAGATTTTATGAATACTTTATCGATATTCGTACGTTTGATGTTTTTATGAATACTTTTTTATGTATGATTTTATGGATGTGTATTTGATTTATGAATTTTTTTTATAGATACTTTAAGAAAAAAGTAAATATTTCAATGTACAGCGACAAGGGCTTAGACAACTCTATTGTAGTTTGGCAACATGATACTAGAGTAATTCCATTTGTATAACAATGTATCATTGAACATGCACTTTACAAGTGGCCCAAATTAATTTCTTGTTATCATTTAATTGGACGACAACATAATACTGGGAAAAAGAATATTGTTTGGTAACATGGCACTGGAGTAATTCAAATTAATTAGCGTTGTATTACCGAACAGGCCTACCACAAATTAAAAAATCATTGTTTAAAAGAAAGTGTCTCTGTAAATGTATAACAACAAAATGTTGGAAAGATTTATTGTTTTCAGCAACATAAAACTGGAATAATGTAAATTGTTTAGCATCATATTATCAAAATTAGTGGTGTAAAGAGATAAAATAGTTAATTTAGGATTAATTTTGATAATATATTAGGGGTGTAATGAGAATTATATTTTTTTTAATGGTGTAATAAGATGGATGGTGTAAAGAGGTTAAATAGTGGTATAAGTAGAATCACCCAAAATATGAGATTATATAGATTACAAGTCCAAAATATGAAACTTATTAGTCAATCTCCTACGAAAAACATTATACAAGTACTTTTTTCACGTTGATAAAAAAAAATTTTAAAAAAAAAGAGGAAAATTTCTCTCTAAAGATTTACACAAAACACAAAAACTAATTACAATAATTTTGATTTATCAACTAACGAGTGAAAAAATTACCTGAAAAGTTACTAGAAACACTAATGTTAAGAAAATGATTTGCAAGCACAAATTTATACAAAAACACATCAAAAATAATGTGTCAATGATATTTTTTAAATTATGAAAATATAATTTTTTTTATTATTATTAAAAATGAGGAGATTACTGGAAACCTCATCATATTCCATGAAAATTTTACACAAAATTTTATTAGTATATCATTATTCTTAATTTTAATGTGTTATAATTCTCCAAATAGGTATGTCTTGGAGTGACCTTACAATTTACAAACAAACACATCCACTCTAATTAGCTTGTTTGATTTGAGTTTTCAAGATTCATTTTTTAGAAAATTAAATTTTTTTACTTTCTATGTTTTTTGTTTTTACTAATTTTTTTTAATGTTCTTAGTAATTTTTAAAATTTTTAGATACACCTAACATAAATATATTTAAAAAGTATAATATTTGTGAAAAAAAGATCTTTAGAAAATTTACTAAATACCAAAGATATATAATAAAAAAAATTACGAGAATTCAGTACATTATTTTTTAGATACATCTAAGTAAGGTACATTTAAAAAAGTAAAAAAAAAATCTTAAAATTTTAAAAATATTAACTAAAAACAAAAAAACACGAAAAAAAAAAAAACTCAATTTTCAAAAAAATAAATCCAAAAAATTGAAATCAAACACAATGAATAATTTTCCGAGAAGTTACCCTTGTGTTTGCCCATGATTGTATTTGTATGTACAAAATGAGATAATCTCAAATTTATCTTGTGTTTAGGCTTTGTTTATTTTGACCTAAAAATTATTAGTGTATAGTTTGATTCTAATAATAAATTTTTAATTTTTAATTTTGTCAATCTAAAATTTAAATCTAAATCTTTTGATTTGTTTTTTTAATCTAAACTATCAATTTATTTTTGTAAAGTAAAATTGATAAAAAAATAATATTATAATCATTAAACTCAATATAAGTATACATAAAATGCCTAAAACAGTCATTGCGTTGAGTTTAATGAGTTAAATACTATTTTTTCGTTACTTTACTTAACAGAAATAAACAAATGTTTAGATTGAAAATAAATCAAAAGTCTAGAATTTAAATTGATAAAATTAAAAATGTATGGTTTATTTTGTTACATGGGCCACAAATCTTGAATTTTTTTTTATATAATTTTTCCAAAATTATTTTACACATTTTTTATTATTTAGTTGAACATAAAGAAAGTAAAAAATATATATGTATATTTTTTATCATAATCTCCAAAATGACTTATCAATAAAAATTTAGCATGTCAATTTTAAGAAATTCATTTCCAGCTCAGCCCTTTCAACTAAGGTTGTGCAAAATATTATCAAATCCACCAAAATAACCCAAGCCTTATCGATTTATCTGCTAACTGTAGATTAAATTTTGAAATTTATAATCTGCATTCGAAATCACTTCGTTCCGTTATGGTTAACACATATTTTTTTTTAACCTCTAATGAAATATCAAAATAAAAATACAGAAATAATACAGACCCCCAAAAAATACAATCCTCACTTGGTCCACATCCCCCCCCCCCCAAAAAAAAAAAAAAAACACAACACATGATTGGTCCATACATCATTGGGGGTTCTCATTTTGGGGTCCCAAGTATTTTCCATAAAAATAAGTGAGAGAGAGAGATTTAAGATGTGAAATTAGTTTGTATTATATATATAAAAAAATATTATGTAAATTAGTATTATATATTATGTAAATGCTAAATAATTATTTATGAATATTCTTCAATCAACTAGCAAATTAAAATCATCTCAAACTACGGTTTGGTTATTTGCTAATTTGTCATTCATGGTTTGGTTTATAATGTTACTCTTAAATCATTTGAACCGTACTGTGCACACTCTTGCTTTCAACACAGTGATCTTTCAAAAGATAAAAAAGTGGAGTAATTATCCTATCTTTTAAAAATTTTACGTTAGCAATGTGCCCAACCAATAACAAAGGTCTAAATAAATATATGATCTTAATAATAAGAAAATATTAGACAAATTATAATATTTCGTGGGCCGGGCACATGAACACATATTTTTTTAAACTTACTAAATAATTTCTTAAAAGAGTGGCTGCTTATGGACTTCCATTCAACGCATACAATTAATATATATATATATTTCAATTGTTAGCGAAACTAAAAAATATAAAGAATTTTTTTGTTTTGAGCTGCAAAATCAATATACACAAAAAATATTTTTGATTGTACAATACAAAGCCTTAGTGCAATATAATCTTATTTTGGGTATAATGTGTATCAAACTTACACCTAAAAATATTCTCATATGTAATATATAAATTTTTGTTTTTATTTTTTAAAACTGTCCACTAATAAGCAATTTTCTCCTTGAAAATTTTGAACCGCCAATGATTGTATGTATTAAATAAATGGAGAACAAAAGATGAAGCAACGAAGGTAGGAACGCTTATGTTGTGTTTGATTAAGAGATTTGAGAAGAAATTTAGAGAAAAAAAATACATAAAATGTGAATAAAATATATTTATATTTCATATAATTTTACACATTTTTTTTTCTTTTATTTTTCAAATTCTTTTTCAATTCGGTTAACTAAACACAACATGAAGGGTATTTTGGTCTTTATAAAATAGGAAAGCCGTGTCCGCCAAAGGTTGTTTGTTTGTATGTTTTTTGTCCCACCGATCAAGCAAATACCAACAAATAGTGATTAAGTGAGAGAGAAAAAGAGAGAATTGGGAAGCTCTGCATGACTTTTTTTTTTTTTGAATTGTGTTGTTGTGTAATTGTTTTTTTGCACAGAGAGAGAGAGAGAGAGAGAGAGAGAGGAGAGTTCCCATATCTTGACAATGAAGAATGAACTGTACACCATTTTTTACTCGTTCTTCTCAATCCCCAACCACTCTCCTCCGTCATTTAACTACTATATATCTTACATTATCTCTCTGAATTGCTCAACATTCTCTCTCTCTCTCTCTCTCTCTCTCTCTCTCTCTCTCTCTCTCATACACTTCTATATCTCTGAAACCAAAACAAAAAACAAACACCACCACCACATAGACAAAAGTTTGGTCTGTTTCTCATTCTTCTCATTTCAGGTAATTTAATCTTCTCTCTCTCTCTATATATCTTCTGTTTTTTTGAGATTCATCCTACATTTCTACTTCAAGTTCTTATTTTTCTTCTTCTATTTTGGATTTTAGGAACCCTTCAAAGCATATAGCTCAAGAATTAGTACAGTTAATTAGGAACCCTTCAAAGCATATGGCTCAAGAATTAAATATTTTAGCTTGATGGACTTGTTGATGTGCAATCTCAATTCCAAATAAGACAAAGAAAAAAAAATTTGCTACTAAAGAAGTAGTTTGAGAATGGTTACTTTATTAATTTTTTTATCAAAAAAATATGTAAAAAAATGAAGAATAACGTGACAATTTATAATATTTTTTAATTTTTTTTCTTTTCAAAAATAACCTATTAACAATCTAGGCCTAAGTAATTTTTCGCAAACATGACTAGTTTCTATAATTTTACACGAAGTATTAAAAAAAAAAATTGGAAAATTTATTATTTGAATTAGACTTATTCTAAGTAGGATTCAGTCACATCAAATTTTAATTTATGTTTCACATTACAATTTTTTTTTTTTTTTTTTTTTACACTTTTTCTAAATTCCTTTCACTTTCGGGCTAGATTATTACAAGTTGGTGCAATAATGACCTTGATAAAATAATGGTATAATACTAACAATTTATATTAATCATGATAATATACATTACATTACATGGATTGCGCTTGTCAATTCACTGCTTGGACTAGATCGTGGAATTAGATTTTTAGGACTCAGTCTCATTTTAATTTTTTAAATCATTAATCTTGTGAATTCTTGAGCACAAATCATCTATTTTGTTATATTTGTTTTTGAAAAAATTGATAACAAATATATTTTTGAAAATAAATTATTAATTTTTTTAAAAGATAAATATAATGAATTGATATGGTGATGATTATGAAAATAAGTTTAAAATTTTTTTTTTCATAAACAATAATCAATTTAAATCACTAAAATAAGATTTATAGTCGATACATGTCTCCAATTCACCAAATAAATTGGAAATCAAATTATTCCAAATTGTATAACGTGCACTCCATTTGTAGGATGGATGCAAAACTCTTTGTTTTTATTTAAATTTTGGGCTTCAAATCTTATGCCTCTCTGTCTCATTTCTTGTTTCAACCTTTTTGTTTTCCTTTTTGACTTCTGTTTTTTAAAATCATATAAATCATATGTAGGAATATGAGATATAATGCAAAGAATAAGGCAAATAAAGTATAAATTTTATTTGTAAAATATATTATATAAAAAATAATAAAAAGTGAACAATCAAAGTATAAAATAGAAAAAAAAAAATTAAAATATAAGAAAAAAATTATTACTACCTTCTTCTTTTTTTAATTAAATAATTTATTCTTTTGGGATAAAAGACGAAAATGGAATTTTAAATCTTTAATTAGCTAAGTAGAAAAAAAATTCATAGTGTATATACCGAATCAACTGTGACATTTTCCCTAACAAAAGCATTATGACCGTTGGAATTTAGACCGAGTTCAATGGTGTAAAGATTGGCACAAACCCAACCATCCTTGTCACACAAATAAATAAATAAAATCATCAAAATAAAAATAGAAAATTGTTAAAAACAACCCTAAGAGTTGTTAAAAAATTGTGTAGTATATATATTGAAATATGGAAAATAGTGCATTAAAATTATAAATATTTTGCCATTCAATACATCTTAATGACAATCCTGTCATTAGTAAGATTTGTGGAAATATAGTTGCCAAAACAAAACAAAAAAAATGGAAATATGAATGAAAATTAAAAGACAAATAGGTAAATTATCTTTCTACACTATGAAGTATTTGTATTTTATTCTCATAAGGTCAAGTTTGACATACACAAAATAATTCATCTTTTTTTCTTTTTTTCATCATATCACCTCTTCATTTTTTTTTTTTCATTTTTAAAAAAAAAAAAAAAAAAATAAATATAAAAAAATCATCTCTAACTTCAAAACGTAACGGTTAATTATTTTGAATTATAATCTTATTACACTTACATCTTTCGTTTGTCTTGAAATTTAAAAGAAATCAAATCATATACACATGACATGCTTAATAATTTTTTAAGATAATAATATTTATTATGAATTTTTTTTTAAATGATAATACTTTTATGTAATAATTTTATTTGTACTTTTGCAAACGAGTCATAATTGGAAAAATTTATCCAAAATAAAACAAAACAAAAATAGAAAGAATAATTTTAGGCGTTCACCTTTATCTATCTCGAATGAGATAGTGTAATTATGATTAAATTTTTATATATACAGTTTATATATAAAATAAATCTAAATCGATAATTTTGATTAAAAACAAGATAGATAAGGGTGAATTTGGAACTCACATGGAAAGAGGAAACTGCTCGAATCAATGAGAGCAAAAGTCGCGTTAGTTTTGCACGCGGTTTCATTACACACACACACACACACACACACACACACACACACACACTTTAATATATATGCAAGCACACAACAATCTCACTCATCTCTTCTATCTCTTCATCTAACTCTTCAAGCCTCTCTCTCTCTATCTATTTTTCACAGAGCATAGCTTCGAATCGATCTCATACATCAACAACAATGGCCGATCGAGTTCACCCCCGAGACTCTCCACCTTCCTCCGGCGAAGCATCGACGACGTCGTCTTCCGCCCATCGCACTGATCTCCCACTGAAACCCTCCCACCCCGTCCCCGAGAAGCCAGTCCCACCGCCGGCAACTTACGTCATCCAAGTCCCCAAAGACCAGATCTATCGCTATCCTCCGCCGGAAAACGCCCGCCGCATGCAGAAACTAGCTCGCCGCAAGCCCCGCCGGAGCTGCTGCTGCCGCTGCATTTGCTGGTCGCTCGCCCTCCTCCTCCTCCTCATCTTCCTCCTCGCCGCCACCGCCGGCGTCCTCTACCTCATCTTCCGCCCCCAAGCCCCCAAATACTCCGTCGACAACATCGCAATCAGCGGCTTCAACCTGACGTCACTCTCCTCGATCTCGCCGGAATTTGACGTCACTATCCGAGCTCAAAACCCTAACAAGAAGATCGGAATCTACTACGAGACAGGAAGCTCCGTCAGCGTCTATTACTCCGACGTCGATCTCTGTAACGGAGCTTTGCCGGCGTTTTACCAGCCGTCAAAGAACTTAACAGTTTTCCAGATGGCGTTGAAGGGGTCGAGCATTCTGTTAAAGAGCAGCGTTCACTCGGCGTTGGTGGCTCAACAGAAGAGTGGAATGGTGCCGTTTAAGTTGAACCTGAAAGCTCCCGTGAAGATCAAGGTCGGTGCCGTTAAGACGTGGACGATCACCGTTAAGGTCAAGTGTGACTTGACGGTGGATAGTTCAACGCCGGCGGCAAAGATTGTTTCCAAAGACTGCAAGTACAGTGTGAAACTTTGGTAGAAGAGTTGTTTAGGTGGTCTGTTTGGTTGTAGAGAACATAGTACACAAAGATTTAGTACTACAGTGGGTGATATATGTTTGGGGGGTATCCTCTGTTATTGTTGTTACACCATTTTTTTTCTTTGGTTAAAATCTTCTGTGTATTTTTTTTTTTTTTTTTATAGATATATACACCATGAGGTTGTTATTATTTTATATGTTTTTGTAATAATTCCGACATTATTTTGAGAGTAATTTGGGTTCTTCACTTCGTTGTACTCCCTAATTTGTCAATTTGGTTATTATTGCATTATGTTTGGATTAAAAAGATTTAAATTATGATACTATAAAGTGAGGGTGTATGAACCTCCAGCCTCTAATCCTTGACTTGTTAAAATTCGGTTTGAGCCTCCAACTCACCTAATGCTATTAGACTCAAAAGCCATTGACTTGTTAAAATTGGTTTCTAGATGAAAAAAATTTGTTCAAATTTAAACATAGAGACTTAATTTGTATTTGAGATCTTTAAAACTTATTCTTAAATTTACTTATAGTGGTATGAAATAATACATGTAAGTTATTTTTTTAGTTTAAAACTCAACCATGTGTCTCAACCTTGCAACATTATTTGCCTTAAATTTAAGGGTAATGTTTCAAAATGTCTAGAATTTTTCTTTTTAGCCCTCATAATAGAAATGGTCTTTGCATTACAATATTTATATTTTACTTAAAATATCTGGCTTTTAATTTTAATTCTCAAAATGGAAGCATGAGAAGTAAGAGCTGAAATGTGCATATTTCTATTCTATTTACACAGAATGATATGATTAATGTATCAATTAATTAAAACAAAATATCCATTAGCGAGTCATCAAAATCTTTAAAAAGATCATGTTAATTTTTTCCCCTCTTTATCAAGGAAAAGGATCATGTGATTGATTATCCAACAGACAGACAATAAATAGAGAAAAAGTATCCAAAAAATAAAATTAAAATTAAAAATTTAAGATAAGTACTGTTTTATCTATTGCAGAGAGCTTTTTCAAATTTTATACAATGTTCATACATTTTAATGTTATTCACCAAAGACATATGAGAGTTCTGTACAGAATTACTTTCTTTCAAATAATGATTTTTAAATTTGTGTCGGGCCTGTTGTTAATGATGTAGGCCGAAAGGTACCACATTGAGATCGCTTAAGTTACATTTATAGTATTTCAATTTTGTTTATTTAGTGGAGATGATGTGTTTAGTGCACTTGTACAGATTTGGTAGGAAATACACAAATTCAATCAAAAAAGACGCGAAAACAGATAATCCGTGTGAAAAGCGAAAAATTCGAGCCAGCCATTTCACCGCACGTGTAGCCAAGCTTCATCGCATGTGCTGGGCCAAGTTTCGTTAATACATTGCTAATGAATTTGAATTAATCTAGTGCCTTGTTACTAGACAATTATTTATTTATTTTTAGCAATATGTTGTCGTTTGATTAGATGATAGCAAGAAATTAATTCAAGGTCGCTTGTGAAGTGCTTGTTTGGTGATACATTGCTATACAAATTAGATTACTTTAGTATCATGTTGCCAAAATATGAAACGCTCCAAATTTCTAACCCAAATTATAATATAATAATCATGACTCTTTCAAGGAAAACCGAATATAAATCTCCAAACTTATATTACATGGTACAATAGTTCTTTATAGAACAATACATTGACTTCAAATCAAAATAACATAAACAAATAGATACCCCCAAGGGTTTACAAGTTTCCAAGGCTTAGGCCTGGTTATACAAAATGGTTATTCAAACCCACACAAATATAGCCCTTGGCTTACATACAGAGTCACAGCAAAATGAGAGTTCGTACTCTCAACACACATTTCATTGCCTTTAGTTAAGTAGCATCACCACATCTTTTCCTGTACAAAAATCTCGTAGGGTGAGCACAAAGCTTAGTAGGAAATCCTTAACAAAGTATATATATTTTATACAAGTCTCAAGAGATGAAATGCACATGTCATGCTATGCCATTTTGAAAGAAAATCACATCTTTATCTTTGAAAACCATCATGCTCGATGATGTCATGTAATTTTAATTCTTCAAAACTTAACAATTCATTTTAAGAGCAATAAATACGACTCTCAGGCCAACTTATTCAATATCATCTATACCACCTATCAAGACTTACCATGCATTTATCCCAAAACCATTCCATGAAAACTTATTTCTCAACATTCTTTTCTCAATACAAGTTTTCAAATCAACTTTCAAAGTTTAATGTAATCAAATGAAATGAAGTGCCAATAACACAAGATGAATATAAATACTTTTATTCAAATTTATCATCCAAGGAATAACACAATTCCCTCTTCTTAAATATCCTTAACAATTAATCATTTCAAGACTATTTCAACGTTTTGAACAATAATTTTCAAAATGAACAATAATTCTCATATTCCCTGAAATTCATCATTTATATAAATATAAATAAGAAATTTTCCAAATATCCATTTATTTTGACACATAAAATAAATATAACAATATCATTCATGGATTTTCAATCTTTTAAAATTTTTTTCCAAATTCTAGGTTTTCTCACCAAAACTATACAACTCAAATTTTTTGAAAGAAAACTTTTCAAAATTGTCTTTTCTTCAATCAATGAAGATCAAAACCCATAAGATCATTTTAAAAGAACAAGAGACAAACGTATTTTCAAAATCGCTCAACTTCTTGAATCAACAATCAATTTTCAAAGCTATCGAAAGATGATTTCGAAAATTATATAAATTTTGCAAAAATATAATATATATAACTCTAAGAAAATCCCTACCTCAAATTTTGAAGAGGAAATGAGATGAAACCTCAAAATTTACGGTGTCGAAACTCGATCTCCACCGCACACAACGAAACCCTTGAGAAGTTACACAACTTTGATGAAGAACTTCGGTCTAACTCCCAACGGATTTGGAGGAATCAAAGAGAGAAGTTGACTTTTAGAGAGAGAAGCTCTAGATCTGAAAATTTTGGAGAGTTTTAGAGAGAGAGAGAGAGGAAGAACTGAAAAAGTGATATGAAATCTCCCCTTACAAACTAATATAACATGGTTCGCTTGAGCGTGAAATATACTTTCCCGTAAGCAATTTTGAATGCATTTTGCATTTTTGCTTTGGCGAGCTGATAGGGCCCCGTAAGCTGATCGAGTCAAAATCAGGATCGCTACAAAATATAATAGATTTGTCTAGTCACTTATCCTTGTACGTTAAAAGATTTACTTTTTTTTTTTCAAGCATCCATAAATCAAACATGCATCAATAAAATCTTACTTCAAAAGTATCCATAAAAATATTCATAAAAATATCAAGTGTACGAGCATCTATAAAAGCATCCATAAAATCTGTCATTGTTTGCATTCATCAATCAAACGTGTTATCACAATTTGTCTATATCGATACTTTCGGTAGTTACTACATCAGGGCTGACAAGCGTATAGAATTGATGAATATAGGTAGTATATGCTTTCTCCCATCCACTAGCACATGGGTGATAAAAATGAATTCAATTATTTCCTATCGGAGGTACTAAATGACCAAGTTGCTGATAAATCTATAACAAAGACATCAATAAGTAGAATTACAAAATAGGACATAGTAATGATCTAAGTAGGCTCGGTAGTTTATACCTACACGAAATAGTTTCTATATTTGCAAATCCTATGTAGATATCTCTTTGATCAGGTGTTGCAATCGATACTGATCCGAGTGATAGAAATGTCAAACACTATTGTTGCATGAATAAATGATAAAGAACGACGCATTCACTCGGCGTTGGTGGCTCAACAGAAGAGTGGAATGGTGCCGTTTAAGTTGAACCTGAAAGCTCCCGTGAAGATCAAGGTCGGTGCCGTTAAGACGTGGACGATCACCGTTAAGGTCAAGTGTGACTTGACGGTGGATAGTTCAACGCCGGCGGCAAAGATTGTTTCCAAAGACTGCAAGTCTGATGTGAACCTTTGGTAGAAGAGTTGTTTAGGTGGTCTGTTTGGTTGTAGAGAACATAGTACACAAAGATTTAGTACTACAGTGGGTGATATATGTTTGGGGGGTATCCTCTGTTATTGTTGTTACACCATTTTTTTTCTTTGGTTAAAATCTTCTGTGTATTTTTTTTTTTTTTTTTATAGATATATACACCATGAGGTTGTTATTATTTTATATATTTTTGTAATAATTCCCACATTATTTTGAGAGTAATTTGGGTTCTTCACTTCGTTGTACTCCCTAATTTGTCAATTTGGTTATTATTGCATTATGTTTGGATTAAAAAGATTTAAATTATGATACTATAAAGTGAGGGTGTATGAACCTCCAGCCTCTAATCATTGACTTGTTAAAATTCGGCTTGAGCCTCTAACCCACCTAATGCTATTAGACTCAAAAGCCATTGACTTGTTAAAATTGGTTTCTAGATGAAAAAAATTTGTTCAAATTTAAACATAGAGACTTAATTTGTATTTGAGATCTTTAAAACTTAATTCTTAAATTTACTTATAGTGATATGAAATAATACATGTAAGTTATTTTTTTAGTTTAAAACTAAACCATGTGACTCAACCTTGCAACATTATTTGCCTTAAATTTAAGGGTAATGTTTCAAAATCTCTAGCATTTTTCTTTTTAGCCCTCATAATAGAAATGGTCTTTGCATTACAATACTTATATTTTACTTAAAATATCTGGCTTTTAATTTTAATTCTCAAAATGGAAGCATGAGAAGTAAGAGCTGAAATGTGCGTATTTTTATTTTATCCAACAGACAGACAATAAATAGAGAAAAGTATCCAAAAATAAATAAAATTTAAGATACGTGTTTTATCTATTGCAGAGAGCTTTTTCAAATTTTATACAATGTTCATACATTTTAATGTTATTCACCAAAGACATATGAGAGTTCTGTACACAATAATTAGGACCCCTTCTATATCATTATAGATGAAATTATTGTAAAATAATTATATTTATATTTTATTCACATTTCTAATCAATGAAAACGAGTACCTTGAATTTTAAAATCTATATGTTTTGCCCTTTTCACAAAATTATTGGTACAATTAAGATATAAAAGAGATTACTATTCAAAACAATTAACCATGACAATTCTATACTAATGTAACCATGACAATTAACAAGGACAGGTTTTACTTATACAACAATTTTTTTTTTAATTTCTTTTTTTATCAGTTCATATAATTTTTTGAGTAATTCTACTTACACCACTACTTTACTCCTTTATACCTTCCATCTCTTTACACCACTAAAAAAAATATGATTCTCATTACACTTATTATATTACCAAAACTAACCTTAAAGTAAGACTCTTTAAGACTCTTTAAAACTCTTTCATCTCTTTATACCAATAGTTTTTGGAGGAAAAATAAGGGAACAGAGAAAGACGCTGTAAGGGGAAAGAGAAACAAGCAGGGAAGATAGTAAGTGGAGCTCACAACAAAGTCTCTGTTCAGTCACACAGTGCTAAACAATTTACATTCCTCCAGTATTATGTTGCTGGAAAAACTAGATTTCTCTAGCATTTTGTTACTATACATTTACAGAGTTACTTTCTTTTCAAACAATGATTTTTAAATTTGTGTCGGGCCTGTTGTTAATGATGTAGGCCGAAAGGTACCACATTGAGATCGCTTAAGTTACATTTATAGTCTTTCAATTTTGTTTGTTTAGTGGAGATGATGTGTTTAGTGCATTTGTACAGATTTGGTAGGAAATACGCAAATTCAATCAAAAAAGACGCGAAAACAGATAATCCGTGTGAAAAGCGAAAAATTCGAGCCAGCCATTTCACAGCTTCATCGCATGTGCTGGGCCAAGTTTCGTTAATACATTGCTAATGAATTTGAATTAGTCTAGTGCCTTGTTACTAGACAATTATTTATTTATTTATTTATTTTTAGCAATATGTTGTCGTTTGATTAGATGATAGCAAGAAATTAATTCGAGGTCGCTTGTGAAGTGCTTGTTTGGTGATACATTGCTATACAAATTAGATTACTTTAGTATCATGTTGCCAAAATATGAAACGCTCCAAATTTCTAACCCAAATTATAATATAATAATCATGGCTCTTTCAAGGAAAACCGAATATAAATCTCCAAACTTATATTACATGGTACAATAGTTCTTTATAGAACAATACATTGACTTCAAATCAAAATAACATAAACAAATAGATACCCCCAAGGGTTTACAAGTTTCCAAGGCTTAGGTCTGGTTACACAAAATGGTTATTCAAACCCACACAAATATAGCCCTTGGCTTACATACAGAGTCATAGCAAAATGAGATTCCGTACTCTCAACACACATTTCATTGCCTTTAGTTAAGCAGCATCACCACATCTTTTCCTGCACAAAAATCCCGTACGGTGAGCACAAAGCCCAGTAGGAAATCCTTAACAAAGTATATACATTTTATACAAGTATCAAAAGATGAAATGCACATGTCATGCTATGTCCTTTTGAAAGAAAATCACATCTTTATCTTTGAAAACCATCATGCTCAATGATGTCATGTAATTTTAATTCTTCAAAACTTAACAATTTATTTCAAGAGCAGTAAATACGACTCTCAGGCCAACTTATTCAATATCATCTATACCACCTATCAAGAGTTACCATGCATTTATCTCAAAACCATTCCATGAAAACTTATTTCTCAACATTCTTTTCTCAATACAAGTTTTCAAATCAACTTTCAAAGTTTAATGTAATCAAATGAATTGAAGTGCCAATAACACAAGATGAATAAATACTTTTATTCCAATTTATCATCCAAGGAATAACACAATTCCCTCTTCTTAAGTATCCTTAACAATTAATCATTTCAAGAGTATTTCAACGTTTTGAACAATAATTTTCAAAATGAACAATAATTCTCATATTCCTTGAAATTCATCATTTATATAAATATAAATAAGAAATTTTCCAAACATCCATTTATTTTGACACATAAAATAAATATAACAATATCATTCATGGATTTTCAATCTTTTAAAAAAAATTCCCAAATTCTAAGTTCTCACAAAAACTATATAACTCAAATCTTTTGAAAGAAAACTTTCCAAAATCGTCTTTTCTTCAATCAATGAAGATCAAAACCCATAAGATCATTTTAAAAGAACAAGAGACAAACGTACTTTCAAAATCGCTCAACTTCTTGAATCAACAATCAATTTTCAAAACTATTGAAAGATGATTTCGAAAATTATATAAATTTTGCAAAAATATAATATATATAACTCTAAGAAAATTCCTACCTCAAGTTTTGAAGAGGAAATGAGATGAAACCCCAAAATTTATGGTGTCGAAACTCGATCTCCACCGCACACAACGAAGCCCTCGAGAAGTTACACAACTTTGATGAAGAACTTCGGTCTAACTCCCAACGGATTTGGAGGAATCAAAGAGAGAAGTTGACTTTTAGAGAGAGAAGCTCTAGATCTGGAAATTTTGGAGAGTTTTAGAGAGAGAGAGAGAGAGAGGAAGAACTGAAAAAGTGATCTGAAATCTCCCTGCATCGATATAACATGGTTCGCTCGAGCGTTAAATATACTTTCCGGTAAGTAATTTTGAATGCATTTTGCATTTTTGCTTCGGCGAGCTGACAGGGCCCCGTAAGCTGATCGAGTCAAAATCAGGATCGCTACAAAATATAATAGATTTGTCTAGTCACTTGTCGTTGTACGTTAAAAGATTTACTTTTTTTTTTTTTTTCAAGCATCCATAAATCAAACACGCATCAATAAAATCTCACTTCAAAAGTATCCATAAAAATATTCATAAAAATATCAAGTGTACAAGCATCTATAAAAGCATCCATAAAATCTGTCATTGTTTGCATTCATCAATCAAACGTGTTATCACAATTTGTCTATACCGATACTTTCGGTAGTTACTACATCAGGGTTGACAAGCGTATAGAATTGATGAATATGGGTAGTATATGCTTTCTCCCATCCACTAGCACATGGGTGATAAAAATGAATTCAATTATTTCCTATCGGAGGTACTAAATGACCAAGTTGCTGATAAATCTATAACAAAGACATCAATAAGTAGAATTACAAAATAGGACATAGTAATGATCTAAGTAGGCTCGGTAGTTTATACCTACACGAAATAGTTTCTATATTTGCAAATCCTATGTAGATATCTCTTTGATCAGGTGTTGCAATCGATACTGATCCAAATGATAGAAATGTCAAACACTATTGTTGCATGAATAAATGATAAAGAACGACGCGTTCACTCGGCGTTGGTGGCTCAACAGAAGAGTGGAATGGTGCCATTTAAGTTGAACCTGAAAGCTCCCGTGAAGATCAAGGTCGGTGCTGTTAAGACGTGGACGATCACCATTAAGGTCAAGTGTGACTTGACGGTGGATAGTTTAACGCTGGCGGCAAAGATTGTTTCCAAAGACTGCAAGTACAGTGTGAAACTTTGGTAGAAGAGTTGTTTAGGTGGTCTGTTTGGTTGTAGAGAACATAGTGCACAAAGATTTAGTACTACAGTGGGTGATATATGTTTGGGGGGTATCCTCTGTTATTGTTGTTACAACATTTTTTTTTTTCTTTGGTTAAAATGTTCTGTGTATTTTTTTTTTTTATAGATATATACACCATGAGGTTGTTATTATTTTATATATTTTTGTAATAATTCCCACATTATTTTGAGAGTAATTTGGGTTCTTCACTTCATTGTGCTCCCTAATTTGTCAATTTGGTTATTATTGCATTATGTTTGGATTAAAAAGATTTAAATTATGATATTATAAAGTGAGGGTGTATGAACCTCCAGCCTCTAATCATTGACTTGTTAAAATTCGGTTTGAGCCTCTAACTCACCTAATGCTATTAGACTCAAAAGCCATTGACTTGTTAAAATTGGTTTCTAGATGAAAAAAATTTGGTCAAATTTAAACATAGAGACTTAACTTGTATTTGAGATCTTTAAAACTTAATTCTTAAATTTACTTATAGTGATATGAAATAATACATGTAAGTTATTTTTTTAGTTTAAAACTCAACCATGTGACTCAACCTTGCAACATTGTTTGCCTTAAATTTAAGGGTAATGTTTCAAAATGTCTAGAATTTTTCTTTTTAGCCCTCATAATAGAAATGGTCTTTGCATTACAATGTTTATATTTTACTTAAAATATCTGGCTTTTAATTTTAATTCTCAAAATGGAAGCATGAGAAGTAAGAGCTGAAATGTGCATGTTTTTATTTTATCCAACAGACAGACAATAAATAGAGAAAAGTATCCAAAAATAAATAAAATTTAAGATACGTGTTTTATCTATTGCAGAGAGCTTTTTCAAATTTTATACAATGTTCATACATTTTAATGTTATTCACCAAAGACATATGAGAGTTCTGTACACAATAATTAGGACCCCTTCTATATCATTATAGATGAAATTATTGTAAAATAATTATATTTATTTTTTATTCACATTTCTGATCAATTAAAATGAGTACCTTGAATTTTAAAATGGGTATGTTTTGACCTTTTCACAAAATTATAGGTACAATTAATATATAAAAGAGATTACTATTCAAAACAATTAACCATGACAATTCTATACTAATGTAACCATGACAATTAACAAGGACAGGTTTTACTTATACAACAAATTTTTTTTTTTATCAGTTCATATAATTTTTTGAGTAATTCTACTTACACTACTACTTTACTCCTTTACACCTTCCATCTCTTTATACAACTAAAAAAAATGTGATTCTCATTACACTTATTATATTACCAAAACTAACCCTAAAATAAGACTCTTCAAAACTCTTTCATCTTTTTATACCAATAGTTTTTGGAGGGAAAATAAGGGAACATAGAAAGACGCAAAGAAGCGGAAAGAGAAAGAAGCAGGAAAGATAGTGAGTGGAGCTCACAGCAAAGTGCCTGTTCAAACACATAGTGCTAAACAATTTACATTCCTCCGGTGTTATGTTGCCAGAAAAACTAGATTTCTCTAGCATTTTGTTACTATACATTTACAGAGTTACTTTCTTTCAAACAATGATTTTAAAATGTGTGTCGGGCCTGTTGTTAATGATTTAGGCCGAAAGGTACAACATTGAGGTCGCTTAAGTTATATTTATAGTCTTTCAATTTTGTTTATTTAGTGGAGATGATGTATTTAGTGCACTTATACAGATTTGGTAGGAAATATGCAAATTCAATCAAAAAAGAGCGCGAAAGTAGATTATCCGTGTGAAAAGTGAAAAATCTGAGCCAGCCACTTCACCGCACATGTAGCCAAGCTTCATCGCATGTGCTGGGCCAAGTTTCGTTAATACATTGCTAATGAATTTGAATTAATCTAGTGCCTTGTTGCTAGACAATTATTTATTTATTTATTTATTTTATTTTTAGCAATATGTTGTCGTTTGATTAGATGATAGCAAGAAATTAATTCGAGGTCGCTTGTGAAGTGCTTGTTTGGTGATACATTGCTATACAAATTAGATTACTTTAGTATCATGTTGCCAAAATATGAAATGCCCCAAATTTCTAACCCAAATGATAATACAATAATCATGGCTCTTTCAAGGAAAACCAAATATAAATCTCCAAACTTATATTACATGATACAATAGTTCTTCATACAACAATACATTCACTTCAAATCAAAATAACATAAACAAATAGATACCCCAAAGGGTTTACAAGTTTCCAAGGCTTAGGCTTAGTTACACAAAATGGTTATTCAAATCCACACAAATATAGCCTTTGGTTTACATACAGAGTTACAGTAAAATGAGAGTCTCGTACTCTCAACACACATTTCCTTGCCTTTAGTTAAGCGGCATCACCACATCTTTTCTTGTACAAAAATCCCGTACGGTGAGCACAAAGCCCAGTAGGAAATCTTTAACAAAGTATATACATTTTATACAAGTCTTAAGAGATGAAATGCACATGTCATGCTATGCCCTTTTGAAAGAAAATCACATCTTCATCTTTGAAAACAATCATGCTCAATGATGTCATGTAATTTCAATTATTCAAAACTTAACAATTCATTTCAAGAGCAGTAAATACGACTCTAGTAATCCTTAAGTCGGTGTCTGCAAGTAGACTATACAAGTACTACTAATTTGTCATTTTTAGCGGTATTAACCAGAAGGCTTGACACCCATTCGCACGGGTTTTCTGTCTTTCACCCCAGACTCTCAAGCCAACTTATCAATATCATCTACACCATCTATCAAGACTTACCATGCATTTATCCCAAAACCATTCTATGAAAACTTGTTTCTCAACATTCTTTTCTCAATACAAGTTTTCAAATCAACTTTCAAAGTTTAATGTAATCAAATGAATTGAAGTGCCAATAACACAAGATGAATACAAATACTTTTATTTCAATTTATCATCCAAGGAATAACACAATTCCCTTTTTTTAAGTATCCTTAACAATTAATCATTTCAAGACTATTTCAACGTTTTGAACAATAATTTTCAAAATGAACAATAATTCTCATATTCCCTGAAATTCATCATTTATATAAATATAAATAAGAAATTTTCCAAACATTCATTTATTTTGACACACAAAATAAATATAACAATATTATTCATGGATTTTCAGTCTTTTAAAAAAAAATTCCCAAATTCTAGGTTTTCTCACCAAAACTATATAACTCAAATCTTTTGAAAGAAAACTTTCTAAAATCGTCTTTTCTTCAATCAACGAAGATCAAAACCCATAAGATCATTTTAAAAGAACAAGAGACAAACCCACTTTCAAAATCGCTCAATTTCTGAATCAACAATCAATTTTCAAAGCTATCAAAAGATGATTTCGAAAATCATATAAATCTTGCAAATATATATATATATATATAACTTTAAGAAAATCCCTACCTCAAGTTTTGAAGAGGAAATGAGATGAAACTCCAAAATTTACAATGTCAAAACTCGATCTCCACCGTACATAATGAAGCCCTCGAGAAGTTACACAACTTTGATGAAGAATTTCGGTCTAACTCCCAACAGATTTGGGGGAATCAAAAAAAGAAGACGACTTCTAGAGAGAGAAGCTCTGGATTTGGAAATTTTGGAGAGTTTTAAAGAAAGAGAGAGAACTGAAAAAGTGATCTGAAATCTCTCCTTACGGACTAATATAACATGGTTCGCTCGAGCGTGAAATACACTTTCCCGTAAACAATTTCGAATGCATTTTGCATTTTTGCTTGGCGAGCCGATCGCGATTCGACCCAGTAAGTTCACCGAGTCAAAAATCGGGATCGCTACAAAATATAATATATTTGTCTAGTCACCTGTCGTTGTACGTTAAAAGATTTACTTTTTTTTTTCAAGCATCCATAAATCAAACACGGATCAATAAAATCATACTTCAAAAGTATCCATAAAAATGTTCACAAAAATATCAAGTGTACAAGCATCTATAAACGCATCCATAAAATTTGTCATTGTTTGCATTCATCAATCAAATATATTATCACAATTTGTCTATATCGATAGTTTCGGTAGTTACTACATCAGGACTGACAAGCGTATAGAATTGATGAATATGGGTAGTTGTTGGCTACATATTTTGTATAAACCAATTACAATTCAACGCGTGGCAAGATAAGGGCAATATAGGAAGACTATTCAAGTTTTTAATTATGATCGGACACGTGGCAGTTAGTATTGGTTTTACGAGATCTGCGTAGTATTGGATCAACAAAGAGATATAAAGTAATGTGGCTTCAACGGTTACTCACATTCAAATTCAAAATTATGAGGGAAGCCTAACTGCAAGTGATGGCATAGTGGAGCTAACTATAAGGCAACATGATCAGCGATCATAGAGGAGCGATTCGACGGTTGGAAGTGCAGTTCGATGGTCATCCTTGAGGAGTATAAATAGCAAAGAAGTCTCCAGAAAAAACCCCCAGACTCAGATCTAGAAAACCAGTTTTACTTTACATTATTTTCCAGTTTTTACATTTCTTGTTCTTTATATTTCTGTACTTTAAATTTCTGTACTACATTTCGTTCATAGGAGTAGATTTCAAGTAGATTGTTGCTGTAAACCTCTACGAGGCTGATTCAGATCTTTGTAAGTCTTTCATTTTGCTTAATGAAATACTACAACTGCTCTTTATTTACCCATTGTTTGTTTCTATGAAAACTTGTTTCTTAACATTCTTTTCTCAATGCAAGTTTTCAAATCAACTTTCAAAATTTAATGTAATCAAATGAATTGAAGAGCCAATAACACAAGATAAATATAAATACTTTTATTCCAATTCATCATCCAAGGAATAACACAATTCCCTCTTCTCAAGTATCCTTAACAATTAGTCATTTCAAGACTATTTCAACGTTTTGAACAATAATTTTTAAAATGAACAATAATTCTCATATTCCCTGAAATTCATCATTTATATAAATAAAAATAAGAAATTTTCCAAACATTCATTTATTTTGACACACAAAATAAATATAACAATATCATTCATGGATTTTCAGTCTTTTAAAATTTTTTTTTCCAAATTCTAGGTTTTCTCACCAAAACTATACAACTCAAATCTTTTGAAAGAAAACTTTCCAAAATCGTTTTTTCTTCAATCAACGAAGATCAAAACCCATAAGATCATTTTAAAAGAACAAGAGACAAACCCACTTTTAAAATCGCTCAACCTCTTGAATCAACAATTAATTTTCAAAGCTATCGAAAGATGATTTCGAAAATCATATAGATCTTGAATATATATATATATATATAAAACTCTAAGAAAATCCCTACCTCAAGAGGAAATGAGATGAAACCCCAAAATTTACGGTGTCGAAACTCGATCTCCACCGCACACAACGAAGCCCTCGAGAAGTTACACAACTTTGATGAAGAACTTCGGTCTAACTCCCAACGGATTTGGAGGAATCAAAGAGAGAAGATGACTTCTAGAGAGAGAAGCTCTGGATCTGGAAATTTTGGAGAGTTTTAGAGAGAGAGAGAGAGAGAGAGAGAGAGAGAGAGAGAACTAAAAAAGTGATCTGAAATCTCCCCTTACGGACAACATGGTTCGCTTGAGCGTGAAATACACTTTCCCATAAGCAATTTCGAATGCATTTTGCATTTTTTCTTCGGCGAGCTAACCGGGTAGCTCGACCCCCGTAAGTTGACCAAGTCAAAATCGGGATCGCTACAAAATATAATAGATTTGTCTAGTCACCTGTCGTTGTACGTAAAAAGATTTACTTTTTTTTTTCAAGCATTCATAAATCAAACACGCATCAATAAAATCATACTTCAAAAGTATCCATAAAAATATTCATAAAAATATCAAGTGTACGAGTATCTATAAAAGCATCCATAAAATCTGTCATTGTTTGCATTTATCAATCAAACATGTTATCACAATTTGTCTATATCGATAGTTTCGGTAGTTACTACATCAGGGCTAACAAGCGTATAGAATTGATGAATATGGGTAGTATATACTTTCTCCCATCCAGTAGCACATAGGTGATGAAAATGAATTCAATTATGTCCTATCGGAGGTACTAAATGACCAGGTTGCTGATAAATCTATAACAAAGACATCAATAAGTAGAATTACAAAATAGGACATAGTAATGATCTAAGTAGGCTCGGTAGTTTATATCTGCACGAAATGGTTTCCATATTTGCAAATCCTATGTAGATATCTCTTTGATCAGGTGTTGCAATCGATATTGATCTAAGTGGTAGAAATGTCAAGCACTATTGTTGCATGAATAAATGATAAAGAATGACTCGATAGTATGATGCTATCAAATGGCCCATGTCGAGCCTAGTCATCCAATAATTAAATCCAGAGCCAAGTTCGAAGTATAATAAGATAGAGGTAAGGTTATCAACCATTTTCTGTGAAACAAATAGTTGCACATAGTGCACTACATTCGAATGCAGCTTAAGTGTAAGTCTTGGTTTTCTGCCATTACTTTCCACATCTGATGTCTTTGTAACAATGACAAATCTAATCTTCTTCTCAACGTCCGAAGCCTATTTAATTAACGCTTGATAGTTATTAAAAATCTAAGGATAATAAATACATTTATACATCAAATTATTAATAAAATTCTATACAAATTAAAAATAAGAAAAGATCGTATTCCTAAAAAAAATTAACAAATCTCGTCTATAATGAATTTATGACTAGAGTCCATTAATAATGCAGTACTTGCATTGTTGCAATCGGTAGAAGCATAATCCTTCCAAGCAAAATAATAATTAAAAAAAAATGAAACTAGAAATACACGATAATGAGCAGCTAAGCAAATTTTAAAAATTTGGCCTTGAGTTACCGGAAATGTATATTTTATTTGGTAGTTGGTTACCAGACATATATTTTTTGTAATGTGATACTGGATTATTTTATTTTGTTCGATTTTGAAACATTAAACAAAAGTAGGAGAACAGTTTAGAAAAACGAAATAAAAACATAAAAAACAAATAAAAAAAACTCACCATTTCACTTTTTTGATGGTTCTACACTACCGTTTCTTTATTCATTACTTTATTCTATGATCAAAACACTATGATTCTATAATTCTTACTTTTTGAAAAGAGATGTGTAAGAGAGAAGAAAAATTGAGAAATGAAGAAAATGAGAAGAGATTGAGGACTAAGGGGTGTAAAGAGATAATAAAATATATTTAATTGTAGTGTTTTGTACTTAAAGGTAATTTCACACATGAGTAAAATTGGAAGAAAAAAAAAAAAAAAAAAAACCTCATATAGAAGATGTAAAGAGGTAAAGTAGTGATGTAAGTAGACTTACTCCATATTTTTTTGGGTAAAGTACAAATAAACTCCTTGAGGTTTGCTAAAATTACAGATTGCTTCTTGTGATTTGAAAAATTACTACCCTCTTGTTAGAATTTTTTATTTAATAGAATCAACTGAAAAAATAAAATTCTTAACTACTTTCCTATATAATGATTAAATTACCATAATTATTAATTGAAATAAATTTCTGATTTCATTAAAATTATTAATTAATTTGATGATTTATTAATAAAATGAGTTATTTGTTATGAAATTAAAAATTTTAAGAGGAAATAACGTAATTTCTAGAATCACAAGCAAATTTTATTTTAAGTATTTATAATTTATCTTATCTTATTTTTTTTTTTAACAAATTAACTACTGAACAAAAATTAATAATTCCAATATCGAAAAATTAGAAAAATAATCATTCTCAAACACATTTATTATTATTTTTCTCAAACAAAAAATTAAACTATCACCAAAAAAAAAATAAAATAAAATAAAAAAATTGTGAAATCCCAAGTAAGACATCCAATAATATTGTCATCCTTATCATAAAGCATCATAAATTGAGATTGTCCATTAAATGTGATGGTGTCAAGTGATATTACCATTACATATAATATTGTGAAACCTCAATAGTAGTAGACAGTAGTACAAACTTAGAGGGAACTGGGGTCATTGCTGTGCCAAAGGCACAGCAGTTACTGTTGTGGCTCATTTTGTTGTACATTATGAATTTATTTTTATAATCTGAACCGGTCATGTTGTAGGGTTTGTTGAGTACTTCATGTCTATCAAAAATCATATTAATCGGGTATCAATAACTACATGATTGACAACCAAAAAATAAACAAGAAGTTTTTCTTTTTAAAAATAGTATAAAAATATGCAATTCGATCATATAGTTATTGATATCCGATTAATATGATTTTTGGTAGACATAAAGTACTCAACAAACCCTATAACATGAACGGTTCAGATTATAAAAATAAATTCATAATGTACAATAAAATGAGCCACAACAGTAACTGCTGTGCCAAAGGCACAGCAGTGACCCCCATTCCAACTTTTAGAGAAAGAGAGATTAAACTCATTTGAAAATTGGCTATTTGAGCTGAATTTTTTAACTTTTTATTAAAAAATCGTACAAAAAAGTAGAGAGAATAATGTGATAACTTGGTTTGGCTTTTTGGGTTGTTTTGGGAAGTATAAAATAAATTAATTTTTTTACTTATTAGGAAAAGACGTGCAAAAAATAGAAAGATAATGTAACTCAAAAAAGCTAAAAAAAAAAAAAAAAAACTAACTAATAAGAGCATTTCCAATGGCAAATGCCATAATAGCATTACCATTGCCAAATTATGGCAATGAATAGTAGAAAATGATAAAATTATAGTAATGGTGCTCCAATAGAGGGTTGTCATTTTTTTTCCATTTTGACACATAAATTGGTATGTATAGGACGTTTGGGCGGACGACCGGTCGGACATCTCACACACTAGTTTCCAGCTTTCGTTATGCAAAAATGGCCGACGGGTGAGAAGGAGGAATGTTATGATAGGAGGGAGAGAGGAAGGGATGTTTTTCTTGTATGTTGATAGTTATGACAACTGTCAAAACTTGTGTCAAATTTGACATAAGTTTTGACATTTGTCAAATTTAACAACTGTTATAACTTACCATTGGAGCAAGATTTATGTAAATTTATGTCAAATTATGACAATAACAACTCCAATAACTTATTATTAGAGATACTCTAAACAACGTTACAAAAAATGCCTTTGGCAATTTTAATGAAAAAGTCGCTCTCCAAATAACTCCTAAATCAAAAGACTAAATTACCTATCAATAGCCGTGACAAATTTGCTATATACAAAGAGACTCTGGCCTCATTTGACAAGTTGATTTTTAAGCTTAAAAAAGTCCCTGCCAAAAAAATATATATATAAAATTTAAAAATTCAACAAATAAAATTAGTGTTTGTTATGAATTGTCAAAAGCTGTCAAACATCGGGTAAAAAGACCATTAGTGTATCTTTAATTTTATACCAAATGCCTTAATTTTGTACCAAATGAAAAAAAAAGGACATATTATCATGTCAATCACGGTTTTTTTCATATAATTAAAAAGCTAATAAAAATAGTATTTTCAAATACATTAATTATTTTTATTTTATAAAAAATTGAAAATATCTTTAAAAAGGCCACATCTCAAACCACTTAAAATGAATGGTCACCCGGCGTTTGTTCTCTATCATTTATCTTTGAAGTTAACCTGGCCATATGTAACCTAGTCCCTGTTTGCTAGGGTTTATTTTTAGTTTATTTCATTTTTTAGTTTAATTTAAGTTATTTTGATGTGTTTGGTTCAACTTAACAATACAGCTTATAATTTTTTGTAAATCAAAAATCAACTTATTCTTTGAGGGGGAGGAGAAGCTTAATTTATAAGTTAAAAATCAACTTATGTTCATAGTTATAAGCTATGAACTGTTAGGTTATAAGTTATAATCACTCTTCCACAACTCTACCAAACGGCCTACTAGTCATCTGCATAATAAATTCATTACTCGTGTTATAAAACTTGGTCCTAATTTTTATTTTTACACGCTATAATTTTGTAATAGTTTCACTTTATATACATTGGGACAAAAATACAACTTTTACAAAGTTAAAAACCTCCAAATTCATTTTTTATTTTTTTGCAATAAAATTCAACTAAACAAAATTATAGGGCATAATATATATATATATATATGTATTATTATGTAATACAGACTCATTCAATTTTGATGTAGAAGAAAGTGACTAGATAGTGTTGTTTGGGTTTTTTATGAGTTCTATTACAGTGATGTGAATTTTTTTATTTTACAAAGCTTTTTGCATTGTCATCTATTAAAAAATTAAATTAATTTGATAATAATAATTATATTATTTTATTATATTATATTTTATCTTTAAATAAATATATAATTTATTTTTATATCATAATTGTTATTTATTTTTTTAAAAATAAATCTAATAAAATTATTTTATGGCAATTATGTAATTAATGTAAATTTTTCAATCATATAGTCAATCAGTTTGTCTCTATTTTCTTGGGTGTTGTCATATTCATGATAGGTCAGGGAACTAGCAAAATGCTGATTTGAGAGTAAGGATAGGTTTAGTTAGAAATTGACTATTTTAATTATTTTTTATTTTTTATAAAAATATATGTAAAAAATAAAGAGAATGATGTGATAATTTATACTGATTAATTTTTAAAAAATAATAGAATCTAAGCCCCATTACAAAAATAATAAATAAATAAAACAGGTGGAAATAGTCAAATTCTTAAATAAAAATCAAAGCGTGCCAAAAACAATCCTACCGAATCGAATGAAAGCTATGCCTCATCCACAATTAAAATTGTTAGTTAATATTCGGTTTGGGTTCAAGAGTTAGGTGGGGAAAAAAAAAAAAATAGAGAAAATTACATTTCTTATCACTTGTTTGATTAATTAATGAGGTGAGAAATTGTGAAGAAAAAAAATAAAACAATTGTGAGAAAGGCACATCTCTCAAAACTTAAGTTTTGTTTTTTTACCAAAAGCGATGAACTTTGGTAAAGGAAAAAAAAAAAAAAAAACAACGAGAAACATAATGAGTCCTACGGATTCAAAAGTGCCCCGACAAGCCTAGCCTAATGATAATCCCAAGGAATGTTAAATTGGTTTCTCCTCAATTTTTGTACCAATATTGAGCTCAATTTGATCTTGTAATTCCTTGATTCTTTTTTAACAACTCAGTATTGGACTCATTGTAATCCTTTTATTACAACTCAATTTTTATAAAAGAATGGGAAAAAGGATCAATTTTTACAAATAATTGATAACTACATATCAATTTCAACATATAATCAACAATTTCAACTATATTTTAACAAATAATCAATTGTTACAAGACAAATTGATTACAAATTTAATAATTTCAATTCCATTTAACTCAATTATATCATATACTTAGAAATTATTTAGAAGACAAATCTCACAATGCATGGACAATGAAATGGTCCATAAAGAGAGTAGTTAGGAAGAAAAGAAGAGTACAATCTTTAACCAATTACCCAACATGTGTTAATAAACATTTTTTTGCACAACAAACAATACGCATATGACTACAAAATAATCAATGAAGATATTTTCTAATGTTGTGTTTGATTGAAAAATTTGATTAGAGAAATGAAAATGAAAAAGAAAATACAATTTCACTTTTTATTTGATTATAATAGAAAACATAGGGAAAAAAAGTGAAAATTAAATGCAATCCCACCTTTTGTCTTTTGAATTCACTTATGCACTTTTCTTTTTTTATTTTTCAATTTAACCAAATATAGCTTGGAATTCTACTCCTATTAATTTTTCTTATTTTCTTTCTATTTTTCTTTCTCCTTCCATTTCTTTCATCAAATTCTCTAACCAAACACAACCTAAGATGGTATTTGAATCATGAATTTAGGTAAAATTTTAAAAAGAGATGAAAAATGTTAGATATTGGTACTATAAAATTAGGAACAAACTCATTACATATTTTAGGAAGATGGTTAAAAGTTGATTTTTTCGAACTTTTTAAACTATTTTATGTGAGAGGTTGTGACCCAAAATGGGATTAAAAACTGACTTTTAACTTTTAACCCATATTCCCAAATGGCCACTTATTTCATTTTCTTCTTACTAATCCTAACTAAAATTAAATAACTAGTAAACTATCATCCACACTGCCTCATCAAGGTCATTGTGCTAAATCAATTTTTAAGAAACCAATCCAAAACATAAAAAACAAAAACAAAAAAATTAAAAATCCAAATGAGATAAAGATGTAACTTTTTGGGCTTTGGTTGAAGTAGTCATTTTGTGAACTGGTTTTTTTTATTCAAGGCAGCCTGCATGCTTTAAGTTTATCTTCTCAACCATGACAACACATTCTCCGTCTTTCCATCACAAAATGATGATGCCCCATTTTAATTATTCAAACCAACCCTTTTGAAAATATGTCCATTTGCTATAATCACACACACACCCCAACTCCTTCAAACTTTTAATCAATTCAATTTATTAAAATTATATATTAAGGGTTGGCTTGGAAAGTGTGTTTGCTTTTTGACTTTTTAACTTTTTTGACTATTTTAGCCTAGGCTAAAAAGCTTAGTTTGGGAAGGGCTTTTTGACTTTTTGACTTTTTTGACTTTTTTTGTGAGAGAAGAGTGTAATGATTATGAGTTGGATGTGATGTTTTATTTTTTGTGGCTAAAATAGCATATTTTGTCTTTTGTAACTAAAATAGTAAAAAAAAGCCTCATATTCTTCTTCCCAAACAGTGCCTTGGCCATATAAGGTCTCCTTTTTTTTTTTTTGTCTTAACAAAAAAATTTATTGTCCAAAATCTAATAAACAAATCTTCATCCAAAGTCACAATAAATAAATAAAGGGTAAATTACATTGACCCTTGAAATTTCTGTTTAATATAAATTTTTTCTCGCATTAGAAAAATTACATTCTCCTTTCTAAAGTTTGTTATCTCATTACAAATTACTTTTGGATTGTTGATGTCATGCCCTAAAATTTTCTAAATCTTGTCCTTTTTTCAACTATTTTTTCTTCTTATCATCGTGACTACATTTTATAATTTTCTATCATTAAATTTTATATGAATATATTCTTATTGAGTGATGATATACAAATCTAAATTTTATATAGTATTTTCAAACATAATGATATAACTTAATGGTGACCTTTTATTTTAAAACAAAACACTCATAAACATGATTTATATTTACAATAATATCACCATCACAACATTTTTATGATTTTTTTTTTTTTTTTTTTTTGTATAAATTTTGAAAAATACTATGGACCCCAAACAAATTACCAAATTTTCTACCAAACCTCTCACATGGGTGTGGGACCCACACAAATCACATGTGTGTAGGTCACACACTCATGTGAGAGATTTGGTGGAAAATTTAGTAATTTATTTGTAGTCCCTAGCATAACTCATAAATTTTTACATATGAATATAAGTTTTCATTTTTATTTTCACCATTATATCTAGATTAGATTAATTTAATTTAGATATATTTTAAAAGTATAAAATTTGTACAATTTTTTTTTTAAAAAAAATCATTGAATACAACAAAATAAGATAATGTATTGAATTTTTGTATTTTTTTGTATTTGGTGAATTTAAAAAAAAAAATTCACAAAATATTATACTTAAGTATATCTAGATTAGGTGTATCTAAAAATAAACAAAAAAAAAAAAAAGGGCTTAAGATATTAAAAAAATCAGTAAAATTAAAAAAAAAATGAAAAATAAAAAATAAAAAAACTCAATTTTTGTGTATTAGTAAAGCCAAAGAATATGATTGTTATTTCCCTTAAAATGACATGAACAAAATATCTAGACAAAGGTTAAGGGATAAATATGTCATTTGAATTTGATAGGGGTAAGTGTAATTTTTTAAATGTGAGGGGGATCTGTAATTTTTAAATGTGAGTGTTAGTGTAATTTACCCATAAATAAAAAAGGAAAAAAAAAAAAAAGATACCTTATCGTCCAAAGACATAATCTATTTGGTTGAGTTTCAAAATCTGTTTTAATTTTTTTTTTTTAAAAAAAAAAAAAAAAAAAAACTCGTTTAACAAAAATAAATGCCAACAAAATTCTTTTTGAATTTTTAAAATCATTTTCATCCCAAAGAAATAAAAAACCATATGAAAATAATGAGTTTTTCATTTCTTTCATTTCTTTTTATTAAAACTAGTTTTTGAAAAAATTTCAGAAATAGATTGTGAAAATTTAACCAAACAGAGCAAAGATGATAAAAATACTATTTATCCAAAGTCCATCACTAATAAAGGCTTAATAAATCACTCTTTATCTCAAAGTCTAGTAAAAAAAATTAGTTTTTGTTATCCAAAACCCCAATTTTTTGTCAAAAAGTTTGAGTAGTCCCAAATTGTAATTGCACAAAAAGAAAAAGAAGCATTTACTAATCAGTCCTGTTAATTAGACTTATTTATTTATAGGTCCTGATTGATAAATTTATCACTGTAAATTTATTCAAAAAAATAAAAGAGACTGATAATTTTATTACTAGTTAAATTTATCAATTTAATAGATAAGTTTCAAAAATAAGACTTATTGATAATTTATCCAAATAAAAAATAATTATTCTTTTAGATTTTACTTTTAAGTCTTGTTGAGATTAGAGCCGTCCTAAGAGAGATGGGAAGATCCACCAATGTATTTAACTAAAAAATTCAACAGTTAAATTATATTTATTATCCTTACACTTCTATTAAAATTTCACTTTAGTTTTTTTCATTTTTAATTGTAAGATTTAATTCCTTTAACTTTAAATCAAGTTTTAATCATGTTCTTTCGTCAAACTACTATTAATAAAACTAACGAAATTAAAAGTTAAAAAACTAAAGTGAGATGTTAATAAATAAAGTGAGACTTTTAATTTATCCAAAATCACTATAATATAATTATAATTAAATGTATGATGTCAGAATAGTTTTTCATGCCCTTAACCACATCTTTATTTTTAATTGTCACCAACCCACTTGACTTGAAACAATGCAACACTGATTTCTCCCTAAGGCCATCTCCAATATTTTTGTATTTCAATGGTTTCATTAAACCTATATTAAATTGAGAATATAATAAATATTTCACCAAATTGAGGATTTGGGTCACCTTTCACCATTTTACTGTGCATGACCGTTGAGATAGGACCCACCGGACGAACGGCTGGATGTCTCCCCGATCATCCTCTTCCTTGAAAAATTCCCACAAAAATAAGTAACATAGAGTGTTGGAAAAATAGTTTGTGCAACCATGGCTTTTGGCTAACTTTGAGCCTAAATTGAGATGGGCTCCGGACACCGATTGAGATGTGTCCGGGTGAAAACACGTTCTTTGCCTAGTGGTGATTCACTTTATATATTTGGTTGTTCAAATCATTTTCCGAGTGAATGCGAAATTGATTTTGAAAGAAGTTTCGGCAACACAACAGTTGAACGAATTCAAATTGAAAGTTTCATAACATAACATGCCGTGGCATTAGTTTTTTAGTTAGAGGCCTGTGATTAGTCCTACTTTTACCAAAACCATTAGAGAAGATTTATGTCATACCATCTGTACTAGGACACATTAATTCCTTCCTAGAAATGGTGGTAGGGTTGCAATTTTGGATTTTGCATTCTAGCTTACAAAAAAATGCTCTTTGTACCAAACAGCTTGCACCTTCCCTCCTCTCTAGGAAAAGAAAATTTTCACAAGAGGCCATGATTGACAGATTATAATTTATACATAATGCAAATTTATGATTTCTATCTCTTTAGTTCAAGACGTTGTATGAGAATGCTGTTTAATTGTTCTATTGTTCTATTGTTTTATTTTTATGTTTTTCTGTTGGTTGTAAAATTAGGAAAAGATGTTTATTTTCTTTTATTTTTTGTTGCGCCAGTTGCTTTCCAAGTACTTCTTAGATGCTGAATATTTTCTGCTTCCATTTGTTTTTAGCTAATGTATACGACCTTAATTTTTATACTCTGTTTCCTTCAATACTTTCGGGTTGCCTTTGTTTAACTGATTATAATTTATAAATAAGAACTTAAAAGCAAGTTTTGTGTGTGATTTTTCCTAATTTCTTTCCTCACCCAAAATGATTGGATTCTGAGAATTATTTTGATATTGTGTTGAGGAAAAGAGGTGTGCTTTCGTGATGTTGGCACAACTATAGAGAATTTGGTGTATGTTCTTGCTCTTATTGTTCTTCTTCTGTAACTCCTAAACGTTCTCAACCAAACAATGCTTCTCTTCTTTCATAATTATTATGATAAACAATTCAGCTGTTGTTTTTTTATTTTTTGCACTGATTGGTCAATTGGCCGATCGTCTGTCCGGTCGACCGATAGTTTGATGAAAAGCCAAATCTCTCTATTAGAGTAGGCGATATCAAAGAGAGTTTTTACTCAAATTTAAAGAAAAATATAATACACCGTTACAAATGCCCTAAGTTATTCTATTTACACAACAAAATTGTTTCATTACAAATTTTATTTTATAAATTTTTTTATTACAATTTTTTACCTATCTAAAATTAACATTAAAGATATAATCCCTCAACGTTTAAATCTCTAATTTCTCATTATACCACCCCTACCACACTAGCACAACGTCACCTTTTTCTAACCCAATACCCTTATCCCTACCTGTCTACCACTCCTGTGTAAACCCCAACCCCTTCTCTTCGAGAAATTATAATTTGCTCATGGGACAAATCTAGGTAGTGCCTCAACTTGAATATTATTGGCTAAAATTATAGGTTTCGCCACCTATTTGTCTCTTTTAAAAAGACAAAAGAACATTTGTTCAAATATAAATGGTGTGGAGCAATACTCTAAGATCACCAAGTAACTTCTCATTTCCTTCTCTAATTCCTTCTCTTTCACTGTTGCCTACCTCTACTTCCAAAGCCCCTTCTCGTCGCCTTTTGCAACCACCTAGCTTCTCTTCTCCTTCCCCCACCCTTTCTCCCAAAGCTAAAACCCTTAATCCTTCTCCTTCCCTTAAACCCCATCTCCCAAATTTGCCTTCTCTCCTCTCAACGATTACCACCGTGACATTTCTCTTCCCTTCCCTTCCCTTAACAAAGACCACCACTACTTACACTTACCACCTTGAATCCATAGGTCTGAGAGAGGAGAAAGAAAAACAAAAGAATGGAGAGAGAGAGAGAGAGAGAGAGAGAGAGAGAGAAGAATAAGAAAAAGAAAAATACAAGGAGAAATAGTGAAGTTAGACATGAATATATAATTAAAATATGAAAAAATTGTTGAAAAGCCCAAGCTAATAAGAGTTAAGGCATTAGGTTCAATAGATATTTTTTGTTGATAAGAGGTCTATCATTTGTGAAATAGTTTGGTGACAAGTCTTTTCGTTGGTTTTGGAAGACATTTTATTTTTAATTTTATTATTTATCTATGTGCTAGGACTGGGCATAGGGTTATCCGACCTGCATAACCCGCCCTACACGATCTGATCTGCACACTTATATGGGCGGTTTCGCAAATCAAACACACATCAATAAAATCATACTTCAAAAGTATTCATAAAAATATCAAGTGTACAAGCATCTATAAAAGCATCCATAAAATCTATCATTGTTTGCATTCATCAATCAAATGTGTTATCACAATTTGTCTATATCGATACTTTTGGTAGTTACTATATCAGGGCTGACAAGCATATAGAATTGATGAATATGGGTAGTATATGCTTTCTCCCATCCACTAGCACATGGGTGATGAAAAAGAATTCAATTATTTCCTATCGGATGTACTAAAGACCAGGTTGCTGATAAATCTATAACAAAGACAACAATAAGTAGAATTACAAAATAGGACATAGTAATGATCCAAATAGGCTCGGTAGTTTATACCTGCACGAAATAGTTTCCATATTTGCAAATCCTATGTAGATATCTCTTTGATCAGGTGTTGCAATCGATACTGATCTAAATGGTAGAAATGTCAAGCACTATTGTTGCATGAATAAATGATAAAGAACGACTCGATAGTATGATGCTATCAAATGGCCCATGTCGAGCCTAGTCATCCAATAATTAAATCCAGGGCCAAGTTCGAAGTAGAATAAGATAGAGGTAAGGTTATCAACTATTTTTTGTGAACCAAATAGTTGCACGTAGTGCACTACATTTGAATGCAGCTCAAGTGTAAGTCTTGGTTTTCTGCCATTACCTTCCACATCTGATGTCTGTATAACAATGACAAATCTAATCTTCTTCCCAACGTCAAAAGCCTATTTAATTAATTCTTGATAGCTATTAAAAATCTAAGGATAATAAATACATTTATACATCAAATTATTAATAAAACTCGATACAAATTAAAAATAGGGAAAATCGGTCTAGGGTCCCTCTCCCACTTTTCGTAATGGAAGAGATCCATCAAATTATTTTTTGATGTCTAAGGTCCTAAACATATATCAGACAAATTTCAGTCCTTTATACTATCTCTTCTGACACTCTCTCTTCCATCGCCGACACCATTTACGCCGGTCTCGTCTTGAAGAGCAACAGAGCTTGATCTGAACTCCAAGAAGTTCCATGGAGGACTGTGAAGAACCACAACAGCAGTAATCACAGATTCACAATTACAGAGAGAGAGAGAGAGAGAAGCTGGTGTACAGTCTGAAGCGAGCGATGGCGGAGCTCCGGCACTCGAGCTCGATGAGCGGCCAATCGGTGTCGTCTCCTAGGAAGCGAGACGACGTAGCGTCCCCATTGGTCCCCGAGAACCTCCCCGACGACGGCCATGATCTTCACTCCAGAGATCGATTCCGCTCATTCTTCTCCACTTTCCAATCTATGTTCCCCTTCTTCGGTGTTGACGATACCAGGTTTCACCCCCACACTTTCAAGATCTCACTTTGTCTCCTCCTTCTCGCTGGATTGATTTCCATTTTCTCAATCCTCAATGGACTGGTAATCTTTGCAAACTCTGTGCATCTATGTATCTGAAAAATACTGGAAGTACTAGACGTGAGTGGTGAAGCGAGTTTGTTTCAAGGCTCAGGAAACGAAAATCTTCAAACGAGGATATTGGTGTCCAGTTTTTTTTTTTTTTTTGATCTCATGTTCGTATTTTATCATGCGAGGACCTAACAGATATCTATTAAACCACATAAACAGCAAGCTCCTGGATTTTCTCTGGGTTATGGAGTCCAGAGAAATTTTCTGGGTTGAGAGAATTTCTCTGGAAATATGTTTGGAAATTTTCTCTAGGTTGTGGAGTCCAGAGAATTTCTATGGGTTGAAGTGTCCAGAGAAATTTCAAAGACCAAAAACAGAATTTCTCTGGGTTGTTGTTGCTGTTTTTTTTTTTTTTTTTTTGGTGATGCAGAAAATTTCTCTGGTTTTAAATCCAGAGAAATTCTCTGGTTTTAAATCCAGAGAAATTCTCTGGTGTCCGTCATCATCTTGTAAAACACAGGCATGAATCCATTCACCCAACTGAAGTTATCCAAACTTTCCTAGTTAGTTTTGATTAAATGTGCTTCTGAGTTTTGTTATTAAGATGTTATTAGTTTTGCTATCCTTAAATTATTATTGTATGCTTGCTTGGCCTACCTTTGATCACCACTACAGTATCGGGGAAATGAGAAGAAGAGTAGAGAAACTCATTCAGAGAAATTTGGTCCAGAGAAATTTTTCTGGGCCAGAATTTCTCTAACCAATTTTCTCTGGACTGAAATTTCTCTGGACCAAATTTCTCTGAGCCAGAATTTCTCTGGTGCAATTTTCTCTGGATTGAAATTTCTCTGGACTGAAATTTCTCTAGATCAAGGTTGAGGGACCTTAGATATTATGAAAATATTGTTGATGGACCTTAGACATCATGAAAATATTTGATATCCTTTATATTATAAAATCATAATATCAAGGACCTTAAAAAAAATACCCCTTAAAAATAAGAAAAAGATCGTATTCCTAAAAAAAATTAACAAATCTCGTCTGTAATGAATTTATGACTAGAGTCCACTAATAATGCAGTACTTGTATTGTTGCAATCAGTAGAAGCATAATCCTTCCAAGCAAAATAATAATAATAATAATAAATGAAAGTAGAAATACACGATAATGAGTAGCTGAGCAAATTTTAAAAATTCGGCCTTGAGTTACCGGAAATGTATCTTTTATTTGATAGTTGGTTACCAGACATATATTTTTTGTAATGTGATACTGGATTATTTTATTTTGTTCGATTTCGAAACACTAAACAAAAGTAGGAGAACAGTTTAGAAAACCGAAATAAAAACATACCAAACAAATAAAAAAAAACTCACCATTTCACTTTTTTTATGGTTCTACACTACCGTTTCTTCATCCAGTACTTTCTTCTATGATCAAAACACTATGATTCTATAATTCTTACTTTTTGAAAAGAGATGTGCAAGAGAAAAGAAAAATTGAGAAATGAAGAAAAGGAGAAGAGATTGAGGACTAAGGGGAGTAAAGAGATAATAAAATATATTTAATTTTAGTGTTTTGTACTTAAAGGTAATTTCACACATGAGTAAAATTGGAAGAAGAAAAAAAAAAAAAAAACCTCATATAGAGGATGTAAAGAGGTAAAGTAGTGATGTAAGTAGACTTTCTCCATATTTTTTTTTTGGGTAAAGTACAAATAAACTCCTTCAGGTTTGCGAAAATTACAGATTGCTTCTTGTGATTTGAAAAATTACTACCCTCTTGTTAGAATTTTTTATTTAATAGAATCAACTGAAAAAAATGAAATTCTTAACTACTCTCCTATATAATGATTAAATTACCATAATTATTAATTGAAATAAATTTCTGATTTCATTAAAACTATTAATTAACTTGATGATTTATTAATAAAATGAGTTATTTGTTATGAAATTAAAAATTTTAAGGGAAAATAACGTAATTTCTAGAATCACAAGCAAATTTTATTTTAAAGTAAATTTTAAGGAGTGTATTTACAATTTATCTTCTTCTTCTTTTTTTTTCTTTTTCTTTTTACAAATTAACTATTGAACAAAAATTAATAATTCCAATATCGAAAAATTAGAAAAATAATCATTCTCAAACACATTTATTATTATTTTTCTCAAACAAAAAATTAAACTATCACCAAAAAAAATAAATAAATAAAAAAATTGTGAAATCCCAAGTAAGACATCCAATAATATTGTGATCCTTATCATAAAGTATCATAAATTGAGATTGTCCATTAAATGTGATGGTGTCATGTGATATTACCATTACATATAATATTGTGAAACCTCAATAGTAGTAGACAGTAGTACAAACTTAGAGAAAGAGAGATTAAACTCATTTGAAAATTGGCTATTTGACCTGATTTTTTGACTTTTTATTAAAAAATTGTATAAAAAAGTAGAGAGAATAATGTGATAACTTGGTTTGGCTTTTTGGGTTGTTTTGGGAAGTATCAAATAAATTAATTTTTTTACTTATTAGGAAAAGACGTGCAAAAAATAGAAAGATAATGTAACTCAAATAAACTAAAAAATTAAAAAAAACTAACTTATAAGAGCATTTCCAATGGCAAATGCTATAATAGCATTACCATTGCCAAATAATGGCAATGATTAGTAGAAAATGATAAAATTATAGTAATGGTGCTCCAATAGAGGGTTGTCATTTTTTCCATTTTGACACATGAATTGGTATGTATAGGACGTTTGGAGGGACAACCGGTCGGACATCCCACACACACTAGTTTCCAGCTTTCGTTATGCAAAAATGGCCGACGAGTGAGAGGGAGAGATGTTATGCTAGGAGGGAGAGAGGAAGGGATGTTTTTCTTGTAGGTTGATAGTTATGACAACTGTCAAAACTTGTGTCAAATTTGATATAAGTTTTGATATTTGTCAAATTTAACAACTGTCATAACTTGCCATTAGAGCAAGGTTTATGTAAATTTCTGTCAAATTATGATAATAACAACTCCAATAACTTATTATTACAGATACTCTAAACCGCTTTACAAAAAATGCCTTTGGCAATTTTAACGAAAAAGTCGCTCTCCAAACAATCCCTAAATCAAAAGACTAAATTACCTATCAATAATCTCGACAAATTCGCCATATACAAAGAGACTCTGGTCTCATTTGGTAAGTTGATTTTTAAGTTTAAAAAAGTCCCTCCAAAAAAAATATATATATAAAATTTAAAAATTCAACAAATAAAATTAGTGTTTGTTATGAACTGTCAAAAGCTGTCAAACATCGGGTAAAAAACCATTAGTATATCCTTAATTTTATACCAAATGCCTTAATTTTGTACCAAATGAAAAAAAAAGGACATTGTCATGTCAATCACGGTTTTTTTCATATAATTAAAAAGCTAATAAAAATAGTATTTTCAAATACATTAATTATTTTTATTTTATAAAAAATTGAAAAAATCTTTAAAAAGGCCAAATCTCAAACCACTTAAAATGAATGGTCACCCGGTCTTTGTTCTCTATCATTTATCTTTGAAGTTAACCTGGCCATATGTAACCTAGATCCTATTTGGTAGGATTTATTTTCAGTTTATTTCAGTTTTTAGTTTAATTTAAGCTATTTTGATGTATTTGGTTCAGCTTAGCAATACAGTTTATAATTTTTGTAAATCAAAAATCAACTTATTCTTTGAGGAGGAGGAAAAGCTTAATTTATAAGTCAAAAATCAGCTTATATTCACAATTATAAGCTATAAACTGTTAGGTTGTAAGTTATAATCACTTTCTCACAATTCTACTAAACGGTCTACTAATCATGTGCATAATAAATTCATTACTCAACCTGGTCCTAATTTTTATTTTTACACGCTATAATTTTGTAATAGTTTCACTCTATATACAATGGGACAAAAATACAACTTTTACAAAGTTAAAAAGCTCAAAATTCATTTTTTATTTTTTTGCAATAAAATTCAACTAAACAAAATTATAGGGCATAATATATATATATATGTTTTTTATGAGTTCTATTATAGTGATGTGAATTTTTTATTTTATAAAGCTTTTTGCATTGTCATCTATTAAAAAATTAAATTAATTTGATAATAATAATTATATTATTTTATTATATTATATTTTATCTTTAAATAAATATCTAATTTATATTTATATAATAATTGTTATTTATTTTTTTTTTATAAAAATCTAATAAAATTATTTTATGGCAATTATGTAATTAATGTATTTTTTTCAGTATAAATAACCTACAGACAAGAACTTATAAAATCATCTAGTCAATCAGTTTGTCTCTATTTTCTTGGGTGTTGTCATATTCACGATATTGCAGTCAGGTCACGGAACTAGCAAAATGCTGATTAGGAGTTGTTTGGAATGATCTAAATAAGTGTATTTTTTATCTTTTTATAAAAAGATGTACAGAAAAGTGTAGAAGTGATGTGATGAAAAAAAGACAAAAAGATAAAAAAATAGATTATTTTTAAATTGTCAAACTTTGCCTGAGGATAGGTTAGAAATTGACTATTTTAATTTTTTTTTTTTTTTATAAAAATATATGTAGAAAGTAAAAAGAATAATGTGATAATTTATAGTGACTAATTTTTAAAAAAATAGTAGAATCTAGACCCCATTACAAAAATAATAAATTTAATAAACCATAAATAAAACAGGTGAAATGTCAAATTCTTTAAAAAAATCAAAGCGTGCCAAAAACAATCCTACCGAATCGAATGAAAGCCATGCCTCACCCACAATTAAAATTGTTAGTTAATATTCAGTTTGGGTTCAAGGGTTAGGTGGGGAAAGAAAAAAAAAAAAAATTTTTTGGAGAAAATAACATTTCTTATCACTTGTTTGATTAATTAATGAGGTGAGAAATTGGGAAGAAAAAAAAAAAACCAATTGTGAGAAAGGCACATCTCTCAAAACTTAAGTTTTGTTTTTTACCAAAAGCGATGAAATTTGGTAAAGAAAAAAACGAAAAAAAAAAACAAGAAACATAATGAGTATTACGGATTCAAAAGTGCCCCGACAAGCCTAGCCTAATGATAATCCCAAGGAATGTTGAATTGGTTTTTCCTCAATTTGATCTTGTAATTCCTTGATTTTTTTTTAACAACTCAGTATCCGACTCATTGTAATCCTTTTATTACAATTCAATTTTTATAAAAGAATGTGAAAAAGGATCAATTTTTACAAATACTTGATAACTACATATCGATTTCAACATATAATCAACAATTTCAACTATATTTTAGCAAATAATCAATTGTTACAAGACAAATTGATTACAAATTTAATAATTTCAATTCCATTTAACTCAATTATATCATATACTTAGAAATTATTTAGAAGACAATCTCACAGTGCATGGACAATGAAATGGTCCATAAAGAGAGTAGTTAGGAAGAAAAGAAGAGTACAATCTTCAACCAATTACCCAACATGTGTTAATAAACATTTTTTGCACAACAAACAATATACATATGGCTACAAAATAATCAATAAAGGTATTTTCTAACGCTGTGTTTGATTGAAAATTTTGATTAGAGAAATAAAAATGAAAAAGAAAATATAATTTCACTTTTTTTTTTATTATAATAGAAAACATAGGGGAAAAAAATAAAAATGAAATGCAATCTCACTTTTTGTCTTTTAAATTCACTTATGCATTTTTCTTTTTTTATTTTTCAATTTAACCAAACATAGCTTGGAATTCTACTCCTATTAATTTTTCCTATTTTCTTTCTATTTTTCTTTCCCTTTCCATTTCCTTCATCAAATCCTCTAACCAAACATAACTTAAGACGGTATTTGAATCATGAATTTAGGTAAAATTTTAAAAAGAGATGAAAAATGTTAGATATTGGTACTATAAAATTAGGGCCAAACTCATTACATATTTTAAGAAGATGGTTAAAAGTTAACTTTTTGACTTTTTAAAACTTTTTTAACTATTTTATGTGAGAGGTTGTGACCCAAAATGGGATTAAAAACTACTTTTTAACTTTTAACCTGTGGGGATATATTTTCTGAGTACCAACACGTGGTAAGGTGACGCCGACGTGTCAGCCGAGGTGCCACGTGTCTTGGTCGTGATGCCGAGGTGATCTCGGTTAGGCCGAGGTTATCTCCGAAGATATCGGAATCCGAGATAAGTGGATAAGGGACAAGAGTCCTAGAATGAAGAGGGAACTCAACCTGGATATGGACAAGAGTTCTAGATTGGGAGAAGACTTCAGTTTGGGTAAAGATAAGACTCCTAGAGAGTTTATCCTGATCCCACCGAGTCCAGATTAGCGATAATCTGAGTCCATTGGAGTTAGGCTCTCATTGGGACTAGGATTGAGTTGGCTATAAATAAGAGGCACCCCCATGGGTCTAAGGTATGCTTTTGATACTCAAGCTTGTGAGTTTAGCACTTGATTTATCTTTGAGAGATATACTGACTTGATCGTCGGAGTGCCCCCGGGTGGACGAACCACCGCGGGATTCTTATATTTCTGTTGCAGGTCAGCCAGGTGCCATCTATTCTGCCGGTGCTCTCCAGTTGACTACTAAGCGGGCAGTGTGGTCAGAAAATCACTCACACATAACCCATATTCTCAAATGGCCCCTTATTTCATTTTCTTCTTACTAATCCTAACTACAATTAAATAACTAGTAAACTATCATCCATACATGCCTCATCAAGGTTATTGTGCTAAATCAATTTTTAAGAAACCAATCCAAAACATAAAAAACAAAAACAAAAAAATTAAAAATCCAAATGAGATAAAGATGTAACTTTTTGGGCTTTGGTTGAAGTAGTCATTTTGTGAACTGGTTTTTTTTATTCAAGGCAGCCTGCATGCTTTAAGTTTATCTTCTCAACCATGACAACACATTCTCCGTCTTTCCATCACAAAATGATGATGCCCCATTTTAATTATTCAAACCAACCCTTTTGAAAATATGTCCATTTGCTATAATCACACACACACCCCAACTCCTTCAAACTTTTAATCAATTCAATTTATTAAAATTATATATTAAATTTGTGCAAAAGACAGTGTTGGCCATATAAGGTCTCCTTTTTTTGTCTTAACAAAAAAAATTATTGTCCAAAATCTAATAAACAAATCTTCATCCAAAGTCACAATAAATAAATAAAGTGTAAATTACACTAACCCCTTGAAATTTCTGTTTAATATAAATTTTTCCTCACGTTTGAAAAATTACATTTCTCTCTCTAAAGTTTGTAATCTCATTACAAATTACTCTTGGATTGTTGATGTCATGCCCTTAAAATTTCTAAATCTTGTCCTTTTTCCTACTATTTCTTCTTCATATTATCATGATTACATTCTACAACTTTTCATCATTAAATTCTATATGAATATATTCTTATTGAGTGATAATATATAAATCTAAATTTTATATAGCATTTTCAAACACAATGATATAGTTTAATGGTGACCTTTCATTTTAAAACAAAACACTCATAAACATAATTTATATTTATAATAATATCACCATCACAACATTTTTATGATTTTTTTTTTTTGTATAAATTTTTACATATGAATATAATTTTCATTTTTATTTTCACCATTATACCTAGATTAGATCAATTTAATTTAGATATATTTTAAAAAGTATAAAATTTGTACAAAAAAAAAAAATTCATTGAATACAATAAAATAAGATAATGGATTGAATTTTTGTATTTGGTGAATTTAAAAAAAAATCACAAAATGTTATATTTAAGTATATCTAGATTAGGTGTATCTAAAAATAAAAAAATAAAAAAATTGCTTAAAATATTAAAAAAAATTCAGTAAAATTAAAAAAACATGAAAAATAAAAAATAAAAAAACTCAATTTTTTGTGTGGGTTAAACCAAAGAAGATGATAGTTATTTTCCTTAAAATGACATGAACAAAATATCTGTATAAAGGTTAAGGGATACATACGTCATTTTAATTTGACAGGGGTAAATGCAATTTTTTAAATGTGAAGGTGATTTGTATTAAATAGAAATCTCAAGGGGTGTTAGTGTAATTTACCCATAAATAAAAAAGAAAAAAGAAACCTTATTGTCCAAAGACATAATTTATTTGGTTGAGTTTCAGAATCTATTTTAATTTAAAAAAAAAAAAAAAAAAAAAACTAGTTTAACAAAAACAAATGTCAACAAAATTCTTTTTGAATTTTCTATAATTATTTTCACCCCAAAGAAATAAAAAACCATATGAAAATAATGAGTTTTTCATTTCTTTCATTTCTTTTTATTAAACTAGTTTTTGAAAAAATTTCAGAAATAGATTGTGAAAATTTAACCAAACATAGCAAAGATGATAAAAATACTATTTATCCAAAGTCCATCACTAATAAAGGCTTAATAAAACACTCTTTATCTCAAAGCCTAGTAAAAAAAATTAGTTTTTGTAATCCAAAACCCCAATTTTTTGTCAAAAAGTTTGAGTAGTCCCAAATTGTAATTACACAAAAAGAAAAAGTAACATTTACTAATAGGTCCTATTAATTAGACTTGTGGGAGCCGAATAAATAGAAGAGGAAGAAGGGGTATATCCCATAAGTCAGAGATTGTTCGGCTCCATACCAATCAACTAAGATGCCGAATATACTAAGATCGCCGAATAGACGGAGAGATTTATGATTGGAATAAACAGAAGAATAATAAGTAAAAGGTGGGCACTGGGTTCGAGGTGAGAAGAATGAATATAAATACAAGAGCTTCGGATTTAGAAAGGTATGTAAAAATAGAATATACTTCACTAAACTGAGCAAACAAGCTTTATTGAGTAGAGGAACTGACTTACCCGTCGGAGTGCTAATCCCGGTACCCCCGACCGGAATATTTGCCTTTGCAGGTGACTAGCTGAGAATCAAGAGCGTCCTCCTGGATAAGAAGAGTATTTCCAAAAATCACTTCCCCACAATTGGCGCCGTCTATGGGAATACTCAAATACATCCATGGAAGGCGTGACTCAAGATTCTCCGATAGCCACCGATGCGATCACATAGAGAGTCGACCTCACTCCGGCAAACATGCTCGAGAAGGAAATCATTGCTGCGAGACGTGCCTTGAATGTCGATCCACAAACCACTTCGATGCTAGCCATCTTGGAACGAGCTAGAAAGACCAAACAGAGTTTAGACAGCACCATCGCTGAGAACGAGCGCCTTCGCCGCGATCTGGCAACGGAAATAGCAAAGCCCAAACAAACAATGCGCCAGGTCTCTAAGCGACCCCCAGGGGCAGGAGCCCAACGGTCTCGGGACCGACAGCAAAACACCGACGCTCGTTGTGCTTCAACCGATTACTTTGAGGAGCTGACACAAGACGAACGTTTCCACCGAAGTGTTCCGCACGATAACATCCATATGATATCTGACTGCGAAGCCCGATACATGCCATCCGCCTCCCGGGCCTTCGGCGACTCACGCCAGCAAAGCGACCCCGAGAATCACCAAGCATCACCGTCGACGATTCTGATTTGATCGACGTAACGCTCCCTAACATCGATCCACTGGTTGTCGCGCTACGCGTTAACCGGTTCACCGTCGAACGCGTTCTTATAGACCAGGGCAGCACTTCGGAGGTTACGTATTATAAAACCTTCATCAAACTCGGTTTCACCGAATCAGATCTGACCTCGGCCCCTTATCCACTATTCGGCTTCAATGCCAATCCCAAATACCCACTGGGAAAAATCAACCTACCCGTCCGAGCGAGTTCCAGAACGGTGGATGTAGAATTCCTGGTCGTCCGACTGCCGTCGCCGTACAATCTCATTATGGGGCGATCGTGGTTGCATACCTTGCAGGCCGTCCCAAGCACCTACCATCAATTGTTACGTTTCCCGACAGAACACGGCATCGAGCAGATCCGCGGATCCCAAAAATCGGCACAAGCATGTTACCTCTTGGCCGCCAAAACGCCAAAGGAATTGCAGGTCAACTCCATCGAGGCACCCAATCGGGAAATCCTGGATGACGTCGGGCGGCAGCCAAACGAAAAGGCCACAGAAAGTTTAGACCGAGTTGACATCGACAGAAGCCCGGAAAAGTTCTTTATGATCGGCACCTCGTTACACCAAGCCGATAGACAGCAGCTGATTTCCTCTCTACTTGCCAACCTCGACGTCTTTGCGTGGACCCCATATGAGATGCCGGGTATAGACCCATCAGTTTCACAACACCACCTGAACGTCGACCCCACATGCAAGCCCGTCATTCAGAAAGGCCGTCGATCTACCGTAGAGCACACTGCTGCCGTCGTAGAAGAAGTCGACAGATTACTTGATGCCGGGGCAATTAGAGAAGTCACCTACCCTACGTGGCTCTCCAACACAGTGGTGGTGAAGAAGAAAAATGGAACTTGGCGCGTGTGCGTTGACTTCACGGATCTGAACAAAGCTTGCCCCAAGGACTGCTTTCCCCTACCTAGAATCGACCAACTCATCGATGCCACGGCGCGCCATCAACGCATTAGTTTCCTCGATGCTTACAGAGGCTACCATCAGATCGCCATGCATCCAGATGACCAAGACAAAATTGCATTCCTCACCCCAAGAGGAACCTACTGTTACAAAGTTATGCCTTTTGGGCTGAAGAACGCAGGGGCAACTTACCAAAGACTGGTCGCCGCCATGTTCAAAGAACAACTCGGCCACACCATGGAAGTCTACATTGACGATATGGTGGTCAAATCCAAAGAAGAACAGGATCACATAGCCGATCTAGAGAAGACATTCGGCATCTTGCATAAATATAGAATGGCCCGAGCCTCGAAGTGCGGCGTTTGGAATCGGCTCGGCAAATTCTGGGTTATATCGTCAACCACCGCGAATCAAAGCCAACCGAGGCAAGTCCACGGCAATCTTGGAACTCGGTTCCCCGATCGATAAAGAAGTCCAAAAGTTGATGGGGATGGCGGCGCACTCAATAGATTCATCGATCGGTCAATGCACCGTCTGAACAATTCTTCCAGACGTTACGTCAAGGCAAAGCTTTTGAATGGTCCGCCGAATGCGAAGCAGCTTTCACCGGGCTCAAGACTTACCTCCGGTCAGTGCCTCTCTTGACAACACCAGCTGCCGGTGACTGTAACAAGCCCGCGAGGGAACTCTCTACCGCTATAGTTCAGACTCCCCTGTTTTGTTTGTTACGGTTCTTAATCTGAACCAAAGAGTCCAACTCTGGCAAATCGTTTGAGAAAACAGATTTTTTTGAAAAGTAGTGCCAAACATGGACTGCTTTGCTAGATACAGAGTCGCCACCTAAATATTTTTTAAATGGAAAATTTAGGAAACCCTGACTCGTCTTAGAAATACGGTCCGTCATCACCAAAGTTGTCTTGGCTCAGGAGCTTGGGTACGATCGGGGAAGGTCAGCTATGAGCACCCCCTTTCGCCCGGTCCGAAGACCGGCCTCTACTAACCGTGATATCCGATTTTGAAAACGTCATGTGTTCTTATTCCGGTTATTAGCCTAGAATTACTATGTTATGCGCACAGCAAACAAGTATAGACTAGATTGCCTAATTTGGAAATAAACATTGCATATCCGTTCGTTTTGAAAGCGTTTCGGATTTTGCTACTCGCAAGTAGGCTAAAACACGGATTTCAACGAGTTTTTCCAACTCAAGCAATCCAACCTCCACCCATAGGCATTCAAACAGTTTATCTCATATAAGCATTTAGCCACATGGTAAGCCTATTGTCATGTTAACGTTCACACGCATGTGATATGCTAAAGCATAAATACTTACATCGTACTCCGTGCCAAAACAATAAACTAGTTAGCAAACATGCATGCCCTAGTTCATGTTAGAGTGACTAATGCATCGCATACAGAATGTGATTAGGATAGGCTCGGCTAATCCTAAAATGGCATGTGAAATGCAATCATTTGATGCACGTATTCAAGTTAGATTTAAAGATACAATGCGGTTTGTATGATGTACCGAGCCCGGTGCATGTCAACAAATGCATGGATGCACGCATGCATTGCATAAGGTATGCTAAAATAAACGTGCCCTAATCTACCATCGTAAGCAGGTAAATAAAAGGGAAAAAAGAAGTGGGGGTTGGAAGACATGCACACCACTCACCCACACTTATTACAGATTTGCTCTCGCTCGGAGGGACCAAAAGAATAATACAAATTAATTAACTACGCAAGCTAATTAAATATTACAAAATTAATTAAATTAACAAATTAATTAATCTAAGAAAAACAGTAAACCGCCTCGGGGCGAGGGCTCAATGCATGCGCGCTCGGATTCCGCTCGGAATTGCACTGCCATGCCTAGCCTGCCTCTGTTTTCCCTGCTTTGTTCCTCCGAAAACTGCCAAAGCCTCAAGGATGCCTTTCTGGACACTGGAGAATCCCACCGGCTGGAGGAAATGACCATCGACACTAGGATGTGGCCCATCGGCACAAAACATATCCACCGGCCATTGATTGATCGGCCAAGACTAAATCTGCCGTACCGCAATGAATTCCTACAGAACCTACAACTCACAGTAGCAGAGGGCAGAATCTTGCATGGCAGCTCAATTCAAGCAATGTATGCACCAAACACATTCCTTATCATGTTTGTGACTCAAAGGAGGATGTGCCTCGATTCTCGGGCCACCAATCACACATTTTCATGCATTATGGCCCAAAGAATCAAGTGTGCAATTTTCATGTCAAATGAAATGCAAACTAAACAATCAAAGAGCCCAATCCCCATCACCAAATCAAGGGACAAGGCATGCATGAAGATGCATTGCAACCTAATCATGTTAGCTAGGGATTCAACATGAGCATGTGAACAAACAATGCAAGCATACAAGCAAACATGAGGTAAGCATGCAACCCAAACAAATGATGGTCTTAAACATGTTCTAGGCAACTCTAATTAGGCCTAACACAGTGGCCAAAACCAAGGAAATGAAAGCCAAAACGCATACACACGTGTAGGGCTGCAAATGAACCGAGCTGTTCATGAATAAGCTCGAGCTCGGCTCGTTAAGGCTCGTTTAAGCTCGGTTCGATTACTAAATAAACGAGCTCGAGCTTAAATTTAAAGCTCGTTTAACAAACGAGCCGAGCTCGAGTTTAGTAATACTCGGCTCGATAGGCTCGCGAGCCCAAATATATATATATATAATTATATTATATATTATTTATATATAATTATATAATATATATATAAATATAATTAATAAAATATTAAACTTCTCAATTTTAATATATTTTTTCTATTATATTTTTGTAAATTTAATTAATAAAAGTTCAACTGTACAACAGTACAAGTTTGTACTATATATGCGTCCATATACAAGCATTTTGGAATTTTATGCTTTTGTTAAGTGGAGGTGCTTGGGCCATGTGGGGGGAGTTTTATAGACACTCTCATCCTTGACCAAGTGGGACTTGGACCGATGTGGGACTTGCTTGTGCAAGTCTCTCAACAGCAAAACAAGTGTATTAAGTGTCTTTGTTTTTTGTCCCACATCGCCTGCACACAATGGTCCTTAAGGTAAGGAGATTCTATTTATGTCTAGTGTATGTGAGCTTCATGCCTTTGATTAGTTTGACTTGGCTAACGAGCCAACGAGCCGAGCTCGAGTTGGACAAAATTTTTGCGAGCCGAGCTCGAGCCAATATATTTGGGCTCGTTTCGAGTTCGAGCCGGGCTCGAACATCTGAAAAATAAGTCGAGCCGAGCTCGAACATTGATAAACTCGGCTCGGCTCGGCTCGATTACACCCCTACACACGTGCACGCGATCATGGTCCAAAACTTAAAGCATAATGGGGCGACTTTTAAACACATTTAAGAGGGCACAAATGTGAACAATTAGCATATAAGTTAAGCTCTGAAATCGTGTTATAAAAGGTGCCAAACCAACTCACACAAGACAAGCAAAAGCATGCAATTGGCCCAAATACTTGAGGCAAGCCAAGAGGCATTGAACTACACTAGGCAAAAGCTAACATGGCAAGACTTAAGCAACTAAAATAAGAGTTTTAGCACACAAAATCAAGCCCAAAGGACCACTTAGATGGCATCTACATGGTTTGAAATCAAAGGCATGCATAATGGTCAAAACATAAGGCATACAACACATGCTCTCAAAGCAATAAAGAGGCAACTAAGGCAAACATATGAGCATGCCAAAGGGACTGAAATTATATGTTGGGTGGTTCCAAACCACCAAAATGATGCAAGCAACACATGCTACACATTCACATACTTGAGGTATACAAGCCTAACAAGCTACAAATGCAAAGAAGCTACAAATGCAAAGAAGCTATACTAAGCATGCCAAAATCAATCCAAACAACTATGGACAGACCTAAAGCATGGCAAAATAGGCACAAAACATTCATAAGTCTAAGCCTAAATCATGCTCAAACAAAGGCTAACAACCTAAGGCATGTTAAAGGATCAAGGAGGCATTACATGGCATCTATACTAAACATGTATGGAGTACCAAAACCAACACACAAAATGATTATATTATGACATAATAAGCATGAAATGCAGCCTAGACATGATCAACACACACTTGAGCAAAGGCTTCCTTAAGAGACCAAAAATGGTCCCTTTCTAGGACAACAAGGAGAGAGGGTGGCCCTCTCCTTTTGGAGACTTCAAGGCACCATCTCCACCACTGAAATCCCTCAAGATTTCAGTGGTGAAGAGGCACAAACACCAAAGTCCCGAAACTTGCACAAAATAGCACAAAATGAGGCCTTTCAAGGCCTAAGAGGGGTCAAACTTCCCCAAAGCACAAAACACTCTTAATAAACTATCAAGAGGGCCTAAAAAAAGAACTTTTTTATGTTATACACTAAGCACAAAAACAGCTCTAAGATAGGTAGAAATAGGATGCAAAAATGGGGTAAAAAGAACTAGTTTCTTACCCTTGTTGACCTTCTTCACAAAGGGTGCTTTTGTTGCCTCCTTGAGCTTCAATCCAGTCAAAAATATCAAGAACAAGCCCTTAGAACCTCAGTAGCTCAAGGAAGGTGAAGCACTAGGTGCTTGTGTGCAATAGTATGGACTAAAACACACACAAGGGTAATATAGAGATAGGATATGTATTGAACCCTAACCCTAAAACCAGAGCTTCTAGCAATGTTTCCCTCTCTAAAAATGTCTAACTCTTCCAACCTTTAAGAAAGGGAGAGAAGGGCTCTTCTAATAGAGGAGCCAAACTTGTAATACTTACAAGTTAAGCAACAAGAGGGCCATCCCTTCATACACGTGTATGGAGGGGAACCAAATGCAAGACAAACATTTAAAATATCTCAAAAGTAGATGAACAAGAGTCGGCTAGCCAAAATGTCATTTTGACAAAAATGACCACGACAACAAAAAGTGCCGGCCGGCAATATATATTGCCGGTGGCAACAAAAACCAGCTGGTGGCCTCTAGCTAGTGCCGGTGGTGTGTGAGGATGCCTCACAAGGCATTCCCTGCCCCTCCAAGGCAAAACACAAGTGTTTGGTGCAAAACTAGACACAAAACAATCAAGTTCGGAGATCTTGAGGCAAGGCGCGTAGCCGAGAACTCCGGAAACTCCAAACAAACACAAACATGGATAATCACCGAGTGTTCAAACGGTGACGTCCAAGTCTTGAGAATGGTCAAAAATGGGGTGTCTACAGTGACCCCCTCATTCTGTACCTAGCAGTCTCCGATAGGGCCGTCAGCGCCGTATTATTAAAAGAAGAAGAAAGGTAGCAGCAGCCAGTGTATTATGTGAGCAAGGCAATGGTCGATGCCGAGACACGTTATCTTCCGCTGGAAAAACTCATCCTAGCCTTGGTCATGGCAGCAAGAAAACTAATGCATTACTTCCAGGGGCATAGCATTGGGGTGATAACAGATTACCCTCTCTGATCAGTACTACGAAGTGCGGAAGCATCAAGACGTGTTTCAAAATGGGCTCTTGAACTCGGCCAATATGACATTCAGTTTTTACCCAAAACCGCAATCAAGGGACAGGTGCTTGTCGACTTTGTGGTCGAATTCACAGGCGGGCTCTCCGACCTTAAACCTGCCGACGTTCTTCCAAAGGTTGAAGCTCGATCAAAGTCGAACTGGAGAATTTATGTCGGGGATATTTGGCAGCTATACTGTGATGGATCGTCTAATCAACGGGGCTGCGGCGCCGGCGTAGTAATCATGTCTCCTGACGGCGCAATAATAGAGCAGGCCGTAAAGCTTGGCTTCGAAGCATCAAATAACGAGGCCGAGTATGAAGCCCTCTTAGCCGGTCTACGAAATGCACATATTCTTGGCGCTCGGCGTTTGCTAGTGTTTTGTGACTCCAAATTGGTCATCAACCCGCTAAAGGGGGAATACGCTGCAAAAAACGACCGTATGGCTGCCTATATGAAAACGGCCAACTCTTTGCTAACGAAGTTTGACCATCACGAACTGAACCAAATAACATGTGATCAGAACACACACGTAGATGCCCTGGCATGCCTAGCCTCCGTCATCAATTCTGAACTCAAACGGACCATTGAAGTAGGTTTCATCCCGGAGCCGAGTATCGGCCCTTCGGAGGAAATCCACATTAATATTATAGAATCCGCACCAAGTTGGATGGACCCCATAGCCAGATTCCTCTCTTCTGAACAACTCCAAGAAGACAAAAAAGAAGCACACAAGCTATGCAATAAGGCCCTTCGATACTATCTGGATCCACAGGGAGGGCTTTACAAAAAGTCCCTCTCCGGTCCCTATTTGGAATGCGTACACCCGGATAAAGTGGAGGAACTTCTAACTGAGATACATGAGGGCAGTTGTGGAGCCCACTGTGGGGGACGCTCTCTCGCCCATCGAGCTATAACATAGGGGTATTATTGGCCGACAATGAGAGTCGACGCAGAAAATTATGTTAAAAGATGCGAACAGTGCCAAAAGTTCTCCCACTAACCCATTTGCCTGCCGAAGAGTTGAACTCTATCACCAATTTCTGGCCGTTTGCTCAATGGGGGTTTGATATTGTAGGACCGTTGCCCAGGGCCCCAGGAAACAAGCGATTCATAATCGTAGCAACAGATTACTTTACAAAATGGGTCAAAGCGGAGGCTCTAATGCACATACGAGATGCCGACATAAAGCGATTTGTATGGAGGAACATCATTACGAGATTCGGCATTCCAAGAGCTCTCATCTCGGACAACGGCACCCAGTTCGATTGTGGCATATATCGAGAACTATGCAGCAAATATGGTATCGCGCCTTACTTCTCTATGCCCGCCTAACCCCAGAGTAACGGTCAAGCCGAAGCCTTAAACAAAACCATCTTGGACAGCATAAAAAAGAGACTGGAAAAAGCTAAAGGCAAATGGGTCGAAGAATTGCCAAGTGTATTGTGGGCGCACCGGACAACGCCGAGAAGGTCCACCGGAGAAACGCCGTTCGCCCTATGCTTCGGAACCCAAGCAATCTTACCCCTGGAAATCGGCTCCCCAACTTTGAAATCACAAGCCTTTGATACGGGTCGAAATGACATGATACTCGCCTGGACCTGGATCTAATCGAAGAACGAAGAGAATGCGCCCTAGCCTCCATGGCACGGTATCAGCAGCAGCTCGCTAAGTCATACAATCAACGAGTTCAGTTGCGTCGCTACACTCCAGCAGAGCTGGTCCTAAAGAAGGTACTTCCAGCCGACCGGAGATCGGCCGACGGAAAGTTGGGTCCGAATTGGGACGACCCCTATCAAATAGACTCCATTGCAGGAACAGGGGCATATCGGCTCTCGGACATGTCAGGAATAAGCCTGCCACGGCCTTGGAATTCAACGCATCTACGAAAATTTTACTAATGACCCGGTTTGTGGGCTTGGTACTTGTACATGCTCTACCGTAATGCAAAAGTTGCTTGTTTTCATGCTTCAGTTTATACGCTTCACGATTGGCCAAATAAGTCTCTGAATTCGGAGCGCCCTTCGTGGATATCACGACTGGCTGAATAAGTCTCTGGATTCGGAGCGCCCTTCGTGGATATCACGATTGGCCGAATAAGTCTCCGGATTCGGAGCGCCCTTCGTGGATATCACGATTGGCCGAATAAGTCTCCGGATTCGGAGCGCCCTTCGTGGATATCACGATTGGCCGAATAAGTCTCCGGATTCGAAGCGCCCTTCGTGGATATCACGATTGGCCGAATAAGTCTCCGGATTCAGAGCGCCCTTCGTGGATATCACGATTGGCTGAATAAGTCTCCGTATTCGGAGCCCCTTTGGGTGCATGACATCTAAGGGCCGAATAAGTCTCCGGATTCGGAGCGCCTTTCGTGGATATCACGATTTAACTGACCAAATACATGGTTCCTACATTGGAGCCGATCGATGTATTTCCGAACGTTTACATTACGCAGTACAAAATCTAACAATAAATTGACATAGGGTGTTTAATTACACGCAAAACATTTCAAAATTTGCTAACAAAGAAATTCTATTTATTCAAAGGCCGCTATACATTTCGATACATTTCGAGCATTCGATAAAATAGTCCTATTTATTCCACATTGTGGCGCACTCAGTAGGCATCTTCGTCGTCGCTTTTCTCAATTTCGAACTCAGAATACGGAAGGTAATGCCGATGATATAGGGGCAAAGCCGAATTTATGCCCACGGACCCAAGAGCTTCCACAGTTTGAAGGGCCTTGATCCAGCCATGCTTGAAACCACGGTTTCGCAGATCGCTCCTCCGCTAGGTTGCTTTTGGCCTTCCTAATCCGGCTTTCACGCCCCCGATATCCGCTCATAACCCGGCCTCTCGATTTGCCCTTCCCCATGATTTTCGTTTGGCCGTCCATCACCGACTTGGCCGCCAAACACTCTTTAGCTCCGGCTCATTCTCACTTTTTAAGACGAGCCTCCAGACCGCGATTCTTTTCGTTGTTTTTCTCGTTTCGCCAAGGCTTCGCAGACGCATCCCGATTTCATAAGCGCTATACAGTCCTTTGACAGCCCCGTGAATGCCATCCTAAAATACTTCGAAATCTCGATGTCCGACCATCGACTGTTGTACCTCCGGCGGAAAAATCTGTCGGGCGAACTCGACCGCCACATCTGGGTCTTTAATTATAGAATCCGCTTCCGTCATTGGTCTATTCTTCACCAGAACCGCAAAACTCAACGGTCGTGGCTCCGCGTCTGGCTCAACAAGGGGTCGTGGACGCGGGGAACCTCCTTGTGGTCTGTCATTTCGGGGTGATCTGCTTCAACGACTGGGGGACCGCTCTTTTTCCCGATCCACGGACGCTCTCCTTCCCGTGCAAATAGGCTCGCTTCTGCGACTCATTTTAATCTCTAAACCCAGGCAATGTTGGCCTCTGCCAAGTCTGGTTCAAGCCTGAATAAGGAACGAGTTAAGTCGTTGGCATAAACTCGCCCATTTTGTTCTGGGGAACATGCAGCTCCCCCGAGAAAATGTCAAAAGTCGCATGCCCCTTACCCAACCTATTCGGCTGTATTCCAAGCGCTATCGCTGGGGCAAAGGCTCGATTCATCAACCTAGACGGCTATATTTTCAAGCAATAACGCCGAGTAAGTTATGCCTTACCCAGCCCTCGATACATAGCCATCGGCTCATTCGGTCCCTCGTTCACGCCCTGGCCAAGGCAAGGGCAGATTCATTAATCTATTAGGCTGTATGTCAAGTGCTATCGCTGGGGCAAGGGCTCGATTTATCAACCTAGACGGCTAGATTTTCAAACAATAACGCCGAGTAATTTATGCCGAGTAGATTTTCAAACAATAACATGTCAAGGGCAGATTCATTAATATATTCGGCTCTCGACATGTTATATGTAGAAAATCAATAAGCCATAAGCCCGCTCAAAAATGTCAAGAATCATTCATTAATATATTCGGCTCGCGACATTTTTTATATACAAAATCAATACAAAAATGTCTAACAAAGCTTAACAATACATTTGTAAAATCCTAATACATTTGTAAGTTCCTAATACATTTGTGAAATCCTAAGTCATTCGCCCAGCTCAGCCTTCGGAATCAGTCTCCAACGGCTCGACATCCATTTGCTCATACGGCACTGGTATAGTCAGTGAAACTCCAGCTGCAGCAAGGGCTTTGTGCCAGCCGTGCTTGAACCCCTTGTTTTGAGCCGAGACCGTCCACATATTCGCAAGCCCAAAGATCTTTCCCGTTGAATGCTTTGAAAGCCTCGCAGCCTAACTCGGCTCCAGTCAAGCAACCACCTTCCGGAAAATCCTAACGCTGCTTTTCGCGTCCCGCCTCTTTCTCGGCCCACTCAGATTGATTCGCAATACGAGCCTTTTCTACCTCGGCCTCGGCCCGAGAAGCTTCCTTGTTCACTCTCAAAGTCTCTTCCTTTGGCCCTCTTGCTTTGCTTCAGGCGGCCAATCTCTTGATTTGCCGAGTTGCCGACGCCCTATGTCGGCTATCCTGCCGACGGTCTGCAAAAGAACCCAAAAAAAAAAAAAAATATGCATTCATATCTGGTTCCACCCGGAAAGCCTCAACAGTACTTGGATGAGGTGAAGAAAAGTCAGAATACGTACTAGGAGTGCCGATTGCACGGCCAATGCTGTCGCATTCATATCTGGTTCCACCCGGAAAGCCTCGACATCAGACGGCAATGACACGGAAGTAGCCATACCAAATGTGACTTCTGGATCTTTAAGCGCCGAAGCGTTAGAGGGAACCGGCATGTCCTTTACCATTGGACGAATGACAAAAGGAACAGCCTCACTAGACCCCTCTAATCGAGGATGCTTACCACCTTGTTCGCCTGAGCCGGCCTTAGGGTCAGCAGGGCGTTTCCCTGCCTTTTCCTCAACTTTTCGGCCGACTTCCCCGACCAACGGAGATTCGGCATCCCAATCTTTTTCCGTCTCCTCTAGAACCCCCAAAGACTCGGATTTGGCAGCAGGAAGGGGAAGTCGAGATTCGGTGGCGGGCGGTATCTCAGACGAAAGGCCCTCCGCTCTTCACCGTGCGGCTAACCTCTCCGTATTCGCCTTTTTGGTGAGCTTTGTTAGACTCAATCCGGCCATATCCGCGAAGTCTGAGACGGGGAGATCCTGAGTGTGTCGAAAAACGTCGGCAGAAGGAAGATTCCCTGGTCCCGACGTAAATAGAGGGGCGGCGGAATCCAATACCTCCTCAAACTCAGCCTCAGATTGATCTGATTCGGCGATATTAGATACCTCGTTCCGCTCCGAATCGGACCTTTCAAAGCCTATCTGCTTCAAGTTTTTGAAGTCGGACAGAATAAGAGCAGTAAGGGAATCTTCACCCTTTGGAATAGGTATGTTTTCTGCCGCCGAAAAGGTTGTGTATGTCGTCAGAATAAAGCGTAATGTGAGCCGCCTTCCTGCTTCTCAAGACTTCACGGCGAAATACCTAAGAGTGACCCTGATATCTGAAAGGGTGACATCGTGGGTTGAAGGTAATATCTTTTTCAGACCCCTCCCTGCACGAAATGAAGCCGTAAGATTTCAATGAAATAGGTCCTACAATAAAAATGAATACATGACAAAAACAAGGGGATACTCGACACTGCTCGCCTTCATCTAGGAATAGGGTCGACACGATCTTCCCTTGCCGAATTCAGTTACTCGACAACGACCATAACGCTATCAACTCGCTTCCCGTGAGTCGAAAGCATAGTGATTAGTCGATGGTCGGTGTCCTTAGCTCTAAGGAAATAACGCCCTGTTTACGGAGGACTTAGCCAAGGCATAGTAATGCCGGATAGCCGGAATGCCAAGGTTAATTCCAAGACAACGATTCAACGCTATAACCCCCATTATAATTCTAAAGAAATTCACGTTAGGTTGAGAAAGGATTAAATCCCAATGGCGAAACACAGCCCTAAGAAACGGGTGCAAGGGGAAGCGGACTCTACCCTCCGCGATTGACAAAAGAGAAAAGACGATTGAAGTTTCGTCCTCCCTCTCCATGTTAAGGTCTTTGTCGCTTAAAAGCGGCAGACGGACGCCATCGAATAGAGAAATGGCGTCTAAAACCAAAGAATTGATTTGATTTAAAGGAGGTCTTTCAAATGTTTCGCCATGCCCTAAAGATTGACACAGATATGCCAAAGAATAAAATGGGAATACTTTTCAAAGCAATGAAGTGGAAAACTTACGGAGGGAGAAGAAGATATTAGAAGAGACAAAATTGCAAGAACCATCCAAAAGGCAACCTAGTGACCAGTACTGTGGAATGTGAATCTGAAGGGATGCCAATCTTTAAAATCACAATGAATAGGCATGTACGAAGAGACGGGAAGTCGATACGACAACCAAAAGGGGGTGTACTTAGACGAGTATTGTGTGGGCTCAATTAACAAAATTTTGGTTGAATATTCAGAACCCGGAACCAAGCACTCCAGCCAACAGATGTTGGGAGAATGCTTGGGGGGCAATTGTGGGAGCCGAATAAATAGAAGAGGAAGAAGGGGTATATCCCATAAGTCAGAGATTGTTCGGCTCCGTACATATCAACTAAGATGCCGAATATACTAAGATCGCCGAATAGACGGAGAGATTTATGATTGGAATAAACAGAAGGATAATAAGTAAAAGGTGGGCACTGGGTTCGAGGTGAGAAAAATGAATATAAATACAAGAGCTTCGGATTTAGAAAGGTATGTAAAAATAGAATATACTTCACTAAACTGAGCAAACAAGCTTTCTTGAGTAGAGGAACTGACTTGCCCGTCGGAGTGCTAATCCCGGCACCCCCGACCAGAATATTTGCCTTTGTAGGTGACTAGCTGAGAATCAAGAGCGTCCTCCTGGATAAGAAGAGTATTTCCAAAAACCACTTCCCCACAAGACTTATTTATTTATAGGTCATGATTGATAAATTTATCACTATAAATTTATTTATAAAAATAAAAGAGACTGATAAATTTATCATTACATCCTAATGTAATTTGATCATCATTCATTATCACTAGGAGAATAATAATCAGAAGTGCTAGCAAAAAGGTCAGGATTACTAGCTTCACTAGATGAAGGATTAAATGGAAGAGGAGATTGATTGTTTAATTTGAATATTTCAAATATTTGATATTGATTTTCTTCAGTGATTTGTAATTGATTAAGTTTATCTTTTAATTTTTCTTTAAGTTTGCATTTATTAGCATAATGACCTTTTTTTACCACAATTATAGCAAGTAACATCGTGCGTAGATTTGGATTTCTTAAATGGTTTAGTTTTCTTGTGATATTTCTTTTTGGGTTTAGTATAGTATTTATCAGGTGACTTAGGAGGAGACTATTTCTTTCGATATTTAGTATGTGATTTGTGAAAAGATTTATTATGTTTTCTTCGTGAATGTGCTACAGGAGATAGACCGTATTGTTCGTAGAAATTTCCTAATTCGTATTTAGCTTTATGTTTATCCCTTGCAACTTTTTGACTGAGTTTCATATCTATACACATTTTTAATCATTCTTTTTGAATAGTACTAATTATATCACCATAGGTTAAATTATCATATTCGATGATAGCCGTAGGTTGACTAAGAAGATCTTTAATTTTATGGGCAAAAAGGTTGGGTAAACCATTAATGAATTTTTCTTTCTAAAATGACTTAATACAATCATCTCAAAGCATGACTCTAGAAGTAAAAATATCTTTATACCATTGAAAATCACTTAATGTAGACCAAGTTAAATTACTAAGTTGATCATGGATACGAGAATGAACATTAATAGGAGTTCCAATAAAATGTTTAATTATGGTAAATATTAAAGTATGTATGCCATCAAGTTTACTAGTTCATATGTCTTCATCAAAAATAGGAAATTCATTTTTATCTAATTGGACTGCTTGTTGGATAGTTTTGCACATATCAGATGTGAGGTATTTGTCCCACCATGATTTAAGCATACCAGTAAAACTAGAAGTAAGTAAAAAGACTATCTCAGGCTGAGTATAATCAGGGTAATTACTTAGATAACTATTTGCGACCATGGACATATGATTTAATTTTTGAAGAATTTGATTTTCACTAAGACCATCTATGTTCCATTCATACAATATTTTGGCAGAAACAGAAAATTGATTATTAATATTTGTTTCTTCAAATTGAAGATTTGGTGAAGTAAGTTTAGTGTACCAATTTTTGGTAAGAGTTGTAGGGTTGAATTTTGGATGTACGATTCGATTAAGATCAGCAGATTGAAATTGTTGTTCTAGATGGCTAATTTCATCATTAGTAGAAAATGGTAGTTGTTGTATTAATATAGTAATTCTTTTTTCTTTTGAAGGGATAGATAACTTAGTAAATAATTGTTCAAAAGCTTCAACAGTATTAGTATCTTGAGTGACTAAATTTAATCTATTCCTCGTGCTAGGAAGATTAATAAGAGATTTTTTTTTAAGTTCTACTCGTTGAAGTATGACTATTGGAATAATTATCAAAAGTAGTTTCAATTTTGTCTAATTGTTTACCAATAGTTTTTAAATATTGATTTGTATAATTATTTTGTTCAATTACTTTCTTAATTTCAAATTCATCACCAAGAAGCTTAAAAGGAGAAGCATGTAGGATTGATCCTTTATGTTCAATGAGGATTATTTCTAAAGGAGGATGACTAGAAGAAATTGTAGTGTTAGGGGAGGTTCTTTATTTAGTTTTTGTAGTAATGTTTTGTGACAACCCTCACATTTGATTAGTGCTAATCTCTGATTAAGCATGATAAGTAATTAATTATGATAAATTTCTGGATTGATTGCATAAGTGTATTACCTTAATTGCATTTTTATCTGTTTGCCATTGATTGATCTGTTCATGTTTTAAGTTTCGAATTATGAATTGAAAGCCTTATCGGCAACCGATTCAGAAATTGATTAGTGTTATATGCTAATTAGGATTTATGTGATTTTATGGTAGATTTAATTAAAATTTGATTTGGAACAATTAAATTAGATTAAATAATGTTAAATTATTGAATCAAAGTTATTTACACTTTTGCCATACTAGTGGGCTACTTTGTTAATACATGTTTGGAGCTTGATTCATCTTTGTTACACTATTTCTTCATCCACTTAGAGACCCAAGTCGTGAGAGAGAAGAGAGTAAGAGAAGAATTGAGTTCAACAAGAATTTGACTTGGAGAATTATGAGGAATTGAAGACGACTTGCAAAATTGCGCTTCCGTACTTTGAAATTCAAGACCTAGGTAGGATATTCATTCTTTGGTTTATGTATTTAAGTTGTTACTTGCATGGTCCATGGTGAAATTGGTGATTAGAGTCTAGAATTGGCTCAAAATGTTGTATTGAGTGGCTATGGTTGCATGCATGTCCATGTCATTGAAGTTTTGAGGTCTTTCCTATGAAATTTTCTACATGCATGTTCATGTTTTTGTTATAATCCATGAATCCACCACGTTTGGAGTTCAAACTTGCATTTGATTATGTTTTGGAGCATTGGAATTCATTAGAACACATGCATGTTATGTTTTTGCATAATTCATAAAAGTTTCTTTGAAATTATGTGCAATTGTCTCACCTTTGGGCTTGATTTTACAAAATTGATCTTCAAAACATGATGTAGTATGAGTTTTCAAGTGATTTCCAGAAAATGGGCCCAAAAGGTTGAGTTTTGATGTGTTGAATGCTTGGTTTGAGCTTGGGAGGCAAATCTAGAAATTCCAGATTTTGGCTTTTACGCTCGAGCGAAGGATTCCACGCGCGAGCGACCGTCTTTGTGTTCTGAGTTTCGCTCGAGCGACAGAATGCTGGCTCGAGCGTAGATTGCAAGCTCTCAGGTTTTCTGCATGTGCAGACGCAAGCTTGAGCGAAGAAACCTACGCTCGAGCGAGGACTGTGTCTCACACTCGAGCGAGCGTCGAGTGGAGATTTTCAACAACCAGTACTTTTCATGTTTTTACAGACTGCTCGAGCGAGGAAGTCCACACTCGAGCGACCCCTTTGTTTTGGAAAGCTCGCTCAAGCGTAGAAAGCCATGCTCGAGTGAGACCTCTATTTTTTGAATGATCAACTGTTCTACTGACTGAAACGTTATTGTTTAATGAATGAATATTTGTCCTATTTGAAAACTGTATTCGTGGCATCCATAGCAATTTACTGTTACTGCTACTGTTACAGAGATCTCTGTCGATTCCCATGTTTGGAACTACTACGGTTTACTGTTATGATGGCCATCAACTGACTGTTCGGTCTGTTAAGACCTACTGTACTGTTTTGCTATTGGATGTACCACATATGACTATTATGTTTTCTAAACGACTGTTATGGCATGAAATATGAGCCATGGTTGAATAACTGATTTACTGATACAATGGACTGTTTTGATTACTGAAAAGATATTCATTCTTAACTCCTTTACTCATATGTTATTCACTGGGCTTTAGCTCACTGTTTACATTTATATGTAGGTGTCCAGGCATCGGACCGATGCTAGGAGCGTCAAGTTAAGCTCCCGTTTTGTCAAAGCCAACCATTGTGCCTCACCTCGAGGTTCCAAATACGTTCAAGCCACAGCTGTTTTGGGGTGTCTCAGTTCCACCCTTTTGCCTCTGATATGTAAATAATGTTAAGACTTGACTGTACAGTTATTGTTAGGGATTTGGTCCCTGACATAGATGTTTGTGTATATGTTCATGTACATATGTTTTGGTTACCAATGTGGCATGTTTATAAAAAGTCTTTTTGCATTCAGGCTATTACAGCACATTAGACATCTTTTATTCACTGTTTTGGCTTCCGCCAGCCGCTTTACTCTGTATTACTGTCATTATTGTTAAGCAGGCCTTCGGTAATCACGGATTACTGGCCGGTTGCAATGCTAAACCCCTAGGGGCGGGTTTGGGTCGTGACATGTTTACTTTTTCATAATAATTTTCTAGTTAATCAAAGAAATTGACTTCGGTACGTATGTCACTCATAAATTATACCATTTCTTGGTTATTTTAGATTGTTGTTGGTTAGTATATTAAGTCCTATATGTTTGTCGTTTAACTTTATTAGTTTTAGATTTAAATTCATCATACAGTTTATTTAGATCAGGTGTAAAAAGTATATTAATAGTTAATAATTGTGGGTAAAAGGAGGAACTACTTCAAAATCCGTTTGTATGGGTGACTCTTGAGATGTTGTATCTTCTTCATGAAAGTGTGTTTGTGTTGAATAAACAGGTTTACTAATTTGAGATGTAAAAGAATTGTCTATGCCTTTTAACTGACTATTAGTAGCTTGTGAAGGTTGACCAATGCGAAGTTTCCTATCTTTTCGAGTAAAGAAAGGGGTGCTAAAAATTTCATCTTCGTCGCTTGGGATGCTAGAGGTACTATGACGAGAGGATTGACTACTATGTGGGTGATTAAAACGTATGTGGACAGAACCATCATCATATTGTTAGATTTGTTGAATATCATTACTATCAGATTGGTGTGGGTGAGAATAATTTTCATTGACTGTAACCTAATTATCTGGAAGAGTGACTTTGTTCCAACAAATAGTGGTAGAGACGTCAATATTGGTTTCATTAGTACTACCTTGTATGAGTATGATTTTATCTTTTGGGCTTTTAACTAAGGCATGAAATTAAGATTAGTTTTGATACATTTATAATAGATACGGTAAATTAAAGCAATAGAATGAGCACCACCAAGCATTTTAGTGAATGGACCAGAAATTTGAATATTTAATGTTAAAGCTTTTAATATATGAGGATCCTGAAGACTTAAAGTAAAATTAGGAAAACAATTAAAATGGACAGGTTCTTTATGAAGACTAGATTCCATCATACCCATTAAGCTATCATAATAATTAATAAATCGAGTATCTCTTAACAATAACAAAACAGAAGAATTAAGTCCTTGAGTATTTAATGGTTTGATTGCTACTTGTATTAAATCTATATAAATAAAATTATGACTAGTGGATAAATGTTTTTTGATTGACTCTTTATTCAGTAATTGACTTGTTTCTTGGATTTTTGTTAGAGCATAAACTTGTTCAACAGTTTTTACATGTAAATCAATATTAAAAGATGACTTTAAAAAATTGGTTTTTATAGATTTCTTTAATTGGTACTTTTTGGAATATTCCAACTTAAATCTATTTTTAAATCTTAGAATTTATGTTTTTCTTTGTTTACTACTGTATCAGGTATAGGAGCTAAAGTTGTAGATCTAGAGCTGACTGAAGAGTTACTTCGAAATAATCGACTCACTTTCTAAATACTATAAATTAGTTCAAGAGAATCTAAATTCTTGGTTTACTTATCATTTTTCACATACTATGTTTTCGCACATACCCTCTCCAAGGAAACCCTAGATCCATCAATGGCCGAACCTAAGGACTTACAAAGGATGTGGGACGAAAGATAGGTGGCTATTAGCAGAGTAGAAAATGGATGATAAGTTTAGAAGAATAAAGAAAGCTTGAAACAATTATACAGAGATAGAATATAGAAGAATTAAATAGAAATAACTAATCAATAAGCTAACATCAACTAACGTGGCTCTGATACCAAAAGACAGAGAACATGTGAAAAAGTTAGAAATCAAAATATCTAAAATAATAAATAGAAATAAAAATAAAAGACAGAATAAATAAGAAAAGAATATTAAGTAATAATAATCTTTAAATTAATTACTTGAATGCAATTTAAAACTTACAATTGTTTACTAGAAATTGGGAAACGTAGCTTCAAAATACATAACTTCAAAATACAATTTCAAAAAGAGAGGTGTTTCTCAATTTTTCTAATCCGCCTTTTTCTTGATTGAGGAGACTCTTTTATAGGCGAAGTAGATGACTGTGATGCTTGTGAACTGGAAATCTAACCGAAAAGTAGCACATGGAGGCACATGGGTGTTGTTTACTACTTTCGGTGATTGGTTTGAAAGTTGTCTTTGCTTTTAACTATTTTGGGCCTGTCTTTGAGTGAATAATGAGTAGTGAATAGTGATTTTTTTTCACTATTCATTTACGTTCAATAGAGAGGCGTGACTGCACAGTTGACTGATGGGGAATCACTATATATCAGTAGTTTTCCTCAAAGTAACAATAGTGATTGAAGCTGATGTATATATGGAATCTAATGACTGTTTTAGACATATGGGTCCTAAGCATCTTGAAATTGAGGACCATATGGATCATGACTAGTAGAGGCTTCTGATGAGGCTGATTCATCTGAAGCATCTTCTTTATCTTGTGACTTGGCTTGGGCTAGTAATAATTTTGTAATCTGAATTAATTCTTCATTACTGATCTTGGACTTGGGCTTTTCTTTGGGCTTGGATTTGGATTACTTGGATTTGGAAGGTTCAGTGCTGGGTGCTGGGCTTCCAAGTCTAACTATTGTAAGTGAAAGTGGGCTTTCTTGAGTGATTGAAGCAATTGGGTCTTGCTGAGAGGACTTGATCATTGCGGGAGTAGGAGTATGAATGTTGACTGGAAATTCTTGCTAGACTTGTTCTATAATGTGACGGGTTTTGAATGTATCCCACCATTTAATAAAATGTTGCCGACTGACTATGTTTTCAGAAAGATTGTATTGCCATTTAAATATCCAAAGGACTTTATATTTGGACATAAATGGAGTAATATAGGGAATTGACTTTTATGTTGACTCAATTTGTCAACTGAAGAGAAATAAATAACTTGGGTCATTAGTTTAGGAGGGACAATATCCGGGATGGCACCATGTTAAGACCACCATCTCAGAAACCAAGAAGGGAACTCTGACTTGAACTTCTGATCAAAAGAGAAAAACCAAGAGTGACCGAATGACTCATTTTGGTGTAAGAGGATTTTGAACCAGGCATCAATGTAATCGTAATAACTGTATTGTATCTTATGATTTGAAAGATCTCGAAATAAAAAAAGGGAGACCCCATTCATCAAAGAATACAATGTTGTGTATGTATAAGGAATGGTAAATGATTTTACTGGTATTGACTCTATCATAAATGAGTTTAATGACTGTGGATTTGTGATAGAATAGAATATCTTTGTAAAAGGTAATTGACTTATTCGGATGGAAGGGAATGAAATGCCATCTAGTAGGGAAATATGAGTTTACTAAATCAAGGACATTGTGAATGTTTTTATGGACTGGTTCTTTATAAAAAAAAAAAGGTTGATTGACTATTTAATAGCATAGTATGTTCTTAGGGTAGATTTTGATAGATGATTAGGATGCATTGGAGTAATTGACTAACAAGCAAAGGGATCTGAAGCAAGGGCAGAAGTGTAACTAGGTTTCGGAATGGTACCAAGAATTTGGTATCGGTTGACTAAATCAATTGGAGGTACAACAATATGTTGATTGGTTAGCACAATGTCAAGAGGTTTTGTAGAAGGTTTGTGGCTTGACATCTGTAAGATAGAAATAGATTAGCATCTACTGAGGAGATCTAGTTTGTCAATATGAAAATTAAGAAGATTAGTGTAATGGGCAATCAAATTGCACTGACTTCGAATCTGTTGAAATTGAAGGTAAGGATCTTGGTCTATTGTCTTTAAGAAAGTTATTTTAAAAGTATAACAACAAATTAGTTTGCGATAACAGGTTACTTGTAACTTGTGAGTGAAGATATAAGGAGTAGGCATGACTATCCTCCTTGTAAAAATTCTTGGGTGAGGAAATCAGGAATAGAATTTTGACCGTCAGGAATGGATAAGTCCCAAAAATAAGACTTATTGATAATTTATCCAAATAAGAAATAATTATTCTTTAAGATTTTACTTTTAAGTCTTGTTAAGATTAGAGTCGTCCTAAGAGAGATGGGAAGATCCACCAATGCATTTAACTAAAAAAATCAACAGGTAAATTATATTTATTATCCTTACACTTCTATTAAAATCTCACTTTGATTTTATTTCATTTTTAATTGTAAGAGTTAATCTCTTACACTTTAAATCAAGTTTTAATCATGTTCTTTCGTCAATCTACTATTAATAAAACTAACAAAATTGAAAGTTGAAAAACTAAAGTGAGATGTTAATAAATAAAGTGAGATTTTTAATTTGTCCAAAATCACTATAATATAATTATAATTAAATGTATGATGATAGTTTGTCATGCCCTTAACCACATCTTTATTTTTAATTGTCACCAACTCACTTGACTTGAAACAACGCAACACTGATTTCTCCCTAAGGCCGTCTCCAACGCTACACCACATCTATTATCAAATTTAAATTTGGTGAAAAGCCCCTATTTTTGTACTCCAATGGTTTCATCAAACCTGTATCAAATTGAGAATATAACAAATGTTTCACCAAACTAAGGATCCGGGCCACCTTTTACCATTTTACTATGCATAACCATTGAGATGGGACCCACCGGAGGACCGGCCGGATGTCTCCCCGGTCATCCTCTTCCTTGAACAATTCCCAGTAAAATAGGTAACACAGAGTGTTGGAAAAACGGTTTGTGCAACCGTGACTTTTGGCTAATCTTGAGCCTAAATTAAGATAGGCTCCAGACACCGATTGAGGTGTGTCCAGGTGGAAACGCGCTCTTTGCCGAGTGGTGATTCACTTCATATATTTAATTGTTCTAACCATTTTCCGAGTGAATGCGAAATTGACTCCAAAAGAGGCTTCAGCAATATAGTAGTTGAACAAATTCAAATTGAAAGTTTCATAACATAACATGTCGTGGCATTAGTTTTTTAGTTAGAGGCTTGTGATTAGTCCTGCTTTTACCAAAACCATTAGAGAAGATTTATGTCATACCATCTTTACTAGGACACGTTAATTCCTTCATAGAAATGGTGGTAGGGTTGCAATTTTGGATTTTGCATTCTAACTTACAAAAAATTGCTCTTTGTACCAAACAGCTTGCACCTTCCCACCTCTCTAGGAAAGAAAATTTTCACAAGAGACCATGATTGAAAGATTATAATTTATACAGATTGCTATTTAACTGCTCTATTGTTTTGTTTTTATTTATTTCTATTGGTTGTAAAATTAGGGAAAGATGTTTATTTTCTTTTGTTTTTTGTTGCGCCTGTAGCTCTCCAAGTGCTTCTTAGATATTGAATATTTTCTGCTTCCATTTGTTTTTAGCTAATGTATACGACCTTAATTGTTATACTCTTTGTTTCCTTCAATACTTTCGGGTTGCCTTTGTTTAACTGATTATAATTTATAAATAAGAACTTAAAAGCAAGTTTTGTGTATGATTTTCCCTGATTTCTTTCCTCACCCAAAATGATTAGATTCTGAGAATTATTTTGATATTGTGCTTTGGAGAAGAGGTGGATGTGTGCTTTCATGGTGTTAGCACAACTATAGAGAATCTGGTGTATGTTCTTGTTCTTGTTGTTCTTCTTTGTCTGTAACTCCAAAAAGTTCCCAACCAAACAATGCTTCTCTTCTTTCATAATTATTATGACAAACAATTCAGCTATTGTTTTTTTTTATTTTTTGCACTGACTAGTCGACTGGTGGTTTGATAAAAAGCCAAATCCCTCTGTTGGAGCAGGAGATATCAAAGAAATTTTTAAGCAAATTTGGTGAAAAAAGTAATGCGTCGTTGGAGATGCCCTAAGTTATTCTATTTACACAACAAAATTGTTTCATTACAAATTTTATTTTATAATTTTTTTATTACAATTCTTTTCCTATCTAAAATTACCATTAAAGATATAATCCCTCAACGTTTAAATCTCTAATTTCTTATTATATCACCCCTACCACACTAGCACGACATCACCCCTTTCTAGCGCAACACCCTTACTCCCATCTGTCTACCACTCATATGTAAACCCCAACCCCTTCTCTTCCAGAAATTATAATTTGCTCATGGGACAAATCTAGGTAGTGCCCCAACTTGAATATTATTGGCTAAAATTATAGGTTTCTCCATCTATTTGTTTATTTTAAAGAGATAATAGAACACTTATTCAAACATAAATGATGTGGAGTAATACTCGAAGACCACCAAATAACTTCTCATTCCCTTATCTAATTCCTTTTTTTCCACTGTTGCCTACCTCCACTTCTAAAGCCCCTTCTCGTCACCTTTTGCAACCATCTAGCTTCTTTTCTCTTTCCTCCACCCTTTCCCCTAGAGCTAAAACCCTCAATCTTTCTCCTTCACCTAAACCCTCTCTTCTAAATTTGCCTTCACTCATCTCAACAATTACCACTGTGACCTTTCTCTTCACTTCCCTTAGCAAAAACCATCACTACTGACACTCACCACCTTGAATCCATAGATCTGAGAGAGGAGAAAGAAAAACAAAAAAATGGGGAGAGAGAGAGAGAGAGAGAGAGAGAGAGAAGAAGAAGAAGAAGAAGAAGAAGAAGAATAAAAGTACAAAGAGAAATAGTGAAGTTAGATATGAATATATAATTGAAATATGAAAAAATTATTGAAAAGCCTAAGCTAATGAGTTTTTAAGGTATTAGGTTCAGTAGATATTTTTTTGTTGATGAGAGGTCCACCATTTGTGAAATAGTTTGGTGACAAGTCTTTTTGTTGGTTTTGAAAGACATTTTGTTTCTAATTTTATCTCTTATTTATCTGTTGACTTTTTTTTGACCATATGCTTAATTTTTTTTTCTATCAGTTCAAAATTTTTGACTATCTATTCAATTTTTTCGTCTTTTTTTTTTTTTTTTTTTGTGAACTTTTTCCTCTTATCTGTTCAAATATTTATTTTCTTATATGTTCATATCTATTTCAATTTTATTTGTTTAACAACAACCAAAAATAAATTCCAAATCAATCTGTTGAAATACTTTGCCCAACAACAATAGAGTTGAATGATCTGTTTAAACAAATCTAGGCATTTAAATAGATCACAAGTCTTCACATTCTCTATCTTTTGTATCTATTAAAGCTTCTAAAAATTGTTATTCTAGTGGATGAGAGTTTTAGGGTTGTTATCTGTAGATTTCAGATATCTTTCTCCTCAAATCTCTTAGATCTCTCTCATCTATCAATATCACCACCAACACTGCCATTAACATCAACACTACTATTAACTTCAACAACAACAATTCATAAGGTATAGAAAATGACAACTATAATGAACAATTTTGTATAGTTCGTCAACAAAATAAAAATAAAAATAAAATAGATTTACCTGCTCAAAATTCGAACAACAACCAAAAAAAAAAAAAAACCAACTAGATTTAGAAGAAGAAGAAAAAAAAAATCAAAATAGATAGAGTCGACGTCGCCAATTGATATTAGCGGAAGGAACCTATTCTGCTCTCGAACGTTCAACTTAGGCTTTGCTCGCCGATCTCGTGGTTCCCACCGTCAGGACTCGCCAAAGCAATGTTAGACATCGTTGCCGAAACCCTAACTCCACAAACCATAAAATTGTAGAACATATTTTTGAAAAAAAATTAATTTAATGCAAATAAATAATAAAATAAAATATAAGACATTTCTTACAGAAATTCTATAAATTTAATACAAATTGTGACCGAGGCCAATGTTTGAACCCTGTGTCTTTAAAATAGAATTTCACCCTCACCATTAGTGCTTGCAATTAATGGACGTTCTGACTCCAAGATACAACGATCACCCCACACAGAAATTGCACAACTTTCTGTGTATATAGCGAACCAATTTGTGTTATGCACTCTTTTTTTTATTTTTGACTATGGCATATGTATGAATCCTAACACTTGTTTAACTTATGAATGCCATGGGAATGGTATTTATAGAAGTATTCACAACCTTTAGAAGGGTCATGACTCTCGGGTTTACATCCTTATGAAGGGTCCCCTTTTATTCAAATTGAGTCAATTCCCATTTATGTCTAAAATTTTCCAACAATCCCCTACATGAATGAAATTGATGATGCAAATGAAATGCAGACATTGACAAAGAAAGTACAAAATAGAAATATCATGTGTCAGGATAGGTAGCTTTTGGCTTTAAACCTTCCTTAGTGAAAGACTATCAAACTTACTAGCTAATCAGTAGACATGATGCCTTGAACTGTTCAGCTGTTTATGTAAGCCAAGACAATAGAATTCATTCAAAATATCTCTGAACACAACTTAGTTTTTTCAGTTGTGCCTATTTTAGCCTTGGGCAGCTCCTGGTTTTCATGAGTGCTTTAGAGAATTCAATCTTATTAATTCTCATAGAAGTGGCTCCTTCTCACTCATATAGGTGATTCTTATTTCGAATCTCTTAAAAACTCCTCTTGAAAGATACATCTCTAGGTTTTTCGAAATATAAGTAATCATTAAAAGTATAACTTACCCTAAGTTCCATGCATACAACATATGTTATAGATATCATTCTCATCATAAGAATGAATAGGAAATAGACTCCTTTAGTGATTTCTGGTAAGTCATCCATAATTCGGTTGTTCCTTTGAATCTTGATCTTGGAATCTCCAGTAAGTTAGGTTGGGTTGCCATTATGGCAATTCAAAATTAATAAGCTTTAATCACATTTCCCTCGATGAACTTTCTCTCATTTGCTCTCTGGTTAAACTCTTTGATTTCATTGAGATTTACCATTATTCTATGTAACTCTCATTACTGAATTCAAATTATAGGCATAGAGGTGTTGTTTAGAAGTTAACGAAGTCATTTTACCTCTACTCCAATTTTGTCATAATCAAAGAAATAAGATTCTTTGTGTACTTACTATCAGGAACTGTTACCTTCCTCCAAGCACCCCCCACATTTTAATTATTTTAAGAAAAATTAATTTTTTGTTAATACACCCCCACAATTCTGTTGTATATCAGAATATAACATCTATCACTTGTTAACTCTGACGTGTTTAAGTAATAAAATTCTAGGGTAAATTACAAACACATCTCCTGAGATTTACTTAAATTACAAATTACTCCTTGTGGTTTTAGAAATTACATTATGCCCCATAAGGTTTCTAATTTCATAACTAATAGGTCCCTTTATTAGTAAATCATTAAGTTAATTAGCAGTTTTTAATAATATTAAAAATTTATTTCAATTAATAATTCAGATAATTTTATTATTGTATAGGTGAACAATTAAAATTTTTATTTTTTCAATTAATTTTGTTAAATAAAAAATTCTGACAATTAGGTATTTGTAATTTTTTAAACCACAGAGAGTAATTCATATTTTAAGCAAACCTCAGGAGGTGTATTTGTAATTTACCCAAAATCGTAAATCAAATTTATGAAATAGAAAACCCAGAATAATTATAATTACACAAATCATATCCTCATAAAGATTTTGCTCAAAAACCAAACAATTCAAAATCTCATTTGATTGTAGAAATTCTTACAAGGCAATCAAGAAAAAATATTTATATCTCCAAATTAAGATTTAAACTCTTAATTTTAAGTACTTCTTGTTCAAGTTTTTGTGGGTAACTTATCATGAATCATGATTAGCAGACAATTTTTCTTCGCTTCCCCACATTCATGGTAATATATAAATTAATACAAAAACATGACTCATTGTTAGACAAGTGTTACTGTTACAACTAATAACGTATGCTTGATAGAATCATATTTTATTGATTCAAAATGAATATTTGTGACAAAAGATAATTAAATTATCTAACCAAGAGTGAAACTCCCACATAAGTAACTATTTACTCTTTCTTTGATGGTTAATACTTAGTGCTACAAACATATTTATGTAACCCTTACATAATTGAATACTTACTAAAACATATAAAACCAACTTTCCTTCACGAGTGTCATAATAATTGATGACAACTTTGTCAATACTCAAAGTTACTTAAAAAAATAACTTTCAATTGATTATTAACAAAATAATAATCGCCACAAAAGATTCCTCAATCTTCTTCCAATTAAACGACACCACTATTAAAATCATCATGTTTAAATTTCATGGATATCAAATTTTCCTGATGTCAATGATTGTCTTGACGATGCAAAGATGCTACTTTCACATACACAAAATATATTATTCCACATAATAATATTTCATTACAAATCCATTAAAACAGTATCTCTATTACCGTCATCATGAAAAAAAATACGTGTCAAAACATATATGCCTATGTAATTATCAACAAAATTTCGATGGCAAATCTACTAACAGATTCAATTTATCATCTCTAATATCATGAATCAAGTAACAAATTATTCAATAGTTAAGTCATGAGATGACAGTTAGGTATACATAAATGTGAAAAATATCACAAGAATAGCCAATATGTGAAACACTTTAAATAATAACGTGTCTAAATCAAAATACAAATTGAATTAAAATACAGGCACACATTTTAAAATACTCAAAATCTAACTTAATAGATTCCAACAAATCGAATAAGTGTGAACACAAAAAGCCCAATTATAATTCATAAAGCCCACAAAGCATAAAATACAAAATCTGTTAAAAGAGAATGTAACAGATTTGAAAAATAAAAAAAAAAAACCAAATAGACAATTATTACCCATACGTCAATGCTCTCTACACACAATGAATGCAAAGTTGCACCTTTTCATTAAAATGATGTTAACATATAGACAAAGAAACAAAGTTAGACAATTTGTGAAACAAACCACCTTTAACAATAAATTTGTATAATTATGCGTGAAACAGATAATAACAATCCAAATCAAGAAATAAAAAATATTTTGTACAAAAACGTATTCTGTATATAACAAATAACAACAAAAACAAAATCACCTTTAGTCTAAAATAAACTGTTTAACAATACCTACCACATATGGAAATACATATAATTGGATCAATAACTTATATTAATTCATTATAATATTAGATAAATCCCAAGTGATTTGACAGAGGACAGAAAACACAAGGCAAATAAATTATGAGACGCATATGCACTGTGGCATATAAGAAAAAACATATTTAAGAACTTGTTAGTACTATAAATCTGTAATTTTTATTATTTATATAATTGCAGGATACATGACATCCTCTTATTCATTTGGAAGTTAAAAGAAGTTATAGAGATGATGGAGAATATGAAGGACAAAGTGGATGAGTGGAAGGACACATGGCAAGACAAGAATGAAGATGGAAGAAATGGGTAGTTACTAAGTAGTTATTGCTGTATTTTTTCCTCTATAAATAGCCATTAATTGCTACATTGTAAAAAATCGAGAACTCAAATCAAAGACAGTTGATTTCAATATTTCTTGTCATTTTCCTTATCTTAGAAGTAGTTTAACATAGATTTATATTTCGAAGCATTTATTTTCAGCACTTTCATTTCGAAACATTTCATGCACTTCCTTTTTGAAGCATAGGAGTAGAGGTAAGTAATTATTACTTTGATTGTTCACTCAATCGTCTTTCTCCATCTCCCTTTCTTCTTTTAATTTTTCTTTTCTCTATACTTTGGCAATTTTGAAGTCCTCTTTGTTGAGGCAAAAGAACCGTCAACACAATCGCTTGATAATTGGCTTGAATTTAATCTGTAAGGATTTTTCAATCCTTGCTGGCACGCTCGCATTTATAATATTTTCCTTCGTAGGAAAAATAAGCCAACATTTTTGGCACGCCCGGTGGGACAGCCAAGTGTAAGAAATGACAAACAATTTGGATTTCGCCATTCGAACTTGTCAATTCGAAATATATTGGCGTGAAAGAAAAATTTTGGATCTTCAAAAAGAGATCCATTTTCTTGATGAAATAAACTTTCATCCATTACAATATTATTTGGTGGAAGAAAAAAGACACCATTTAATTGGAGAAATTCATCAACTTGATATGGAAATTCGCCAATGGAATGATGAGTTATCAACTCTCACTACCAAGTCTTTAACTGAGGCTTTAATGGCCGGAATTGGTGAATTTTTTCAGAATTTTTCCATGGTTGAAAATAGCAAAAGCAAAGAGTTGATTTCATCAATGGCTCGAGGGGTTCAAGAATCTATTTTTAAAGAGCCAAGTTATGAAATTAACACGACGAAAGAGCATGTTCTTGAGCCAAATTTGGCTAAAAATGATATTTCATGTATGACTCGGGGGGTCCAAAAACCAAATTTTAGAGAGTCAAGTCATGAAAATAACATATTTATGGGTGATTTTCATAAGCCATTAATGGCTAACATGGAAAAACAACCCACTTTGCTAAATAATTATGAAAATCAATTCGGCGAAAGTTTTGTTTTTAAAACAAACATGGTCAAGAATGATGAACAAGCCACTGTTCATGAATTCAAAATTTTTGACAATGTCAAAAAGTATGAATTTTCATGGTCACACTATACCATGACTTTTGGTGTTCAAAATCCTTTTTGGATTTGTGGTTCACATCAAAATATAATTCTAATGATGTGGCTAATAAAATTAACAAATTGTTCTTATGAGTTCGAAGCACTAAGAACAAGGGATGACCATTTAAAATGCATGAATTTGGCTAGAAAAAGCCTATGCATTTAAATAAGTGGTTGAGAATGGCTTATCTTTTCAAATTGATGGCCAGTTGTTTGTATGTACACAGTCAAAGCATCGAAGATACATTCGAAGAATCAAGAGTTGTTTCGAAGGTTGATTACTTCGCCTTCGAAGCTGTATAAAGCTTTGCAGATACATTCGAAGCATCAAGAGTTGTTTCGAAGGTTGATTACTTCACCTTCGAAACTATATAAAGCTTTGAAGATACATTCGAAGCATCAAGAGTTGTTTCGAAGGTTGATTACTTCACCTTCGAAACTGTATAAAGCTTTGAAGATACATTCGAAGCATCAAGAGTTGTTTCAAAGGTTGATTACTTCACCTTCGAAACTATATAAAGCTTCGAAGAAACATTTAAAGCGTCAAGCCTAAACCTTGAAACTTCATTGTAAGTATCATCATCTTATATCAATGCTTCCAACCCTCGAGGGGTGATGTTGTTCCTTCAAAACTGTGCCGCAAGACCTTCGAACGATGAATTTGGTTTTTTATACCACCTTCGAAGCTTGTTATTGGTCATCTAGTTATAATTTCATATTCATTTGAAGCACCTTATTGGTGTTGTTATATCATTTGAAGCACTTTGTTGCTTAGATTAGTCATGTACTTGGTTCGGCCCTTCAAAAATTCAAGTAAATATTATTTGGTCGCGGGAGGTAATGTTAGCACCATAAATCTGCAATTTTTATTATTTATATAATTGCAGGACACATGGCATCCTCTTATTCATTTGGAAGTTAAAAGAAGTTATAGAGATGATGGAGAATATGAAGGACAAAGTGGATGAGTGGAAGGACACATGGCAAGACAAGAATGAAGATGGAAGAAATGGGTAGTTACTAAGTAGTTATTGCTGTATTTTTTCCTCTATAAATAGCCATTAATGGCTACATTGTAAAAGATCGAGAACTCAAATCAAAGACAGTTGATTTCAATATTTCTTGTCATTTTCCTTATCTTAGGAGTAGTTTAACATAAATTTATAGTTCGAAGCATTTATTTTCAACACTTTCATTTCGAAGTATTTCATGCACTTCCTTTTTGAAGCATAGGAGTAGAGGTAAGTAATTATTACTTTGATTGTTCACTCAATCGTCTTTCTCCATCTCCCTTTCTTCTTTTAATTTTTCTTTTCTCTACACTTTGGCAATTTTGAAGTCCTCTTTGTTGAGGCAAAAGAACCGTCAACACAATCGCTTGATAATTGGCTTGAATTTAATCTGTAAGGATTTTTCAATCCTTGCTGGCACGCTCGCATTTATAATATTTTCCTTCGTAAGAAAAATAAGCCAACAGCTGTACATACAGAAAGTTGTGCAATTTCTGTGGGGTTGATCGTTGTATCCTGGAGGCAGGACGTCCATTAATCGCAAGCATCAGTAGCGAAAGTGAAATTCTATCTTAAAAATACAGTGTTCAAACATTGGCTTTGGTCACAATCTATATTAATTTTACAGAATTTCTATAAGAAATTTCTTGTATTTTATTTTATTATTTATTTGCATTAAATTGATTTTTTTTGAAAATATTTTCCTACAATTTTAAGACAAAATTTCTCTCTATAGTGATATAGATTAATTCTTTTCGGTTAAATTAATTTTTTACAAATTTGATTTCCTGAAAAATGTGTTTCCTATTTACAGTAAAACTCTTAGGGTGTGTTTGATTGGGGGGATAAAGGGGGGGGGATTATTTACTGTGCGGATTGTAATCCGCACAGTAATTCCAATCCGATGTTTGTTTTTTTTTTTAGTCCGCTGGACATGGAGTCCGGCCGAACTCCTTATCCCCCATATGGGGGGATTATACTATCCTAGGGGGGGTGGTGTGGGACAATTTTGGGAGGATTATTTACTATTAGGATTAGGTGGTGAAATGTCCATTTTGACCCTTTACTATTTAATTATGTATTATATTTAGTAAAATTTAAATGTCTCAATTTAAAAATAAAATAATTTTATTTAACTTTTTATTAATGTTTTATTTTTTATTATTTAAATAATTTTTTATAGATATTTTATTGATTTTTTATTTTAAAATTTTGTTTATATTTTATTTAATTTCATTATTTAAATGTTAATAGATGTTTTATTTAATTTCAGTGTTTAATTATTATTATTTTTAAAAACAAATTTATTTAAAATTTTAATTAAAAGAATAATATAAATTTTATTGATATTTTATTTATTTATTTATTTATTTAATTTAAAAAAATAAATTTATTTAATTGTGTAAAAAATAAAATAAAATAAATTTTTATTTAATCTTGCTAAAAATAATTAAAATATTAAAGATGTGTTTAATATTGCTATTACTTAGCGAACAATTGAAAAATGGTAAAATAGTTTTTTGTTCATTTATCCTATCCAGTCCGTCCAACCAAACGTTACTAAAAATAGTTCTTTCCAGACATCTAATCCCATGAAAAACAAACACATGATACATATCCAATCCAACCAAATAGTCCGATGGATTCACAATCTCAGGACTCAAGCCCGATGGATTCTAATCCCCCATTATCCAGTCCGTCCAATCAAACACACCCACCCTTAGGGTGTGTTTGATTGGGGGGATAGGGGGGACTATCCACTATTTGGACTCCATGTCCGGCCTCTCTCCTTATCCGTTGTTTGATTTTTTTTTAGTCCGCCGGACTTCATGTCCGGCTAGACTCCATGTCCCCCATATGGGGGACTATCCTGTCCTGGGGGGGTGGGATTGTTTTGGGGGGACTAATCACTATTGGGATTAGATGCGAAAATGACAATTTTGACCCTCTACTATTTAATTATGTATTATATTTAATAAAATTCAATAAAATTTAAATGTCTCAATTTAAAAATAAAACAATTTTATTTAACTTTTTATTAATGTTTTATTTATTTAATTTTTTAAAATAATTTTTTATAGATATTTTATTGATGTTTTATTTTCAAATTTTGTTTATAATTTATTTAATTTCATTATTTAAATTGTAACGGGTGTTTTATTATTGTGTAAAAAAAAAAAAAAATTTAGTGGTTATTTATTTATTTAATTGTGTAAAAAAATAAATTTATGTAAAAAAAATAAATTTAATTTATATTATTAAATTAATGATATTTTTTGTATGTAAAAAAATAAACACAGTAACGTTTTGTATGTAAAAAAAAATAATGATTTGTTATACAGTAATGATTTAAAACAAATTTTATTGATATTTTATTTATTTATTAAAAAAAATAAATTTATTTAATTAAAAATAATTAAAATATTAAAGATATGTTTAATATTGCTATTCCTTAGTAAACAATTGAAAAAGGGCAAAATAGTCTTTTGTTCATTTATCCTATCCAGTCCGTCCAACCAAACGTTGGATTCACTAAAAATAGTCCTTTTCAAACATCTAATCCCATGAAAAAACAAACACAGGATACATATCCAATCCGACCAAATAGTCCGGAGGATTCACAGTCTCAGAACTCAAGTCTGATAGATTTTAATCCCCCTTTATTCAGTCCGCCCAATTAAATACACCCTTAGTGTTGTAAAACTATTATTATTCATTAGTAATAGAATCCATAAAACGTTCATAATTTTTACCCGAAATTGTGTTTCAGTAGAATTCTATTACTTGTTTATCTTTTGCATTACACTTTTTTTTTGTACAATGAGTGTTACAGATAATTTGTTATTATTTTTCAGTGTTCAAATATTTAATCTATGTAATTATATTATACAAATTTCATATTAGTTGATATAACCAAAACTATTTGTTTGAACAAAATCGTTTGTAATACTTTTTTGTAATTCTTAAATTATATTTTGTACATCGAATTCAATTTCTCTTGCATTCAATTGTTCTTTATAGTTCTGTTGGCTTATTTTTTCTACGAAGGAAAATATTATAAATGCGAGCGTGCCAGCAAGGATTGAAAAATCCTTACAGATTAAATTCAAGCCAATTATCAAGCGATTGTGTTGACGGTTCTTTTGCCTCAACAAAGAGGACCTCAAAATTGCCAAAGTGTAGAGAAAAGAAAAATTAAAAGAAGAAAGGGAGATGGAGAAAGACGATTGAGTGAACAATCAAAGTAATAATTATTTACCTCTACTCCTATGCTTCGAAAAGGAAGTGCATGAAATGCTTCGAAATGAAAGTGCTGAAAATAAATGTTTCGAAATATAAATCTATGTTAAACTACTCCTAAGATAAGGAAAATGACAAGAAATATTGAAATCAACTGTCTTTGATTTGAGTTCTCGATCTTTTACAATGTAGCCATTAATGGCTATTTATAGAGGAAAAAATACAGCAATAACTACTTAGTAACTACCCATTTCTTCCATCTTCATTTTTGTCTTGCCATGTGTCCTTCCATTCATCCACTTTGTCCTTCATATTCTCCATCATCTCTATAACTTTTTTTAACTTCTAAATGAATAAGAGGATGCCATGTGTCCTGCAATTATATAAATAATAAAAATTGCAGATTTATGGTGCTAACATTACCCCCCGCGGCCCTTAAAAATAATATTTACTTGAATTTTTGAAGGGCCGAACCAAGTACATGACTAATTTAAGCAACAAAGTGCTTCAAATGATATAACAACACCAATAAGGTGCTTCAAATGAGTATGAAATTATAACTAGATGACCAATAACAAGCTTCGAAGGTGGTATAAAAAACCAAATTCATCGTTCGAAGGTCTTGCAGCACAGTTTTGAAGGAACAACATCACCCCTCGAGGGTTGGAAGCATTGATATAAGATGATGATACTTACAATGAAGTTTCAAGGTTTAGGCTTGACGCTTCAAATGTTTCTTTGAAGCTTTATATAGTTTCGAAGGTGAAGTAATCAACCTTTGAAACAACTCTTGATACTTCGAATGTATCTTCAAAGCTTTATACAGTTTCGAAGGTGAAGTAATCAACCTTCGAAACAACTCTTGATGCTTCGAATGTATCTTCAAAGCTTTATATAGTTTCGAAGGTGAAGTAATCAACCTTCGAAATAACTCTTGATGCTTCGAATGTATCTTCAAAGCTTTATATAGTTTCGAAGGTGAAGTAATCAACCTTCGAAACAACTCTTGATGCTTCGAATGTATCTGCAAAGCTTTATACAGCTTCGAAAGCGAAGTAATCAACCTTCGAAACAACTCTTGATTCTTCGAATGTATCTTCGATGCTTTGACTGTGTACATACAAACAACTGGCCATCAATTTGAAAAAGATAAGCCATTCTCAACCACTTATTTAAATGCATAGGCTTTTTCTAGCCAAATTCATGCATTTTAAATGGTCATCCCTTGTTCTTAGTGTTTCGAACTCATAAGAACAATTTGTTAATTTTATTAGCCACATCATTAGAATTATATTTTGATGTGAACCACAAATCCAAAAAGGATTTTGAACACCAAAAGTCATAGTATAGTGTGACCATGAAAATTCATACTTTTTGACATTGTCAAAAATTTTGAATTCATGAACAGTGACTTGTTCATCATTCTTGACCATGTTTGTTTTAAAAACAAAACTTTCGCCAAATTGATTTTCATAATTATTTAGCAAAGTGGGTTGTTTTTCCATGTTAGCCATTAATGGCTTATGAAAATCACCCTTAAATATGTTATTTTCATGACTTGATTCTCTAAAATTTGGTTTTTGGACCTCCCGAGTCATACATGAAATATCATTTTTAGTCAAATTTGGCTCCAGAACATGCTCTTTCGTCGTGTTAATTTCATAACTTGGCTCTTTAAAAATGGATTCTTGAACCCCCCGAGCCATCGATGAAATCAACTCTTTGCTTTTGTTATTTTCAACCATGAAAAAATTCTGAAAAAATTCACCAATTCCGGCCATTAAAGCCTCAGTTAAAGACTTGGTAGTGTGAGTTGATAACTCATCATTCCATTGGCGAATTTCCATATCAAGTTGATGAATTTCTCCAATTAAATGGTGTCTTTTTTCTTCCACCAAATAATATTGTAATGGATGAAAGTTTATTTCATCAAGAAAATGGATCTCTTTTTGAAGATCCAAAATTTTTCTTTCACGCCAATATATTTCAAATTGACAAGTTCGAATGGCAAAATCCAAATTATTTGTTATTTCTTACACTTGGCTGTCCCACCGGGCGTGCCAAAAATGTTGGCTTATTTTTCCTACGAAGGAAAATATTATAAATGCGAGCGTGCTAGCAAGGATTGAAAAATCCTTACAGATTAAATTCAAGCCAATTATCAAGCGATTGTGTTGACGGTTCTTTTGCCTCAACAAAGAGGACCTCAAAATTGCCAAAGTGTAGAGAAAAGAAAAATTAAAAGAAGAAAGGGAGATGGAGAAAGACGATTGAGTGAACAATCAAAGTAATAATTACTTACCTCTACTCCTATGATTCGAGAAGGAAGTACATGAAATGCTTCGAAATGAAAGTGCTGAAAATAAATGCTTTGAAATATAAATCTATGTTAAACTACTCCTAAGATAAGGAAAATGACAAGAAATATTGAAATCAACTATCTTTGATTTGAGTTCTCGATCTTTTACAATGTAGCCATTAATGGCTATTTATAGAGGAAAAAATACAGCAATAACTACTTAGTAACTACCCATTTCTTCCATCTTCATTCTTGTCTTGCCATGTGTCCTTCCACTCATCCACTTTGTCCTTCATATTCTCCATCATCTCTATAACTTCTTTTAACTTCCAAATGAATAAGAGGATGCCATGTGTCCTGCAATTATATAAATAATAAAAATTGCAGATTTATGGTGCTAACAACAACGAACCAATTTATGTTATGCACTCTCTCTTTTATACTTGGCTATGACATATGTATGAATCCTAACACTTTCTTAACTTATGAATGCCATGGGAATGGTATTTATAGAAGTATTCGCAACCTTTGGAAGGGTCGTGACTCTTGGGTTCACATCCTTTCATATGAAGAGACATCATGAAGAGTTGCACCCCTTTCATTCAAATGAAGTCAATTCCTATTCACATCTAAAATTTTCCAACACAAAGCACATAAGGAGAGAGAGAGAAAGAGAGATGGAGAAGGTGTGGAGAGGAGCATAGAAGATGAGATAGATCGCGGTGTTGGAGATGAATAAGAGAAGAGAGAGAGAGAGAGAGGGAAGGTTTGGTTTATGTTCTATAGATCTCAAATTTGACATCGATTCCAAGTGCTTCAAAGATCATTGTCTCAAAGAACAAGCAGCCTCTATGGCTAAGATCGATGTTGAGAAGTCTTTGACACAGGCTTCATCGGATCTGAGCAATAGGGAGTTGATGATGAGAGGTTCTGTACAAAACCGGATCATCGTCGAAGCTCTTCACTACCAAACCACGGTAATGATCTCAAATCAATAACCGGGGAATATCGGTGAAGATCGGCGGCGACAGAGGGTGAAGAGAAAAGTAGAAGAGAGAAGGAAAGAGAGAGAGAGGGGCAGTGACGGAAGTGGTAGCGGCAATCATGGTAACAAAGGAGGAAGCGTCGGCATAGGGGGGGAAATGAGGCAACGACGTGGAATGAGAGATAGAGAGATAGAGAGGGAGAGGGAGAGGATTGATTTTTGTTTTTATAAAATATATATATATATAAATAGGTAGTTTGGTCATTTTATAGGAGTTTGTCCTTATGGACAAAGTATTATAGACTGTAGACAAAAAAAAAGAGTAGTGCTATTAGCACCCTATGAATTATTTTGGATCCCCCATCTCTTTGGGCCCCCATTTATAAATTTTGAAACCTTCCAAATTTCTTTCCCCCTCCCCCCAAAAAAAATAATTCAAAAATTATCCTTGTAAAAACATTACACCTATTGAATGCACACCCCCACATCCCAGAAAAATCCCTCTTTCAAAAAATTCTAACAAAACCCATCAAGAAGAAGAAGAGCCAATATGATTATTGTCTCTGCTGCTTCATCCATCATTGTCACAGTTATCTCTCTCTCTCTCTCTCTCTCTCTCTCTCTCTCTCTCTCTCCAATATTTATATATACACATAAACAAACTTGTCCTCTCTATTCTATTCTCTAGCAACTGATAACAAAGTCAGTACCTCTTGTTTTGTCTTTTCTTCCTCTCCAATTCTCTCAAATTCTTTGTTTGGCTTGACAATCAGTTCTCAATGATGAGTGAATCTATAGGTGGTGATGATGGAGATTTGCAAGCTGTAGTTAGAGGATTCAACAATGACTTCACCATGGACAACCCATCTGCAACATGCTTTGCTTCTGCAACTACTATACAACAAGATTATGATAACTTTGATTTCAGTGCTTTTCCTGATTTATTTGAAACAACTACTAGTGCTACTACAACAGTTTTAGATGAATTAGATGAACTTTACAAGCCCTTTTACCCTATATTGAATTTGAATCATCTCTCTTCTCCTCCACAAACCATCCTTTCTTCTTTTTCATCATCTTCCAAAAGGTTTTAAAGGTTTTGAGATTGGGTAGGTTTTGAAGGTGAGATTTGGAGAAGATGAATGGGTGATGATGGAGGTAGGTACTCTCATAAACTCTAATTCATGATGTAGTGAGTGTGTAGGTTTAATTGTGAGATGGGACGTCCCAAAATTAATGATGTCATTTTTCGTAATTTTATTTGAAGTTATTGTTGTAATAAAAGAAAAGTTAAAAATTAAGAGTTTAAAATAATTTATGGAGTGCTAATAGCAGCACTTAAAAAAAATTCATAAATAGATTTATGGAGCGAATAAATAAACAAAATTAAAATTTTTAAATGAGTATAATAATGAGACTAAATAATTTTGTTAATAGAATCACCCTTTCTCCCTCCAAACTAGCCATGGCAACCATCAAACAGTAGTAATTTTCTTCATCTAAATCATTCACATCATGTTACTCCTACCCAATTTAATCTTCTTTTTGTTTTTGTTTTTTTCCTGAACAGTAGCCAAGCAAAACTAAGAATGCGATTTCCACTTCTAGATTAAAGTTGTGTTTGAATATCAAATTTCAAGAGAGAGATCTATAAAGAGGAAACAAAATAAAAAGAAATTTGTAAAAAAAAGTCTTATATTTCATTCACAAATCCTTTCCCTTTTTCCATTCCTTTCAGGAATCTTTATCCTAAACCCTAACCTCAAACCAATGCTAGGCCAACTAGAATTTGAAAAGAGGTTTATCAAGAGAGATGAAAAGGAAAGGAAAATGTGACAAATTTAATCACTATTTCATTTCTTTTCTTTTCTTTTTATTTGCTTTCCCTCCACACATCTTTTCCGAAATCTTGATCCAAGGCTTCAATACAGTACCTCAGTTTCCCTTGCAAAGGTGAAAACATTCGCTCTGTCTCTCTTCTTCTTCTCTTCATTTCGCTCTTGAATTAAAACCTAAATATCTAATCTAATAGATGGGTTATATATATAATATGACTCTTGAATGGATAAAGTTCAGTTTTCAAAATCACTGGCCCTCCAGAAACCCTGTTCCGGTGTCATCAACATCAGTGTCATCAACAACATTATATAACCATAACTAATATCATGAATGGATTAAGATCTTCCCAAATCAAAAATAGCATTGATCAATCTACAAAGCAAGTAGAGCAGCTCACAGAACATATTATAGATGCTAGTTTTTGAAATGAAATATATCTATATAACTGAATATTTAAATAATGAGGTGGTGTGGAATTGCACCTCAATTATTATCACATTCCAATCAAACATGAACTATACAAAGTCCTAACATGTCACAGACAGTTACACAAACATATAGATTTCACCAACGACAACAAAAAACTACCCATCATTTTTACAACTTTCTCATAAAAAAACATGCGAAAAAAAACCTACCTCCAATGAAGTACTCGATCATTTATTTGTTTCTTCATGTACGACAACGATCATTTATTTGTTTCCCAATACCCACTAGCTAGCAATGTCTGTGGTGCCTGCTGCTTCTTCTCTGCACCCAATTCCATCTCTTTATTTTGATTTTATTCTTCCTTCTAGTTAAACCACGTTTGCAGTTGGGGATGGGGATGATTTCGACTTACCATGGGCAGACTTAGCTTGCTGAATTTTCTTTTGGAGTTCACTAAACATATTCACAGAACACTCTGCAAAGTTATTCAATTGATGGAGAAATTCCACCAAGCTCGGTTGAAAACGATCAAAACCTGTTACCCAATCCTCTGAAGCTTCTTCCCTCAATAAATTAACACCTGCCTCGCCATTGCTGCCTGGATACTTACCCTTCCCTTGGTTCTTTTCTTGATGAGGTAAAAAACGGCTAATTTCGGCAGCTAACATCTTTATGGAACTTGAAACTTGCCTAGTGGGGAGGGAATCTAGCTTTTCCAACCAAACACCACAGATGACGTATATAGGTGGACCGTAATCTCGTATCTGTGGGGGTTTCGATTTCTTTCTCCTCTTGGTGGATTCCCGAGGATGAGAAATGCATTTGAATAGCCACTCGTTTATAGCTTTCACGTATGTTTTCTGAGCACCGATCCACTTTGTAAAACTAGAAGACAGAGAGCTCAGTTCGTTTTCGAGTTGTACTGTGATCTGACGGTGTGTTTCTGACTGAAAGGAGATCTTGATGTTTCCGTTATCGTATGCAATCGATATAGTGTGGAGCTGACGCTTATGGCATTCAAACATCGATTCCCACATCTTCCTTAACCTGATATTAGTAACAAGTGCAGCAAATGAAGCTAATGAGTTCATTAATTACATGCAAAAACATATACAAACACAAGCACACGAACATGCATATATATATATATGTAAATATGAAGGTATGTTTGTATTTATGCATTAAACATATGTATGCATACATGCTTTCATAAAGGGCATTTAATCAACCAATGTATATGTATTATTAGACCAGCTCCCAAACATTGCTTCTTTTTCCCATTCATCAATCTGTATTGTGGCCTACGGGTTCCCTCTCTCCCTTCAGTTCTGTTAAAAAAAAGATAAAAATGCCAAACTTCTGATCTTAAATGCATCAAGGAATGGTGATGTAAAGGACTTTTTGGGACCCTTTTCAATTATAGACAGCCAAAGAGATCCAAGTCAAGAAGCGAAAATGGTCCAGTTTCAAGTGCCCATGCAGGAAACCTTATTCGCATTTAACCAAAGACTATTTGTATCAATCCATTAATGCTTGATATCTAGTGCATAATAACATGGTATCAAAGCATGTATTACCCTCATTTATGGTGTGCTCATTAAGGCCTTTTAAATAAAACTTAAATACACACTAATCAAATCATTCCAGTGGTAGCCAACCACCTCAATTAGCTTATCTACTCCGTACTTTACTAGATTCTCAACTACTTTTCCTTTTTTTGGTGGAGAGAGAGAAAGAAGGGAAGGGACATGCTAAAGAAAATTTGAAGAAAAAAAAATTCATTTGTTATCTCCTTCTCTTTTGATAGGGGAAAAAAAATAAAAGAAAAAGATAAAACTTCTCATATACCCACCAACTCAATGGCAGAGGTTTTCCATTTTTATGTACTAAACTGCCAATCAATTTTTACTTCCATTTTTTTTTTTTTTTTGAACTTGAATTTTTACTTCCATTTGTTCATCATATTTTGCATATTTGTTTTGAAATCACTCAGACTTCAATTCCTCTCCTCACAACAGTAACATTTTTTTGTTGTTACTGTGCCAGTGTCACACATCAGGAGAACGAATTTATGTAATGTGCAAGGGGTATATTCTTGTCACTCAAACCAGAGCAGCAGGATAATCAAGATTGAAAAAACAATATTGTCTAAATTAGGCTTATCGAGAAAATAGTCCAAATCAGACAAAAAGGAGAACTAATACAGAAATAGATTAATAAAGATGGGAAGGGAAAAAATTTCAGTAACATAGAATAGAAGAGAAGAATGGATGAATTGATGAAAAGTTCAAAAAATTGTGCATCCATATTCAAATATTTCAGCACAGTGGTTTTGGAAAAGTTTCTAGCCGAAGGAAAGAAGAATGTAACTCAGTCAGCCAGCAAACAGTGGTTTTGGAAAAGTTTCTAGCCGAAGGAAAGAAGAATGTAACTCAGTCAGCCAGCAAAACTTAGGGTTGGTTGGGATGATCTAAAAAAGTGCACTTTTTTTTATTATATGGGTTTTGGGTTGGGTTTGATGTGATGTGTTAGAGGAGATGTGATGTAAATAAGATGATGAATGATAAAAATAATATAAACTTTTTTTTTTTTTTTATTTTGGCTATATGTAAACCTCAGTATGATTTGATAAACAAATGGACTATTTCAGCTTCCAGTTTACAGACAACGAACACTGATCTAAGAACAGTATTTAAACTCCTTTCAAGAGTCTAGAAAGTGGTGAAGCTTCCTCCAATGAACTTTTACATTTCATGCTCTTAATCAAAGCAACGAACAAAATACCCCACATTGATCAACAAACTGAAGATTCTAGGTCACCTTCAACTTGTATCATTTCAAAAAATTTAAGCACCAAATAATGGCACAACATTTATGAAGAGAGGAGGTGCACATAAAACATCCACAGGGAAAAGCACAACCCACATTAAGACATGTAATGATTTTGTTCTTGCTTTCAATTGTCACTGGAATAGAAGAATAAAAAATAAAAAATAAATAAAAAGAACAAGAACAAGAAAAAGGGCGCTAGAATTAATTTTTAAGGTTTAAATATAGGAGGATTTGGTCAAAGCCCCCTCATAATAAAATTTTAATGCATTAAGGCACAAAAAGTTTTCCTTAAAAAGTCCAACACATACTACTATCATCAAAATATTAAACTTAAAAATAATATAACTTTTGATCTAGATGTTGGTTTTTAATAAAATTAGTATTTTTAGAATCCTCTTATCAAGATCTATCAAACAAGATCCATCAAACAAGATCCATGTTGACTATGAAATTTTTAAATATATATATATATATTATTACCGTTGAAATTGATGTAAACAGTGACATATTACTCTGTTTGACAGTAACATATTACTCTATCTCACAGTAACATGTTACTCTGGTTCATAGTAAAATATTACTTTGATTCACAATAAAGTTTGTATAAAAGAAGAAATAACTCAAAAACATACTACCAGAGTAAAACTTTACTGTCATTGTTGAACAGAAAATCAGCACAAAAAAAAAAAAAAAAAACAGAGTACATATATTTTTTGAGAACAACATAGTACATATAAAGAGTAACCACAACAAGTAGAAATGAAATTTTACATTCATATTTACAAACTAATAAACAAACAATAATATATATACACACATAAAACCTCCCATGTATCCATGAAAGAGCTCAAACTCATCTTCTAACTTTTCATTGGTTAGATTTTAGAAAGAAAATATGGAGCTTTTCATTGATTTTAGTTTCGCTTAATTTTATTTTTTGTTCCATTCAATTAGGTTCATGGCACATACATACATATACAATTAATTAAACTCACACACACACACACACTCACACTCACACATATGTATAATCTGTAGATTGCAAAGCAAATTTGAGCTAAATGGCATGTTTGCGAGCTTCAATAAACATAATTTATCTCTAATTAGGCCTCTTACATAAACAAAGGTAAAAAATTCCCATAAAAATTAATGCATGTCCTTCACACCCCAGTCAAATAAAACTAAGGGACTTTATGGATGAAGAAAATTTATGTTGGACTTCAAGCAATACACGCTTTCTACCAAGGACTTTTAACCAAATTTCCCTTAAATAATATAAGCACAAATAATTTGTATCATATTCCTTCAGAGAAATTGTCATGCATAAAATTCAACTGAGACGCACAATTTTCCTCAAGACAAAAGATGGTCTTCCCATGATTTCACTTATTTCAGGTATGGTGTGGAACTGTTATCTTTGTCATCTCATCTAGAGATTCTAGACAGATAAATAGCAATTTGAAACTTATGTAACATGAACTCAGGTACGAGTATTGAGAGCTAGTGCGTGTACAAGCCTCAGATCTTTCTAAATCTATATCTCAGGATTTGAGGATATGAATCCAAAAGTTGGGTATGGGTACTGGACATGTCATAAACACTTGCATATATTACATATTGTAAAATATTCTTAGATAAAATGTTGTAAATTATGTTAAAATATTTGAATTAAATAAAATATAGAGAAAATATGGAATTTATATCTCACATTCATGTGAGAAGCTAAAAATGTTTCTTTACTAGCAAATGTGAGCGTCTTTATTTTTTATTTTTTCCTTCAAACATCATATAAAATTAGAGAATCCAAGTGTCTAAATTGGGTATGGACGTTAGACACATCTCATACCTCTATCCTTGTCATACTTGATGGACAGAGGTACAAGAGGGAAGTAGAAGAGTACATGTAACACATATTTGAAGACAAAGTTGGAATTAATTTATAGGTACATCCAATAGCATGTTTAATAAAATCTTACTTCTCATCTGGATTATATACAAATCTCATACCTTTATCCTTGTCATACTTGATGGACAGAGGTACAAGAGGGAAGTAGAAGAGTACATGTAACACATATTTGAAGACAAACTTGGAATTAATTTATAGGTACATCCAATAGCATGTTTAATAAAATCGTACTTCTCATCTGGATTATATACTAGTAAGATTGGTACTAAGCTAAGACATTAATCCCAGTTAACCATGATCAATAGGATGTAATCCTTACTTGTTTTTGTTGCAGAAATCAAAAAAAGGGCAGTGACAGATTCGTGTCAGTACTTCCACTACATATGAACTATTTTTTATTTTAATATGCTTTCACAGTAGAAACCACATTTTCTAACATAATATTAAATCGGGGTTTTTGGACCCGGAGAGTCATGCAATATTGTCATCCTGTGAGTAATATATTAAGCACTAATGAAAAAGGACAGGCATCACATACCCTTCAATCAACTCCTCAAGTTGTGGCTGAAGCTCATTGTCTCTTAGCTCCTCAATTTTCTTTGATATTGAGTTAATTCTGTGAATTGCAACTCTGATTCTTGAGTGCAGGTCCTTCACAACAGCTCGAGTCTTATCAACCTTCTTGGAACTTTCTCCCTTCGATTCTAGTTGTCTAAGGAGTCTACATTTAAAGTCATACTCTTTTCTGACAAGCTCACTAGCCTGAAATTTCAAAATTATTTCAGGATATGTCAAAAATTAGGGGTCTCACATATAATAGAACATTTTCAAGCTACTTGATAACTGAAAAACTGAAGATAAAGCTCAAGTAACAGCTGTCATTCAATATAATCGCATCTACAGATATTGATTACATTGCTGGTGCATAATTGAACAAAAACATAAAACCGCAAATACAGCTTCTTTTCTTTTCTTTTTTTATCAGCACAAATACAACTTATGTATACAGAAGGTAAATAGAAAATGTTTCATTTTCTAGTCATGGAAAAGCATTAAAGAAGGTAACATATAATATCAATGGAATTTCAAAGTATTGAAACTTAAAAATAAAATTTAAAATAAAAAATATTTCATTAGTAGATTAAAATTTGACAGAATAAAATTAATCTTCTGGCACACCATATTTTCATTTGATGGGACACCCTCCTAGCTGAAGGACAACAGTTTCTTCTAAACCCACACTTTCCTGGAAAATTAGCCTTTCCAACAGTTTACTACTTTACCCAATACCCAATACCCAATATACAGTTTCCTGTACAAGTGAAATTTCTTAAAACATTACAATGGTAATGGAAATTTCAACACACTACAAAGAGACAAACAGACATGAGCAAATGCTTCATACATTGATGCATTATAATGTATCAGAATGTATGCTGAATTGCTGACATTTAGGCTATTTTGGGTACCTGGAATTGAGTCTCACAGTGGGACCAACTCAGAATGAAATTCAGAATTGGTTCATTTTATACTTTATAGCAATAGAAAATGACAGTCATTGAACACCAAGACCAATTATGAACGAAACTCAATGCCACTAGTGTGGCAATACTAAATCTAGGGCTGGGTTATCGGAAGTGTTATTTTGGGAGCTTCAATTTCCACACACAACTTTCTCTAAGTTCACACACCCTTTTTCATTCAGAGGTTGATTTCCAAACAAAATTACATGGTTCAGAAATAAACTTTAGAACGAAAACCAATAGTTCAAAAATCACCCTCTGAACAAAAGATACGGCCGAATCATAAAGGTTTCATTCAGAAGTTCATTTCTGTGTCATAACGTTTTGTTCAAAAGTTGACATCCGAACCAAAAGAGTGTGTTAATTGAGACAATGTGGTGTGTGGAAATAGAAGCTCCCTGTTATTTCAAGTATAATCACGCCCATGACATTGCCACCAAACTCCACATGTTACCTGGTAAATCAATTATAAGCTGAGTGTCAACATATAGACTATGCACCCTAAACTATAGTTTTGCTTTTAAATCTTCTCATGATGGAAATGATTTTTCGTTAGTTAGGATCACAAAATTTCAAGTGTAATAACGATTTTCCAAATAAAACACTTTAAATTGTAAAAATAGGAAGAAAAGACGATCAAAATGGCACTTACAACGATGTAGCAATACACATCATTTATCTTTGCTGCAGAAACACAAAGTTGGGATATGGACCTGGGAAGTTAAAGACGCCTCTACAAGATAATTATTTTAAGGTGATGAACAAGGACATGGTGTTAGACACACACATTAGCATATATACACATACATATAGACTCAATAGATAGAGTGCTGAAGAGAGTCTGAAAATTGAAAATTATTTAAAATGCATTGTGAATTTGTGATCCAAGTGTGACAAGCATTCGTCCATTGTGTTTTTGAGAAGTGTTAGTTTATGGACATGGCTCCTACTAAGAAGTGTTTGTGGTTCCTTAAGCCAAATCATTTTATTTTTTGTTGTCATTTTTATCCAAAAACCACACTCCCTGTTAACAAAAACTGCTATGCTTGTCTCAAAGTTCTGGCATGGTTTTTGGTACCAATATTGCTCCTAGTATAATAACCCTTGATATGACTTGCATATTAGCTGAAGGGAAACATCTGCAATCTAGTATAAGGAACTTGGAAATCATGCATAGGAATGAATAATTCTACTGATAATTAGTCAGTTCATAATATATTACAAATTAGTACAAACCAAAATTAAATGACACTCAAAAAAAAAAAAAAATAAATAAATAAAATAAAGCAATTTTATTTACTTTATCCGCTTTTTATATTATGTGAACCTCAAGAATCGTTGGTTTTACAGGTGACACATATTGGTATCTGCCAATAACAGTGGGCTCTTCATACACCACACATGAGCATGGTGATCAAGCCTCAGAACACAAATCTGTAAAATTTGAAGGATGATTGCATCTTCATGTTCATAATGTAAGGTCATACAGCTTGAAACATAAAAGGGTTCCACTAAATGTTTGAAAGCATGCTGACTCAAGTGTTCAGTTAACTCAATTCAGTTTGACTTGAACAATGAGCAGAGTGGACAGGTGAAATTATAGGATTTATGAAAAACAAATTATTCCATATCTTTAGCTCCAACCTAGTTGAACAAATTAGGATCTAGAAATTTTGAAGCGAAGTAGGAAAAACAGGACCCAATATTTTTTTTTCCTCTTAAAATGAGCACATTTATAAGATGAGTAAAAGACAATTTTTAACTACAGGTATAGCTATCAAATTGCTAATACCTTGACTTCATCATAAAGCTTCCTTTCCCATGCATACAGTCTGTCTAAGGTAGAGGCATGACTTCCGGATACCATACAGAAATTTTCGAAGAGATTATTGGTGAGGTCCCCAATATCATCTCTTGAGTTGGCGCCAAGAGGATTCCTGGATGAAGAGGAACGTGATGACGTTGTCCGATGCCAAGTTAAGTACTTTACAGAATCTTGAGGAGGCTCTAAATGGACCCAAAAAAAAAGAACAGAATCAGATGAGTAATTAAATCCTACATATAGGGCATAAGTTAAATGAACAGGTAAGTTTGTGTACATAGTATATGAAGATGATGACTGAAGTTTGTGCATGAACTACGTGCACACATCTCATGTTTTGTATATTTGGATTGGACTTCATGTGCCATCTTGTGATACTACGAGATGTACATATCATATGGCCTTGTGTTTGGCCAAGGATGTTTACATTATGCTTCTGCTATATTATATAATTATATTGTAAATGTTTAAAATTCAACTAGAGCAAACCATTTCATTTCAGTTAGACATTCAGTAGCCTTTCCCCCTAGAGACTTAGAGGTGGAAGTATTTATCGATGTTCAACTGGCTTTGAGGATTCCTCAGTTAATGGTAGAGTGTACAAGCTTAAAAGGCATTATATGGGTTAAAACAATCTCCTGGAGAACATGATAATACTCATAAACCATAATTTTGGGACCAACTTCCGGATTCTTAAATGGAAAAGAGAGTATGGGTTGAGAGGTTTCCTTAGGCTATGCTAAGATGTGGCTATAAACAAAGTCAGAGTGATCATAAATTGTTTATTCACTATTTGCTTGAAAGCAAAGTGACTGCTCTCATTGTGTATGTTGATAGTATTGCTACAACAGGAGTTGATTTAGAGGATAATTATACAGTGAACTTAATTACTAGAAAGCTTGTTGCTTGGATGTCCAACAAGACCATTTTTACCCATGTCTCACAGCCTTGGTGAAGTGTCATGTGTCCATATAGGTACTTCCTACATTTGGCAGTCTGTAACATAGCATGAACCTAACCCCTCAAGCACCTTAAAAGATTGGCTATTTAAAAAATTTAGCAACTTTAAACAATAAAATCTAAACATATTTAAACTCTTTACCATCCTTTTAAGTCCAAACAAAATTATTTACCTCCATGCATCAAACCCTAAGTTTTCAATAATCTTAGCCAAACAAAAACTAATAATAGGCAGTGAGATTCCAAGATTTACCCTTTCCAATTTTAATATCATCAAACATTAGTTTGGTAGGAGGTCTAGAAGGATAATGTTTCTTCACATTCACCCTACACCATTAGTCATGCCATATATACAAAATTTTGACAAAAAATAATCAATATGTTGTAAAAACCAATGGATTGATTTATCTATCAACAAACAAAAGATGGATACACTCGTGAGAAGTGTAATATCATTAATTATGAAATGATAGGTTATCAACGACATTGACCTTCTTCAACAAAGGCTACTACACCAAAATGAAGGCACTAGTAGATAAAGGAAGGCCAAAAAGAAGTCAAGGCTAGAGAGAGATAGGATGGCCTTAGCGTAATATAAGGAGTTGCTCTAGATAGAGCAAACTAGTAATTTGTCTTGCAACCCAAAGAGGTTGGCATACAAGACTTATGTTAGACATGTTAGGAGGGTAGAATGTGTGTTTAGGCACATTGATGTCATATTCCTTTCTGTTAAGAGTATGACATGGCCACAGTTATTTTATGAAGTGTATCAGTGCTCCTTTCTGGTAGTCAATATCAAATCTCCTTCTCTTTGAGGAACACTATCTTCCTTAATTCACTCCCTTATTCCCTCAATACAAGTAGTTTTCTCTAAAAGGAAAAATACAATTGATATCACATCTTCTTAGTGACTAAATTTTATGTACATGCAGTCTTAATTTCTGATTTTTCTTCTGTCAAGAAATTTGATTTAGGACAATTAAAAAGGTATTATGAAATCTTTGGAAATAATGAGTCATCAGGTAAATTAAGCATACTATATTTTATTGACGAATTTCCATATATTTTCTTTTTATGCCCTTCGGTGGGTTCTTTTTATCATTTATTGCTACACCAATTCATCGTATAACTTGAAACTTATTATCTATCATGTTTTGTCAAACCAAAGCTATGTCATCTTTCCAATTATGACAGAACTAGAACAAATTTGAACAAAATGAAACTATTCTTTAACATTCATGGTGTGAAAGCATTTCAAAGGTCAATGAATAAGGTAATGCAGTCATGTGTCTTATGTATCACTTTTCTTAAAATACATATATAACAAAAAAACACAACCATAGTTACCAAGCAGAGTACAAAATATAAACACGCCAAAATAGTTTACCACACACCAAAAGTATTCATGACGCCTTAGCAATTAGCACATGAGTTAGTACATTGATTTACAAATATCAAGATGGAGAGACCTACCTTCCTGAACCGGGTTATGATCTTCCCCACAAGAGAAACAAGTTTTGAATAATGTCAAAGTCATTGACCCACCTGTCACAATAGAATATTTTATCGTTACAGGATTTCACCAGCTTATATGAAATAAATTCTCTAAAATAATTCCTTGAAAATAAATAAATAAATAATTGTTTCCACATACACATGACACATACAAAGCTATGCATCCCTTACCTATTATGCAACTATGTAACATATCAAAATCTAACCTTACCTATTATGCAAAAAAGAAGACATAAATCTATAATTGGGGCTTCAACTCCCTAAAAAATGTGATGATTTATCATCCAAAAGACACCACATCTAGCACCCCCATTTTAACCAACACAAACCTTATAAAAAGAGTTCCCCAACAAATCTCATCCTCCCCCAATATCCACTAGACAAAAAGCCTCAAACATATCCAATTCCCAATCATAGACCAATTCTGCCAAAAAAATGAGCATTCCCTCACCACAATATGTTCAACCTTATGAGATCACATACCGCCCTTAGCTACCCCATGAAGATGTGGCACAGTTTCAACAGAACATCTCTGCACCATCTAAAGTTCACCCTACTACTCTCCCCAATTGCAAAAACATGAGTTTAATAAATTCACCCCATTTCCTTTGTAATGCCATTCCAAAATCTTAACCCATAAGAATTAAATCATAGTCCAACCACCCACACCGGTCATATTTGGTAGTAGCTAATATCTTCTTTCAAAAATTATTCCTTTGATTGCATATCTCTAGAGCTGCTTACCTAACAAGGCCTCATTAAATACTCTAAACCTCATAATTTCTAATCAAGTTTATTAGTAATTAAGCCTCAGCTAATTTCCTTTATTCCAGAAAAACATCCATTTTTAATATAAAAAAAATTAAGGCTTCAAATCTATCCAAATCAATAAGCCTCAGAAAAGTGGGAGGCTCGTCTGCCTAAAACAAGATGCACAATTTTTAATCAAGAAAAGCACAATGCTATAATCTCAGACCCCACCCACATACTTCTCTTTTCAAATTGCACCCATGGCTGCTATTATGAATTAGAGAACCAAAATTTAATGAAAATGAACAATCATTCAAGAACAAATATTTGAGAGAGAGTGAGTGAGAATTACGATCTTTCCCCGGGAAAATTGGTAAAATGGAACTTGTTTGCTTCAAGCATCCTTGGAACTTCTCTTCCGGACTCGGAAGCTTTGATAAAGAGATATTCAACATCTTTCATGCATGAAAAGAAGTCCCTATGAGTAACCTTATTTTCAGGGCCATCTTCTTTCTCCTGTCCTCTCTTTACATCATTGGGAAGTGCAACTCCCGAGGCTGTGGCTCGTAGTGGTGACAAATCAGGAGAGTTGCTTTTAGCCCCATTCAAAAATTCAGTTTCTGATGCTACACTTTCTGCAGATGGAACAACCGGTGAAGTACTAGCAGCACCAAGATCTGGAACCCTATTAACATTTTCAAAAGTTCGAACCAGTGTATCAGTAGGAGGTTCATCGAATTCATCTTCTGATTCCTGAGACTCCTCACTTCCATGAGACGAAACCTTGTCTTCTTCATCTTCCAATTCAGGAATCCCCTCCTCTTCCCTAAGCTGTTTTATGTCATCGTCGTTCTCCAATCCTTGGTTCAATCCCCTCCCTTCCTCTGAAGAGAAGTGATTGTCAATTGGGTGAAAAAGACCAAAGTAATCCCATGCTGGAGTTTGATGTGGGTTCGAAGGAGTTTCAAAGAGTGATGTTTCAGGTCTTTCAGATGAGTGAATTGTGTTACTCGGTGGGGTACTTGAAGAAATTACGGACCCCACAACTGGCACAGAAGGTTTTTCTTCAATTTTTCTAGAGAAAGGAACCCTAAATTTCATATGATTTGCATGGTACCGACCAGAGGTGGGTGGAGAAGGATATGGAGAGAGGTTCTCAGTTGCATCCACATGCTGCGACATAGATGGGGAAGAAAATGAGAACTGGGAAAGGGATTTCTCAGTTAACACAAGTGGCTCTGGAGTTGCACTAGTGGATGTATATAAGGAAGATTCGATTGGAGCTTCGGGTTCAACAAATTTCCTTAAAGCAGTTCCAACAGTTTTCAGTGACTGTATATATGCAACATGAGTAGCTGCTAATGAGCATCTTCCATCAAGTGCTTCTCTAACAAACTTCTTTCGATCACGGCATAGCTGCAAAGCCTTATCTTCTTCTATTCTAGAGCTTGCAGCCCCCATCAATCCAGATCTAGCTGTTTTTTTCAGAATTCTTACTTGATTAAGTAATCAGAACAATCAGAACATAGGCATCCTCCTGAAAACAAAGATGTTCCATGCAAATCAGAAAGACAACAAAAGAAGTGGCAATGATTATGAATCCAAACACTTTAAAAGTAAAAGATAAAAGAAACAAAGTAATATAACATATTGTTTCCCTTATTACAAGAACAAATATACAATCGAAATTTCCAGAGTAATAAAAAAGGAATTACATTAAATTACAAATGAACTCAAATGACACACAAATTCCTAACTCCTGCCCTTATTAGTGAAAACGAAAATAACTGGAGAAGAGAAAAAGATCATTGCTAGAAAATCCAAGTGTCAAAAAAAAAGAGACATGGATTGAAAATATCAACCATTGACTCAATTCTAACAACATACTTCTCAATTATAGATTTCAAACTTTCCTTGATACCTTACCATCTATAGAGTGGAAGTGTTTGCTACTGCCGCAACTTTTGCCATGTATACAAATATGAACAAATAGAACAGAAAAAGAAAACCAACCAAATTAAGAAAAAAAAGAAAATCATCCCAATCATTAGGTCATGAAAGCATATACCGCCAAAAAACATGAGTGGAAATTAGTCTAGAATTTGTTGAGACCAGTACATAAAGATGGAGGTCATGATAAAAATACAAAGGCATGAATATCGTACAGAAGTAAATACATCAGTCATTAAAACACAAGCGACACAAAGAAGTAAAACAATGGCACTGCCTGCAGCCGCTGCCATCACCACCGTTACCGAAATCACAAAGAAAGGAATTTAATCTGACTAAGCAAAAGAAAGCACACACAAGTTATCCATTAACAAACCAACATCTAAACTAAATATACAAATAGAATAAACAGTCAAGATTTACCTGAAACAAAAGAATTAAAACTGAAAAATCATTGTAAGAAACTGTTGGGGAAGCACTTGACTTCAAAAGACATACTTTTGATTGATGTCCAACAGAAAGAAAGTTCATTGAATAAGATGAAAGGTTGTTCAGGGTAGCTTTATTTTGAATCAAAAGTATCAGTGATAAGCAGAGAAGAGGGAACTAATTTAAAAGTTGCAGAATTTAAATTGAAGCCTAGAAAGAAGAAAACTCAAAAGGGGGAATCTCTAAGAATATCATCAATGGACTCTCTCTCTCTCTCTCTCTCTCAAGCAAATAATCAGTAGAATTGCCAATTCACTACTATATATGCAGATGCTATGAAAAAACAAATCTACATCTCTTATCTCCGATTGCTTCCATCAACAAAACAAACCAAAAGAACAGATAAATATATAGAAAACCCAAGTCTAAACAATCAAAACCCAGATATCAAACTCAAAACCCATCAAATTCACATCAATTCAAGTACAAAACAGAGTGAAACCAATCAAAACCTCTGAAAAACATACACCTACAGAGATCACAACCGCCAACAAGAACAAATCAAGCACGATTCACCAAATTCAGAAACAGGGAATCCAGAATTAAACCGATTTGATTCGACTCAACCCAAAATCGAATCCAAAAAGATTTAGCATTAGAAAGCTGATAGCTTTAAGACAAGGGAAAAGTGATAAATTAAGATTGATTAAAAGAAAATAATTTAAAATAATTTTGTGGGCCTTTGGTGTACCTCAGAGCTCAAGTCAATTGTATGGAGGCTGCTGAGTAATTCAGAGAAGATCCAAGTGAGTCTTTGTAGAGAGAGAAAGTGAAACTTTTAAGAGAGAGAGAGAGAGAGAGAGAGAGAGGGCTAATCCGGAGGGATTAGTAGCTAGCTGCTGCCGGTTCCATGCAAAAAAGCACGCAGAAAGACAAGAGTTTGTGTGGAGAGTGGAGCCCACTTAGGGCATTGTCCAACTTTTTAAGCTTACACTGACACACAATAAGACAATGTTGTTGAAGAGGCGTTATGGGCTGGATTTCTGTGCCCGTTGTGAAAAACAAAATTATAGTCACAAAATATAATTTCAGAGAAATTGCAAATATAGTATAATCACACAATAATTGTACTATAAATAGAATTATTTTTATTATAATTTTGATATATAATAAGAGTTGTACAAAATATATGAAAAATGCTTAAACCTCTTTTTGTTGGGACCCTTACAATCTTTTTGAATCTTAACCATTTATGTATGTGTGAGACCCACTTATGTATCTGTAGAGCCCACACCATCAATGATTGAAATCCAAAAAGAATTGTGAGGATCTCTAAAAAAATGGATCTTAATCATTGTTGTAAATATATTCATAATTTTATACTTTACATGTAAAAGAGTTGCACTATCATAAAAATATAATTCTTTTATTATTGCTTCAGTGGAAATGTAATTTTTTCAAATTTCTATTACATTTTTTAGCAAACTTGTATTGATGTGGCATGTGAGTTCTACACTAATGTGATTCTTTTATAGAATTTTTTTGTATTCCTAACATTGTTTTTATGCAAAAGTGGTATTCAAATTCAACAAATTGTATTTAGATTAATTTACAAATTAGTACTATGGAAGTTTTTGCGGCATAGAAAAATTTGCAGTGGCGACAAAATAAGGAAAAAAAAAAAAAAGAAGATAAGGAAGTGTGGCAACGTGAGCTGTTGTAGGTGAAAAAAAAAAAAAAAAAAAAAAAAAAAAAAAAAAAGACTATTGAAGAGTGAAATGAGCTAAGGAAGGGTTAGAAGTGTAAAAATGGCCTGCGACTCGAAATTGGCCCGAGCTCGAGCCCAGCCCGAGCCCTTGGACTTGAGCTATCATTTTGAAAGCCAGCCCAGCTCGTGGACCCGCGTAAAGCTCACTCAAGGCCCAACTCGAGGCCCGGTCCACCCGAGGCCTAGTGTCTTTTTTAATGAAAAATAATAAAATTTTAGTAGAAAAAATTTTAAAAATAAAAAAAAAATGGTCAGGTCCGGCCAAGTCCACCGAAGGCCCAAATACCCCTGGGTTTATGCTTGGGCTTAATTTTTTGGCTCGTGGACCGGCCTAGCCAAAATTTTGGCAGGAGCCTGCGAGGCCTGACATGGGTCAGGCCAGGCGGGGCCAAATTTACACTCCAGGAAGGGTCATTATCATCGGAGAAGGGTTGGATGAGGTTGCCAAATGTTGGGGTGGAGGCTGTCAAAGTTAGGTGCAATAGTGGGATTGAAAAAGAATAAATGGGATTATAGTGCTTGTTCAAAGAAAAAAAGAGAGAAAGTAATTTTGAGGTGTGCAAGTTCAAAGAAATTGAGAATCTTAAGAATCAATATGGACGCTAATAACAACTCTCCTTTAAAATTGTAGAATCCATTACTAAATTAACCAAAGTGTCCTTATTTTTCTCTTTCTTCTTTTTATTCTCTCTCTTACTCTTTCCCTTTCAACTTCTGACTATCTACTACCATTGCAAATCCCTCCTTACTACCTATGACTTCCTATTCATCACCACTACCATTCTCATTGCTACCCTCTCTTGCCACCTCCAATTACTTCCATACCCATCCGCCATTGCCATTATTGTCGTTTTCGACCATTCTTAGTGCCTCCTTCCCACTCCTTTCTTTACCATCGCGACCCCCCCACTCCGTCCATGTTGTGAACGTGTTTAGGAAAAATATAAAATATACACTATTGTTAGAGTTAATCGTGTTTGATGTAAGTGCAAACTATTTAAGGTCATTACATTTGTCACTTGGTATTTATACATATTTTTCACTTACAAATGAGCATGTGTCTCAATAATAGAGTAAATTATGTGGGGTCACGAGAAAAAAGGACCAGAGGATGGAATGGCCGTAGGGGCTAGGGTTTGAAAGTAGAAGTAGTTGAGTAGGGATGAAAAGGATAGAAGTGATGAGAGAGTGATAGAGGGTGGTAGTGGTTGTAGCAATGATAGAAGAATGTGGAAAAGGGACTAGGAATAATGAAGGGAAAAAGGTAAAATAAAGGAATTGTGGATGGTCACAAAGGGTAAATAAGGGGCTGAGGGTGTTGGAGAAGGGTTTTGTAATGGTCTTTTTTTTTTTTTTTTTTTTTTTCACATGATTTACATCAGTAAGAAGTTAGTTGATAAAATGTTAGTACGAGAACAGAAGAATGCAAAAAGTATCAAACTACTATGCATAAAATTTGACCCATAATGTTACATCATAAAATGATACTATACAATTATTAGACTAGAAGCCTTGGTTCAATGATAGGGTTAATCTTTTACTTTTTATTTTGAAATTGTATCTGTTTTAATACCATTTTTTCCCCTTCCAATTTTACAGTTGAAGCTCACTGTGTTTTTAGTTACTCTTTTTAACCTCTTCCCATTTTGATGTTGAAACTGTACAATTACATGTAATTATATATCTAATTGCCTCTCAAATCATCATTTTTCACTTTAATATTGAACGTTTAGATTTAATTACTTCATCCGTCCTAAAAAATTAGTCCTCTATTTATTTTTTATTGTCTTAAAATATTAGTCCATTTTTAAAAATTAAAAACTAAAATAATACAAATTTCTTATTTTGCCTTTCTTTTAAATTTATTAACAACACAAAAAGTACAATTATGACAATTGATATTCTCAAAAAAATGTACCATCAAAGGATAATTTTGAAAAATCAATATTTTAAAGTACAATAATTGTACTATCAAAAAAAATTAAATACCTCAAAAGGGACTATTATTTTAAAACAGAGGAAATATATATATATTATATTTGATTAATATAAGATATTACAATAAAACCTATTGAATTAGAATCATAGAAATAAAAATTAAATACAATTTTTACAAAGAAACTCCCAAAGTAAGAGAGAATGTCTCAATTAATACACATGAAATAAGATCTATATGCAAGTATAGAGATTTAAACTACTGACCTCCTAATAAGTTACAGTTTTGACCAATCAAATTAATCCCTTAGTTAATTTAAGCACATATTTAATTGGAGTTACACTGTTAAAAATCATCTACTTTAATGATTTCCCAGACAGTATTATTTAGCTAGTTGAAAAAAAACCCAAGGCAGCTACGAGAACCACACAAAAGGACACCCAAAAGACGTGTCAAATTTGGCAAGTCGTAATTTTATTTGTACACCATATTTGATTTCAATACATATTATTTATTGGATCGATTTAATTTTTTTTTAAATAAAATACACAAAGTATCTAATAAAATTAGTAGTTTTAGTCAGTGAGCGGAGCCAGAAAATTATATTAGAGGGGATATTTATTAATTATAATTTTTTATTTAAAAAAAATCATGAGCAATATTAAGATAACCATAATTTTATGAGATAAATTTAAACAAAAAAAATTACATATTCATTATTAACAAGAACAAACCAAAATTCTATAATATTGTGAAATAATTCGGTGTGGGATGATAATGTAAGCTTGCAATTTTAGCACAAAAAATTATGAATCAAAATTCCTAATTTTAAAAAATAAAAACACATTATTTATAACACAAATTATTATAAAATCTATTTAATTTTTATTTGACAGAAAAATATTAAAGAGATGGCATTACTTATAAATGATATGTTTTGAATGAAAATTATTAAACAGTCTTAGAGTACCATATGATGTTACCTACGTGATGCTCAAAGTATAGAAAATCACAAATCACACTAAGTGGTATGTTAACTACTTGAAAATAATGAGTTTATTATATCCAATCTGTAATATTTTTTACTACACTATTGATTTAAACTACTTTATAAATAATACCACATAATGTTCCCAAAGTATTAAACAACTACTTGTTGTAAACAATATAATAAATCCTTAACTAAAAAACATATTAACAAAAAAAAGAGAATACATTTTATACATGGCAATAACAAAAAAAAAAAAAAAATTCAAAATTGAGGGGGGCACGTGACCACCTAGCCCTATGCTGCCTCCACCCTTGGTTTTAGCCATCAAAATGAGACCTGTGGTGGGCTCCACAGAACCAAATAGCCCCTCTAGTTTAAATTTTGGACTAGAAGGAATCCTCCTGTATACAAATATTTGTATTTTGTTTAGAAATTGATATCCGAACAACACAAATGATATATACTGAAACAAAAGTGTGGTGTGCAAATAGAATCACCCGTCCATTCTGCAATAAATTTGGGTTAAATTACATATATACCCTTTACGATTTACCAAAAATATAATTTTTTCTTCACATTTGAAAAATTATATCTCACTCCTTGAACTTTCAATCACTTAATAAATAGCCATTTCGTTCATCAACTGTGGGGCCATTTGGGAACATATAAAAAAAAAATTCAAAAGTCAATTTTTAATCTATTTTTAATAACGTTAACTCTCACATAAAAAAAATTTAAAAAATTAAAAAGTCAATTTTTAATTATTTTTTCAAAATACTCTCGTTTGATTGACCTAACAAAGTGTATGACGTAAGAAAAAAAAAATTTGAAAAAAAAATAACAAACACCTATATTAGTTTTATTAAATTAAACACCTCATTTCTTTTTCCTTTTTCCTATTTCCTATTTCACCTTCTTTGTTCTTTATTTTCTCTCAATAAGTTCCATAAGTAATTCCATTTTGCCCAACTATCGCGCCACAACATCTTGCTTTCAGTCAGTGCCACTAACATTATGTTAAAGAATCTTCACTGTATTGGGAAAGAACAAAATTATGTTTGACTACTAAGGGGTTGTTTTGGGGTGTCTTAAATAAATATATTTTTTATTTTTTTAGATTAAAAAGTTGAGAAAAAAAATATGAATGTTTGGATTAATTTCTTGACTTTTTATGAAAAAATATGTATTAAAAAATTATATAAATAAGTGTATAGATGAATAAAGTAATAGTATAGGCTGTACGGTTGGAAGCAGCGCGGCAGAGGGTGTGTAGGAGATTGATTCTCTACTTTTCGGACATAAATTGGTTGGTTTTGTTCGGCCCATGGGGGCCCACCACGGGTCCCGTTTTACTAGTCGGAACCGTTCCATGCGTAGAACTCGTCGAGTACTATATGCTTGTAAAAAATCACGTTGATTGGATATCAATAGCTATCTGATTGTGTTAGTTTTTTTTGTTAACTGTTAACTGTTAACTATAACACCATCCATTTTTATACAAAACTGATTTGATCATATATTTAGCGATATCCGATAGACGTGATTTTTTATAGGCATATAGTACTAGACGAGTTCTACATATTGAACGGTTCAGATTACCAAAACGAAACCCATGGTGGGCCCCCACGAGCCCAGCTCTACCATCCAATTTAATGAATATTTTACTCCCTATTTTTTCCCCCCCAGTCATTGACGGGCCCATCAAGTCATACCTTGTTAATTGTATTTTTTTTTTATTTATATTATTATGTGGATATTATTTTTTTAATATTTTTTTTTAGTGAATAGTGTTAACTTTTTGACTTTTTGAGTAATTTTTTGCCTTTTTAACTTTTATAGTGTATGCCAAACCAAGCCTAAATGCGACAGACCCCCACCCCCAGTGACCTTTAGCCCCACGTGGCTGTGGGTGATTAAAAAAAAAAACTAATTGGCCAATGAAAAAAAAAACTGGGATGCTGGGGTCCCTAGTACAACTGATACCATATCGAAACAAAATAAATAAAAATAAAATATGAAATATCACATTCTATTTTATTACTAAAACAAAACAAAATTCGAAAAAAAAAATTAAAATGAAATGAAACAAGAAAATTGAAAAAATACTTACAGAATTATTTTTTCGAAAAAGATCAAGTCTAGCATTTAACACTGTTCCCTTATGACAAATTCGTCCTCCCTACAGTGCTTTCTGAATTTGAACGTCTATCTCCCAAGATGAAATGATCGACGACAAACAGTAGCAACACTGCAAACTGAATGCCCAACGAGCACACTTTGTGTTTATACACTCTCTCAAAGAAAACTAATGCAGAAAAAAAAATGCAGGAAGGAAAAGTAGAAAAAGGCACAAAAATTGAAATCCTGTAACAATTGGAGAACTACCTATTTATAAAAGAGATGGTGGTTGTTTAGGACAGAAAGAAAAGGAGTGTGGCTTTTCGGACTAAACTATCAACGTTCAGAAACATTGGAGTCAGTTTGGAAATAAGTTTGAATCATGAGCAAAAATATAAATTTGTAACGTTTAAGAATTTAATTTTCAAAAAATAAATTCGAAACTTTCTGACTCAAAAAGATAAGCAATCAGCCAGACAACACCAAGCCCAACCTTACACCCCACACTCATGCCCAGGCCCAGGAGTTCGGATCCCCTCCTTAACTTCTCTCCTTAATTTCCTTCATGCAACGGCTGAGATTCAACCCAAATTGAGCCAAGGGAAATGGGCGGCTCAGATCAATTCATTAAAATAAAAAAATTCAAACCAAATATTTTACTGAAGTGTGAAAGATGAGAGACTATCATGCCGCATCCTCACCCTTACCCTTACCCTCTTCTCCTCCACTTCACCCAACCTATCTCATCGGCGACCCCATCTCACAGGCGACCCTATTTACGATAACATACTTCTAATAGTGACCCTGATGGCCACTCTATTGCCTGAAACAAGGGCCTGAAAAAGAAGATCTTTCAATTCCTTCCAAAGTTTCCCATAACTAGGTTGCCAATGCGTATATATATATATATAATTACAATAAATTGTGCAAAGAGACCGAGAACCCATCAAGATTTTTTCCCATATTATACACCAAAGCTAGTTTCAACTGCTTGATTTCACATATCTTACAAAGCAGAGAGATCAAGAGAGTGATAGATATAGATTCCCATACATATATATATATATATATATTTATTGAGAAAGAGAGACAGAAAGAGAGGGTGGAACACGTATAGAGAAAGAGAGAGGGGGGGAAGAAATAAACTTTTGTTAATTTTGTTTTCTTAGATTTTGATTTATTATTTTTGTGAAATTTGAATTATTGTTTGGCATTTGATCAAAACGCTAGAAATCTAGATTTGATGATTTTTTTTTTTTTTTTTTCCTTCAACTGCTCCAAGTTATAGAGAGGCATAAAAGTAGCAACAGTGGCCAATGGACGGTGGTCGCCGTTGAAAAATAGTGGACGGTGGTTGCCGTTGGACAAACAGCGATGGTGGTTCGTTGATGCATATCTCTTTCCCTCTCTTTCTTTTATTGCTCAACTCTCTCTCTCCTCTTTCACACTTTCAGCAAAAAATTGGTTTGAATTTTTTTTTTTTAATAAAATGATTTGAGCCGCCCATCTCTCTTGGCCCAATCTGGGCCGTTCCCAGTAGGGAGCCAAGTAGAAAAAGAAAGGAGAGGATCCGAACTCCAGGCCTAGGCCCAATCTGGTCCGGACAGTGTGTGTATTTGTTTTTGGGTTCAATGAGTGTAACCCGTTTTGCCCATACCTCCCCCTCCACAAAACATTATGCTCCTTGGGGCCTACCCCAATGTTCAAACTCAAGGTTTATAAATCCCGACAATGCTTGCCTAGCCCTGTAATGTAGGACAAGCTTTTCTTCATTCCTTATGGAAAATCCACCAAGATACCATTTTCAAGGTGCTCACTTTGGCATCGATTTTCCATTCACCCAATGATGTTTTTGAGCAATCAAGTATATGGTGTGAATCACTACACGGTAAAGAACGCGTTGCCACCTAAACCTGCCAAATTTAGTGCATGGGTCCCACCTCTATTATAGCCCAAAGTTAGGGAAAAAACCTATATTTTTCAAAACCATTTCTAACACATTATTGTCTATAAGTATTTTGTATGTCGCCAAAGAGGATTATAGAATATTGTGATAGTGTAGAAAAAAGAATTTGGTGATGGATGAAAATGAAACTAGTATGATAATTTTATTTTGGTATTAGAAGATATTTGAATAATTTTTGGGGTAAAACACCAATAAGTCCCAAATTTAGGTTTTCTAAACCATTTAGTCTTGCCTTTTTTCTTGTGGACTAATGAGTCCTATTTCAATGTAAAAGACCCTTTTTATACATTGGCCTACCATATGGTTTTCGGAAATGTAGGGGTAGAAAGGGGATGTAACCCGACTTTCCGCCCTCTTTTCCAAAGGCGAATAGCCCTACAGTTCGGACTCTACTTGCGGTTCCGAATCTGATTTCATAAGTGCAATGTGAAATAGTGAAAATACAAAAAGAGTCCAACTTCGACAATTCTTTTTGGAAAATCAATGTTTGAATCAAATGTCAAAAATGGACTACTTTGCCAGATTACAAAGTCGCTATCTAAATATTTTTGAAAAATTTAGGAAACCTAAGACTCATATCAAAGGCCATTAGTCCGTCATCACCAAAGTGTCTCGGCTCGGGAACTTAGATACGAGAAGGGAATGTCATGAATTGAGCACCCCACTCGCCCGATCAAAGATCAGCCTCTACTAATTATGGTATGTTTTTTATTTACATTATATGCTCTTATTCTGATTTATTAGCTATTTTTATTATGTGATGCGCACACAAGGTATAGACTAGTTTGCAAGACTTGGAACACTTGATTTTATGTTTTGTTTCAAAATTGTTTTGTGGATTTGCCACTTGAAAAAGTGGGCTAAAATGGACAGTAATCAAGCCATCCCAATTTAAGCAACTAGCCTTCATCCACAGGCATTCAAACAATTATATCATTTAAGCAATTAGCCTCATGGTATTCATGTTTTGATATGGCAACACAAACATTCGATGCAAGATGCTAAGATATAAAAGCCCACCTAGTACTCCGAGCCAAAACATGTGAAAGAATTAAAAAAAAAAATGCATGTTCCTAACTTATGCAATATGACTAATGCAGCGTACACATTATGTATTTTATAGGCTCGGCTATGAGCATGGCATATGATTGCATTTAAGACATGCGAGAGAGCACGTATTCAAGTAATGAGTTTTGAACATCGATATTGGGTTAACATGATAAGTCGAGCCTTGGATGCATGCAAGACAAATGAATACGAAGCATAAGAATGCTAATGAAACATAATGCCCTATACTAACCATCATGAGCAAGTAAGTAAAAGGGAGAAAAACGTGGGATTGGAAGACATACAACTTATTACATAATTGCCCTCGTGCAAGAGGGTGCAAATCAAAGTCCAAAAGTCCAAATTAAACTAATTATTACAAAACCGAATGAATAAATTAAACGAGGCTAATTAACTAGCTAACTATGCTATTACAACAAGGATAACCATGATAAATAAACTCGCAATTTAAACTAATTAACTACAACAATTACAAATGAACAAGGTTAATTATAATAACGATTGATTACAATAATGATAATTAATTACAACAATAATAACTAATAATTTAATCATCAAATGAGGATGCATAAGGATTTGTATATGCAGAACAACACTGTCTGCCTAAACTATTCTGTTTCACCTTCAACCACTGCTTTCTGTTTTCTGTAAAAATACACTGCTGACCAAACATTGAGGATCGACCATGCCTTATTGAGACCCGGCCGGGTCCACAGAGGGCCGGCCAGCCGTGCCTTAATTTTGTGTAAAACCCTATTTTTGTGCTCTGAAGTGAAAACAGTGCAAATAGAGTTATTCAAGCTCTGTTTGTCCCTTCATTCATTCTCTGTCATGGAAAAGCCTCGAGAGAATGTTAGAATTATTTCCAAAATCATCAATGAGCAAGTTGATTGCTTGATGATTTTGGATACAATTTTGGATAAAAATCAATGAATGCAATGAATATGACCACTTCTCCCTTTTTATCATAGAATGAACTCAAAAAAAGGAAGTAGAGACATTTCAAGGATCATCAAAATGCCATGAATTAGCGTATGACCACTCTTGACTCGATAAACTTGGCATAACGTCCGACCAAGCCCAAGCAATATGACTCATTTTCTTTATATGTGTTGGTTGCTTTTAAACCAATTCTCTTAGTCATTTCCATTCTTCAGTCCATTTGTCTGAAGTGATGATCAAGTCTTCTAAAATGAGAGAAGCGTCAGACGGGATGTAATTGAAATTCCAAGAGAAATTAAGGTTATGTAAGTGAAATCCATGTTAAAGCATTTTTGTAATTAGAAATTGGAAGCCTTAAAGGCTTAATTATCTGAAATTGATTATATATCTGTAATCAGCATAATTTTTAGATAATATTAAGTATGTTTACAAAATTTCAATTTCGGGATGATTAAACAATTCAATTTTGTCTTTATTCAAATCTATATAAGTTTAGAGATAAACTTGAGCTAAGACTTAAGAACTTCTCATTTCACCATCTCCTGGGAGAGAAAAGAAAGAGTAAGGAGAAGAGGAAAGGGGGAAAACAAAATTCAACAAGAAGATTGTTAAATTGAAGAAAGTTGTAGGATTTAATTCAAGGTAAGTTCAATCTAAGTTATCTCACCTTCATTTGAAGAAAGTTATGGGGGTTAGATTATGGTTTCTGGGGTTTAGATTATGGTTTATGGATTATGGACCTAGGGTGCCTAATAAATAGGAAGATTTGAAATAAAAGTAATGGGTTAAGAAGATTTAAAATTTTATTTGAAATTTATAGATTTCTTAGAAACCCTAAGTTGATTTTGATGATAATCAATGATTTGGCCCAAATTGAAAGTTGAATCATGAAAGTGGTAGGTTGAATTAGATGTGTTCAAGTTTAATTGGAATTTGGTTATGTTTGAAAGTTATGTTTAAAATTTGCGATTGAACTTTGTTAAATGCATTGTAAATTATGTTTTAATAAAAAAAGATTTGTTGATGATGTGGATGATATAAATTCGGTTATGGCATGTTGAAATGGAATTTAAGAATTCCTTTTGAAATATGTTGAATTATATTTAATGATGTTGAGTTGAATCATGTTGCCTATGTTGAATTGTGATGATTATGTGGGATGGTATTGACTATGTTGATATTAATTTTTGTGACCTAAAATGTGAAGTTTTCAAAAATGGGTTTAATCCCAAATCATTTTACTAAATATTTGTGGGCTTGCTTAGTTATTAAATCAAGAGAATGATTTAATGGGATTTCTTTATGTGAATGGGGAAATGTTTGGTTTTTTGGTGAAAACACTAGAAATTTAAGGAGTTTTGGAGAACATGGAAATGTTCATAAAAATCCTTTCTTTCTTTGAATAGAAGATGAATGGGTGTAAATTCCATAATGTGTTTTGTGAGACTAGTAATCTTTTATATATATTGAGTTGGAGGAATAGGTTTGAAAACTTCATAAATATTGTTTGCTTAACCCTCGAATTTGTGTTTGATGCCCTTAATGTATAAGTTGTGTACATGTGTATGAATAGTAGTACCATTATATATATAGCTAATGATTGTCATTAGCACCTAGTTTATATATGATATGTAATTACGTTATGTTTTGATATGTGTATACAAAGAAAGGAGGAAAAATGAAGTGTTTTCATTCTTTAAGATTATGGGCCTTTGGCCATACAATATAAGTAACTACGTTATGAAACAAAGTGCGACTAAGTGCTACATTGAGACACTTCTTGAGTTCATACAAGAAATTACAAGGGCTTAATGCCAATTTACAAGGGCATTCTTAATGCCAAATTACAAGGGCTTAATGCCAATTTACAAGGGCATTCTTAACGCCAATTTACAAGGGCATTCTTAATGCCAATTTGCAAAGACTTAATGTCAACCTTCCAAGGGCTTTATGCCACCTTTCAAGGGCTTTATGCCACCTTCCAAAGGCTTTATGCCAATGTTTAAGGGCTTATTGCCACCATGATTAAGGGCTTCAAGCCAACCATTATGTTCATATGTTTCAAGAAAGGGCCTATAAAGTGAAAGACAAATCATGTGGACTTTGCATTGTATGCTTAAGTATATGTTTTAAAGTTTGATCAGCATATGTTTTAAAGATTGATAAGTATATGTTTTAAAGTTTGATAAGCATATGTTTTAAAGATTGATAGGTATATGTTTTGAAGCTTAGTAAGTATGTGTTTTGAAGCTTAGGAAGTATATGTTTTGAAGCTTGGTAAGTATCTATATTAATGGGCTTTATGCCACCATGATTAAGGATTTGTGCCACATTATACAAGGATTTTAATCCAAAACATTATATTCAAGCCAATATGTTTCATGATAAGATCTAAGTCTATAATGAATAAGCATTAGTATTACATGTTTGAAGCTTTGAATACGAACTTTATTTGGCATTTTAGAATTTCAAAATTACATGGTGGAGGAATTGGAATTAAATCGACCTCCGAACATTTGAAAAGTTGCATTTAGTTCGTATGTCTATCCTTATTTATTTCCAAAGCATGTTAGACACAATTTATGGTTCAATAAGTATTGAGAAACTACGAATCCATATGTATTTCTATTATACAATGTTTCAAGTTAAGCATTGTTTTATTTAAGTATTACTATTCGCTTGGCTCACGGTAACCAATTTGTCAACCTTTATGAGTCCGGCACTAAGCAAGATCTTTGTGAAGCTTTGTTAAGACATTGTCTTGTTTTTTTTTATTACTCATTTAAGGTTAAATGTACATGACTTCAATGTTTTTGTATATGCCCAATCTTAGATATGTATATCTATAGATAATTTTGGGTTATTATAATGTATGTGATGCATGTGATCCTGGCATATTAGAGGTAGCTCAATGGAGTTTGTTATTATGTTAAATTTTAGTGCTTCCATCAAGGCCCCGTATGTTATGTATATTTGTCTTGTTTTGACAACTTAGGGTTTGTAAAATGAGGATTATGTGTATGATTCATGATTGATTAATGATGGTTTTCATCAATTGGTTGCCTTGCCATCTAATTTGGGTGTTACATGAAAATCATACTTCAAATCCTTGGTCATATGCTATAAAATGTTATCTAGTTTAATGAACATGAAGAATTTGACTTGAAAGATGGAATTTGGAAAGCTTGTGATTTGATTAAGCTTTAATCATGTATAGTTGTGATGCTTGAGTTCCAATCCATGTTATGGTAATGTTGAATTAATGTATTGCCTTAATTTCTACTTGATTGCATGAACAATGAAGTGGGATTGCAGAATTTTTGGTTAAACTTCGAAATTGCTCAAAAAAAATTATGTGTTCAACCCTCTGCTATTTTTAGATTATTTTTGTAAGGATCCTAGAATGGTTATAAATTGAGGTTTGATAAAAATACAAATTGGTTTGAGAAGGTAAAATTTTCATAACAAATTAGAAAAAATTAGGGGGAAATTTGTATGAAAATAAAAACCTCAGGGGGCAATTTGTTATGGAAATATAAACCTCAGGGGGCGGGATGTAATTTCTCAAACCTTAGGGGGAAATCTGTATTTTTACCAAACCTCGAGGGGGGTGTTTGTAATTTGCCCTAAATTCATTGGAAACGTAATGAAACAGGAATTATTTAATAAAGAAAGAACTAATGTACAAGTTTGAATGTGTGCAAGACACACCCGAGTAGTAAATCATTACATATAGCTAATGATTGTTATTAGCGAACTAGGTTTATGTTTACTATGTGTACATATGAAGCAAGAAAGAAAATGAAGTGTTTCACTGTTTATGGGCCTTTGGCCACATGATATAAGTTATTACGATATGAAACAAAGTGACTAAGTGCTACTTTGTGAGCCAAGTCACCTCTTGAGTTCATATTTACAAGGGCATTCTTTATGCATTCCTTATGCCAAATTACAAGGGCATTCTTAATGCCAACATACAAGGGCTTAATGCCAATTTATAAGGGCTTAACGCCAATTTATAAGGGCTTAGTGGATTTAACCAAGGGCCTTGTGCCACTATGTTAATGGGCTTCACGCCACCATGATTAAGGGTATGTGCCACATTTACAAGGGTTTTAAGCCAAGATATTATACTCAAGCCAATATGTTCTAAGATAAAATCTAAGACTATTATGAATACTTATTGTGTGAATGCTACATCAAGTACATGTTAGAGCTTTGGATATTTGAACTTTAAATGGAATTAAAGAAATTTTATTTTGAGGAACTCCCGCCGAGCATTTTTGTTATAGAGACCCATTCAAAATTTTGGAAAGTGCATTTGGTTCATATTTCAATCCTCATTTCTTTTCAAAGCATGTTAGACATGATTCATGGTTTCATAAGTGTTGAAAAGCTACAAAGCACAAAGCTATATGTGTATTCTTTACTATAGTTCAAGATCATTTTGTTATGTTTTACTATTCACGGGCTTGGCTCATCTTTTGACATGTCTGGTAACCAACTTTTATCAACCTTTATGAGTCCGGGCACTAGTTGAGAGTACTTATTTTCTTTTATGTTATTTTGTATTTTGATTACTCATCTAAGGTTGAATGTAATTAACATAAATGTTTATTGTATAAAATTAACACTAGAGATACTATTTTGGCTTGTAACTATTTATAATATGTTCATGTTGCATACGATCCTGGCATATTTGTATAGCTCAATGGAATTTGTTTTCCTTTTAATTTTTGTGCTTCCGTTAAGGCCCCGGTATATTATATCCCTACTAGGTTATATGTCCGTTTCCGTATAGGTCATGCCCAAACCTTTAGGGGCGGGGTTTGAGGTTGTGACAAGTGGTATCAGAGCACGAGTTGCTATCTCACACATGGATCCATTGAGCTCTAGGGTGTCTAGAAAAGTGTTAGGCATTTTGCATGACATCCTGCAAGTATATGAAAAGTCGATGGCAACGTTATAAATACTCTGATAAGGCTAACAATTTTGAATATGTCTATTGTATATAAATGCTTGTTGTGTAGGCAATGGTGAGGACAAGGACAGACGATACGGAAGATGCTACTACGGCACGGTTGGATAGAATAGAGAGAATCATTATGAAGATGGCGGAGACTTTACAACAACAAAAGATCGAACTATTACCCTTATCAAAGAGTTTAAAAAGATAAAACCACCATTCTTTGAAGGAGGAATAGAACCGATGAAATCTGAGTCATGGGTGCTGGGTATAGAGAAGTTATTTAAAGTCTTTCCTCACCTTTGAAGATGAGGCTCGGAGATAGTGGATGCTTATGAGGACTATACACCAAGGTTTGACATGGGAGAGGTTCTTGGAAATGTTCTATGATAAGTATTTCCCTTAAAGCATGTGAGACAAGAAGGTAAACACTTAGACAGAGAACAAGCCAATTTGTTGCACCTCACATGGTGGACATGGACTATAAGAAGGCTCGAAAATTTGAAGGGGGATTACGGTTAATATGTTAAAGTTGCCTACCTATGTAGAAGTGTTGGAGAGGGCCGTCATAGCAGAAGGGAACATTAATGCACAAAATCGCATTACTGAGTGGAAGGGAAAAAGGCAAAACAATCAGTGGACGAAGGGGATAATTGCTCCACCAAATAAGAAACACAATTCAGGGACTTCAAATGTTTCTACCCCTAATCAAGATTCAATTCCGGTTTGTGTGGAGTGTGGGAAGAAACATCGTGGAATATGTTATCGGAAGTCTGGAGCTTGCTTTCAGTGTGGAAAGACAGGTCATATGATAAGGGATTGCCCTCAAAGGAAGCAGCAACAAAGTGGCAATCAAACTACTACTAGTTCAGTGAGGTCTACACCGACTACCAATACCAAGGCACCAGTCAACCTGAACAACAATAAGGATACTACACGACAGGACAAGGTGTTTGCGTTGGTCCCAGGAGATGTGCAAAAGGCGGCGACAGTGGTGGCAGGTACATTTATGGTTCACGGTCATTCTGCTTGTGTATTGTTTGATTCTGGTTCTACCCACTCTTTTGTGTCAAAGTTATTTACTCCTAATTTAGATACATCTGAGGAAGTATTACCTTATATGTTGTGTGTGTCTTCACCGTTGGGGGATTCTATGATTTGTACTTCTATATATGCTGCTTGTGAACTCTACCTTGGGGACATTAGGGTATACGCTAACTTAATACCTCTTGATATGATGTATTTTGATATTGTACTAGGGATGGACTGGTTGAGTGAACATAGTGCAACGATAAACTGTTTGACTAAGCAAGTGAGTTTTTACCCTCCGGGTCAAAGAGAATCTACAATTCAGGGACAGGAGGTGACTTCTCCACTGTATTTGATTTCCGCAGCAAAGGCTTGTAGGTTAATTCAGAAAGGGTGCCAAGGGTATTTGTGTAGCGTGTTAGAAGAACAAATGGTAAAAAAGGGTACTGATATAATTCCAGTTGTCCGAGAATTTCCAAATGTCTTCCCAGAAGAGTTATCAGGGCAGTTGGTGGATCGGGAAATTGAGTTTACAATTGACGTAGCATCGGGAACTCAACCCATTTCTAAGACCCCGTATAGAATGTCCCCAGTGGAGATGAAGGAATTAAAAATTCGGTTGCAAGATTTGTTAGACAAGGAATTTATCCGCCCGAGTGTGTCTCCGTGGGGTGCACCAGTACTCCGGCTTTGTATTGATTATAGGGAACTTAATAAGGTAACGATCAAGAATAAGTATCCTTTGCCAAGAATTGATGATTTGTTTGATCAACTTCAAGGAGCACAAGTCTTTTCAAAAATTGATCTACGGTCTGTTAAAGGTCAAAGCTTATGACATCGAGAAGACAGCCTTTCGAACTCGCTATGGTCATTATGAATTTCTGGTTATGCCCTTTGGAGTTACAAATGCCCCGGCAGCCTTTATGGATTTAATGAATCGCGTCTTTAAGCCCTACTTGGATGAGTTCGTGGTGGTCTTCATTGACGATATCCTAATCTATTCAAAGAATGCTGAAGCGCATGAGAGCCATCTTCGATTAATCCTTCAAACCCTCCGGGAAAAGAAATTGTATGCAAAACTGAAGAAATGTGAATTTTGGCTACTAGAGGTGGCATTTTTGGGACATGTTATCACTAAGGAAGGAGTTTCCGTCGATCCACACAAGATTGAGGCAATTGTGAAATGACCAACTCCTATCAATGTGACTGAGGTACGCAGCTTTATGGGGTTAGCTGGCTATTACAGGAGATTTGTTCAGGATTTTTCTAAGATTGCTGTGCCACTTACACAACTAACTCGAAAGAGGGTCGCATTCGATTGGTCAGAAGAACGAAAGTCTGCTTTTCAAGAATTGAAGACAAAGTTGACAACAGCACCAGTTTTGGCTTTGCCATTCAGTACAGAAGGATTTGTAATTTACAATGACGCGTCGCACAAAGGGTTTGGTTGCATACTTATGCAAAATGGAAGAGTCATCGCTTATGCTTCTCGGCAGTTGAAACCCCATGAAAAGAATTATCCCACGCATAATCTGGAGCTAGCGGCAGTAGTCTTTGCTTTAAAGATATGGAGACATTATTTGTATGGCACTACCTGTGAGGTATATACTGACCAGAAGAGTCTCAAATACCTTTTTACTCAAAAAGAGTTGAACATGGTTGGAACTTCTTCTGATTATGATTTGCAGATTCATTACCATCAAAAGTATGGGGACTTTGACAAGTTTGATTACAAGGCAAAAAGAATTAACAAATGAATTGGCTAAAATGGAAGTAGACCTTGTGTTACAGGGGCAGGAAGCTTTAATAGCAGCAGTGATGGCCCAACCAACCTTACTTGAAGAAATTAAAATGCATCAGATAGAGGATGAAACTCTAAGGAAAATATGAGATGAGTTGGGAACTAAGCCGAAATCGGGATTCAGTTTAATCGATGTGGTGCTTAAATTTCAAAATCGAGTATGTGTCCCCAATGTGTCGAACCTTAAGCAAAAGCTGATGAAAGAAGCACATACCTCCAAGTTTTCAATGCATCCAGGGAGTACTAAAATGTACCGGGATTTAAAGCAAAAATTTTGGTGGCTAAGTATGAAGAAGGAAATCGCAGAGTTTGTCTTTAAGTGTTTGCAATGTCAGCAAGTAAAAGCGGAACACCAAAGACCTGCCGGTTTGTTACAACCTCTTCCCATCCCAGAATGGAAATGAGAACATTTGACCATGGATTTTGTTGTAGGGCTACCACGGACTTTACGGGGTATGAATTCAATATGGGTCATTGTAGACTGATTAACTAAGTCTGCTCATTTCCTCCCAGTGAAGACTCAGTATAATGCAGATAAACTGGCAGTAATTTATGTGAACGAAATTGTAAGACTTCACGGTATACTAGTTTCAATTGTGTCAGATAGGGATCCAAAGTTTGTTTCAAGATTCTGGCAAAGTTTACAAGAAGCAATGGGTACGGAATTGAAGTTCAGTACAGCTTTCCATCCTCAGACCGACGGTCAATCCGAGAGAACGATACAAACTCTGGAAGATATGCTCCGAATGTGCGTACTGGATTTTCACGAAAATTGGGAAACCCACCTACCGTTGGTAGAATTTGCGTATAATAATAGTTATCACACAAGTATTGGCATGGCACCCTATGAGGCTTTATATGGAAGACCGTGTCGTTCTCCCATATGTTGGGCTAAAGTTGGGGACAAAACTTTGCTAAGGCCTGAGATTGTTCAACTAACCACTGAAAAGATCAAAGTAATTTGAGAAAGATTGAAAACTGCTCAAAGTAGACAAAAGAGTTATGCAGATTATCGACGAAGAGATTTGGAATTTGAAGTAGATAGTCATGTTTTTGTGAAAGTTACTCCGATGAAAGGACATCCGAGATTCGAGAAAAGAGGTAAGTTGACACCCCGGTATATAAGACCATTCCAAATTTTGGAGAAAGTGGGTCCGGTAGCTTACCGAGTTGCCCTTCCGCCGAATATGAGTCAAGTACATAACGTGTTTCATGTCTCTATGCTTCGCGGATACCTCCCGGATCCATCTCATGTAATTGATTACCACAAAATTGAGTTGGATGACAAGTTAACTTATGAAGAGAAACCAATCCGAATTTTAGACCGACAAGAGAAACAATTACGAAACCGAAAAATTCCAATGGTCAAAGTTGAGTGGCAAGAACATTATGGAACCAATGCAACTTGGGAAAAAGAAGAGGAGATGCAACACTAATACCCACACCTGTTTCAATCCTAAGGTAAAACAAGTTTGAAGGACCAAACTTAATTAAGAGGGGAAGAGTGTAATAACCCGACCCTCGTACATGTTTTCTGATTTATTATCAATCCTTAGTTTATACTATTACTTGTCTACTGTGAAATTCCAAGAGAAATTAAGGTTATGTAAGTGAAATCCATGTTGAAGCATGTCTAAAACATATCACTAAGATTTTTGGAATTAGAAATTGGAAGCCTTAAAGGCTTAATTATCAATTGATTATATATATAATTTTTAGATAATATTAAGTATGTTTACAAAATTTCAATTTCGGGATGATTAAACGATTCAATTTTGTCTTTATTCAAATCTATATAAGTTTAGAGATAAACTTGAGCTAAGACTTAAGAACTTCTCATTTCACCATCTCCTGGGAGAGAAAAGGAAGAGTAAGGAGAAGAGGAAAGAGGGAAAACGAAATTCAACAAGAAGATTGTTAAATTGAAGAAAGTTGTAGGATTTAATTCAAGGTAAGTTCAATCTAAGTTATCTCACCTTCATTTGCACTTAAGAAAGAGCTATGTCTTGTTTTGACAACTTAGGGTTTGTAAAATGAGGATTATGTGTATGATTCATGATTGATTAACGAGGGTTTTCGTCAATTGGTTGCCTTGCCATCTAATTTGGGTGTTACATGAAAATTATACTTCAAATCCTTGGTCTTATGCTATAAAATGTTATCTAGTTTAATGAACATGAAGAATTTGACTTGAAAGATGGAATTTGGAAAGGTTGTGATTTGATTAAGCTTTAATCATGTATAGTTGTGATGCTTGAGTTCCAATCCATGTTATGGTAATGTTGGATTAATGTATTGCCTTAATTTCTACTTGACTACATGAACAATGAAGTGGGATTGCAGAATTTTTGGTTAAACTTCGAAATTGCTCAAAAAGAAGGAAAAATTATGTGTTCCGTTTTGCGCACTCAACCCTCTGCTATTTTTGGATTATTTTTGTAAGGATCCTAGAATGGTTATAAATTCATTGGAAACGTAACGAAACAGGAATTATTTAATAAAGAAAGAACTAATGTACAAGTTTGAATGTGTGCAGGACACACCCCAGGAGAAAGTAGTTCGTCATCCTAACACTGTGAGTAGTAAATCATTACATGCTTCACGTGTATAGCTAATGATTGTTATTAGCGTCTTGTATGAAACTAGGTTTATGTTTACTATGTGTGAATGATTGTTATTAGCGTCTTGTATAGCTAATGATTGTTATTAGCGTCGTGTATAGCTAATGTTTACTATTATGAATACAGATTCAGACTTATTGTGTGAATGCTACATTAGTATATGAAAGTACATGTTAGAGCTTTGGATACCAGGTTTGAACTTTAAATGGAATTAAAGAAATTTGAACTTTTTTGTTATATTCCTAAGTGGCGCGAAAATTTTGGAAAGTGCATTTGGTTCATATTTCAATCCTCATTTCTTTTCAAAGCATGTTAGACATGATTCATGGTTTCATAAGTGTTGAAAAGCTACAAAGCACAAAGCTATATGTGTATTCTTTTACTATAGTTCAAGTTACGTATCATTTTGTTATGTTTTACTATTCACTGGGCTTGGCTCATCTTTTGACATGTCTGTTTCTGTAGGTAACCAACCTGGAGGTCATTTTGTCAACCTTTATGAGTCCCGGCACTAGTTGAGAGTACTTATTTTCTTTTATGTTATTTTGTATTTTGATTACTCATCTAAGGTTGAATGTAATTAACATAAATGTTTCTGTTTATGCCCAATCTCAGGGCTGGGATTGTATAAAATTAACACTAGAGATACTATTTTGGCTTGTAACTATTTATAATATGTTCATGTTGCATACGATCCTGGCATATTTGTATAGCTCAATGGAATTTGTTTTCCTTTTAATTTTTGTGCTTCCATCAAGGCCCCGGTATATTATATCTCTACTAGGTTATATGTCCGTTTCCGTATAAGTCATGCCCAAACCTTTAGGGGCGGGATTTAAGGCTGTGACAGTAATTCTCAACATGAAAGAGAGATTACGCCGTTGACAATGAATCTCCGTAGAGATTAAGCCATTAAGCGTGAATCTCTAGTTCCTGTGTTGAATAACCGTCAATCGATTGAAACAACTCTTAAATGAAAAAAAAAAGGAATGGCAAGTCGATTCTTAAAATGAGGTCATTAACATGAAAGTTAGACAAAGAAAGGCTAAGAACAATACAATACAAGCCATGTACAAAGACCAATGCTACAACAAAGGAACTAATCAAAGCTCGAATCAATTAAATAGATTAGGACAGCCCTAAAAATGTCACGACCCAAACCCGTCCCTATAGGTTTAGCGTCGTAACCGGCCAGTAATCTTTGAATTACCAAAGGCCTCTGAACAAAATAACATATAATCAATGGGCTACGGAAGCGAATATACAAAATACAACGTCTGTGCAGACATACATGGGACAAAATAATTTTAAACTTTATAAGCATACACATGATGTCACATAGATATAACAATTATATGTCACCCCATATATAGATAATTAAAAACAAACTGTTCACAAAACAAGAGAGATCAAAGTTTTGAACTTTCAAAAAGACATGGCTACATGGCTTGACTCGATTCAGAACCTCTTTGAGAGGCGCAAAAGGTGGCAGTCAAAACGGAATTTTAGGCCATCAATTTTGGCCCTAATCACGTACCTGATCACCTACATACATAATATAAATAGTGAGCGGGAGCCCAGTGAATAATAACAGAGTAAAGGGTTTAGATGAATGATGCCCATCACGCGGGAGCCTAGTGAATAATAACAGAGTAAAGGGTTTAGATGAATGATGGCTATCACAATTTAATTCCAAGTCTCTTACTGAACATAAACATAATCATGCTTATATACAGAAATAGAATCATAGTCACATTCTTATCTTGAGTGGTGTATCCATTAGCATTAAACATATCTCTTTGGTCAAGCTTATTAAGTTCCACATTGGAACCTCCGGTATCGGGTAACATATCTCATACATGAGCCATGGTATTATTTTCCCTGGGCGAGGGCCTCATGACCATAAGCTACGGTATTATGTCCCTTGGGTGAGGGCCTCTGCTAAGGATACCACATAAGCATTTCAAAGAAGTAGATCATCATTCATGTAATCACATAATAGCCTTTTGTATTATTTGAAAAACAATTCATATCATATCATAAAGTTCAGAAAGTATTTCATATCGAACATAGCTTTACTGAGTTATTACTTACAGATAGTTGTACAGATAGCTTGGTAGCAAACCAATGGATCAACCGCTTATGGCGCGTGACCAACATCAATCGTAACAGATACATACATTGTAACGCATACTTGATTTGTACATAACTCATTTCACTTGCTCTTTGTTTTTCTTCTCTTTATCCTCATTAGGGTGTCCTAATCTTGGCTTAGGAATGCCTATAATACAATGAGGATGTCAAAATACAATGGAAAAACACTTGGTTAAATTTCTTAGAACAGAGTCCCTGCTCAAGCTTAGGTTTTCTTTGCTCGAGCGAACATGAAAAATATAAGTAGTTGCTCAAACATAACTTCCTTTACTCGAGCGGTCTGCAAACTTGGCAAAAGTACTAATTGCGTGAAATTCCCGCTCGACCGTCGCTCGAGCGAAAGACGAAGTAAAAAGGGTCCTCGCTCGAGCATCACTTTGGTCACTTGAGCGACCTGTAAAATTTTGAAAAACTTCTGGGAGCTCGATTTTCATGCTCGAGCGACACGTTGCTCATTCGAGCGGACAATGTGAATTCTGGAATTTCTAGAATTGCCTTTAAGCTTCAAAGCCCAAATTCAAAACCACAAATCATGTTCTTTTGGGCCAAAATTCAAGAAAACTTGTCTAAACTTGAAAAATATTGAGAATCAAAGATCATTTTATGAAATCTTCTCATCATCTTCTTGATATTTAAATCAAAGCCCAAAAGTATGTCAATTGTGCAAAATTCAACTTGAAATGTGAGAACATGAGGTGAACATAACATGCATGTATTCACTTAAGTTCATAGCTCCCAAAACATGATCAAATGGAACACTTAGGTCATAAACATGAGGAAGTCCTTAACCAATACCAAAATATGGATATGCATGTGGAAATTCTTGATGAACCACTTACAAATCTTAGTGAATTATGCATGCATGGTTGAATTCTTTCTATATTCATCTTCCTTAGCTTAAATCATGACTTGAATCTTTATATTCTTTTGAATTCTTGCATTAGCCATCTTAAATACACAACCAAAGGGCTGAATTCTTACCTTAGTTCTCCAATCTTGCTCCAAATGGTGAATTCACTAAAATCCCATACTAAGCCTTTAAATCCAAAGCTAATTCCTTTCACTTTCTAGTATTTCCTTTGTTTGATCACAATTCTCACATTTTCTCTCTCTCTCTCTCTCTCTCTCTCTCTCTCTCTCTTTCTCTCTCTACGTTTTTGAGCTCAAATGATGAGGAAATGAAATGTAAAATGTATACAAAATAGTGGTAGTGGCTTTAAGTGGGCTTACTTAGGAAAATTAATTAAGTTAAGTTAAGAATAACTAAGTGAGATCATTTATTCTAATTATTTGATTCCCAATTAAATTTCAATTGAACCTACTACAAAATTCTAAAAATTCTAACTAACACATAATTCAAGTCAATTTTACAATCGGATGCCGATAAGGCCTTCGATTTACAAAACATAACAGAAATTCAAACAGATATGTCTACGATGAACAGATAAAAACACAAATAATGCAACACATATGCAATTAATTCAAAATTTAATCTTAATAACTTATTAGGCATATTAAATCATGGATTAACGTTAATCTTGGGTTGGGGTTGTTACAAAAACAGTCTTTAATAAGCCAAAACAGTGGCTGAAAATGCAAGAAAAGAACTTAAAAAGCTAAACAAAAAATAAAAACAATGAAGCTATGTAAGCAAAAACAAGGAGGGGTCGCCAACCCCTCCAATTTCAAGACTTCAAACCATGTGTTTTGGCCTTAGTTCAACTCTAAAAATCAGTTCAAAAATCAAAGGAAAAGAGTGTAAAGGAACCAAGGGTTAAGCTATGAAGATAGGTGCAAGTAAGGGTATTAGCGTTACCACCTTTGGTAGCTTATCCAAATCCAAGTTCTAACACTTAAAATGAATGCAAAATAGCCCAATAATACAAGAAATAGATAGAAATGACATAAGCAAAAGCAAGAACAAGAGTTGCAAGCTTATACCTCTCAAAATGGAGTAAGCTTTGGTTAATGATCAAACTTACTCTTGAGACACTCTCAAACTTGAATTATGTTTCTCAAGGGTCAACCAAGGCTCTAAGATGATGAGTCAAGGTTGTGTATAGTGTATATAGATGATACAAGGAAGGTAGGTTAGCTCAAAGATAGCTTGTAATGAAAGAATGAGAAAGAATGAGCTCTCTCTATGTGTATACGCTTTTTCTCAATTGTTCAACCCTCAAAACAAAGGTATATGGTCGTATTTATAGAATTTGAGCAAGAAATATCATAAATATCTTAAAAAAAGGACAGCTAGCGGCCTTTTGCCCATAACAGTGTTTCTCGTTACTAAGGTATGGCTGGCCCTCAATAGCCACAGCCGACCCTCAATGAGGCACGGCCAGGCCTCAATGAATTCCCTTGTTTTCTGTTTCAGCCTCAACACAGGGTGACACAAGGTGTACAAATGAATTTCTTGGGTATAATCAGTGGGAATATGAAAGGTTTGGGGTTGTTTGGAAGCTTAAACAAGGCTCCTTCGTTGAGACCTCGAACCACACATAATACCACTTTCATCATCGAGTGTACCGAAGAAAGCGCTCGAGCCTTGAAGGCGATCAAAAATGGGGTGTCCACAGGGGGTTTTGGTGATATTGATTTTATAAATTTGTACAAAAGCCTACTGTATAGTTTTTGGGATTTCCCTCCCAGCTGATCATTCTAGAAAAGATGTAGATGGCAACATTTGGGGATGACAATATTAATCTATAAAATGTTCTTGCAGTGTTCAATGATTTGGGAATGTTAGATTGGTATTCATAGTTGCCCCAAATAACATTTGGCTATCCTCCCAAACCCTAGAAATACAACACTCCACTTGATGTGTTGTAACATTGAATCGTCAGAAGTGAGTGAGGCTGTGTAAGTTTGATGTTTTTGTTACCATTCGCGTCGTGGCAGCCGAAGGCATGAAGTTAACCCCCACCCATCGTTGGCACCTTTGATTGTGTAGGTGAATAATGGTATCAGGTATGTGTCATCCGACTTCTTATTCCACTAGTTATTATGGATCATTTTCATTAGAGTGTTTGAGTATATTTGGTCAATGTTAAAGTATGTGTGTCTATATAATGGGTAGTTAGCGATGTTTGTTCTTTGTCTTTGATGTTGTTTGATCGTAATGTTTGTGTGGGTTTAGATTTGAGAAGGAGTATAGTCGTGGAATGTTTGGGTTATATTCTAGTAGTGTTACAATTGAGGAAAACCTCTATTTGATGTTGAGACAGTGTGTGTGTGTTTTGTGATCATAGATTGCTGTCAATTTGATGGTGGTGTCATTGTAGAGTTTGTTATATTAAGTTGTTGCATTGACACAATGTATCCCCTGTTTTTACAATTATATATGTGGCTGCAATTTTGTGGAGTGCGTATAATGTCTTTGGGTAGTGGGATCTTTATTCGTAGTGTCGGTAAGTGGTTAGGTTCTATTTCTACTGTAGTTACGATTGTATACATAAATGTAATAATGTGTTACCTGTTCGCAGAATGTTAGTAGACATTACACGTAGTGGTACGTCAATTGTTTTGAATGACATTTAAGTTCATGGTGACATAAATGATTTATGTAAGTCGGATAATCCAGATATAGTTGAGTCGCAATTCATTTGGAGTTATTAATTACATCTGTGAATTCGTGAATGTGTTGTAGCTGGTGTACATGTTCTTGTAATACAATGGCAGTTGCATTGACTAAGCGGACAAATTTTAAATGGTGGGGTCATTTTTTGGTGAAGATGGACATAATTACTTTGGTTTTGCATTGTGCGATATGTCAATGTTTTGTTAATGGTTAATGGCATACATGTACATGTTTGTAAGTGATCACCATGTTGTATATCATTTGTTAGTACTGATGTCGATGGTGTTTCAAGTTGTTATGCCCTGGTGGTTGAGCTTTTAGGTGTGACTATATTTCTTTTTACATTTGTAATGTGTATTGCACGCTATAGTTTCATCGATACCAACTTAAGTAAGTACATGATATTGTCATGGTAATATTTAGTATGGGCAGTTCATTGTTTTTAATTTATTTTTTTTTCCACTGGTGGCAGATGGCCTAATAATGTATAAGTAACAATGTTGTAGGTAGTGCATATAGTGTAGTGTGCAAACATAAGATTGGTGGGAGAACGCTGCATTCAAATTTTAGCGGCCAAACGTCAGCCCGATTACCTGTTCCAATTTGTTTCATCAAATTCCACATTGTTGTTGTATGCGTTACTAATTTTGGGGTTTGTTTCATCATTGCATCCCCTGTGTTGTTAATGTAATGTGCAATGCTATATTTGGATAAAATTATGTTGTGAAGATTCAATGTTACATTGAAGTTACACTGTATGTGTAAAAGTATGTTGGGTATTCTGTTGTTTCTTGTTGGTACGGTGACGTGTGTAACAACATCGCAGTAATTGGAATTTTATTGGTATGAGTTATGATTATTATTTTAGGAGTGAATCATGTATATTGATGTTATGTTGTTGATTTATAACTAGAAAAATGCCTGGGTTGGAGGTATGACATTCATTTAGTTGATAGTTGTTCAGGCATGTTAATTTTGCAGCTACGACGGCAAATGCGCTGCAATATTTTCCTGTGTTTGTTAATTCTGTTTTAATGTAGAATTACATTGTATGAAAATTGAAGTGTGTCTATGGTGGTATGGTGTTTCCTTATTGCATTATTTGGAAAATGTGTTTGGGAGTACACCCCTGCTATTTTTTCAAGTTAAATTTGCACCACTTGGAGGAAAATGAATAACATTCCCTGAAGTAAGCCTAATTAGATTGTAATTATTTATGTGGAATGATGTACACCGATATCGTCATCATGCATTGATTTATGATCATTTGACAAATGTGAGTTCAAGTTTGTGTAGATCTCGTGTAGGTTGTCGTTTTCAATCAGACTTATTATGTGTAATTGCATATCGTCATCACAATGGTTATGTAACCAATGAACGTGTTCGATGTAGAAACAATTCAGAAAAATAGTTACCATGTTACAGAAAAAACAACATTAACAACTGCAAAACAACCCATCATTGACCACTCTACACAACCCACATACACAAATGGAAATGTAAAACATTACCCTCAACATCATTACCACACATCAACAAAAAGAAAAAATCACAACAAATCCTACAAAAGGATAAATATGTAAACTCTACACATGTCAAATCAAAGGAAAATATTTCTTGCCAATTAAATAGGATAAAATAATTCATAAGAAAAAAACACAAGACTAAATGGATCAATATTCTCAAATTGGGATTTACTGATATTTTTTCCTAATTTTTTTTTGTTAGGTCAGTTATGAAATTTTTTTGAAAAAATCATAGTTTTGACAAATCATATTACTCTAAAAATCTGCTTTCCAATAGCACCTTTTGGGGCTACCCAAAATTCCTCTCTTGCATTAGCCATTAAAAATAAATAAATAAAGGCTAAATCACACTCACCACTCTTCGGAATTTGAGAAAAATACTGTTAGCTTCGTAAGTTTAGCTTAATAACACCTTCTTTTTAATAAGATTAAAACAAGTAAAATTAATGTAGATAATGAATAGACACTAAAATAAATAAAGGTAAATATATATTTTAGTATAAAAAAAAAAACAAACAAACAAACAAATGACAATATTATATTTTCATTCATACAAGTAAGTCTGCAAACGAACCGACCTGTTAACAGTTCGAACTCGACTTATTTAAAACTTGTTTGAGCTTGATTCATTTACTAAATAAATGAAGTTGAGCTAAAATGTTAGGCTCCTTATTAATCAAGCTGAAGTTGAATAACTCCGAACTCAGCTTGAAATGTAAAGAAAATAATTTAATATTTTAATAATATATCAAATAAATTTGTGTTAGTTTTTTTTTTTTGTTTTTTTTTTTTAATTATGTTTGGTATTTGTGTAAATGTACATATTTAATCAATGAAATTTATTATTAAAATAAGCATTCGCACATCATGATTTTTTATTTTTTATCTTAAAATGAGTAAATTAATTTACGTTTAATTTTTTTTTTTCAAGCTCAACCTTGAATTGGAACTCAACTCATTTATGTAATCGAATTGATTCAAATCGAGCTCAAGTTTCTTAAATATTTAATTAATTGAGTTTGAGCTCAATTATTTAAACTCGATTAATTTTTAGTAAACAATCTTGAACAGTCAAAATCTCATCTCGTTTGTAGCCCCACGTACAAGTATTGAATTATTGATAAAAAAAGTCAGAGTGTTATGTGAATTAAATCTCAAGGGACACCAAAGTAATTATATTAAAAGTGTGAGGTTAAATATATTTTTTCCAAACTTCAAGAAAGGTGAATATAATTTATCCAAATTTAAATATATATATATATATATAAAAGAAAAGAAAATTTACTAGGCAACCAACCATAACAATTTTTTTTCAACCTAACCAAATGAGCGTCTGTTCACTAAGGAGCCGTGGTTTTCCCAGAGTCAACTTCAGTACCAATTCGGGTTACGTTTGGGAAGAGTGATTTTTAATTAAAAAATTAAGAAGTTATTATAAATTTTTATATTATTTTCTTTATTTGTTATATATATATATATTTTTTTTGTAAAAAATTAAAAAATCAATTAAAATAATTAATTTTCAAAAAGACTTTAGACTTCATTTGGAAAGTAGATTAGATTTTTGACTTTTTGACTATTTTAACTTGGGATTAAAAAGTCCCGTTTAGGAAGAATTTTTTAATTTTTTTTGACTTTTCTATGAGATAAAGAATATAATAACAGCAATGCTACATAGCACTAGTAGAGCTGCTCTAAAAGTAGCTCTACTAAGATGGCATCCCATTTTTAAAAAATAAATTAAAGACAAAACAAAAAGAAGAAAAAGACAAATTAATGTTCATTTAGAACTCTTCTTTTAAAAATTTAAATCATTTTTAATATAATAATTATAAATTAAATATAATATTTTATCTTATTATATTAAAATAATTTATTTTAGCTTATATAATTATTTTATTCCAAATTTTCCTTCCCAAACGGAGGCTCACTCAATTCAGAGTGGATCAGTTAACATTCAAGGAGTTTAGTCTTGATGTGACAGATCAAAAATATATATATATATATATAAGTAGTAAGCCTTTTGAGCAGTCATTTAGGGGCTTAGGCATCATTCTCCCCTAAGTTGTCAGAGATTGGTCACAACCACACCATAAAGAAAGGCTCTTGACAGAACAGACGAATAGCATTATTCCTCAGACCAAATGGGAGTCTACTCATTCAAAGAGTTAAATTAGAAGACTCTAGATAAGTCTGACAAAAAGGAACCATACACGAAGGAATTGCAGGAACTCTATCAAGATAAACTTAAGGCGTAGTTTGAGTTAAGAGCAGCGGTAGAGATAATTAAAAATGATATTTTAAAATAGGATTTGGTTATGGTGTGCAATTTACACCTTACACCTTATACCTTATACTTATACCTTTTGTGAAAAATTAAACCTTACACTTACACCTTTTTTGAGGTTGCACACCATATGCAACCCACTTACACCTTACACCTTACATTTACACCTTACACTTACACCTTATATTTATACTTACACCTTACACTTACACATTTTGTGTAAGTGGCACATGGTGTGCATTTGCACACTTAAGAAAACTCCTTTAAAATATTACTAATGAGTTGGTATATATTTTTATTTTTTTTAAAAAATGGATACAATAACATAGTGGACGGAGTTTACTATCACATCATTAATGATAATACTAATTAATACCCTTACTTATTTTCCTTAAGTTAAATTAGTGAGACCTAAATAAGTTTTAAAAAAAAAAAGATACTTTACATGAAGGAATTGTAGGAATTCTCTCAAAATAAATTTCGAGGCATAATTTGACTCCAGTAACCTACGCCAGGATCCAAACAAACAGAAATTGAGAGTAGAGATAGATTAGAGTTGCATTATGCTCATGAAGGCTTGAGCCAGAGTCACTTGTTAGTACCCACTAGGCTATCTCCCTGGATGGTGTTGAACCATCAATTTTAAGATCAACAAATTCAGGAGGATGAGGTATCCATCGAATCCAATGAGGTTTTAGTTGCCTCTATTTCTTGCCTTTTATACAAACCACAACGTAGTTAAATGGACCCAGCTAGGTGTTGGGAAATTTTTTAAAATGAATTTTCAAATTTATTGTTTAGTTTTGAGTGTCTTTCAAAATCTTTCTTATTTTTCTTTGAAAAACTTGAAATAAATTTGGAGATTTTATCTCACATCGAAAAGAGAGGAAAATATGAAACACTTAATAAAGTACTACATGGAATATTCTTTTAAATATGAAACTCTGAGGTGAAAGTTAGTGTGCATACACTCACATCGCAAGTGTTAATCATATTATTTAATTTTGATGATGTCTAAACTATTATTTAATATACATATTATTTAACACAAAATATTATCTTTTTAAAATATATATAATATATATATATTTGTTAAATATTATTTAAATAAAAATATTTTCAAAAGATTTACTATTCACTTTTTGAAAAATATGGTTAATTACTATTCATCTTTTGACAAATCGATTAGTTATATAATTTTGATAAAAATGATTGATTGGTTGCATTATTTTGACAAATTTGATATTTATAGGTTGTCTTATTTTGACAAAATTAATATGGAGTGGTAGAATATATTTAGTTTAAAATCTCTACAACGTGTACAATATTTTAAAGAGAGCATATATTTTCAGATTCATCATAAATATTATTTAAAGAGATTTTTCTGTGTATGCAAATATTTGATCAGAACATATATAACGTTATATGCAGAATACATCACGTCGCTTATTAAATTTTTGCATTCCATTGATTATATCATATCACACTACAATACATTGATTATATCATATTATAATCAAGCAAGAAGAAAAAGATGGAGTTATATATATATATATATTTATATATGTATATATATATTATAAACAAGATGGAGAAAATTATTTGTTTATTTGAAAGTTGTGAACTTTGTATTAAATTGTCTAAAAAAACGGTGGCTCCATGTTTGAAAAAAACAAAAAGAAAAAATTAGTCTTATTTTTATTCTTATCATTTGCTGACTATTTAAAATTAAAGAGTGTACTTATGTAAACGATGATATCAAGAGCCTGCTTATGTAAGCCATGACATCAGGAGCGTGCTTATGTAAGCGATGACGTCAGGAGCGCCCTTATGTAAGCCATGACGTCAGCAAGGAGCGTCCAACGTGTATATTTTTGTGTATAAATAGAGGTGTTGGATGTGGAGAAGAAACCAAGAACTTGAACAGAAAAAATTTTACGTGAGCTTCAAAATTCTGAGTATTCTGCTCTTTCACTTTCAGATCTAAGTCTAGCATTTGTTCTTACACTTTCATATTTACTCTTTGTGAGAGAATTATTCTAAAAGAGGGTTTAAATTATCCTTATTCTTATTCCTTATTTTTAGAGAGATTTTGTAAGGGTAAGGCTTTTATTGTTGAGTGAGACTCAATAGATAAGAGTAAGTCCTGTGCCAAATCCACAAGCTTGGTGGTGTATTTATTCAATTGATAATAAAGAAATTCTCAAGGAGGTTTCTTAGGGAGTGGACATAGGCCGGCGTGCCGAACCACTATAAATCGCAGTGTTTGATTTTCTCTCCCTATCTCTCTTACTTTTATTTTGATAATTATTATTCTGTTTTTTTTATTAAAATTCTGAATATTGTGTTAATTTTAATACTGTGAAATTTTTAATAACCCAATTCACCCCCCCTCTTGGGTTGTCTATCTGGCATAACAATTGGTATCTGAGCCTAGACTCTAATTTCTATGACTTAACCGTCTTAGAGTAGATCATGACAACCCCTAGTTATTCCTTACCCGAGGGACAAGCATCTGATAGGCCACCTCTATTTAGCGGCACAAATTTTAGCTATTGAAAAACTAGGATGACCATAGATATTCAATCTAATGATTTTGAATGTTGGAAAATTATTTATAATGGTCCAAAAATTCCTACCAAAACTGTAGATGGACTTAGGGTACTAAAACCTGAAGATGAGTGGGATGAATCAGATACTAGAATGGCCCAAATTAATGTCAAAACTACAAACATGTTGTACTGCGCTTTAGATGCCAACGAGTTCAACAGAATTTCCACATGTAAAACCACAAAAGAAATTTGGGACAAGCTTATAGTGACTCATGAGGGAACTGAACAAGTTAAAGAATCTAGAGTCAGTTTACTAGTCCATAATTATGAACTCTTTAAAATAAAGCCTGATGAAACTATTTCTCAAATGTTTACTCGTTTTACTGATATTATTAATGGTCTAACTTCTCTTGGCAAAATATATACTAATGCTGAAATTGTAAGAAAAGTGCTTAGGTCATTGTCAAAAAGTTGGGAGACAAAAGTCATTGCCATTACCGAAGCCAAGGATTTATCAAAGCTAAGTCTAGATGAGTTAATGGGATCTCTCTTAACTCATGAGCTCATAATGCAAGAAGGAAAGGAAGAGGAGGACAATAACAAAAAGAAAGGAATAGCCTTCAAATCCACTTCGAAACATCAAGAGGAAGATGATTCAGATGAGGATGAGGAAATGGCATTCATCACTAGAAAGTTTCAAAGGTTTGTGAGAAAGAAACAAGGCGTACGAAATTTTTTCAGAAAAGACTTCAACAATAGGGATTTTCAAAGAGGAGAAAATCACAAAAAATCTGAAGTAACCTGCTACGAATGCAACAAACCTGAACACTACAAATCAGAATGTCCAGAACTTAAGAAAAAATTTAAGAAAGACAAGAAGAAAGCTATGATTGCAGCATGGGGAGAAGATAGTGATGAAAGCGACACAGAAACTGAAGTTTGCAAAAACGAGATTGCTAGCCTATGTTTAATGGCACTTGGAAATGAAAATGAGGTAAACGACGAATCCTTTACATTTGATAAATTACAATTAGCTTTTGATGAATTACATGCTGAATTTAAGAAACTTAATTTGAAAAATAATTGTCAAAAGAAAGTAATTTCAAATTTATCAAAAGAAAATGAATCATTGACTTCCAAGATAAATGTTTTAGAAAATGAAGCCATGAAAACAAAAAAGGAAAATGAGATTTTAACTCAAAAAGAGTCTTCAATTTCTGAAAAACATTTAGTTGTATTACAAAAAGAAAACGAGTCTTTAAAAAATGAGCAAATTATTTTGAAAGAAAATATTGAAGACTTGAAAACTACTCTTTCAAAGTTTACTCAAGGTCGAGAGACGTTAGATAAAATTCTTAAAAATCAAAACCGTACTTTTGGTAGAGCCGGAATTGGATATAAACTTTTTTCAAAAGTAAAAACTGCCAAAAATGACTTTGTATATGCATCTTCTAATCATTCTCATCTCACATGTCATTTTTGTGGAACAAAAGGTCATATTTCACCTTCATGTCCTATTAAAAGAAATTCTTTTGCTAAAATAAAAAGGGTGTGGGTCCCTAAGGATATCTTAAAAGTGTCAAATTCTAACTTTTATGGATCCAAGAAAAAATGGGTACCAATAGAGAAATCAAATTTTTGTAGGTATGTTTCAAGACAAAATCCAGTAACGATAGATGGTATCTCGACAGTGCATGTTCGAGGCATATGACTAGAAATAAAGCTATGTTCGCCACACTCCAACCAAAGGATGGCGGATATGTGACTTTTGGCAACAATAGCAAGGGTAAAATCATTGGTGTAGGAAGTATTGATAAAAATCCATCTCCTATTATTGAAAATATTTTATTTGTTGAAGGTTTAAAACATAACTTGCTTAGTATTAGTCAATTATGTGATAAATATTATAGAGTTATTTTTGAGAAAACTCATTGCACTATTGAAAACACTTTAGAAAATAAAACTTTATTTATAGGTTATAGACATGAGAATGTATATGCGTTTGATTTGCATGATTTGTCTTCTCATTTTAATATTAAATGTTTATCTGCTATAAATGATAATGGTTGGCTTTGGTATAGAAGATTAGGATATGCTCATTTTGATTTAATTTCTAAACTTTCAAAAAATGAGTTAGTCATAGGTTTACCAAAAATTATTTTTGAAAAAGATAAACTTTGTGATGCATGTCAATTTGGAAAACAAATTAGAATTTCTTTTAAATCCAAAAATATTGTTTCAACTATTAGACCGCTTCAACTTTTGCATATTGATCTATTCGAACCATCTAGAACATTAAGTTTAGGAGGAAAATCTTATGCCCTTGTGTGTGTTGATGATTATACTAGATATACATGGGTATTATTTTTAGCACACAAAAATGAAGCTTTTTTATAATTTCTCAAAACTTTGTAAAAGAATTCAAAATGAGAAAAATCTTAATATTGTAGTATTAGAAGTGATCATGGTAGAGAATTTGAAAATGATGATTTTATTATGCTTTGTGATGACTTAGGAATAGATCATAATTTCTCAGTCCCTAGGACTCCTCAACAAAACAGTGTGGTTGAAAGAAAAAATAAAACTCTTGAAGAAATGGCTTGTACTATACTTTGTGAAAATAATTTGCCTAAATATTTTTTGGCGGAAGCTGTTAACACTGCATGCTATGTTATAAACCGTGCCATGATTAGATCTATTCTTAAGAAAACTCCTTATGAACTTTGGAAAGATAGAAAACCTAATATTAGTCACTTATGCGTTTTTGGTTATAAATGCTTTGTATTAAATAACAATAAAGATAATTTAGGAAAATTTGATGATAAATCGGATAAAACTATATTTCTTGGTTATTCTATGTCTAGTAAAGCTTATAGAATATTTAATAAAAGAACTCTACTTGTTGAAGAATCTGTGCATATTGTGTTTTGATGAATCTAACGATATTATTTCCAAGAATCTTATAAGTAATGATATTATAGAAAATCAACCAAGCATGGAGAGCATTTACAAAAAGGAAAATGAAAAAAATCCATTACACGAACATGAAGAAGAAATAACAATGGAGAAACTTCAAGAAACATATGCTCTTCCAGAAAATGACTTCAATCTTCCAAAAGAATGGAAGTATGCTCATGGCTACCTCAAAGACCTCATCATAGGTGATGCAGCGGAAGGTATAAAAACTCGTTCCTCTGTTAGAAATATTTGTGGTAACTTAGCATTTGTTTCACAAATTGAACCAAAATCATTTTTAGAAGTTGAAAATGATGAAAACTGGATTCTAGCAATGCAAGAATAATTAAATCAATTTGAAAGAAATGAAGTTTGGTTTTTAACCCCTCGACCTAAAAATTATCTCGTTATTGGTACAAAATGGGTTTTTCAAATAAAATGGATGAATCTGAGTTGTTACTAGAAATAAAGCTAGATTAGTAGCTCAAGGCTATAATCAAGAAGAGGGAATTGATTTTGATGAAACTTTTTGCACCAGTTGCTAGACTTGAAACTATTAGAATGTTACTTACTTTTGCGTGTTTTAAAGATTTTAAATTATATCAAATGGATGTTAAAAATGCTTTTTTAAATGGGTACATTTCGGAGGAAGTCTATGTTGAACAACCTCCCGGTTTTGAAAATTATAAATATCCGGATCATGTTTTCAAACTTTCAAAAGCTTTATATGGCTTGAAACAAGCTCCTAGAGCATGGTATGAAAGATTGAGTAATTTTTTACTTGACAAAGGTTTTTGTAGAGGAAAAATTGATACAACACTTTTTATAAAAATCAAAGAAGAAGATATGCTAATTGTTCAAATTTATGTTGATGATATCATTTTTGGTGCTACTAATGAAAATTTGTGTAAAGAATTTGCTAAAGATATGCAGGGTGAATTTGAAATGAGTATGATAGGGGAGTTAAATTACTTCATTGGTCTACAAATTAAACAAACTAATGATGGGATCCATTTAAATCAAACAAAATATATCAAGGATCTACTCAAAAGGTTTGAAATGGAATCAGCAAAGCCTGCAGCAACTCCAATGAGCACATCAATAAAAATCGACAAAGATGAGCAAGGTAAATCTGTAGATGAAAAGAAATATCGAGGTATGATTGGTTCTTTACTCTATCTTACTGCAAGTAGGCCCGACATAATGTTTAGTGTTTGTATGTATGTACGTTTTCAATCCTCACCGAAAGAGTCACACATCACCGCAGTCAAACGCATTTTCAGATATCTTGTCGGCACTCCAAATTTTGGATTATGGTATCCTAAGGGAACCACCTTTGAACTTTGTGGTTACTCGATGTCGACTTTATGGATGTAGACTTGATCGAAAAAACACTAGTGGCACTTGTCATTTTCTTGGACACTCACTCACTTCTTGGTTTTGCAAAAAACAAAACTCAGTGGCTCTGTCAACTGCTGAAGCAGAATACATTGCCGCCGCTGGGTGTTGTGCACAATTGCTTTGGATGAAACAACAACTTCAAGATTTTGGACTTCACTATGATCATATTCCTATAAAATGTGACAACACAAGTGCCATTAACCTTTTAAAAAATCCTATTCAGCACTCACGCACTAAATACATTGAAATTAGGCATCATTTTCTAAGAGATCATGTACTTAAAGGTGACATTGAATTCGAATTTGTGCCTACAAATCGTCAATTAACTGACATATTTATCAAGTCTCTAAATGAAGAACAATTTTGTTATATTAGAACAGAACTTGGTATGATGAATACTCTAAGATAAAAATGATTTTTTAAAATAAATAATTAAATAAAATAACTACAGCAATAATAATAATAATTATAAAAAATAATAACAATAATAATAATATATATATTTATATCTATATTTTCTCTCTCTCCCGTTCCGTCTCCATCTCTATCTCTCACCTACTCTCTCCCTTACTCTCTCTTTTCCTCTTTCTTTTGGTCTCCCGCACTCCTCTTCTTCCTCAGCCGACTCCATAACCATGTTCACCATCATCTACAACAATCTCCACCATCCACAAAATTATCCATCACTTTCATCACTACTATCATCCACTCAAATTCATCACCCATCCACGGAACTCCATCACTTCTCTACCCAAAAATTTGCATCACTATCTTTACCGATCCATCAAGTTCCATCGCCGATCCACCAAGATCCGTGACAGATCCATCAAGATCCATTGTCGATCTACACAAATTCGTCACTGATCTACCCGATCTTCTCCATTTCTTCCGATCATCAAGGTCATCACCGATCAACATGTTAAAATTATTGTTGCACTGTGTTGTATTTTTTTACTTGTTATATGTGCTCCAAATTCTCTTAGATTTAATATTGGTTGCTTCTACCTTGATTAAAGTATTTGTTTTTATTTTTATTTTCTCCTTTTATGCTAGTACACTTGGTGTAGTTATTTATGGCCAGATCTTAAGGGCCCTTGGTATTATAGATTGGTAATTTGTTTTGTTTTCAAATTTATGTAATTTTTAGTGCATTAATTCAGGGGGAGACTCATATATTTTGAGATTAACAATCATTATAAAAATACTTAAAAAAAGAAGGCGTGTGTATATTCTGTATAATTTTAGGGGAGTATATATATCATATTTTTCTTATACTCTTTATCTCGCACCAACAAACAAATTTTTGTTTGCAACGCTAATTAAAAAATATATATATATATATAAATAAAAATAGAAATAAATAAAAAAGGAAGAAACGCTCGCAATTTTATTTCAGAAAAAGAAAATATTACTCGATTACATGTAAATTTTTAGAAGGCTTCACAGATTTTTTCTTTTTCACTTCTCTCAACAATTTTTCATGAGCCACTTTTACATGCCTCTCTATTTTCGATTTCTGTGAGTCTTGGCATTATCACCATTGCATAATAATGCACTGCATTCTCCAACTGTGCATTTTTCCTTTTTAACTCCTTCTTCTCCTTACATATATTAACTACTTGCTGTTTTAACAAGCACACCTCATCTCTCCATTGCTGATTTTCTTGTACTCTTACTTGTAATCGTCGCGCCATGTTGAAAACTGCAGTCATGGCCTGTGCACTAAGAGCCATAGTGTTATTAATAACATCGAAATCATTTCGATTACCAATAACACTAGAACCTTCATTTACAGGCATAGCATGTGCCTGCGTAACTGGTATTCTCTCATTTGCCTGCATTACAGGCACCTCATGCAGATCAGACTCATTGATAGACAAGGTAAGGAATGACATGATTACTAAAAGAAGCTAAAACAAATTTTTCTCTCAAACACTTGATGATTTCGTATCTTTGCCTCTGATCTGTGTCACTTTTTATACACTCCATTGATCCATTACTCAATGCATATCTGCTATATCTGTTCAAATCTTTTGATTGTCAATATTTCCTACGCTCGAGATGCTCCAAAATCCCTACAATGATTTCGACAAGACAGATGGCCCATTATTTTATTTTTGGCTGCTCAGATTATTGTATCCAATGTGTTTGTTTCTTGTCTTCATCTTTATTTTGATGATGTCAAAGGAGGAGAAGAAAATATTATTTTATTTTTGAAAATTATATGTTGCAGTACATTGCAAGGTTATCAAATCTTTTGTTAATTTTATTTTGTGTCAAATCCATACAAATTTTGCCATCATCAAAAAGGGGGAGATTGTTAATCATATTATTTAATTTTGATGATGTCTAAACTATTATTTAATATACATATTATTTGACACAAAATATTATCTTTTTAAAATATATATATATTTGTTAAATATTATTTAAATAAAAATATTTTCAAAAGATTTACTATTTACTTTTTGAAAAATAGGGTTAATTACTATTCATCTTTTGACAAATCGATTAGTTATATAATTTTGATAAAAATGATTGATTGGTTGTATTATTTTGACAAATTTGATATTTATGGGTTGTCTTGTTTCGACAAAATTAATATGGAGTGGTAGAATATATTTAGTTTAAAATCTCTACAACTTGTACAATATTTTAAAGAGAGCATATATTTTCAGATCCATCATAAATATTATTTAAAGAGATTTTTCTGTGTATGCAAATATTTGATCAGAACATATATAACGTTATATGCAGAATACATCACGTGCGCTATTAAATTTTTTGCATTACATTGATTATATCATATCACATTACAATACATTGATTATATCATATTATAATCAAGCAAGAAGAAAAAGATGGAGTTATATATATATATTATAAACAAGATGGAGAAAATTATTTGTTTGTTTGAAAGTTGTGAACTTTGTATTAAATTGTCTAAAAAAACGGTGGCTCCATGTTTGAAAAAAACAAAAATAAAAAATTAGTCTTATTATCATTTGTTGACTATTTAAAATTAAAGAGTGTACTTATGTAAGCGATGACATCAAGAGCCTGCTTATGTAAGCCATGACATCAGGAGCGTGCTTATGTAAGCGATGACGTCGAGGCGCCTTATGTAAGCCATGACGTCAGCAAGGAGCGTCCAACGGGTATATTTTTGTGTATAAATAGAGGTGTTGGATGTGGAGAAGAAACCAAGAACTTGAACAGAAAAATTTTCTGTGAGCTTCAAAATTCTGAGTATTCTGCTCTTTCACTTTCAGATCTAAGTCTAGCATTTGTTCTTACACTTTCATATCTACTCTTTGTGAGAGAATTATTGTAAAAAAAGGTTTAAATTATCCTTATTCTTATTCCTTATTTTTAGAGAGATTTTGTAAGGGTAAGGCTTTTATTGTTGAGTGAGGCTCAATAGATAAGAATAAGTTCTGTGCCAAATCCACAAGCTTGGTGGTGTATTTATTCAATTGATAGTAAAGAAATTCTCAAGGAGGTTCCTTGGGGAGTGGGACGAGGGTCAGCGTCTAACCACTATAAATCGCAGTGTTTGATTTTCTCTTCCTATCTCTCTTACTTTTATTTTGATAATTATTATTCTGTTTTTTTTATTAAAATTCTGAATATTGTGTTAATTTTAATACTGTGAAATTTTTAATAACCCAATTCACCCTCCCTCTTGGGTTGCCTATCTGGGATAACAGCAAGGATAGTGCTTGGCACCACATGCACACGCGCGCGTGGCGTGGACTGTGTGGCGTTTGATGGCGCACTTTGCACAAACGCAAGGCACCATGAGGGTAGGAGTGTAAAACTGGCCTGCCCATGGCCTGTGGTGGGCCTGAGCACTTAGACTAGGGCCTGGGCGATCATTTTGAAGCCTGGCTCGGTCTGTCTGGCCCGCCTGAGGCCCAATGTATTTTTTTAGTGGAAAATAATAAAATTTTAATAAAAAAAATTTTAAAAAAATAATTATTAGGCCTACCCATGGCCTGAATACGCCTGGGCCTAATTTTTTTGTCCGAATTTTAGCGGGAGCCCACGAGGCTCGACATGAACCAAGCCGGACCAGATTTACATCTCTACATGAAGGCACTTTCCTATTTGTATCGGACAGGTTGGAACGATGATGTGGATTCAACGTAGCATGGGTGACGTGGAATACAGTCAGCTCCACGTGGCAGTGATGTAGCGTCCGTTGGCGATGAGTCAACCACCGATCGAACGGTTGCATGTCTAATCTAGAGTGGTTTAATCATAGCCGTTGATAGGAGATGCGCACAATCATGCGAGTGAGAAGGCACTCGATTGTGATCAGGTGTGATCAGTTAATGTAGTTATTTGATGTGAGAATGATCTGTACCATAGATCATCAATCCAATGGTCAGATTTGATCGGATGCGATCAAAGGACATGCCCATTCGATCAGATCCATCAAGGCCTATAAATAGGCTGCGAAATCAGCCATTTCATTCCATTCAAAAAATTCAGAAGCATTCCTGCAATTTTCTCTCTCTTTATCTCTCTCTCTCCCTCTCTCTCTTTCTCTCTCCCTCTTGATTTTGAGTTTTCGATCAAGAGTTTCTTAAGCAAATTTCTGCTTTTCTTATTGGTAATCAAGTTCTGCAGATTTGATTATCAGTATCTTGGTTTTCTTGATTATATCAAGAGTATTTTAATCTACTGTCATCAATGCAGATGCCGGTAGACTTGATCTTTAGATTTGGTTTTACTGTATCTTGGAAGCAAATTTGCTGTAACCCTTTGCACACCTTTCGGTGGGTTCAAATAGTCGTTAGGAAAGCGACATAGTAACGCGACTTGAAGCACCAAATTTCTGTTCTACATAGACCAAATCATCGCAAAGTTTTGAAGACCCGAAAACCACACATTGAAGATTTCAAGCAAAGTTTTGAAGACCCGAAGACCACTAGTTGAAGATTTCAAGATAAATTGTTCCAACACTAGGCCTGTTAGTAAATTAGATTTGGCAAAATCTAATCCGACTCGACTATAAAACAATCAAAATCCAATTTGATTACGACAAATCTGACAAGAAATCATCCAAACCAAATTTGATTTGTTCGGATATCCAATTTGACAATCTGATCTTATTCAATTATTATTATTATTATTACTATTATTATTCTATTTGTTTCTTCTAAACCAAGAGATGGAAATTAATTAAAAAATAATAATACTTAATGAACCAGATCGGATAAGATATTTAATTAGATCGGATTTATTTGAAACAACTCGTTAATAATCAGACTAATTAGGTTCGGAATTAGTCAAATTATAGGATTATGGAAAATGATTTGTCCTTCGAAATTCTTCGTCCTGAATCCCCCTAATGGCCAAAACTACGTCGTTTTGGCCATTTTTTTTTTCTTTCTTCCATTTTCGACTTGTAATGCAGAAGAGGGAGAGGGAGAGAAAGAGAGAAGAGGGGAAGAGAGAAAGAGAGAAGAAGAGGGGAAGAGATCGTCGCCCAGCCCGTCACCGCCGATCGCCAAATTGTCAGCCGTCCGCCTCTCGCCTCCCTCCGATCCTCCTCCCCTTCTCCTTCCCCTTCTCTGCTTTTGAAAAAAAAAAAAAAATTAAAGAGATTTGAGAAAACTCGTTTTCAAACTCTCTAACACCGTCTTTTTTTTAAAAATGGAATCGGATTAGTCAGGTTCGGGGCAAATCCAATCCGTTGATAGTCGTACACCCAACCGTATGCTTTGATGCTGTTGTAGGAATTAGAAGTATTTTTTGTGGAGATGATAACACAATTACGTACCAAATAGTTGTCGGATGCCCTATCACATCTCACATTCAAAAAGAATTGTGTCTCCCACTTTCTTTTTCATTTGAGCCAAAAATACAGAGTGAGAGCTGACAATGAGAGTGGAGCCCACCTACTATTATGAAAAAATTATTATTCAAAAAAATTACACACTAACGGTAAATTTTATGAATATTAATCACTACATTTGTTTTTAATTTTTGAAAATACGTTTTGAGAAAATTTTACTTTCTTAATTTTTATATATATATTTTTATTTTTATTAATTTTTTAATATTTTAAGTAATTCTTTTAATTTTTAGACACAACTAGCATAAATACATTTAAAAAGTATAATTTTTGTAAAAAAAAATTTAAAAAATTTACTAAATACGAAAAAAAAATTACGAAAATTCAGTATATTTTTCATATTTTTGTGTATTTATTATTTTTTCAAATATTTTTTTTACAAATATTTTACTTTTTAGATACATCTAAGTAAATTACATCTAAAAAAGTAAAAAAAAAATGCTTGAAATTACAAAAATATTCACTAAAAATAAAAAAAATACGAAAAACAAAAAACTGAATTTTTAGAAAACTGAAATCAAACACAATTTTAATTTTTATTACTATTATGTATTTGTAAATATTTTTCAAAACAACCCTGAATTGGAATTTTTCTTATTTTTATTGTGAACAAATCGTAAAAAATGCAGTGAAATATTATTTTATAATATCTCAAACTTAATCAAGAAATTAACATGCATTAGGCTTATGACTAACAATGTTTAACAAAATTACAAATAATTATATACATATAAACATCCTCAAGTCAAAATGCATTGCAATTGCTTGAATACTAATTTAAGGAGGTATCTTGGAACAAAATTTAGCCAATAACACTAGGTTCTAATCATGCTTAATTTACAGTATACTCAAACTAGATACCATAATAATCATTCCCAAAGTAAGAAATTAGAGATTAATATCACATAATTGAGAAAAGCAATACCTATTATATACATATATATATATATATAGAGAGAGAGAGAGAGAGAGAGAGAGAGAGAGAGAGAGAGAGAGAGAGTCATGGAAGTTTAATCATTGATTCTTGAACTCTGGTAAGGATACTTGCTCCCTCTAATTGCTGGGTAGAAAAAATTCTCATCTCTGTCATTCAATTAAACATGAAATAAGCAAAAGAGCAAACACACCATGTGAGCCCTATAGGAGAGAGACCTAGGAAGCATGTAGAAATCATAAGTAATTGACTATAAGGCCATGTTTGATTGGAGGTTTGGGAGGGTGGATTGGATTAGCAATTCGTGGGACTCACCAAACCCTTGTTTGGATGCAACACAATGTGATAGGATTACTAGTGAAGGGGGCTTAGTAATCCCCCTCTATAGGGGGATTAGCTTGGATGAATTTTAGGTGGAATTAAGAAAATAGTGAGGGGATTAAATCTATTTTATATAAAAAATTTATTATTTTAATTTTATTTATTTTTACCAAGTGCTCCTATTTGTTTTAATATTTGTTTTAATTTTTTTTAATATAGAAATAATTTATTTATTTATTTTATATAAAAATAATTTAACAATCCCATCACTAATTATCTCCTACACTATCATCAAAACAAACACACTTTTACTTAATCCCCTCACTAACAATCCACACATTAACAATCTCTTCACTAACAATTCTCTCACTAATAATCCCATCCAACCTAATCTGCCAAACAAACGTGGCCTAAGGGTACATTTAGCTTTGTATAATATCTAGGATAAGGTTCAAGTGCATGCCCCACCAGTTTTTAGTTTCACCACAAAATCACAAATATCTAAAAAATATAATCACTAAAATTTATCTACATAAACAAAGCAATACATGAATAAATCATTAAAAGAAATTAAAAAAAAAAAGCAGAAAGAAGACTATGAACATCCAAGGAGAGGCAATAGAAACAAACACAAATGCCATATACATCATAGCCACAGACGGCATTCATTCCCCTTGCTTCATTAATTTGGCAAAATAACAAACAGTACACATCTGCTTTTCTTCGACTCACAACAAACAACGAGAACATTATGAATAGTAAACATGCCAACAAAACAACCTTTAGACGATTAAGAACATCCCTCATAGAACAATGAGTTTCCTATGCAAATGCTCTCCACTAGAACTCAAATCTCCTCCATCATGATCGTGATCATGGAAAATAAGGGTCAAAATTCCAACTAAACAAAGCACTGAACCTACAAGAAGCTTGTCATAGCGCTCCACCCAGTGAAACTTGAGTTGGCTTGCACCATAGAACGAGAGAGCCACCAGCGAGGTCATTACAGTTATGGTGCTGCAAATCCAATATCATGACCTTGTGTTAAACCAACAAAATACAAGTTTCACACACAAATTGACATTTGTTGCCAAGTAACAATATTTCAGGAAATAGATCAGTCGATATTGGATTGTCTGAACAGTAAGCTGCAGCTAAAATTCAAAAAAAAAAAAAAAAAAAATCTAAATCGGCAGTATCCACATTGGTAAGACAAGTGCATGCCCAATTAGTTTATGAATTACCAGTAGTTCAAGTAACATATTGCGAGACTTTTCCGACTTCTTATTCCAACGAACTTGATGGAAATCTAAGGATGTGTTTGGATGTAAGATTTGAGGAGGAATTTGTGAAAGAAGAGAAAAATGAAAGGGAAATGTGACAAAAAAATTGCTTTTATTTTTTCACTTTTCCCTTCCTCTTCCCTTAAATCCCTCAAATCGTTGATCCAAACACAATCTGAATATATTTTTGAACTAAACTAGGTTCAGGCTTTCACAGCAGACAGTCACAACCACACCACAAACATAGACAATAGGATAGGAGGGAATTATTTTGTTTGAAGCATTGCATTTCTGATAGACACCCAAAGGAAAAGATTCAATGTTTTGTGGCATAAACATGACTCTACAATCTAGGCCAAACATGAAAGTCAACACGAATTGCTTGAAACGTCTGGAAAATGTCATATCAATAAACTATAAGACAAGAAAGAAAAGGAAAAACATTTGTAATAACTAGACTTGGGTTCCAGAAAATAAATTTAAAATAAACATATGCCTAAATTAATCAACCCCAGCAAGGTATAATAGTAAAGGATGCATGTAAGTCATTCATGTGTTTTTATTCCCATTAATTTTGAAGTCAGTTTGATAAGCTCATCACCTTGATAATATGTTGCAAAGTTTCTAAAATCAAATGAAAAAAAGAAAAAGAAAAGAGCATTACAATTACAAGTCAAGATTGTTGGTAGTACCTGAATAGCAGCACTATGATAGCAAGCACCATCATGGAGGATGAGTTCCCAACAGCAAGAAACACTGGAAGAGTGGTGGCACAAGGAGATAATGCAGGAACTAGAACAAGCCCAGCCACAGCCATTTTCTCCATTGGTTGGTTGTGGGAATGGCTGTGACCACCTTTTCCAGTTAGGAACAACAAAATATAACTACCACCAAGAATTACAAGCAACAATGAAGCAAGCTTATGCACAGTTTCCTCGCCAGCAATGGTGTGTGATATGGTGATTGCCGTTATACCAAGAAGCGAAGTGGATAACACATGCAAAACTGCTCCAAATGCAGCTGCATGATGAACAATAAGTTAATAATAAGCCAGAACAATAATGCAAGGACTTTCTAAAGAACGATTCTTTGCCTGTTTGCCATCGAGGATATAACTGAAAATACTTCTAAAATTTACAATTTCCTTCCCCATCTTTAAAACTAAGAGCAATGCTATATATAATTTTTTTTTTTTTTTTTTTGGGGGCAAACCTCGGCAGCACAAGGAGAATTTTATTAATAATGAGCAATGCTTATATATAATCCCACTTTTTATTCCATTTTCTCACTCTTAGACACAAAGCAATGAGACCGACATTAATAAACGCATATGGTACCCACTCACCTGTGCCTAGAGGTGAGAAAATGTGGTAAGAAATAGGATTATATGTAACATTTTCCTAAAACTAAAAACCAATGACTTAGGGTTGACAATACAAATCTACAAAAGCTCAATAATGAGTCCTTTTCTTTTCTTTTCTTTTCTTTCTTTCTTTTTTTTTTTTTTTTTTTTTTTGGGCCACTCATTAGAATCTACACTAGCCTAGATCCAAGGACAAAGGGAAAGGGTATCACCCCCCCAAAGCCCCACATGGGCTTGAACTCACAACCTCCACCCATGGGGATTGGAGAGGACACCACTTTGGCACAAGGGCATGGGTTTGATAATGAGTCCAGAATTTATATTTTATTGTTTGGGTCATAAAAGAAAAGAAAAAAAAATCCAAATTTTGAATCCATTTTTGAGATTTTTATTCACAAACTGGAACTATCATTAAAAGATTCACGAAGGTTTAAGGAAATACAAAACATTTTTAGATCTAAGCTATTTAAGATTTAGAAACACCCATAAGTCATAATCAAATGCTTAAGGCCCCATCCCTAGACAAATCCTTCAAACTCATCATATCAAATAACATGCACAATATCAAATATTCTAGATGGTTCTCCAATAAGTCCTACCTCTGGTCCCTTGCTAAACCAGAAAGGAAAGGGCAAAAACAAAAGAAAAAAGTGCTGAACATTTAAGAATGGCATGGGCAATTAATTAGTTTCAGGTAGATTCATATATATATATATATAAATAAAAAATAAAAAATAAAAAATAAAAAATAAACTGAACTGTTATGATCAAGTTGGAAATCCTCAAACCTAAACTAGAACTAGTTATCTGTTGTAGACCATTATCAACTCAAGAATCAATTATCTTAAAATATTTTACACTAAAAAACATATCTTGCAAAATATTACCAAAGTATATTAAAAACTTACAATGAGATTACATTAGGGTTCATCAAATCTCAAAGAGTGGAACCCAAGTCCAACCCAACCTATTTACAAACACACTTCTTTTAACCTCTTGCCATATGATTTATCACTTTCAGTTGATGCCGCAATGATAGATTATGACAAAGCAACTAATACAAAGAAAAGAATAAATGAGGTAACAAATATGTGCATCATGCATCCCCCTTTTAGCATCCAACTATGCATGTACATAAACCATGCCTGGAGAAGAATAGTTGCCAAAATTGTAAAAACATGAACTCAAATTACATAGACAGCAGCCAGAAAATTGTCAACAGCCCCACTTTTTTTAATCACATAATCACATGATCACATGAGGAATTTCCAACACAGCATACAGCAAGCAGTAAAATCGTTGCATTTGAAAAGACCGTATAAATATTGTCTTTATGCACATGAGAATCATATCCTTGGCGCTTGACAATACAAAGAACACTGATTTTTGAATGGCAAATTTCACATTACACCCTTGTGGTATGGGCCACATGCACATAAACCCCTATCATTTGGAAATAACCACCTAACCCCCTTTGTGATTTGTGGAATTAAACACAGAGTCACAATTTCCATCCAAATTAACAGGAAATGCATCACACATTTTTTAGGACAAAATACCCTTATAAATCTTCATTAAACAAAAAGAATGTCATTTTCTTCTTATTCCTCTCTCTCTCTCCCTCTACTATTTCTCTCTCCCATTCCCCTCTATTGTATTCTTTCTTCATCTCTACTATTTCTCTCCCCCATTTCCGCACACCACCACAGCCACCCCCTCTCACCTCCCCCATGGCCAAACTCTCAACACACCACCATACAGTACACCTAGCACAAGTTGGTATCAATTCATGCTTGGAATCCATTCCAAATGCTTGTGCTTTTATTGGTGCCATTGCTACTACTGTAGGTTGGAGTAGGATTTACAAGTGCATAAGAGCTTCCATATAGCCACTCTGGTTACTATATTGCTAGTTGCACCTTCTTTTCTTGAATTACCCACAACACAAATCTCTGGTTTTAAGATCTCCATGATCTTAAACATAATTGGTTCCTACTTATGAGTTTGGTTTATCCAAAGTAACAGACAACACACTACTCTCCTTTTGATTCTCTCCACCAAAATGCATCGCCAATCTTGGTTAATGTTCACTTACAGTGCAAGTCTTGGATGATAGAACTCCATGGAAGGTGACAAACTACTGTGAACATTCATTGAACCCACGTCTTGAACTCAACCATTAAATCCACCACTATCTCCTTGTTTTAGTATAGAAAAAAAAGGAATATTGAGATCCATTAAGGCACTAGAATTTCCTACAATGTCGATAACAAAAGGAATAGAGAGGATTGCAATAGAAGTCGAAATGTCCCCAATGAAGAAAACTGGTTGTAGCCAACGACTGTTGAAGAGTAAAGCCTAGGGAAAGAGAGACCATCCATAGCAGGAGAGAGACCACAGAAGAACTTTAATCCAACGATATCCGAAGATCCACGAAAATCCCTTGAATCACCATGGAGCTTCGAAGATGATTTAATCTTCTTGTTTTTCCATCACCCACCACCAAATGGGATGTTGCGCGAAGTTCCTCCAATTATCCAAAATGGCAATGGGGTGGCAATATATATGGATATGTATATGGTATTTAGATCAATTTACAATTACAGTTAACGAGAGGTAACAATGCGTTTTAGTCCCACAATACATTAAGTGATTATTTCCAAATGATATGAGGTTATGTGCACATGGCTTATAATCTCCTTAAGGACCAAAATGTATTAAAGAGAAAAATATCTTGATGCATGATCAAGTTTACTGAGGAAAAATTGGCACATATTTGAGCCATTTCTATAGGAAGTGTGGGCTTGGTAGCAGGAAACTTCTACTTGGGTGATATTTCTTACAAAAAAAAAAAAAATGCAATTTTGCGTTTTCAAGTAAGAACCTATAAGAAACTCACTCTTGTCAAGGAAGAAATTCACTCCCAATTGAGATAGAACCTCTCAACATACAAATTTAAAAGGAAGAGGGGGAGGGGGGGGGGGGGGGGTGGGGTTTAAAAAAAAAAAAAAGGACCGCTCAAACTTATTTTAAGTACTTTCTAGTTACATAAAATATATTTATACTTGACAAATACGATTTGCAGTTGACATCAATCTCCAATAATAATTAATATTTTAACACATTTGTTACAACAACTACACAAAAAATAAAAATAAAATCATTAGAATATATTTAGTATAGAAAATATATACTTGCTCCAACTTCTATATGCCCTGGCTCCACTGCTCTGGCTCTCATCCCCACCCCTATTTCATGCAACTAAGACTGTGGGCGATAGTAAGTGAGGTGGCTGAAGAAAGCCCTTTGAGACGATGGTAAGCACTGAGTTGGCTAGAGATCACCATGCTAGAGAGAGGATGGAGCTAGTTAAAATTGTGATTGGGCTACATTTGCAAGATTGGAAACTTAAATCTTCAAGCAACTATAAAATGATTTTTTTTTCGCACTTCAAAACTTGGAACACAATTTTGGAGTACCCTCCCAACTGTAGAGCTTTACAAAACATAGAGAATCAACTTGCATAATGCTAATGTGAGGACAAAGCAAGATAGCGAGGCTTGGAGGAGCAAAACCTAAAATATGATTTAGGAACTAGCAAGCGGATAAGCCATTTGTAGCCAAGAAGATGCAGATTCTAAAAATCCTTATAATATATTAAGACGTATTTTGACATTTTTTCTCAAGAAAAAAAATGATAAAAAAATCAAGTTAAGAATTTGTGGATCTGACTAGATATAGCTGGATCCTATTAAATCCTCTAATCACCAAAAAAAAAAAATCAGGCATAGCTATCACGCTAAACACTCTTGGAAATTGTAATTGTGAATCATATGATGCATGCCTGATTCCATCCCAAAATATATTCACCCATAAAATTCATATCGATCTATGCAGAAATCGTAAATAGTAAGATTCTGACAACTATGTTTGAGACATTAACTCAGGCCTTTAACAATCTTAATTATCAGCCTAATAATTTGATAACCTACTAAGAAATAACTAATTCAGCATTTGGTGCTAGATAAGGCAGTTGGGGTCCCCAAATAATTCATATTTAATTTCATATATCTTCCAAAACACGAAAATGAGACACCAACTCTTCACCATATGCGGAAACTAGTAACTTCCACTTCCACTTCCACTTCAACTTTCGTTCCAACCATAATCATCAAGCAACAATTTAAAGCAGATGAGCATAAATATGAAAAGTGAAACAATTAGATCCGAAATCATACCCTCCCATTGCTTGAAAAATAGCATTCCAAACTACACTTTTCACCGAAATCCTCTGTTCGGTAACCAAAAATGTGGCAAAAGAACAGAAAAAAAAAAAAGAAAATAAATTGCATTGCCCGACGAAGCTAAGGAGCACGAATACAAAAGCTGAAACAGTTAGGCATCTCCAATCCACCAAATCCTTCATCAAATTCAATTTGAAGAAAATTTTGGTGAAAATGATATCCAATCATTTTATCAAACTTGTATCAAGTATGAATAAAATCTTTCACCAAATTTCCTACAACCCTTTTTCACTATAGTTTGATGGAATTGTTAAAACATATTGGAGTTTTTATTTTATTTTATTATTATTATTTTTTTAAAACTGAATTGGTTAAATAGGCTAGTTATTTTTTTAAAAAAAAAAAGATTTGAGGAAAATTTTGATTCTCACAATTAGAGTTTGCTATATCAAATCAAGATTATGGTCTAAATTCTTGAACAAATTTTATGAAAAAAACAGGTTAAGGGTTGGAAATGCTCTTAGATCCAACTTCATAACCTCCCGTTGCTTCAGAAATAGCATTAAAAACTACACTTCTCACCCAAATCCTCCAGTTAGAAGCTAATAATGTAGCAAAAAGAGCTATAAAAATAAAATAAATTGGCTTCCTTGACAAAATGTACAACATAAAAACTGCAAATTTAACTTCCTTCATGTCTTCCAAATTCACAGCAAACAATCGCATTTCAATACACATGAATAACAAGATCTAGAGAGAGAGAGAGAGAGGGACATACTGACGAGAAGGGTTCGAGAGAGAGTCCATTTCTGGGCGCGACCGACAATGGAGAAGGGAAGCCAATGGGTGGGAATGAATGAATGCAACAACGATACAGTGGCGATTCCTCCTATTGTTGACAGATCTTCTGCTGTAAACCCTTCCATTTGCGCTTCGATTTGAATAATTCCGAAACCCTAATTCCCCCAAAAAAAAGCACAAAAAATGTATAATGATTGCTCTCTGATATTTGTTGAATTGGTAAATTAATCACATATCGTCAGTTGATCAGCTTTAACATGGATTATGACCTTTAAACATGAATCTTCTGAACTATGGGAGGCCCTTTATGTGAAAACTAATTCATATAGGGAATTTCTCATAATAAAACTTTAACACTATCAAAGAAAAGAAAGAATTAATTAAGTTATAGATGAAAAGAAATGAAATGATTTTTTTTTTTTTTTTCATTTTTATTTGAATAGGGGAGAAATAAATAAAAAAGAAAATGTCTCGTAGTTCAAATTTTATGGCTCAAAAGTGGCTCAAATGGCCAAAACGAAATGATTGTGATTAGAAATGATTGTGATTTCTTTCATGAGTAATGTTAGAGATCTCAAATATTCTATCAAAAGTTTTACCAAATGTCTTACATAGGTGTGAAACCCACACAATGTGGGTCCCACACCCATGTGAGACATTTGATAAAACTTTTGGTAGAATTTTTGGGGCCTCTAGCATTTTTATTCTTTCATTCTTGTTTGGTTAGATTTTATTAAGAGAAAAGAAAAGAAATTATTTTGTTATATTACCAAAATAACCTTTTTATATTTTCAATCATTTTATTTCTTTTATTTTTATAAGGACAAATTGGTATTATGAAAATAGTGATTTTTTTTTCTCTCCAAATCTCTCAATTTTTTGAAAGATTGAAAATGAGACTTATAAGATAAATGAGTTTCTCTCCATTTCTTCTTATTTCTCTCTACTTAAATTATCCAAACAAGTAAAAGAAATACATATGTTTTCATTTCTTTTCTTTTCTCTCTAAATCACTCGTTTTGCGTTCAATACATATTATTATTATTAAAATATTAAATTTTAAAATAATATAACTTTTAATTTAAATATTAATTTTTAATAAGAATAATATTTTTAGAATACTCTATCAAGATTTATCAAATAAGATATTATAAAATTCTTTAAAAATAAATAAATAAATAAAATATTACCGTTGAAATTGATGTAAACAGTGATATGTTACTATGTTTGACAGTAACATATTAATCTGGCAATTTTGTCTTTAAAAAAAAGATATTTTACTTTGTCCTCACTTAATTATGCGTCTTTTCCTTAAGGAGTTTATGAATAAATATAAATTGGACTGTCATTTTCACCAAATAAAAGTTTAATAGAAAGGTTTTGACCAAATTTCTCATTTATATATTTAAGTTTTAAAAAATGTTACTTTTATTCACTGAATTTTGTTGATTTTGTTTAAAGATTAATTGGCAAACATTTTAAGATTATAGGATAAATTACATTTATCTCCTTTGAGAATTCTAACAATTAAAGAGACTTTCCATACAGTTTTAATAATTATATTAACTTCCCTTACTTTTAAAACTATTATCAAAATTTTATTGCTTTTAGTGGGAGTATGGGTTGCATTAAGGTATATATGGCTTCTTTATATTACCCAAATAGACATTAATGTACCATTTTGACACTTCATATTTAGTAAATAGAGTTATTTTATCACTTTTATAGATGAATTTTTATTTTATGATTTTGTTTTTTATTGTATAAAAGATCTCTAGTGAATAGACATCATTGAGGTGTAATTGATGTAGGCCGAAAGGTACCACATTGAGGCCACTTAAGTTACATTTTTAATCTTTCAATTTTATTTATTTGGTGGAGATGATGTGTTTCGTGCACTTGTACAGATTTGGCAGAAAATATGAAAATTCAATCAAAAAGTGCGCGAAAGCAGATTCTCCGAGTGAGAAGTGAAGAATCCGAGCTAGCCAAACCACCGCACGTGCGGCCAAGCTTAACCGCACGTGCGGCCCACCATCGGTCGTGGCCCCCATGGGCACACGAGCGACCTACCTAGGGACGCGTGCACGGAATTTTTGGTCTGTTTTGTTACGAATAAAAGACAGAAAAATAGCCAAACCTATGGTTCGAAAAATTAATTCAGAATAGAGGGAAGCTAGGGTTCCAAAGAGGTGATATTCTACCAAAACTCGAAGGACACTTCCATGGGGGTTTCTTCCTCATCTTCTTCCTCTTTCCACTCCTCCATGAGTGGCTAGTCGTCTTTTCTAGGGTTTTGATGAAACCCTAGTCATGTAATGGAATTTTTCATGAGCTTTAATTGTAAATTAGTTTGAATGAATGTATGGATAGTTTAGAAGTTTTTAATAATTGTTTCGTTCATCTCTTCAAGCATTTTACTCTTTGTGATTGTTTAATGCTTTTCATACATTAGTATTCTTTGTGTTTGTATTCAAAGTATAGGACAAGTCATGCTATGAGAGATGGGTCATTTTGCTAACATAGTTTAGAGCAAACGACTCGTATTACTCGAGATGATTCGTGCTGGTACGTTGAATGCGATAACTCTCTTGATTAATATTTCAAACTTATAGTTGTGAAATATTTGGTAGTTCAAACTGGATTGCGATTGATGGCTGATGTTAAGTCTCATTCATGTGGTTAGTGGTGAATTCTCTACCCTAGGATTTTTCTTGAAAATTAATATCTCCAACCCTAATTTTAATTGTCAATTTAATTCTTCAATTTTATTTAATTGCTGTTTAGTTATAAAATCAATCTTATCTTTTTAATCAAAATTAATTTATGAATTTTGCGATTGAATTAATTTAATTTCACATTTGTCCCTGTGGATTGATACCTGGATTTGCCATTATTCTAAAAGAATTTGGTATAGTTTAGTGATTTATTTTTGACGTGTTCAACGACTCATCAAATTTTGGCGTCGTTGTCGGGGACTTCTGGTGAAATTAGTTAATTTAAAGTTACATTTTTATTTTAATTTTTAGTTTAGGATTTTATGCTTTTGTGTTGCTAAGTGTGCAAAGCGTTTGAAATTGGAGCTATCACCGAAGTGCAAGCGGAGCACAACCGAGCTTTAAAAAAAAAAAAAAATCGCAGTACTAAAGTGCGTAAACAGAAGCAAACACTCACAAGCAAAGCACCAAAGTGCTAAAAAGCAAGACGAAGCTCAATTAGAGGTTGGAGACAACGTCTACACGTCAAGCACCCGCAAGACGAGTAAAGCGTTTTCGTTAAACCGCTGTGAGTATTTCTCCCTTTGGTATTTTGCTTTCATAACTTAGTGCATAGATTCAGAACTTTTTGTGTGTGTTTGGGTAGTGTATGCACGGGCGTCGTTCTTGTCGCCCTGAATTGTGGAATTTGGATCTTGAACTAGAAAGGACTTTTCGGAGACTTAGGGCTTTTGCCCGTGTTCCTAAGCTTGAGTATTCATATTCATACATTGAGCCATTAGAGATGGCAAATCCAGATGTCCCAAATGTGCCTAACCAGACCCTTAAGGATTATTTCACACCCACTGCATATACATCATCGTCATGCATCCAATTACCCAACACCATTACTGCTCATTATGAGATTAAGTCCAGCACCATACAAATGCTTCCATCATTCCATGGACTAACTCATGATGATCCTTACAAACATTTGAATGAATTTCTGGAAATTTGCTCGACAGTGAGAATCCAGAATTTCACAAATGAGGTCTTAATGTTGCGATTGTTTCCATTCTCATTAAAGGATAAAGCCAAACACTGGCTGAATTTCTTACCTGCTAATTCAATCATAACAACGGTTCTTGGAGAAATACTTTCCCATAGGTAAAACCAACCAACTTAGGCGAGCCATCACAAACTTTGCTCAAATGGATGGCGAGCAATTCCATGAGACGTGGGAAAGACTTCGAGACCTTCTCTAATAGTGTCCCCACCACTAAGTGCCTGATTGGCAACTTGTTCAAACATTCTATTATGGCTTAACTGAGCCGCACCGCCAAATGGTGAATTTATCCTGTGGTGGGACATTCATGTCTAAAAATGATGCCGAGGCATGGCAATTGTTTGAGAACCTAAGTGATAATTCCCTTCACCATGCCTCTGCCATCCGGCAAGTCCCAGAACCGATGGTTGGAGCCCGAAAAGAGGGGGCATTTATGAGGTCAGGCAAAACCTAGAGTTAGCCCAACAAGTAGAGGCACTGTCCCACTAGATGGACCAATTATTAGCTGCGGGACATGCCCTTACCTAGCAAGATCAGCCTCTATTTCACAAGGCATGTGTTATATATGTGAGCCCTGCTCATGACTTGAGTGAATGCCCTTCGGCATCACAATTTCCGGAGTTAGTCCAAGAACATGTGAATGCAGTTCAAGGATTCTCCAACCCGGGTAATGATCCATTCTCCAACACATAATCCGGGATGGAGAAATCACCCTAATTTTTCATGGAGACCCCATTCATAAGGCACTTCTTACAATCCTCCATCACCAAGGCAGAATTTCAATAATTTTTCCAACCAATCATCCTACCGACCACCGCAACCTTATCGGCCCCCACAACCGTACCGGCAACCACAACCCCCGCGTGTTCCTCAAGGCAACTTTGCCTTTGAGACTCAGGTGTTGCAAGTTCTCTCAAAACTTAAGAGGTTGGCACTGGTAGTTCACTCTCACACTCACTCTATTACCAAGCTAGAGACCCAATTGGGTCAAATGGCTAACAACATGAATCGTAGAGAGGAGGGAAAATTACCAAGTCAAACTGTGGCCAACCCTAAGGGACAATATAGGCAAAGAGTTCGGGTAGGAATGGAAAGCACCATGAGTAGGTGCAAGCAATGATTAGTTTGAGAAATGGTAGGGAGTTAGAGCCTCAATTAGTTGCGTCTGATGCAACTAGAGCTAAGAAGGGTGACCACGGTGGTTCACCCAATGAGAGCAAGGGTGAGGGGGAAACACTTAAGAGGGATGACTTAGTCCCTAACACTTCACATGAGCCCAAGGCACCATATGTGTCTAAGGCACCCTTTCCCCAATGCCTTGATACACCGTTCCCTTTTAATAAGAAGGCGGCATCTATGGAGGCGATGATGGAGGTCTTTAAACAGGTAAAAATCAACCTCCCCTTGTTGGAGGCGATTAAGCAAGTACCATCCTATGCCAAATTTCTGAAGGACCTTTGTACGCAAAAGCGTAAATCTAGGACACATGTGTCCCAAAAGGTCCTATTCACGGAGCAAGTACGTTCCATCTTGTTGAATGACACACCTCCTAAGCTTAAGGACCCGGGTACCCCAATCATTGCATGCATTATAGGGGACCATTTCATTGATAGGGCCTTGTTAGATTTAGGGGCTAGTGTCAATTTGTTGCCGTACTCTGTGTACGAGGAATTTGGGCTTGGCAAGTTGAAGCCCATTACTGTCACTCTTCAATTGGCTAACTGATTTCTCAAAGTGTCACGTAGCATGATTGAGGATGTGCTAGTGAAGGTTGATAGGTTTTACTTTCCTGTTGACTTTTTGGTTTTAGATATGGAACCAGTAGCCAGTTCTAGGAAACAAATCCTGATGATCTTAGGTCGACCTTTCTTGGCTATGGCCAATGCTTGCATTAATTGTCGGACCGGGGTTATGGAAGTTTCATTTGGTAACATGCAAGTGAAACTTAATGTTTTCCAAGCATCCCAACAACCTCATGAGAGAAAGGAGTGCTTATTAGTGGATGTTGTGGATGAGATTGTGGAGGAGGCTTTGCCCTCCATTCTTGTAGAAGACCCTTTAGAGGCTTGTCTAGCTTATTTTGGGTTTGAAAATTTTGATATTGATGGGTCAGTTGAGGAGGTGAATGTCTTGCTTAATGCTTCTTCTACACCGAATTTTCCTCCGTGGATAGCCTGGTTTGAGGCACTTCCTCCTCTGTCGAGGGAGCCTGTCATACCATCTTTGGTCACACCACCTACACTTGAGTTGAAGCCACTTCCGGCCACACTCAAGTATGCATTTTTAGGGCCCTAAGATACTTTACCAGTCATCATTGCATCTGACTTGACTGTGGAGCAGGAGAGTCAGTTAATGAGTATTCTTGTGGCACATCGGAGTGCTATAGGGTGGTCAGTGGCTGATTTGAAAGGGATAGATCCCTCCGTGTGCATGCATTATGTACACCTAGAGGAGGACACCAAACCTTCTCGCGAAATGCAACGGAGAGTTAATCCTAATATGAAATAGGTGGTGAAAAAGGAGGTATTGAAATTGTTGGATGTGGGTATTATATACCCCATCTTGGATAGCAAATGGGTTAGTCCCACACAAGTGGTGCCCAAGAAATCGGGCATCACTGTTGTTGAGAATGAGAGAGGAGAGTTAGTCCCCACATGTACCACTACTGGGTGGTGAGTGTGCATTGATTATAGGAGACTGAATTCCTCGACTAGGAAGGATCATTTTCCCTTACCTTTCATTGACCAGATCCTAGAGCGGTTAGCGGGGCAGAGTTTCTACTGTTTTCTTGATGGTTATTCGGGGTATAATCAAGTCCCAGTGTACCCCGTTGACCAGGAAAAGACCACATTCACATGTCCTTTTGGCACTTTTGCTTACAAGCGCATGCCCTTTGGGCTATGTAATGCACTGGCGACTTTTTAATGGTGTATGATGGCCATTTTCTCCAATATGGTGGAGAAATTCTTAGAGGTTTTTATGGATGACTTTTCAGTGTTTGGACCATCTTTTGAGAAATGCCTTAGGAACTTGACTAGAGTGTTAAAACGATGTACTAAGGAAAACCTAATCTTGAGTTGGGAAAAGAGCCATTTTATGGTTCGTGAGGGTATAGTGTTGGGACACATTGTGTCCCCTCGAGGTATAGAGATTGACAAGGCTAACGTTGACCTCATTGCAGGCCTTCTTTCACCAAATTCCGTGCGTCAAATTAGGTCTTTCTTAGGGCATGCAGGTTTTTACCGTAGGTTCATTAAAGACTTTAGTAAGATATCACGTTCTTTGTGTAGTTTACTAGTTAAGGACGCGCCTTTTATCTTTGATGAGGCATGCTTAAAGGCATTTGAAACACTGAAAATGGCCCTGACCACCGCTTCAATCATGAAATCACCAGATTGGTCACTTCCCTTTGAAATTATGTGTGATGTCTCCGATTATGTTGTCGGGGCTGTGTTGGGCCAAAGGGTCAATAAGGCACCATTTGCTATATACTATGCTAGTCGCACTCTCTTAGATGCACAATTGAATTGCACTACCATCGAGAAAGAGTTGCTAGCTGTGGTCTTTGCCTTAGACAAATTCCGGTCTTATCTCCTAGGTTCCAAGGTCATAGTGTTCACTGATCATGTCGCTTTGCGATATTTACTATCAAAGAAAGAGACCAAACCTAGGTTAATTAGATGGATTTTGTTGCTCCAGGAATTTGACCTAGAGATCCGAGATAAGAAGGGATCTGAGAATGTTGTGGCGGATCACCTCTCCCGAATCCTTGTTGAGTATACTAGCGACCCTTTTATTTTGCATGATTCGTTTCTGAACGAACAACTCTTTGAGCTGTCACGAGCGAGCCCTCCGTGGTTTGCACATATTGTGAATTACTTGGCCATTGGGCAACTTCCTCAGAATTGGTCTAAGCAAGACAAAGACCGATTCTTTTTGCAGGTCAAGTATTATTTTTGGGAGGATCCGGAGTTGTTTAAATATTGCTCCGACCAAGTGATCCGACGGTGTGTGCTGGAGAGTGAGGTGCATAGCATTCTTACATTTTGTCATTCTTCTACATGTGATGGTCATTTTAGTGGGCATAAAACGGCCGCCAAGATTTTACAGTGCGGGTTCTATTGGCCCACAATTTTTAAAGATGTCCATTAATTTTGTAGAACTTGTTTGTGCTGTCAGCAAATGGGTTCGATGTCTCGGCGTGACATGATGCCAATGTTCCCTATTCTTGTAGTAGAAATATTTGATGTTTGGGGGATTGATTTTATGAGACCTTTCCCGTCATCGTTCGGGTTTGAGTATATTTTCTTGGTAGTAGATTATGTGTCTAAGTGGGTGGAGGTGATAGCTACCCGAACAAACGATCATAGAGTTGTAATTAAATTCTTGCATGAAAACATCTTTAGTCGTTTTGGGTTTCCTAGAGCCATAATAAGTTATCAGGGTACGCATTTTTGTAACCAGTTCTTTGAGTTGGTAGTCAAGAAATACTCTATCACTTATAAAGTTGGCACTCCATACCATTCTTAAACTAGTGGCCAAGTAGAAGTCTCAAATGGGGAGGTAAAACACATAATAGAGAAAACGGTGAGGCCAGATAGGAAAGATTGGTCACAATGGTTAATTGATGCATTATGGGCTTACCGCACTGCTTATAAGACACCCATTGGGATGTCACCATATAGAGCAGTGTTTGGCAAAGCTTGCCATCTCCCGGTTAAACTTGAGCACCGAGCATTGTGGGCCATAAAGAAGTTTAACTTCGATATGGCCGCGGTTGGGCTCAACCGGAAATTGCAACTCAATGAGCTGGAGGAAATCCGGAATGATGCATATGAGAGTTCGAGAGTTTTTAAAGCTCGGACTAAAAAATTCCATGACAAGCACATTAATAGAAAATCCTTTGAACCCGGCCAAAAAGTGTGGCTTTTTAATTCAAAATTGAGACTCTTTCCGGGTAAATTAAGATCTAGATGAGATGGACTCTTTGCGGTTGTTGAGGCATTTATTCATGGCACCGTTGAGGTGTAAGATCCAAAGAATGACCACTTTCAAAGTGAATGGCCAAAGACTGAAACCAAAAAATAGAGGGGATTGGGAATGGGGAAATGATTGAGTCTATTGCTTTGATGGACCCTTTTTACTATGATTGATAGATTGATTTTTTGTTCTCCTTTCTTTCCCTTCTATTCTATTCTATTTTTTTTTTGTTCTTGTTGTGCTTTATTTGCGTCTAGGAGACTTTAAATCTTTAAAGGTGTAATTCCTTTGGTGTTAGCCGTGCTCGAACGGCATCTGACAGTTTGGTATAGCCACCTAACCGTGTTTGTAGTGAGTTCCTAGGAGACCAACTGAGACGGTGGAAACTAGAGTTCGAATGGCAAAGCCTAGAACACAAAGGTTTGGAATTTCCGTGACTAGAGTCTAGTTTAAATACCTAGGGGTGTGAAGATTGCTTCAAAACTACCCCGACTTGAACTTTGTATGGCAGCCCCATAGGTTGAGGTAGCTTTATGCGCCTCAATTCTGGATACCGAATCAACCTAGTCTGTCACCCTGTTGAAGAATAAGAAAAGTTACAAACACAGTTAGAGAGAAAAGTAGTACCCATGGTTTTCGCGTGAAGATTATATCTTTAGTAGACATTCTAATATTTTCTAAAATGCTATATTTATTTCGGATGTCAATTGAAGGTAGAAATGGTTAAGTATACTTTGGGCTGTACTTGGTTTTTATTTTCTTTCCTTAAATCTTTTTGTGAATATATATATATATATATTTATATATAGTTATACTAAAAAATAAATAAATAAATAAAGAAAAAAAATGTTGTATTTGTTAATTATTGTTTTTGATCAGTAGCCCGAAGGCTATAAACTACGTTGGGTTTTATTACCTGGGGGATTCTGAAATGGCAACTTTATACCATAACTCTGGTGCCTTTTGTTAAGTGTTGGGAGTTAGTTTTCCATTTTCTTGAAGCATGTACGTTTGCGAGTGCTTCTTGTTTTTGTTAAACTATACTGTTGCAATGTAGCAGAAAAATGTCATTGCATGCGTGTGAGTGGAAGGGACCCTCCCTAGCCTGGGTAAGACCTTGATTTCTGCTTTGTGGTTTATGGGAAATCAAGTATTCAATCACATTCAAAATGCTTAGAACTTTGTGGTTTTTGTCTTATTTAAGTTCCCTCTGGAATGCTTATAGCTTTGTGGTTCCAGTTGTATTTAAGCTAATTCTAGGGTGCTTATGGTTTTGTGGCCCTAGTCCTATTAAACCATTCTTAGCTTGTGCTTTGAGGTTTGTGGCAAGCTTTGTATTTAACCTCTTTGTCAAAAAGCATACTTTCATAGTTATTTTCTTTGTGTAAAAATAAATAAAATTCGTGTATATATATTTATATATTCTTCTTTATTTTGTTTGTTTATATTTATATATATATGTAAAAAAAAAAAAAAAGTTTGTATGTTTATTCATGTTTGTTTATTTATTTTATAGAAAAAAATAATAATAAAAATAAATAAATAAAATAATAATAATAATAAAAATAAAAATCGTGTATATATATTTATGTATTCTTCTTTTTATTTTGTTAAAATTATATATATATATATATAAAGTTGACATTATCTACACCTAACATACAATCCCTCTCACAATCACTCTCAAATTTCTTTATCTCTCTCTCTCTCTCTCTCAACCCCACAAACCCACATTCTTCTTCTTCTTCTTCTACCTTTTTTTTCCCTTTTCTTCTTCTTTCTTCCCTTTTCTTCTTCTTTCTTCTTCCTCACCACCATCATCTCACCGCCGTCATCACTTCCATCTCCGTCCGACGAATCTCTGGCGACCACCATTTTTTTCGGCGAATCTCCATTCTTTTTCTCTCTTTCTCCACTTTTTCAAGGTAATTTTTTTTTCTTTTATGTGTAGATTTGTGAATGTAAGAGTCAATTTTTGGAGTTTTTGTTTTTGTGTATTGTTGATCTATGATTCATCCTTAAAAAAAAAAAAAAAAAAAAATCAACGATCTGGAGAAGACGATCGCCGCACGTGTGGCCCTCTCCGGCGCACGTGCGGTCCATGCCAGAAAAAAAAAAAAAACTCAGAAATAAAGTTTATAATAATAATAATAAAAATTTAGTTTATTTTTATTTCCTTTATTTGTTTAGTTTAAATTGTTTCGTTAGTGATTCTGGTTAGTTTAATTAGTTAGTGGATTATTTTTATTTTGCTTGTTTAGTTAGTGATTTTATTTTTATTTTTATTTAATTGTTAAGTAGTTTAGTTTTTATTTTATTTTATTTAATTTTTTGAATTTTTACTTCAGTTTATTTTATTTTCTTCTCTTCTACTGTCTTGGATTGTTTAATTTAATTTTATTTTTCTTATTTATTTCATATTTGTAGTTCCAGTGTGAGTTTGTAAATAAATAAATACCAATCAATTCGGTGGTGTGAGGATGATGCGGTTTTGAATGATTTATGCATACATGCTATATTTGATGAGTGTTAATATAATGGTTCCACATTTTTGGTTGTGTTGGTTGAACTATTTTGTGCAGATATGGCTTCATCATCCCGCCGAGCACCCAAACGGTCTCGCAATGCCAACATTGCATTCAGGGATATGCCAACCGATGCTTGGGCCACCAAACCAGTTGTATGTGATACATCCTTTGATGTGGACTTCACTCCAGCTTCAATTGCCGAGGTCCTCCACTGTTCCATGGACCCTATCAATGCAAAACAGTTCCCGATATTCACTCGGGAACTCACCATCCCGGCACTGGTGACTGAGTTTTATGAGGGGCGTCAGGAGGATAACAACCGTATGAGCATCCGGCGGGCTAATTTACCATGCCGCCTTCTCTTCCTCGATGTGGTACTGAAAAAGAATGTCATTCCTATTGGCCACAAGGAAGAGCGGCAAGGGGACTTCCTCTGGGCCTTACATCGATTTGACTTCGGGTTTTGGATTGACATCCCTACCTTGATTTACAACCAGATGCATCGAATCCTTGATGAAGTCAAAATTCGCAATACCCGGGGCAGTTCTACATGGGCCCTCCCTTTTGCCAACCTCATTGCAGCGCTCATAAAAGCCCAAGAAACATACCCACTTCAGGCCAATGAGGTTCAGCTTCCGCCGCCCACATTTTATGGTAAAACCCACTGGCGTCAAACCACTGCTCGCCTGTCGCCTCCACTAGTTCTTCCCGAGGCCCCGGCAAATCCTAATGATGCCCCAGTCGAGCCCGCCGCCGCACCAGTGCCAGTACCATCGCCCCAACGCCAGCACCACTGCCATCACCATTCCGTATGACGAGGGCGCAATATCAGGCTCTTTTGGATAATCAAGCCGCTCTTCAGCGATCTATGGTTGATCTCTGGACCGACTAACAGGCTTACCGGGATTATTCCCAAGTGACATTTGATGGGTATCAGCAGTCAGTTGCCTCTCTACACACTGACTTCTATGCATACCGGGATTCGAGTGGGCAGCGATTTGATCAGTTTGATCAGCGGTTTGATTAGTTTGATCAGCAGTTCGATCAGCATGGCACTAGGGTTTATGATGAGGCGTTCAAGACTCGGACACTGATGTATGCCCTATTTGAGCAGCATTTCCCACCACCGCCAGATCCACATCAGTGATTTCTGTATATTTCCTTTATTTTCTTTTCTTATTCATTTTGTTTTGTTTTATTTTATTTTATTTATTTTTCTTTTATATTGTACCAAAAAAAAAAATTAATTCAAGGTATGTGTTTGGGTGTCCTTGTCTCGCTGGATGTGCGCCCACGCTGTCTGGTAAGATCCTCTTGCTCATTTTACTTTCTAATGTATACTTGCTTACATTGAGGACAATGTTATATTCTAGTTGGGGGTTGAGGGTATTTGTAATAACCATTCATGTTCGTACTTACTGTACTTGATTGCACCATTTCACTTAATGTTTACTTTGTGCCAGTATGGTAATGATATGAGCATATGTTAATTGGGGAACATAGTGGGCTTGTATGAAAAAGGTTTATTGGGTAAATATTCACTTGTGATGTTTGCATTAGGATAGTTGTTTGTGTTTGTGGTATTAGTGCACTTGTCATGAGTATGCCTTAATTCACATGAACATACTATCATAGTAGTGACCTCTTTATTATAATCCCTGGTGTACATCATTGAAAATGGCTAAGGTTGCAGAAAAGAAAAATGAGTAGCCAAGATTCTTGTTAAAAAAAAAAAAAAACTTGACTTGTTTGGGTTCGTAGCCTCTTTAACTCGAGTTATTAAGCTCGTAGGGGTGTCTCTACACTAGTGCCCTAAAATCGTCTGGTTTGGGAGTCATTGGCTCAATACTTGCTACATGGGTTAATTAGAAAGCTTAAGGGACCTAGACATTGCACAGTTAAGAAAAAATAAGAAAAATGACTAGTTTGGATTCGTAGCCTTTTCAGCTCGAGTTATTAAACCTGTAGGGATGTCTCTACACCTAGTGCCCTAAAACCGTCTGGTTTGGGAGTCATTGGCCCAATGCTTGTTACATGGGCTGACTAGAAAGCTTAATGGATCAGGATATTGCACAGTCTTTTATCCCAAAAAAAAAATAAAAATAAAAAAATGAGAAGCTTGGTTGCAACAGTTTAGTTTTTCTGTATATATTGAGTGTTATTATGAGTTACACTGGGCTATTATAGTGGACAGTTAACTAATATGGAGATTGCACTTTACACCGAGAGTACTAATGATGTGTCTACTAGCATTCACAAGTACAGGGGACTCTACTTTTGTATTAACTGAATTGTGGTTTAAGCTCAATAGATTCCTTTATACTTGTCCACTATGCCTTCAATGACTCATCATGTTTTAATATCACACTATAGTGGGACATAAGTTGGTTGTTGTGTGGAGTAGTATGGTTAATTGTTGTTGAGCGGATATGAATATGTTGATATTTGTGGGTATCATTTCTGAAAACCCTCACGAGATTATACTCGTCCACTTGGGGTAACCTTGTGGTTTAAAAGCTTGTTGCATATGCTAAATGCAATTGTGTTCTCTACGAAAGTGGCTGAGAGTATTTTACTTTTCTTATTTCTTTTGTTTTGCTTGAGGACTAGCAAAATGTAAGTTGGGGGGTGTAATGTAGGCCGAAAGGTACCATATTAAGGCCACTTAAGTTACATTTTTAGTCTTTTAATTTTATTTATTTGGTGGAGATGATGTGTTTTGTGCACTTGTACAGATTTAGCAGAAAATATGAAAATTCAATCAAAAAGGGCACGAAAGCAGATTCTCCGAGTGAGAAGTGAAGAATTTGAGCCAACCAGACCACCGCACGTGCGGCCCACCACCGCTCGTGCGGCCCCCATGGGCGCACGAGCAGCCCACTTAGGGACGCGTGCACAAAATTTTTGGCATGTTTTGCTGCGACTAAAAGACAGAAAAATAACGAAACCTAGGGTTCAAAAAATTAATTCAGAATAGATGGAGGCTAGGGTTCCAAAGAGGTGATATTCTACCAAAGCTCGAAAGACACTTCCATGGGGGTTTCTTCCTCATCTTCTTCCTCTTTCCACTCTTCCATGAGTGGCTAGTCATCTTTTCTAGAGTTTTGATGAAACCCTAGCCATGTAATGGAATTTTTCATGAGCTTTAATTGTAAATTGGTTTGAGTGAATGTATGGATGGTTTAGAAGTTTTTAATAATTGTTTCGTTCATCTCTTCAAGCATTTTACTCTCTGTGATTGTTTAATGCTTTCCATACATTAGTATTCTTTGTGTTTGTATTCAAAGTATGGGACGAGTCATGCTATGAGAGACGGGTCGTTTTGCTAACATAGTTTAGAGCAAACGACTCGTACTACCCAAGATGATTCGTGCTGGTACGTTGAATGCAACAACTCTCTTGATTAATATTTCAAACTTGTAGTTGTGAAATATTTGGTAGTTCAAACCGGATTGCGATTGATGGCTGATGTTAAGTCTCATTCAAGTGGTTAGTGGTGAATTCTCTACCCTAGGATTTTTCCTGAAAATTAATATCTCCAACCCTAATTTTAATTGTCAATTTAATTCTTCAATTTTATTTAATTGCTGTTTAGTTATAAAATCAATTTTATCTTTTTAATCAAAATTAATTTAGGAATTTTGCGATTGAATTAATTTAATTTCACATTTGTCCCTGTGGATCGATACTTGGACTTGCCATTATTCTAAAAGAATTTGGTATAGTTTAGTGATTTATTTTTGGTGTGTTCAACGACCCATCAGTAACATCATCAAACAAGAAAGGTAATTAAACAAAAATGTGAAAATTATAAAGATAGAATAAAGCACAAGTCTATTTGCTAAATTCTATAAAAGGCATAATATTTGTGAATGTCTCAACAGAATGATGTAGTTAAGAAGCATATTATTGTACTCTAATGAATATGACTACGATTATGTTAAATAATTTCTAAATACCCATAACATTGTGGATGTATGTCGTTGATCTATTGTTTTCATATAGAATCGGGTTCCTAGTAAGGCAGTTCTATAAACTCATTCTAAACTGTGAACAAGAAGGAAACCGAACTTAAGACACATACATGTTTGGGGTTGTCTACGAAAATTAGAATTATTAATCCACGTGAAAAGAAATTGGATTTTCGAATAATCAGTGGTTATTTTGTTGATTATCTTAAAAATTCAAAGGGTATTAGTTTTACTATCTTGGCTATAGTACAAGAATTGCATAAATCAATAATATCAAATTTAATAAGAATTGTGAAATTAGTGGAAGTGATAAATCATAAAATGTGATTATTCAATAAGTTTGGGTACAAGTATCATTATCCATAATTTTGAAGGAAATTATCGTTCCTATAGTTGTTAAACAATTTAATGCTATTGAACAACAAATGAATAATCAATTAATTCATAGCGTAATTATCACCAATAAAAAGTTATAGAAGAATCATAAGAAATAATATTAAGAATATCTCATAAAGTAAAGATATTTATCATTTAGGATTATTATGTGGTATATTTATAATAATTTTATTATGATAAGTAAATACTCGATTTTGTTGTCACAAGCCATAGAAAGTGTTGATTCTACTAAATGAATTGATGTCATGAATGATGAGTTGAAATTAATGGACCATAATGAAATTTGAGATTTCATTGAATTGCCTAAAGATACAAAGGCGTTTATTATTCTAAGGACAATATAAAATGATACAATATTAGATATGTGGCCAAAGATTTTACTTAGAAAGTAGACATTGATTATAAAGAGATATTTGTAACTTATCTCTTAAAATGGCTAATTTAAAATCATTATGGCATTAGTAGCTTGCAATAAATATATATGAAAATTAATTTTCTAAAAGAAAGTTTAGATGAACAATTTTGTATAAACCAACCTAAAAGTTTCTCTATTGAGGAAAATGAAAATGTGACTTGCAAACTTAAGAAATCAATTTATGGAGTTAAACAAGCTTTCTAAAAATTATAGCTTAAGTTTTATGATACTATTTTTCTTTTAGATTTAAAGAAAATATTTTTTATTAGTACACATATCCAAAGGTCAGTGGGAGTAAATTTATATTTATGATTTTGTATGTTGATGATATTTTGCTTGTCAATAATGTACGTAATTTATTGCATGAATTAAGAAGTTTTTCTTTAAAAAATTTTGAAATGAAATATATTACTAAGACAATTTATGTGATAGAAATTAAAATATTTCTAAATGAATCACATGAATTGTTGAGATTGTCTCAGAAGGTATATATTAAAAGTTTTATAGAGATTTTGTATGAAAGAATATTTCACATAAAGTTATTCATATTCCAAAAGGAAATAAATCTAGTTTGATGCAAATTTTTTTATAAAATCAAAATGGAAACGATTCTTTACACATTTATTGTAAAAAATTTAATTAAATAAGGACGTGATAAGGTAATCGTAAGAAATAAATGATTATTTGCACACATTTATGAGGTCTGATAATCATGAATTGATTGACTACTTAGATTCAGACTTTGAAGGATGCATTGATAATAAAAAGTTCACTTTTAATTATTTATTCTTATTATGTGAAGAAGAAATATCATGAAAAGTGTAAAATAAATTATAATAAATATTTCCTGTGAAAGTTGAATTTATGGTGTACTTTGAAACCATAATTCATGAATTATTATTATGAAACTTTATCTCAAAACTTGGGATCGTCAGTTGATTAGCTTTAACATGGATTATGACCTTTAAACATGAATCTTATGAACTATTTTTTTGGGGGGGGGGGGTGGGTTGAAAACTAATTTATATAGGGGAATTTCTCATAATAAAACTTTAAGCACAAAATTTTTTACTTAAAAGTTCAACACATATCATTATTATTAAAATATTAAATTTTAAAATAATATAACTTTTGATTTAAATGTCGATTTTTAATAAAATTAATATTTTTAAATCCATCTCATCAAGATCTATTAAATAAGATATTATAAAATTCTTAAAAAAAATAAAAATAAATTATTATCGTCGAAATTGATGTAAAAATAATATGTTACTATGTTTGACAGTAATATATTACTCTAATAATTTTGTCCAAGAAAAAAAAAGATATTTTACTTTGTTTTTACTCAATTATGCACCTTCTCCTTAGGGGTTTTTTGAAACAAAATGAATTAGATTGTCCTTTTCACCAAATAAGGATCCAATGGAAATGTTTTAGCTAAATTTCTCATTTATATATTTAAGTTTTTAGAAATGTTAATTTTACTTTTATTCACTAAATTTTGGTGATTTTGTTCAGGGATTAATTGGTGAAAATTTTAAGGTTATAGGGTAAATTACACTTATCTCCCTTGATATTTCTTATAATTATAGGGACTTTTCCTATAATTTTAATAATTACACTAACTTTCCTTACTTTTGAAACTATTATTACCCTTCGTTAGTCTATTTAACAAAATTTGCCAATGTCAAGCCGATATCATACCAATAATGACGAAATTACCCTTTAGATGTCTTATCTATTCAAATGAGTAATTTTTACCCACATCTCCTGAGGTTTATATATATATTATCAAAGGCCATATATATTTTGACATTATGTAATAAAATTCTTAAAATTCATGTAATATTAAATAAAGCTTCTAAATTATTAAAATATTATTAAATCATTTAATGTAAAAAAAATAAAAAATAAACACACACACACTTAATTTTTATTGATAAAATACTTAAAAATAAACAATCTCTTTAAAATTAATATTAGATAACATCCTAATAATTTAATATAAGACTTATTCCACACTGCATAAACAACGTAAAATTTATCATTTTAAGTAATGCATTTATTATTTTAATTTTTTTAAAAGTTAAAATAAATGGATTTATTTTTTTCGAACAATTTGAATTACTTATTTGTTCATATGTACAAACATTATTATTTTATCTTTTCTCAATCATATATCATTCTCAAATTTTAATTTTTATCTTTGGGTCATTAAATTTCTAGTTGATGCATATTTAAAAAAAATGTTAATATTTTTACATGATTAAAAAATTAAAAAATAAATATAGAAGTAAAAAAAAAAAAACATAATCACCTCACAATAAATTAAAATTAGTTAATAGGGAATGAAAGATCATGGAATCTTAGAATTAATTTCTCACCTTCATTAATGGTTAAATTTTATTTTATTTTTTCTATAAAAGTTCAAAAACTTGTGGAAAAAAATAGTGTCAAGAAATTACATTTATATTTTTGAAAAAATTATGAAAAATAAATAATAATTTCATATATATTTAATATGATAAATTAAATTTGTATTTGAGGTTAAGATTAGTGTTGACAACCTCAGAGAGGTAAGATTTTTTTTTTTTACTTCTATATTTATATTTTTAATTTTTTATTTTTTTGGTCATGTAAGAAATATTAATTTAAGTTTTCTTTTTAAATATGCATCAACTAGAAGTTTAATGGCGTAAAGATAAAAATTAAAATTTGAGAATAATATTGAGAAAATATAAAATAATAATTTGATTAGATAAGAAAAAATCAGTAATGCAAATTGTGAGAAAAAATAAATGTATTTATTTCAACTTTAAGAAAAATTAAATAATAAATCAATTACTTACAATGATAAATTTTATGTTATTATGTAATAGGTCTTACATTAAATTATTAGAATGTTATCTAACATTAATTTTAGAGACAAAAAAAATCTGGAATTGATCAATTTTAAAGCTTCGCTACCAGAGGATTCTGTTAATACATTGTAGTTTTGGTGTAAGCTGGAAAAAAAAAAAAAAATTAATCCATTTGTTTCAACTTAAAAAAAAAAGAAAAAAGAAATTTAAATAAAAAATGCATTAATTAAAATTGATAAAATTTTCGTATATGGCATGAAATAAGTGTTATATGTATTATATTATTAGGATCTTATATTAAATTATTAATGTATTATGTTAAAATATGTATGGGTCTTTAATAATATATATGCAAATTAGGGGAGGTGAATGAAAAATTTCATTTAAATAGTTTCTTGGTTGATTTAATAGTTTTCATCTCCCGGTTCAATTCGACGGGGGTGATATGGTCATTTTGGATTGTTAATTAACGCCGTTTGTGTTAAATTAACTGAGTGGAAGAATCTTGATATTATCAGTAAAGGTAGAGGAGGTTTTTGAATTATTGAAACCATAAAAGAGATTTTTATATTTGTTAAAAACCTCAGGAGAGGTAAGTGTAATTTGCCTGAGGTTATATGTTATTTTGTTTAATGTTTAATTTTTTTTAGTGATACACGAATACATGCTGAAAAGTTGTTGGAAAGTCACCAACAAATGGCAGCCGATGATAGTAAGATGTATAGATAGGTGACATTAGAAATAGGCGAATAGAAAAGTGACATATATATAACTAGTCATATTTGAATATATAAGTAACATCTGAATAGTTGGATTGATAAATTTTGAATAATGGTAAATTTTGAATAATGGTAAATTTTGAATAAATATATGTCCTTTTGGACAAATCAAATTTGGCCTAAAAATTTTAAAAGTAGATCTATACTATTTTTTCCTTCTTCAATATTTGGAATCCAATAAAGAAAAGAAAATAAACCATAAAAAATTTTTTTTAAAAAAAATTTGTGTATTCACTCTCTTTTGTTTGATTAAACTAGAAAGAAAAAGGGAAAAAAAAAGTAATAATAATTTTTTGATATTTTGTTTGGATAAACTATGTAAAATAAAATTAAAAAAAAAAACAATTATTGTTTTACATTATCAAAATAAACTTTATATTTTTATTTATTTAGTATTTAAATGGTCAAATTTTATATTATAGAAATGTAGTAATCATTTATTTTTCTTTTTATTTTTGTCTCTCAATCTATCCACTTGGAGACATTTATCATTTTTTTTCCTTTTTTTTTTTTTTTTCTTCCTTTACTAATTCAAATAGGTTATTAAAATGAAAAAAAAAAAAAACACTCTTCAAGTCACGTAATGTAAACAAATTATAAATTTCAATTATTTAATCCTCTCTATCAAATTGAATAATCCATTTAATTGATAATGCCCCTATTAAAATGATTGACAAATATGCCTCATGTGTGTTATACAAACCACACATCAGTGACGTTTTTATGGACAAAATTAACAGCTCAACATGTTTAGATTTAAAATTATAAAATAAAAAAAGAAAGTATTGTTATTAATAGCACTTGCATGTTATTATTTTGTTTTTTTTTTTGGACTCCTACTAATTAGTTTTTTGGACTCCTTTGTCTTTCCCACCTTTGCTACCTTTGTATGATAGGGTTCAGGAAAGTTGTTAGAAAATTCGAAGATCTTCGAAAATTCTTGAAAAAAAATTCGAATTTTCTAGAAGATGATGAGAGGCTTAGATTTTTCAATAGTCTTAACTAAGAACACAAAAGCAAAGAGATGATGGAGATAAGAGATTGGGTGAAGAAGAAGGCAAAGGAGCTAGAGAGAGAATAATGGCAAAGCTCTCCCACGGATCTCCTACTTTCACTCTCAAAGTTGATAATGGAGAAGGGAAATTAGTTCTTTCCCAAGAGTTTTCTCTCAAAAATCCATCTCTTGTAAAGCTATGGGTGAGTGCTATTTATAGGCATCTCATGATGTAGGATGGAGCCCATGTGCAAGGCACATAAGGAATATTCTCTCTAACCACCTTGTCCGAGGAGGTGACCTCTCCGAGGATGAGGAAAACCCTCGAAGAGGAGGTCAACCTCTCGGCGAACCCTTCTTCTTAGCCACACCTAACCAATGATCCCCAATCATCCCACAGGGTCAGGGGTAGTCCTAGAGGACGCCCTGCCGCAGAAGGGTCAAGGATAGTTTAAGAGAACGCCTTGCCGCAAATATTGCCGAGTCTCAGGGACCCCTTAGATCGTGCCACATCGACCCAGGTATAGGCTAGTTTAACCGAAGAGTGAATTTATCTCCACTCGTCGTCCGCGGGATCGGGTCCTCTGTTCGGACTCCATTACGCCCATGGTTCTGGTACGTAGATCTCGGAAAGCTCCGAGTCCGCAAGTGTTCTGGAACTCATTAATGGAGCGGCTTCTAGATTGCATCTGAATTCGTTCGAAGTCAAGTGCTTCGGATCTCTAGGTTCGTAGATCCGAACCCTTTTGAGTCCGAGCTCGAGTAAGTCTCTAAGTTCGTGGATCCGAACCCTTTTGAGGCTTAGAGCGATTTAGCCCGTTTGATGGCGATAAATTTGGGCCCACCAACCTTGGACTATGGGGCCTAATTAATTTAGTGGGCTCAAATTAGCTCCTCTTACATTTGCCCCTTGCGTGTATGAGAAATTTTAGTTTTCTCGGACATGTATAATTTCACCTTTTTAGCCATGCTTCGCATTTCGTCTTTGGAAATATTTGGTCTTGACAGAGCCTATAGATAAAGTTGATGACTCATTGTAATTTATGAATAAAATTGACAAGTAAATTTTTTTTTTTTCGTGTTATTGATATTTTAGAACATTTGAGAAAATATACATGTATATTTTTACTCCAAGAAAAGAAGCAATAAAGCACTCATTTTTTTTTTATTCTTAAATAAAAAATGAAAGGATAAGACTCACACATTTTTTTCTTTCTTTTTTGGCAAGTCAGCAGAGCAGCCCATTACATGCATATATACACATTTAGAATATCCTGAGGGAATATTCAAAGGATAATGCTCCTTTTTTTCTATTTAAGGAAAGGGCCCAAAACCCTAAACCTCACAAACTTTTCTTTTCTTTTTGCTCAGCCGCCGAAATCACTCAACCTTCTTCTCATTTTCTTTTCTTTGAAACCCAGTGGCATACACTTTCTCTCTAACCTATCTTTTCTTCTTCTTGAATGAGGCCAACCCAGCTCATTTCTTCTTCAACAAACCAGACCTTCTTTTTACTCACGCCGACTGCCATCGCAACGCCATCCACCTAGCTCAGCTCCAACTTTCGCAGACGTCACGGCCCAGCCACTGACCTATCCCAGAGTCGTGACCCAGCCATCGACTTGTCCCAGTTTCAACCATTGCGGGCATCACGACCCAGATCCAAACACTCCGGAGCTCGCTGACCAGCATCGACGCCAACTCCTCAGTGACGTTACAGTCGTTTCTGGCCTTCGACTGCTGAGCTCGACCACTGTCGGCTTCTCTCTGCTGCGACTTTGCCTCTTGCTTCGGTTGTCCAGTGCCACCCATACATGTCGCCCACTCAATGCGTCGTGTGTGGTCTTGCCTAGCGCGGTCTCGACAATATCCTTTCAGGGTTCAGACCATCCAGGTCTCAGTGTTGCTTGCACACCCATTGAAATCCACCACCGCTGGTTCCTGTCGTGACCAACCGACGTCGACTACATCGCCGATTCAATGCCGTGTAAGTTTGCCCAGCCACTCTGCCACCTGTTTGCACCATAGCTCTAGGCACTACCGACAATGCGGCCCGAGCTGTTGTTACTGCGCACCAACGCCGGCACAGCTCGCCATTGATTCCCGTGGCCACTGGTTTTCTTTCTCACCTTTGCATTTGGTAGGCATTTCGAATATATATTGATTATTATATATATATATATTTTTTTAGATCTCGGACTACCCAGATCTTAGTTCTGCTTGCACACGACTACATCACTGTGGCCCAAGCTGCCATCGGTCTCTCGCTGCTCCACCTCCAATCACTGTTGGCTTCTCTCTGCTAGAACTCCGCCGTCGGCTTCAACTGTTCCAACGTAGACCACACACGTTGCCTACTCAACGTAACGTGCGTGGTTACCGACTTCTCTGTGGCACCACTCTTGCTTCCGGTTTCGACTATCCAGCGCCGACCACTCAACTCGCGTGGTTTGTTCGTTTCACACCCAGCTCTTGCACGTAATTGATTATTGACCACGCCACCTACTCAACGCGGCATCGGTCTACCTATATTCTTTCTCGCCCGCTGCCCATGCTATTATTGATTTACTCTGGCTATCCTCGGTACTGGTTCCACCTATTCGTGGCCTATTTTCTGCTTCCTATATTGACTCTAACTCAGCCGTGCTCTTCCTCCGTTGGCATAAATCTGTGAGTAAGCCCTCTGAATTTTTTTATTTTGGTGGAAGCTCCTGTGTTAAAAAAAAAAAAAACCTTTGTAGAGTCTCTAATTTCATTGATTTTTTTGTAGCCTAAGAGCTTTAATCCACTGGTCCTTAACATTAATGCCTGTGATTTTAAATTCCATTGCTGCTGGGATTTCTAAAACTTGAGATCACAAGTCCATGGGTAAATACTTCAAACCCACTATCTTGAACTCTACATCTGAAATATGTATATATATTGAATCTTGATTTGCTGCTTGCTACTCATTGCTTTTCTTTGAGAAAGAAAAATAAAATTCTGCTAAATCCTTGTTAATTACTTGGCCATTGAGAGAAAAGAAGTGCTCTGAAATTGCATTTTGCTAATTTTGCTTTACTGAGGTAGTTGAATCACCAATTTTGAACATAATATATCTTATGACAATGCTTGATAAAAATGTATTTTGAATCCTCACTTGGAATACGAAACTCCAATGATGTTGAGACTTGTTAAATCCGAGAATGACGAAATTTTACTGCTCACTTATGTGTCTGAACCACTACTACTAGATCTTGAACTCATAATCTGAACTTTGTAGCTTTTGTTGTTGATATATATATATATATATATATTTTTATACCACTCCATGTTGATAATATCGAAAAGAGTAGAGTAAGCAAAGATGTCATTGTTGTTGATGCCCGATGGAGTGATTTCAGTGATGAAACTCATAATGTTGAACATAAATTTTGTTATCGAGCAGTTGATCATTGTGGTTTCGGTGAAGATAATGCCATATTCAAACCATATATATTTGACGAACAATACTCCGACACTTTGAACTTTGTGAACACTTTCCTTGTGGGAATCAAAAGCCATAGCATAGAATAGGGCTATATATTGTTGTTCGTTGATCTTGTGAATACCCGAGAAAAATGAATTGCTGATGACGTCCGAGGTTGAATTTGTTGATAAACCCATCATGTTGCATGTAAATCTTATTATTAAATGAACTGATTGTTACAACCCCTCAGAATAGTAGACATCGTGCCTAAATTTTTGGTGTAAAAAATACCTCTTAGAATTTGTTGAATTCATGGATTCTTTGAAAAATGAATAGTTGATGCCGAAATTTCATTTGAATTCCTACAAATTTGTATTGCTTCAATGCTGATATTTTTTAAACTTTGACACGGTCGACTCCTTGTTAGTTATACTTGTTATTTCAATTATATATCTTCTCGAAAGAAATCTGTTGTCCCGATGGTCATCAGAACCGGCTCTCATGAAAGAGAAGGATGTACCTCCGGCATCTGAGTGGAGGAAATCTCTTTATTTTGGTCGGAAGGACCCGTTCTAGCGAGTGGCTACCTCCACCACTTCTCTTCTGTCTCCGAAGGGGGCTCCATTATGTCTCTCTGAGGATACTGACTCCAGTCATGAGGTCCTCATTTCCACTTCTTCGGTGCTATGCTTTAGGGTTGAGCGAGGGGACTTTCCATACTGCTATCCCCAGTTCAAGGCCTTCTCAAACCCTCCTTTTGGTTGGCAGGAGTGGGTCGATGATGTCCTCTCGGATAGGAGCCTCTGTCAACGGTTTCAGGAGGCTCGACTATTGGTCTCGGTGAAAATATCTCGATCCCTATCCATCCGCCGCAACAATGCTAGCCTTGAAGCCATGGCTCTTCGGTAGAGCACCGAGACACACACTTTAATACTTGGCCAGCACGAGATAGGGCCCACCCTCGAGGATGTGTTCATGTTGCTGTGTTTGGAAGTGACCGGCCCTGATGCCTTTTACCCTGAGCGGACACCCTCCGAGGATGATTCTTTGATCCAATCTCTAAAGCTAAATCTTCAAGCTTGTGGTCGGTGTAGTTCCATATTTGATGGTTCAGCAAGGAGGACCAATCGAGTGAGGACGGACCGTGCCTCCTACACCGCATGGATCCGCCACTTCTTCAGAGATCTTCAGCCCTTAGCTAAAGATGTTGACTTTGATTCTCGGGAGTATGAGGTTGGCCCAATGTATGGCTTTAGGCTCTATTTCTTGGGATTTTTGGCTTGCTTCCTTTCATTCTTCATTCTTCCAAGCACACCTCCGGATTCTCTCAATCCTTTTGTCTTGCCCTTGGTAGTTAGGCTCTTCAGAGGGGATCAGATTCCTTTGGCTCCGCTATTTCTTGGGAATCTTTATTACCGGCTGGATCTACTACATCGAGACATGGTTCGTTCCGTGGGTCGATATGAGCCTGTCTCTTTCATCCACAGCCAGTTCCTGCTTTGTTTTTTCTTCGTAAGGTTCCCAAAGTTTGCCCCTACTCCGATTGTATTTGCGGCAGAGGTTCTTCAGGAGATAGTGGATAAAGATGGTATCCCCGTGCTCGGTACTGACGGGTCTCGCACATTTGAGAAAGCGAAATCTTGCCAGCTGTTGATCACACATTAGTCACGTGTCATTTCCATCTTATCCTTGAATACTTTGGTATATGATCCCCAGTGCTTTGTGGCACGCCCTTATGTATGCCCACCGGTGGGTGTGGAAACACCGCTTATCTATCATGGTTCTTCCCGGCTGGTGTCTTTTCCCTTGCCGAAGAGTATGTCTGCATACCTTGTTGATATGCTGATGATAGTTCGTCCGAGTTCGTTACCGGTATGGCATGAGGAGGGCGTTGATAGCATCGTCTACAGACCTGACAGAGTAGCATGCCAGTTCAGGTTTGACCAGTGTGCCCCGGGGCCAGCACCTCCTTTATTATCTTTTTTGGAGAGCTACGGGCACTTTACTCGTGAACTCGTACACACCATACTTCCTATATCCGGCTCTTTGATGATGCCAGGCTTGAGCCGAGTAGGGGGTTTCACCCCCTCGTTCAGGAGATATTAGCAGAAGAATATTGGTGCATTTATTGAGTTTGTCTAGAGCAGACCGACCATATGTTTGCCTCTGCCAATTTATAAGAAAGACTCTTCTCTTTGGCTGCCTGAGAGCCGGAAATCTGACCATATGTATTAGAGTTTCTTCACTTCATCTGCTCCAAATGACCCTCCGGCTGGGGTGTCTGCTTCTAGCTTGGCAATCACTTCTCCAGAGCCAGTCCCTTTGAATAAGGCCTCTAGTCCTCGGATGACCTGCCTTAAGAAGATGGCCCACAAGAGGGCTTCTGATGCCAGTCCTTCCACTCCTTGCCTTTCCAAAAGGCTCCATCAGGTACCAAATTTTTTTTTTGATTTGAAGTTACTTTTCTTCTTACGACTATACCTTCTTAAATGAACACTTTTTATTTTCCCCTGTTGCATAGGACCCTACGGTTGCTGATGTTCTTAGTACTGTGGCTACTGGCCATGCTGCCTCCACCAGGCCCACCAGGCCGGACTCAGACCTAGACGACACCCTCCATTTGTCTGCGAGACTTGTGAAGATGTGCACTCCTCATATAGCAGTTATAGATGATGATGATGAGACTGAGTTTTCTGATCATTTTTGTGACCTTGTCCTACGTATGTGTCGTGACTGAGGATGCCTCTCCATTGGTCAGATGTTCCCCTCATCACTCAGTTCCAGAGGAGGAGCGCTATCTTGGTGATGAGGTTATCGGGGCTCACTGTTCTGATGTTGAGATTATTGATAACCGTGACTCTGATGCTGAGATTGTTGAAAGGACTGGTGCCACATAAATTGATGCCATAGGCCATGCTTCTGGAAGCAATGTAGAGATGAGGTGCGCCTCTGGGAATAGTGTGGAGGTGGATGTGCTAGAAGTCTCTAAGACTCGCTTTGGTACTTATGGTGATTCTCATTCTCCAGGCTTCCTTCCTTCTTTAGGAATGACTGCTACTATTCTGGCTTCATTAGATGTTGAGATCGATTAGGTGCCCCTTGTATGGCCAAGTGACTTTGTTGATTCTAGGAGCCCTTCAGTTGCCCCGGCTTTGCATAATGATTCTCCCTCAGGTAATCTTTCTTTCTGAAGTTTGTCATGTACTTCTGTCTGTGAGAAATTTTTTTTTTTTTACTCAAATGGCTTTACTATTCCTTGCCTCTAATAAGACTTCTTTGTTTTTTCTTCAGTGTTGGCCGCTACTGGTGTCTTGCCTTCACCTGCCTCGGACTCTGCTCCGATTCTCTTTGTGACTCCTCATGGTTCTCCTTCTCAAGGGGAGACACCTGCCTTTGAGACGACTGCTAGAGGCTCTTCATCGCAACTGCCTTTGAATGTTTTGGATCTGAATCTTAGTGATTTCCACTTTGATAGTGATACTTTTGGTCTTTCTCGTTATCGATCCGCATTCTCAGGCTCAGGACCTCTGCCGGAAGTTACCCCTCCGGGTGGTTCATCTAACCCTATAGACATTGGGGAGATTCCTGAGACTAGTACCTTTCCGCCCCAGTTCCTCCTTCGGCTTCTGGCAAAGTATCATTTCTCTATTATTAGGTAGCTCTTGAGTTTGCTTCAATTCTACAGCTTGTGCATTCGAGTTACCCTGAGACCTTTGCTTCATTTGCTTGCCAATGTCCACTCATTCAGACTGCTTTTCTTGAGTCCTTTGCCATTATCCTATATAGCTTGGACAGGCAACGGCTGTGTGACCTTAATGGGAAAGTAGTTGAGACAGCGTACCAGGGGATCTCTAACATGGAATGTCACCAAGTGGATTTGTCATGGCTTCGGACGCGCTTAGATATAGCTTCGAATGCCAGTCGTCGGGTGGAAGTTTTGTCTGTGCTTGCCTCTTATCGAACTTTTATAGATGAGACAAATGCAACTCTTCGTGAACTTGAGTCGGGCTATGCTCGGGCCTTGGAGACGTTAGAGGCACACTCTGCTGTTTGTCCTCAGGATGTAAATGTGACAGGCAGCTTCTTCGAGGGTGTTTTTAGGAGAGATTGAGTTTTTTTTTTTTTTTTTTTTTTTTTTTTTTTTTTTTTTTGTATTACTTTCTTGCCCCTTTCGATAAAAATGTTTTATCTAGGACAATGCAATGAAATGACAAAATCTTTGCTGTTTGGAGATTTTTGCATTGTTTTCTCATTCTACTTGATAAAACATTTATTTCGAATGATACAACGGAAAGAACAATCATATGCACATGTTTATAAAAGCTAAAATATTTTCATTAATTCTTCAACTTTCTTGACAAAAGTATAATATATTCACTACAAGTGATGGGATAAACATACACCATAAAGAAAACCAGCTTCTTTATAACGTAAGGGAAATACAACTTTTAGACAAAGTAAGAAAATGAAAATGAAATTCAACATAGATGAGTCTATCTACGGGTAATAACGCTTGATAAACTTTGCATTGAGCGGGCCAGTTCAGAAGCCATTTTCAACCCTTACAAGCTTGTAGTACCCGCTTGAGCTTGCTTGAACCACCCTGTAGAGCCCTTCCCATTTTAGAGAAAACTTAGGCAAGGGTTGTCCTCGCATGATTGGGTCAACAATCTTCTATACTAGATCACCTTCTTCGAACTTTCTTGGCACCACAGTCTGATTATAGGCTCGGGTGATGGACTCATGATACATTTCCTTGACTTTTGCGGCTCTGTCATGCTTTTCCTTTAATGCTTCCAATCTGGTGGTTCGAGGCTCCAGTACCATCCCCGAGGCGAGAGCCATCCGAGCAGATGGTGTTTCCAACTCTATAGGTAACACTGCCTCGGACCCATACACAAAGGAGTAAGGAGTTGCTTGAGTTGGCTTTCTTTTTGAAGTGCGATACGCCCATAAGGCAACTATCAACTGTTTGGACCAAGTCTCACCAAATTCATCCATCATCTGCTCAGAATCCTTATCAGTGTCTTGTTTATGGCCTCCGCTTGCCCGTTCCTTTTTGGATAGTAGGGTGTGGATTTGTGATGCTTCACTTGGTAAGTCTCTAGGAGGCTCTTCACATATTTGTTTAAGAAGGGTGTGTCGTTGTCTGAGAGGATGGTGTTCGGCACTCCGAACCGACAAATGATATTTTCCTTGACGAAGTTTGCAACTGCAGGCCCCGTAGCGTTCTTTAGAGGGATTGCTTCGACCCACTTTGTGCTTAATTCCGTTGTTATGAGAATCCACTTGTACCCTTTGGAAGGTGTGGAGATGGGCCCTATCAGATCAAAAGCCCAGGTATGGAATGGCCATGGCGTTCGGATGCTATGCAGGTCTACGGCTGGAGCATGGAATAAATTTCTAGGTTTCTGACAAGTCTGGCACCTCTTCACGTGATACGACGCATCTGACTCCATGGTCGGCCAATAATACCCAAGGTGTATAAGTTGCTCGAACAGTCGAGCCCCTCATTGATGCTCAATTTTGTGGGCTCTTCCGAGGACTAGATTCGGCTCCTCCTTGGAGAGACACCTCAGGGGAGTGCCCTCAATGCTTCTTCTGTGAAGCTTATTCTGATCAAGAAAGTACTGCCTCGCTCTCCTCTTGAGGTGTGCAATGTCCCTCGAGCTCTCAGGCAGTGTCCCCTCATTGAGATAGTTAATGTAGACTTGTCTCCAGTTAGGGGTATCAATTTCAAAGCAACCCTCATCCTCCCGGATGTATGACTGACACTTAGGACATTCTTTCTATAATTGATTTGAGGCCTTCTCCATCTCGGGCCAATAATAGCCTTGTCTTTGGATCCTTCTGTACAGACTGATATCCCCATCCCCACAGGACTTTTCATGGATCTGTTGTAATCAGAAACTTGCTTCTTGTTGGCCAACACACCGGGCTAGGAATCCAGTACCTCCTTGGAAGTAAAGTTCACCTTGAATAATTATGAATTGGGCAAGCTTGGCCATAGTCAATTTTTCAACTTTGCTTCTGAGTTGTTTGAGGACTTCTCCTCTCCAGTCCTCCGGAAGGTCTTTGTCTTCTGGTATTATTGAAGGCTCTGTTCTCTTCTTGATAATAATTGTCGTCCCCTCCTCCAGAATATCAACTCTTGCCCCTAATGTTGCGAGGGCATCTGAAAACTTGTTGTCGGAGTGAGGCACATGCTCTATTTCGACCTTCTGAAATTTGTCAAAAAGCCTTTGGACTGTTGTTCGATATGTGGCCAAGGTAGGCTTATTTAAGACGAACTGTCCTGAAACTTGCTTCACTATTAGCTTTGAGTCCCCCCCGAATCTAAATCTTCTTGATACTGTGCATCTCAGCTGTTATCAAACCTAAAATAAAAGCCTCATACTCGGCTTCATTATTCGAACAATGGAAATCCAGTTTATAAGACAAATATAACTTTTCCCCACTTTTGCTTGTAAGGACTATCCTGGTTCCTCCTTTTTCTCTGGCTGCTGCTTCGTCAAAGCTTAATGTCCAAAAGCTTTCCTTGGAAGCCATAGCTACATGCACTTCTCCTTTTAATTCTTCATTCACTGGTTCATAGTCACCACTTGGAAATTGGGCAAGGAGATCGGCTAAGGCTTGGCTTTTGATTGCCTTAGGAGCTACATATGTGATCTCGAATTCACCCAGTGCTAACAACCATCTTGCCACCTTCCCGGTTAGAGCAGGCTTGCTGAGGAGGTATTGGAGTGTATCACTTCTAGTAACAATCTGAATCTGATGTGCTAAGAAGTAATGTCTGAACTTTTGGGTGGTGAATACCAAAGCCAAACAATGTCTCTCTACCGGAGTATATCGAACTTCTGCTCCTCGAATCTTCCGGCTGATGTAATACACCGGGCGTTCTGCTCTATCTACATGTTGGACCAATAATGCCCCTATGGACTTGGGGGTTGAAGTTAGGTACAACATTAAAAGCACCCCGGGCTACGGGGCTATCATGGTCTGAGGAGAGGTCAAGGCCGCCTTGATTCTCTCAAAGGCCTTTTGGTGCTCTTGGTTCCACTCGAACTGGGCATCTCCTTTTAATAACGAGTCGAAAGGGGCAAAGATCTCTGCAAGTGCTGGGATAAACCTCCGAATATAAGACACCTTCCCGATGAACTTCTTTAACTCCTTCTGACAATGTGGGGAAGGCATTACTCTGATAGATTTGACCTTGTCTTCATTTGCCTCGATACCATGCCTATGTACAAGAAACCTGAGAAACTTCCCAGCCGTCATCCCGAAAGCACATTTGAGAGGATTCATCCTCATTTCGAATTTCTGGCACCTTTTGAATACTTTCTCAAGGTCTCGGAGATGGTCCTCTTCTTTCTTGGATTTCACCACTAGATCATTGTAGACGTCCTCGAACATCCCGGGAGGGAATATCCCGTTTTGTTCATTGGGCTCACTACAGTTCAGGACTCAATGTCACAGTTCTGTATCTAATCTCGCAGAGTGCAATGCAAGACCGATGAATCATCAAAGAGTCCAAATCCGGCAAATCATTTTTGAAAAATAGATTTTTAGAAAGAAGTGCCAAACATGGACTGCTTTGTCAGATACAGAGTCGTCACATAAATATTTATTTTGGGGGTAATTTAGGAAACCCGGACTCGTTGCCTAAGGCCACGTGTCCATCATCACCAAAGTTGCCTCGGCTCGGGAACTTAGGTACGATTGGAGAACGTCACTTCGTGAGCACCCCCGCTCGTCCAATCAAAGATCGGCCTCTACTAACCATGATATCGAGTTTTGAAAACATTATGTGCTCTTATTCCGGTTATTAGCCTAAAATTGCTATGTGATGTGCACAACACACAAGTATAGACTAGATCGCCTAATTTGGAACAAAGCATTACATATCCGTTTGTTTGGAAAAATGGTTTGAGTTTTGCTACTCGCAAGTAGGCTAAAATACGAATTTCAATGAATTGTCCCAATTCAAGCAATCCAACCTTCACCCACAGGCATTCAGGCAGTTATATCACATACGCAAATAGCCTCATGGTAAGCATGCTGTCATGGCAACACTCACACACATGCAAGGATGCTAAAGCATAAAAACTTATCTAGTACTCCGAGCCAAAACAAAAGCTAGTTAGTAATCAAATGCATGATCCTAGCTCATGTTAAGATGGCTAATGCAACGCATGCAAAAATGCAACTAGAAATAGGCTCGGCTATTCTAAGATGACATATGAGATGCAACAGATAGCATGTATTTAACTTGGAATTGAAAATACAATGTAATTAGTATGATGCGCCGAGCCCGGTGCATGCAAGACAAATGAATGGATGCAAACATGCAAGCATAAGTATGCTAATTGAAACATGCCCTAATCTAACCATTGTAAGCTAGTAAATAAAAGGGAGAAAGACGTGGGGTTGGAAGACATGCACACACACACACACACACACTTATTACACAATTGCCCTCGCTCGGAGGGTCCGAAAGAATAATACAGGCCAAATGAATAATTAACTAATTACAAAAACTCTAATCAATTAACAAATTAATTGCAAAACAAAATCTAAGTATGAAAACTCAAAAGGCCACCGCAGCTAGGCCCTGGAATGATGGGATGATGCATACTCGGTTTGCCGCGCTCGAAAACTCGTTGCCATGCCACTTGTTGCCTCTGTTTGCACTGTTTCATGCCTCTGAAAGCTGCACAAATCCCAAGGTTGCTTCTGAACCACTCCCTGAGCATTATGGGATGCCACCGGCCAAGATAGAATAGTACCGGCCATGGAAATGTGGCCGTCGGCCAAAAATTGGACCACCGACAGCGATGGGCCATTTCTTCCTCGCAGAACACCGTTTCTTTGCAACAAAGGACATACAGTGCATGGCATAGAGTTTACAAGACAATGTATGCACAACCACCCTCCCTATCATGCTATGGACTCAAAGGAGTATGGCTCTTGACTCTCGGACCACCAATCACGCATTTCAATACATGATGGCCTGAGGACCCAAGTGTGCAATTTGATATCAAATGAAATGCACATAAACACATAAAGGACCTCAACCTCTATCATGGTTGATCAAGAGGCAAAGGATGCAAGCATGCAAGCAAAACTAATGCAACATGATCATGTTAAGGTAACAAGCATGTCAAATGCAATGCAACCTAGACAAGCATGCAACATGCAACATGGACATTCAAGCATGCAAGGCGAACAAGTGACAATATGTGAGGATAGGCAAGCATGTAACAACATGCAAGGGATGGTCTTACACTAACATGGGTAGCTCTCAAGCATGCCAAAATCAGTGGCCAACCATGTTGAAAACTAGGCACCAAAATGCACACAAGCATGCACAATGCAAGGGCTCAAGCCTAAGGCACAAAACTCAACTCTCCAAGAGCATGGCAAAGATGAAACAATGAACACAATGGCATATATTCCAGCTCTGAAATAGCATACAAAATGGTCCCGAAACATGCAAGTATGTCACACAATGCAAGTTAGAGGGCCCGGGTACCGAAACTAGTGAAGTGCGTTACTCTAGAGGTACCCAAAGCAATGCACCAATGGAAAAACCAACCCCAAATAGACCCTAGGCAGGTCTGAAACAGTGGGGAAATGGCCTAAAATGATGGCTCGGAATGCAAAGAAATGGAGCTCATTCAATGATCCGAAAATGAGGCATACAAGCCCGACTCTCAAACACATTTAAAGAGTACAAAACATGGCAATATGGCATTCAAACAAGCTCTGAAATATGATGTATAATGGACCCAAAACATGAACACACCCCAGTATATGCATGGAATGAACCTCAAAACTCAAAGTTAAGCATGGGTATTGAACTACAAGCATGCAAAACCAACATCATTCAACCATGAGACCCAAAAAAAGAGCTAGGGAAGTCCAAAATAAGCACAATATCAGTTTAAGGCATGGCCAAAAAGTGCTAAAATCAAGGGTCAACAAAGCATGCAAAGAAAGCTAGTGAACCATGATTTACACTACACGTATATGAAGCACATGAGGGCTCACCAAACCAGCCAAAAAAAGAAGCAAGGCATGTCAAATAAACCCCAAAAACCCACTGAAACAAAGTCCACACATGCTAGAATGGGGTGCTCCTTTGATAAGCTACAAGAGAGGTTACTCTACACATGCAACAAGGACAATTAACATGGCAAAACCAGCTCTGGAAATGACTTATGACAGCCCTAAAACCCACCAAAAAGGCCCTGAAATCAGTCTAGGAAGCATGCAATGAAAGGTCCCTTTGAAAGGCCTTGAGGAGGATTGCTCTACACATGCATGAGGGACATAAAATATGGCCAAAAGGGCTTTGGACAGAGTCAAGAAAGACCTCAAACTCACCAAATAGGGTCTGAAATGTGACTTTACAACATGCAAGTAGAAGCCCCTTTGGAAGGCCAAAAGGGCCAACAAACAAGACAAGGAGAGAGGGGGTCACCCCCCTCTGATTTTGGCTCTCAAAATAGTGTGTTAGCCACTGAAAATCCACTAGATTTCAGTGGCTAGAAGGCCAAACAAAGCATGAAACAAAGGCCTAGATGCAAGGCTTAAAACAAGATGCAAACAAGCATACAAAGGGGGTAGATGACCCCCAACAAAAAAATTCCCTTAATCAAACTTCAAGAGGGGATCAAAATAAGACTCTTTTCATTTTATGAAAAATCTCAAAAATACTTGCAAGCAAGGCTAAGATAGGAAGCAAAATAAGCCTACAAAGAAGGATGGAGCATACAAGGAGGTAGATGACCTCAAACAGAAAAGTGTCCTTAATAAAACTTCAAGAGGGGCTCAAAATAAGACACTTTTCAGTTTAAGACAGAACCCAAAAATGCTTGCAAATATGACTAAGCTATGAAGCAAGATAAGCCTTAAAAAGAGAGAAAGAAGTGTTACCCTTGTAGACCAACAAAGACCAGCAGCCTCTGGACCTAGAAACTCAACCCTTTAGCCTCTGAAAACACGCTTCAAGAACCTTAGAGTGATGGTGGAGGGGTTAGGCTAAGAGTTGTAGTCCAATGGGGCCAAGAACCTCACACTTTTGAGATAAAATGGAGGAGATATAGAGAGACAAAGAGGGATATATGTGTATATGCCCTAACCAAGTTCTGAACCTGGTATAAGGAGAGGGGAGCCTGCCTTTATAGAGCCAAGGCACTAAAGCTTCTCTTAGAAGTTTCAAACCAAGAGCAAAGATCCTCCATACACGTGTATGGAGGATCTAGTCTGTGCCATCCAGCTAGCACAGCTGGCATCCATTCAATCTGTAGAACACGCTGGAAGGCCGCCGACCAGTAAAATTGGTTGGTCGGCTACCATAAATGGTCGGCCTACTACTTATTTGGTCGGTCGGCACATTGTTTGGTCGGCCGGCAGGAAAAATCTGCTCTGCAGGTCCAACTTCAAACGGGCATAACTCCTTCATATGAACTCCTTTTCAGGTCATTATTGTGTCCAAATTGAAGCCCCGGAAGTAAGATTTCCAATGGCACCGGCCTTGCATCAAAATTCCAACTATGAAAAAAGTTATTCTTGTTTTGGTGAAGGTTGCTCAGTTTCGGTCCAACCGAGATGATGCCCAACTTCAACCAATCATATCTCCCCCATCCGGACTCGGCTTTAAGAGATTCTTGAATGAAAAATGAAGCCCCGGAAGTCTTCTTTCCAACGGTGGTAGCCTTATAGCTTAACTTCAAGTGCATAGTCAGATAAGCCTGATTTAGCAAGGACCGCTCGACTTTCTCTCTTAACGGTTCATACCCAACTTCGTCCTCAGCTAGGTTTCTTCTCTCTTCTCCTCTTTTCTTCAACTCCAAACCCCCGAACAAGGTGTTTTGAAAGATTTTTCAACGATTTCATCTCTCTTCCATTCATTTCTACTTTGTCCTTGCTCGGTTTATCAAAAAGCGTGTCATTTGACAAAATGTGAACCTCGGAACATTGTAGCAACTTTATTTCAAAAATGTTTTGAAAGAGAGGGTTTTACGGTCTAAAAACCATCCAAAATAGCTTTGGTCCAAAATGGGGTGTGAAGTTGAGATTTGTCTCTCTCCTTGCCGAAGAAATTGAATCTTTGCCTTGCACACCTTTCTCCACCAAGTAAACCATCAGTAATGTCCAAGTCTTGAGGGCGGTCAAAAATGGGTTGTCTACAGTTGCCCCTCTTTGACAGAGCTTGAAAGTCATGAAATGACGTGAGTGAATGTCAAAGCCCAGAGACGACCCATTTTTGACAAGGCCGAAGACTTAGACAAACAAACAAAATACCGATAAATAAATGGTTGCGCCCTCAGGCTGCCTACGTATCCCTTTGCAAGGAATCAAACCAGCATAGTTCAGGGGCAGGATGCAAATGATATGCAGGAAGACTTTGATAATTGGACTTATACGCTACGCGAAGCCGGTTTGAAAATTGGACTTATACGCTGCGCGAAGCCGGTTTGATAATTCAGGATTTATGCAATGCAATATAATGAAACAATGCAAATGATATGCAATGTAATTGAATCATGATCAAACCACAAGCAGTTATAAAACCACACAAATATCATAAAGGGATGGAGATGTAAAATCAAACTACTTTTAACATAGAAATGGTGTCGTCACCCTCAAACGACAATTCCTTCAGTGGAATAGGCGCATACACAAAATCTCATAACTATGTGTTTCGTAGAGAGACCACAGAATACAAGTAATTGGGTGGCATGATATATAAGGAATGATCTGCTGAGGAAAGATCGTGATCCTAAATACTGGATGCAACAAACTAAAATACGATGCAATGGATGCAACGGATGAAGTGAATAAGGCACGCGACCAAAACATATCTTGCCTAGGAAAGGCATGGACACAAACAAATCACGTTTAACACGGAAACGGTGCCATCACCCTCAACACTAGGTGCGTACACATAATATCATAACCGTGCTTTTACGCGAAAAGTATGGGCACATACCAGACCAAGCTCAACATGGAAAGACGTAAGCCATAGATGGGTAATGCAGTAAATGCATGCAAACTACAATGCAATATATACAATGAATGCATGTAATGTATGCTATGTACAATGCAATAGATATACTAGATGATGCAATAGTTAGGAAGTGAAGGTATCTTACAGGGGCAATTGGCAATGACCTACCTCACGCTGTTGGGGATCTTTCGCTTCTTCTTGGTTGAACCATAGGTACTACTTTTCTCCTTGACTATGGTTGCAACTTTCCCTATTCTCCAACAGGGTGACAGACTAGGTTGATTCAGTATCCAGAATTGAGGCGCATACACATGCTATCTCAATCTATGGGGCTGCCATACAGATTTCAAGCCGAGGATATACCCCTGGGTATTTGAACCAGACTTTGGTCTCGGAAATCCCGAACCTTTGCGTTCTAGGCATGAGCCATTCGAACTCTAGTTTCTACCGTCTCAGTTGGTCTCCTAGGAACTCACCGCAAACATAGGCAGGTGGCTATACCAGACCACCAGAAGTCGTTCGGGCACGACAAACACCAAAGGAATTGCACCTTTAGAGGATTTAAGGTCTCCTAGACCAGAGAGTGCACAAGACAGTGCAAGTGGAGATGCAGGATTTAAGGTCTCCTAGACCAGAGGATTTAAGGTCTCTCAGACCAGGTGAGTGCACAAGATAGTGCGAGCTAAAGGTGAATGCAAACGGGAAAATACTCCAACCATGCTGGAATCATGAGAGGAGGAAAAACAAACAATCAGGTGCGCATACGACGCAACCTAAGTCAAATTCTAAACACGCTGAAATCGTGTGAGGAAGGGGACGCTCAAATCATACTGAAATTGTGAAAGGAGGTCCAAGACAAACCGCCCAGGTGTGTACCAAACATCAACTGAGATGAATTCCAAACACGTTGAAATTGTGTGAGGAAAAGGCCACTCAAACCACGCTGAAATCGTGAGAGGAGGTCCAACAATCCGCCCAGCGTGTCTACAATGCGACTTGGGATAAATTCCAAACACGCTGAAATCGCGTAAGGAACGGGACACTCAAACCACGCTGAAATCGTGAGATGAGGTCCAACAATCCGCCCAACGCGTCTACAACGCGACTTCAGATAAATTCCAAACACGCTGAAATCGCGTAAGGAACGGGACACTCAAACAACGCTGAAATCGTGAGAGGAGGTCCAACAATCTACCCAGCGCGTCTACAACACGACTTGGGATAAATTCCAAATACGCCGAAATCGCGTAAGGAATGGAACACTCAAACCACGTTGAAATCGTGAGAGGAGGTCCAACAATCTGCCTAGCGCGTCTACAATGCGACTTGGGATAAATTCCAAACACGCCGAAATCGCGTAAGGAACGAGACACTCAAACCACGCTGAAATCGTGAGAGGAGGTCCAACAATCTGCCCAGCACGTCTACAACTCGACTTGGGATAAATTCCAAACACGCTGAAATCGCGAAAGGAACGGGACACTCAAACCACGTTGAAATCGTGAGAGGAGGTCCAACAAACTATCAGGTGCGTGCCCAGCGCAACCTGTGAAAGTCCCGGAGGACAACGATCCCAAACGCTGCTCAACGTAAAAGGATAAACGATAGAAGATAACACAAAATGCAAATAAATGCCAGTAAGGTGTGCATGACAACACAAGTGGAAGAGTGCATAACAATGAGGGTGGAAGGGTGCATAACTTTGAAGCAGGCTTGATCTTGTGCTTGAGGTAGAGGCACATTCATACTTCGGAGCATTGACAAGGCTTGACAAGGTACATCCGGAATACAATCACGGAATTTTCTGAAGTTGAAGCACACTCAGATGCTTCGATTTTCGCTATTTTTTCTTTTGCTTTGTAGTCCGGAACCAATATAGCTTCAGATAGGTCCTGGTTCTACTGTTCTCACATGACCTGGGTTGAACCCTGCAGTTTATGAAAGAACCAAACCTGTTTTGCACAAATGTGGAGAATGGCACAGCACTCTGAGCACAAAACGATTATTTTTGAAAATGAGAGTGAGAATAAGTTTTCAACTGGGTATTGAGTCTACGACTGGACACAACGCATCACGACTCAACAAAGGAAAACAAAAGGCACACAACCTAAACACATCTATAGACACCCGAAACAACTCAAAACAAGAATCGAGACAAACAAAATGACTGACACAACACACAGACGTGTTCCAATGGCAAGAGACCTTTCAGTGCACGAGGAGCCAATTTCTCCGGGTATTGTTTCCCACTCTCTTCTCATTTGTGATTCTCACATCACTCGGTCCTTAGGCTCAGTTTTTCACTCAAAACCCTTTTGCTCACTTTTCTCTCAACTTACATCTCTCTATTCTTTAATCTCTCATTTTGTATCCCTCCCCTAGGTGGTTGATGGATAAACAAGAGGTTGTGGGTTCATGCCCAACACTGTTAGCTTACAGCTATTTCCTCTGGTGACGTTTAGTCAATGCCCCAGATGAGGGAGTGGAGTACCTTGATCCATTCCAATTCGTGCTTCGCACTTGGTTTGATACGTCGTTGCTTGGAGAATGAGAGCTTTCAGCCCTTTAGTTGTTAGCTTCAGTTGTGCCCTCTTTGGCAGGTAGAGTGCCTTTCTAGCAAGTATGTTGACGACGGAGGAAAGACAGGAAGCCTGACTCAACTGTGCCCCTAGTTCATCATTTTAACCATTTTTTTTTTGTTTTGGTTTTCTACTAAAACAATTTTGACCAAAATGAGAATTAGATTAACACACTTGTTCAATTTTTGATTTGAAATCATGCAAGTCAGGCTATGAGCACTGAAAATTTTTCTTTTTGGGTCTAAGAAAATGGTCCAGTTTTGGAAAATGAAATAATTTTCGGGAAAATGAAATAATTTTCGAGAAAATGGTCAACCTCAGTAAAAATTCTCAAAAACTATTTTTGCAAACGGTCAACGCTCAACGAGTGCAGAACTTACTCTTGAGATGTACAACCTCGGATCGGAGGCAATTGAAAATTGCCCCTTGTCGGTTACTGAAAGTTGCCCCTTGTTTGAATGGCACCGCAGCACAATGCATGGCAACGGAAAGTTGCCCCTTGTCTGAATGACACCGCAGCGCATTGTAATTAGTGCTCAGAATGACGATCATAACCGAATTCTCAGATATAGAAAATGCAAGGATGATCAAAACCATTACATGGACACAATCGAATTGAAAGTGTTTGTGGCTGGACTTCTGAGTGAAGTTGCCTACGTATCCCACAGATAGGAATCAAGCCTTACGTAGTTCGGGCTAAGGTACACTCGGGTATTAACATCTCCTTTTGCGTTCTAACTTTTGCCAAGGCTGCCCTTCTGGGTTTTCGACCTTGCGAGCTCTGTTATTCTTTTCATTTCTTTTTTTTTTTTTTTTTCTAACTTTTGCCTGGGTCGTCCTTCCGGGTTTTCGACCTAGTGAGCCTTTCAAGGGTAAAAGTGTAGCCTTGTCCATGTCAAATGGTTTTGAGATCCTGAAGTCATCTGAATCCAGAAGAATGGCTGCTGTTCGCTGACGATATAGGAGTCCATCCAATGGGGTTTGAATCGCCCCCAGTGTTGCGGATAGGAACTCAGTTGTCCTTCAGCAATACTTTCTTCTTTCCTCCCTTCTGGGATTTGGCATCCTTGCTGATCTTCATTTTTGACTCTTCGAGCACATTTGAAATTCTTTTGCCCCTAGTTCAAAGGGGTGCTTCTGATCTAGCTTCGCAAGCTTCTTTTGACCTTCTGATCTTCTTGATTCGACTTTCCTGGCCTCTTGTTCGAGGGCTGCTTCAAATCTGGCCACACAGGTCTCATATTGTGGTTGACCGTTGAACATTCTGAATGCAAGTTCAAGGTTTGAAAGCAAGGGGCCGAGTCTTGAGGTTGAGAGCAATCCTAGGCTGCACAATCTCAAGAGCGATTCCACATAGGTCTTCGCAGGATCGCGCAAAACATTTTTTGAAATCTTTTAAGAAAGCGACAATTTGCTCGTGCTGAAGACAGTGTGGAGCCAATCTGGATCAAGCCAGGATTCTTCTCAGTACTCACATTAACAAGCATGATCTTATTTATTAAGGGCCTAGCATGCCTCTCTTTCTCTTAATTGATCAAATTTTTGCAAAACCTGAGGAATTCCTTCATCTTCGTTTTCACCACAGTGTTAGAAAAAGTTTTGAAAAACTTAGGTTAATGCAATAATTTCAGAGCACAAAAGAGCAGGTGGAATGCACTGCCGTTTCATTCAAGCTTCTGGCATAATTGGCGCAAAGCAGAAGCAAACACAAGAGTGTGAAAACTACTGCTGTTTCATTGAGACCTGTTGGTACAATTGGCTCCTCGGCAGAAACAGACTCAAAAGAAAGCAAAAAGACAAACACAAAACAAAAATAGTGACGTCCGAGGTAACACCCCCGGAATCACCCGACTCCTATACAACAAGACTGACTCGATACAATAAGACAGACCTGAAACAAAATGACTGACTCAGTACAAAAGGACTGACTCAAAACAAAACAACAAGACTGACCCAATACCCAAGTCAGAATGTAAAATAACCAGCATTCGCAAAATGCTCAAAACAGTGCGTGCCATACGCCATATCTGGAGTAAACCGAGCGCCATCCGCAGGTGGTTCATCCCCCGATCACATAGTCACATTATCTCCTATAAGTTCACTGATCCAGTGCCGATAGACTTTGCAGGACCCGGCGCGACGATGACCTTGTTATCAATCAGATCTTGTATTTCATGGCGAAGACGGTAACAACTATCAGTGTCGTGGCCGACTCGTTGATGGAAGGCACAGTACTTGGCTGGATCATGGGAGGGGGGAAGTTTATCTGGCAGTGGCTGCAGCTCCAAGGGTTTTAGATCCCCCTTTCTAATCAGGACCCTCAAGGCCGCTGATAGAGACATGTACAGTGGGGTGAACACCCTCTGGCCCCGAGGTGGGTGTTTTGAGGTTTGTGGAGTTTTGCTAGATGCACTAGCAAAGGGATTGACAAGCGCTGACTGGGCTTGCTGATCTCTTTCGAGCACAGGATTAGGGCTGAAAGGAACATTCCTGGTACAACGGCCCTTCTCCCGGCTTGCCATTTGATTCAAACTGCCCCCAACTTGAGTGGCGAAAGTGTCATCCATAGCCTTTGCAACAACTGCAATTACTTGTTGTTTGTTCAGCCCTTCGGCTTTCAAGGCCTCAACGGCCCACTGAAGATGTTCATGAGGACTAATGCTTGCCCCTGCCTTGTTCTTATCACTGGCCTCCACTTTGCTAAGAGATTGGCCTTCTCCCAATGCAGCCCGTCCCAAGGTTAGGGAGCCTTTTGACATGAACTCCCTAGTATGTGATGCGGTTGATGACGGAGCCAAAACTCCAAAGGCCAGATCTGCCACAGTTCTCTGAAGATCTTCGATCATTCTCATTAGCTTAGAAGTAGTGGGTTCATGGGTTTAGGATGATTGGGGTTTAGATGCACCCATCATGCATAAGTCCATGTTTTCCGGGATAAACACCTCAGGCTTGGGTAGATGGGTCGGGGTGATGTATACACTGGGGTCGTAGGTGGACAGCAGTATGTGGATGAGGTTGAGATGTAGAGGTGACGGGTCAGTACTAACCTGAGGTCCTTTTGGTGGAGCTAGGGTCTCTTCGTCAATAAGATCCTGAATCTTATGACGGAGGCAGATGCAACGGTTTGTATTATGACCGTGCTATTGATGATGGGCACAGTATTTAGCTGGGTCATATCTTGGTGGGAGAGGGTTTGGAAGGGGTTGGGGTTCTAGGAGTTCTAGGTGCTCTTCTTCTCACAGTTTTTTCAAAGCTTGAGAGAGACTCATGTAAAGAGGATGGAATTTTCGGGCTTGGGGCCGAGTTGAAGTGGTTGATTTTTGGCCATTGAGGGAAGTGGTGATAGTGTCTACTTCTGAGCATTTCGCAGCTATGCTACCATCAGTAGTAGCATTGGAACTGCGAGCAACATTCCTCTTTAAAGGCTCATTATCTTCTGCAAACATCCCTTGTCTGATGGCATCCTCGATTTGAACCCCTATTTCATGAAGGGCTGGAAAGGTAAACAGAGGTAGAACGACCATCTTTTGCAGCAACTTGCCATGCAGATTTCGAACAATCATCCTGATCTGATCTTTGTTGGAAGGCCTTGTAGTCATCATTGAGGCCTTTGCTCTCCATCTTGTCACGAACTCTGAGAAACCCTCATTTAGCTCTTGGCGGGTGACTTCGAGATCACGAGTTGTGACCTCGATTTGTGTGTTATAGGAGTATTGAGCAATAAAGGCCTCAGCTAGCTCTTCCCAGTTCTGTTTCACAGAGTTCTCCAATTTCGCATACCAGATTGCGACTATCGCAGACAGGGTTCGGCCGAATAGTGACAATTTCTAGGCTGTGGTCAAACCCATTGGCCTCAAGATATCAGAAAACAGTTTCAGGTGCACCATTGGGTCTTCAGAACCATTGAATCAATCGATATGTGGCATTTTGAACCGATCCGGTAATGTCACCACTAAGTCAGTATAACCATTCTCTATATCAGGAATAGAGTGGGCCCCCTGAGACTTTTTGAACAATATCTCAAGCTTGCTCACTTTCAATGCTGTGGGGTCCGTCTCGAACTCAAAGGGGGAGTCTGGTAGGTTGGTGGGTGTTTTAAATAGCTGGGGTGGAACCGGGGGCGAAGTTGGCCTGACTGGAATGTCCGTATCATCCTGGACGTCAGTTGCCTCCCTAAGTATGGGAACTCTTGGTAGGGGAGGATCCTGGTGCGAAGCAGATGCTCCGGCTTGCTGTTGTAGCTTGGTGATTAATTCTGCCTATTAGGCCATGACCATGACCTATTGCTTGGCAAATTCCACTTGACGGACAGCGTCTTGCTGCATAGTTTTCATACTATCCTGGAGCTAGCGAACCATCTTCTCCAAGCCAGACATACTGCCCTGATCTAACTGAACAGGTGTGTTCTCTGAGGTGGAAGCAGATATCTCAACCCCGACTGCGCACAGGTGAGGTGAATAATGATTGCTGATCTGGAGACTGTTGAACTGGTGATCTGCTTTGGTAGCCTTTTACCCTGCCTCTAGCGAAGGAACACTGATTGCCCTTGAACTGAATCTCTGACCTGACAAAGTCTATCAACACAAGTCCAATGCACTCGGGGGATAGTGGAGCCTTCTAAAGCTATAGTTCCAGGACTACCCCTAGCAAAAGAGAAAACAAGCAGCATCTCAGCCCAAATTTACCAGAACAGATATGAACAAAGTCGAATGAGTGTGCTCTCTACTGAATTCTGCCCCAAATCTAATACCCTCAGGTAAAACTGATTTCCAAAACACTGATTCCCGCAGGCCTGATGTCCAAACTCGCAAACTGATACATGCATTCCTGTAGAGACACACTCTAAAAGCACGTAGCAAACAAGTGAGAGCCAAAAACACCCCTATGTTGGGATAGGGTTTCCCTGTCTTATTTTGTCAGGAGCTAGGGTTTCACTATGCACGCAGTGGTTTCAAACAACCTAAAATCGGGTAAGCAACCTGTCCTAGTTTGGAATAGTTACTACGGATTACAATATGCACTAGGTCGAATGGTCAAAAAGGATGCCCCGGTAACAACCGGGGTTTGTGTTCCCATCGCGGCGAGAGCTCAGAATCGTCGACCATATGGCACGCTTCTCGGCGAGCCTCCGCAAACCGCTCAGAATAGCGACGGCAAACATCAGGACTTAGGCGCACCAATGCAAATGCAATGCAAAGAAACACATAAGTGTAGTAAAAACAAGATATCATGAGTTCGAGTCAAGTTCTCTAAACTCCCCAGCAGAGTTGCCAGAAACTGTAGACGTCCCCGAACGTTCTGGGAGGGAATATCCCGTTTTGTTAATTGGGCTCACTACAGTTCAGGACTCAATGTCACGGTCTTGTATCTAATCTCGCAAAGTGCAATGCAAGACCGATGAATCATCAAAGAGTCCAAATCTGGCAAATCGTTTTTGAAAAACAAATTTTTAGAAAGAAGTGCCAAACATGGACTGCTTTACCAGATACAGAGTCGCCACATAAATATTTATTTTGGGGGTAATTTAGGAAACCCTGACTAGTTGCCTAAGGCCACGTGTCAGTCATCACCAAAGTTGCCTCGGCTCGGGAACATGGGTACGATTGGGGAAGTTCACTTCGTGAGCACCCTCGCTCGCCTGATCAAAGATCAGCCTCTACTAACCATGATATCGAGTTTTGAAAACATTATGTGCTCTTATTCCGGTTATTAGCCTAAAATTGCTATGTGATGCGCACAACACACAAGTATAGACTAGATCGCCTAATTTGGAACAAAGCATTACATATACGTTTGTTCGGAAAAATGGTTTGAGTTTTGCTACTCGCAAGTAGGCTAAAATACGGATTTCAATGAATTATCCCAATTCAAGCAATCCAACATTCACCCACAAGCATTCAGGCAGTTATATCACATACGCAAATAGCCTCATGGTAAGCATGCTGTCATGGCAACACTCACACACATGCAAGGATGCTAAAGCATAAAAACTTACCTAGTACTCCGAGCCAAAACAAAAGCTAGTTAGTAATCAAATGCATGATCCTAGCTCATGTTAAGATGGCTAATGCAACGCATGCAAAAATCCAACTAGAAATAGGGTCAGCTATTCTAAGATGGCATATGAGATACAACAGATAGCATGTATTCAACTTGGAATTGAAAATACAATGCAGTTAGTATGATGTGTCGAGCCCGGTGCATGCAAGACAAATGAATGGATGCAAACATGCGAGCATAAGTATGCTAATTGAAACATGCCCTAATCTAACCATTGTAAGCTAGTAAATAAAAGGGAGAAAGACGTGGGGTTGGAAGACATGCACACACACACACACACACACACACTTATTACACAATTGCCCTCGCTCGGAGGGTCCGAAAGAATAATACAGGCCAAATGAATAATTAACTAATTACAAAAACTCTAATCAATTAACAAATTAATTGCAAAACAAAATCTAAGTATGAAAACTCAAAAGGCCACCGCAGCTAGGCCCTGGAATGATGGGATGATGCATACTCGGTTTGCCGCGCTCGGAAACTCGTTGCCATGCCACTTATTGCCTCTGTTTGCACTGTTTCATGCCTTTGAAAGCTGCACAAATCCCAAGGTTGCTTCTGAACCACTCCCTGAGCATTATGGGATGCCACCGTCCAAGATAGAACATTACCGGCCATAGAAATGTGGCCGTCGGCCAAAAATTGGACCACCGGATGGACACTGATGGTCGGTCGGCACTAAAAGTGGCCAGTCGGCCATTTTCTTCTTGCAGAACACTGGTTTTGCTGCAACAGAGGACAGACAGTGCATGGCATAGAGTTTACAAGATAATGTATGCACAACCACCCTCCCTATCATGCTATGGACTCAAAGGAGTATGGCTCTTGACTCTCGGACCACCAATCACGCATTTCAATGCATGATGGCCCGAGGACCCAAGTGTGCAATTTAATATCAAATGAAATGCACGTAAACACATAAAGGACCCCAACCTCTATCATGGTTGATCAAGAGGCAAAGGATGCAAGCATGCAAGCAAAACTAATGCAACATGATCATGTTAAGGTAACAAGCATGTCAAATGCAATGCAACCTAGACAAGCATGCAACATGCAACATGGACATTCAAGCATGCAAGGCAAACAAGTGACAATATGTGAGGATAGGCAAGCATGGAACAACATGCAAGGGATGGTCTTACACTAACATGGGTAGCTCTCAAGCATGCCAAAATCAGTGGCCAACCATGTTGAAAACTAGGCACCAAAATGCACACAAGCATGCACAATGCAAGGGCTCAAGCCTAAGGCACAAAACTCAACTCTCCAAGAGCATGGCAAAGATGAAACAATGAACACAATGGCATATATTCCAGCTCTGAAATAGCATACAAAATGGTCCCGAAACATGCAAGTATGTCACACAATGCAAGCTAGAGGGCCCGGGTACCGAAACTAGTGAAGTGCGTTACTCTAGAGGTACCCAAAGCAATGCACCAATGGCAAAACCAACCCCAAACAGACCCTAGGCAGGTCTGAAACAGTGGGGAAATGGCCTAAAATGATGGCTCGGAATGCAAAGAAATGGAGCTCATTCAATGGTCCGAAAATGAGGCATACAAGCCCGACTCTCAAACACATTTAAAGAGTACAAAACATGGCAATATGGCATTCAAACAAGCTCTGAAATATGATGTATAATGGACCCAAAACATGAACACACCCCAGTATATGCATGGAATGAACCTCAAAACTCAAAGTTAAGCATGGGTATTGAACTACAAGCATGCAAAACCAACATCATTCAACCATGAGACCCAAAAAAAGAGCTAGGGAAGTCCAAAATAAGCACAATATCAGTTTAAGGCATGGCCAAAAAGTGCTAAAATCAAGGGTCAACAAAGCATGCAAAGAAAGCTAGTGAACCATGATTTACACTACACGTATATGAAGCACATGAGGGCTCACCAAACCAGCCAAAAACAGAAGCAAGGCATGTCAAATAAACCCCAAAAACTCACTGAAAGTCCACACATGCTAGAATGGGGTGCTCCTTTGATAAGCTACAAGAGAGGTTACTCTATACATGCAACAAGGACAATTAACATGGCAAAACCAGCTCTGGAAATGACTTATGATAGCCCTAAAACCCACCAAAAAGGCCCTGAAATCAGTCTAGGAAGCATGCAATGAAAGGTTCCTTTGAAAGGCCTTAAGGAGGATTGCTCTACACATGCATGAGGGACATAAAATATGGCCAAAGGGCTTTGGACAGAGTCAAGGAAGACCTTAAAACTCACCAAATAGGGTCTGAAATGTGACTTTACAACATGCAAGTAGGAGCCCCTTTGGAAGGCCAAAAGGGCCAGCAAACAAGACAAGAAGAGAGGGGGTCACCTCCCTCTGATTTTGGCTCTCAAAATAGTGTGTTAGCCACTGAAAATCTGCTAGATTTTAGTGGCTAGAAGGCCAAACAAAGCATGAAACAAAGGCCTAGATGCAAGGCTCAAAACAAGATGCCAACAAGCATACAAAGGGGGTAGATGACCCCCAACAGAAAAATTCCCTTAATCAAACTTCAAGAGGGGATCAAAATAAGACTCTTTTCAGTTTATGAAAAATCTCAAAAATGCTTGCAAGCAAGGCTAAGATAGGAGGCAAAATAAGCCTACAAATAGGGATGGAGCATACAAGGAGGTACATGACCTCAAACAGAAAAGTGTCCTTAATAAAACTTCAAGAGGGGCTCAAAATAAGACACTTTTTAGTTTAAGACTAAACCCAGAAATGCTTTCAAATGTGACTAAGCTATGAAGCAAGATAAGCCTTAAAAAGAGAGAAAGAAGTGTTACCCTTGTAGACCAACAAAGACCAGTAGCCTCTGGACCCAGAAACTCAACCCTTTAGCCTCTGAAAACAAGCTTCAAGAATCTTAGAGTGATGGTGGAGGGGTTAGGCTAAGAGTTGTAGTGCAATGCGGCCAAGAACCTCACACTTTTGAGCTAAAATAGAGGAGATATAAAGAGACAAAGAGGGATATATGTGTATATGCCCTAACCAAGTTCTGAACTTGGTATAAGGAGAGGGGAGCCTTCCTTTATAGAGCCAGGGGACTGAAGCTTCTCTTAGAAGTTTCAAACCAAGAGCAAAGATCCTCTATACACGTGTATGGAGGATCCAGTCTATGCCCTCCAACTGGCACAGCTGGCATCCATTCAATTTGTAGAACACGCTGGAAGGCCGCCGGCCAGCAAAATTGGTCGGTCAGCTACTATAAATGGTCGGCCTGCTGCTTATTTGGTCGGCTGGCACATTGTTCTGGTCGGTCGGCACATTGTTTGGTCGGTTGGCAGGAAAAATCTGCTTTGCAAGTCCAACTTCAAACGGGCATAACTCCTTCATATGAACTCCTTTTCAGGTCATTATTGTGTCCAAATTGAAGCCCCGTAAGTAAGCTTTCCAATGGAACCAGCCTTACATCAAAATTCCAACTATGCAAAAAGTTATTCTTGTTTTGGTGAAGGGTTCTCAGTTTCGGTCCAACCGGGATGATGCCCAACTTCAACCAATCATATCTCCCCCATCCGGACTCGGCTTTAAGAGATTCTTGAATGAAAAATAAATCCTCGGAAGTCTTCTTTCCAACGGTGGTAGCTCCATTGCTTAACTTCAAGTGCATAGACAGATAAGCCTGATTTAGTGAGGACCGCTCGACTCTCTCTCTTAGCAGTTCATACACAACTTCCTCCTCAGCTTGGTTTCTTCTCTCTTCTCCTCTTTTCTTCAACTCCAAACCCTCGAACAAGGTGTTTTGAAAGATTTTTCAATGATTTCATCTCTCTTCCATTCATTTCTACTTTGTCCTTGCTCGGTTTATCGAAAAGCGTGTCATTTGACAAAATGTGAGCCTCGGAACATTGTAGAAACTTTATTTCAAAAATGTTTTGAAAGAGAGGGTTTTATGGTCTAAAAACCTTCCAAAATAGCTTTGGTCCAAAATGGGGTGTGAAGTTGAGATTTGTCTATCTCCTTGCCGAAGAAATTGAATCTTTGCCCTGCACACCTTTCTCTACCAAGTAAATCATCAGTAATGCCCAAGTCTTGAGGGCGGTCAAAAATGGGGTGTCTACAATTATCATCCTAATCTTCCACCTCATGATGGATCATGTCATGAAAGATTGCAGTCATAGCCCTTTGGTAAGTTGCTCCGACATTCTTAAGTCCGAAAGGCATGACTATATAGAAGAAGTTTCCGAGAGGTGTTCTAAAAGCAGTCTTTTCTACGTCCTCTTCAGCCATCTTGATCTGATTGTATCCGCTGAATCCATCCATGAATGAGAATATCTGGTGTCCTGAGGTGGCATCCGCGAGGGTGTCGATGTGAGGTAGAGAGAATTCATCATTCGGGCAAGATTTGTTCAAATCTCGAAAGTCTACACATACTTTGATTTGACCATTCTTCTTCTTTACTGGTACTATGTTTGCCAACCACGTGGGGTACTATATTGGTCGGATGAAAACTAGCCTGTTGAAGTTTTTCAATCTCCTCCCTAATCTTTTCTTCGAGATCTAGATGATATTTTCGTGCAACTTGCTTGATTGGCTTGGAGTTTGGGAACACATCAAGATAATGGGAGACTAGGTCAGGATCTAGTCTAGACATTTGTTTATATGACCAAGCAAACACATCTGAGTACCGACTTATCAATTTTAACAACTGTTCCCGCTTCTCTGGGCTAAGGCTCGAACTTATGAATATCAACTTCGGTGCATCTTGTCCATCACTCAAATCTATTTCAATAAGTTGTTCGGGCTGAGGCTTCGGCTCATCTTGCATGCATTTTGGAGCCACTTCAGGCTTTATTACTATGTCATTGTCAGGAGGCACTTCTTTTGACTCGGAGAAGGTGGCTGAAGAAACCGACGCCCCGCACCTTCACAAATAGTACACCATCTTGCCCCCTTCTCGGACTTTCATCACCTTCCGAGGAATAAGTGGACTTTCTGGTCGAGACATTGCCTGTTTAGTTGGTTTTGCCCTTGGCTCCTTGTCATCTTTGATATCCTCTCAACGAGGAATTTTGACCCCCTGAGGCTTAGAGGTGGTGGGAATTTCTTCGACAACCAATTTGGTGAAGTAAATGGCATCAGAATAATGAGCTTCATGGGTCTCGAATCGCCTTTCTGTAGCCTGAATTGTCACCGTCTTCTTTCCCCATTTAGCTTTAACACACTGATGATAACTTGACGGTACAGCCCCATATCTATACATCCAGGTCCTCCCTAGAATGATGTGATAATTTGCCTCGGAATCGATAATACGAAACTTGGTGGCCGAACGAATCTCTCCGACGGCTAAATCAATTGTTACGCATCCTATAGTAACTCTTCTTTCTCCACCAAAGCTAGTGATAACTATCGGCTGCTTCACAATGCGTTCTTCAGAGATTACGGCCTTTTCTAGAGTAGCGTGAGTCATAATGTTGATAGAGGCTCCACTATCTAGAAAGGCCCTTTTGAACTCAACCCCGTTAATAAAAGTAGTCACATAAAGTGGGCGGCTGTGAGAAAAGGGGTACTTCCAATCAGTCTCAGAGAAAGTAATGACAGTAGATTGCTCTTTTGCCTTCCTCGGGATAGATCCCTCAGTCGACATGCATTCCTCATGGTGTGCCTCGGCTATATTGATGATAGACTTGGTGATTTCTGTTCTTGCCTCCCTGGAAAGTCCAAGCTGGTCGAAGAATTGCTTGAACTTTACACAGTCTTGCAGGGTTTTGGCATAGTGATCCGGATCCTTTTCCACTCTTAGAGGCTTGTAGTTAACTATCTCCTCGGTCTCTTCAAAATAAGGTACCACATAAACATGGTGTCTCCCTCTTCCGTAGTACTCTTCTTCTCCTTCTGGATCAAAAGGATCTTTGACATAAGTCATGAAGGTTTTTTCCTCTGGATCGAGAGCACTTCCATAGTAAAATTGCTCACCCTCAGGCTCAAAGAGGTCGTCCAGATAACAATCATCATCATTGAGATTGGCAATAGCCTCAATCATCGAGCCCTCGTAAGTTATCATAGCAACATTCTTGTGTAGACGCGCCCGTGGGCTTCACTCTACAGTTCGAACTCAATGGTGTCACGATTCTGAATCTGAACCAAAGAGTCCAAATCCGGCAAATCGTTTTGAAGAAAAACAAATTTTGAAAAAGTAGTGCCAAACATGGACTGCTTTGCCAGATTACAGAGTCGCCACCTAAATATTTTTAAAATGGGAAATTTAGGAAACCCTGACTCGGTCCCGAAGGCCACATGTCCGTCATCACCAAAGTGGTCTTGGCTCGGGAGCTTGGGTACGATCGGGAAGGTCACTATGAGCACCCCTTTCGCCTGGCCTCAAGACCGCCTCTACTAACCGTGATATCCGATTTTGAAAACGTTATGCGCTCTTATTCCAATTATTAACCTAGAATTACTATGTTATGCGCACAGCAAACAAGTATAGACTAGATTGCCTAATTTGGAAATAAACATTGCATATCCGTTCGTTTTGAAAACAGTTTGAAATTGCTACTCGCAAGTAGGCTAAAATACAGATTTCAACGAGGTATTCCAACTCAAGCAATCCAACCTCCACCCACAGGCATTCAAACAGTTTATCTCACATAAGCATTTAGCCGCATGGTAAGCATACTGTCATGGCAACATTCACACGCATGTGGTATGCTAAAGCGTAAATACTTACATCGTACTCCGTGCCAAAACAAGAAACTAGTTAGCAAACATGCATGACCTAGTTCATGTTAAGTGGCTAATGCGACACAGGCATAGATGCAATCTAGAGTAGGCTCGGCTAACCCTAAACATGGCATGTGAAATGCGCGAGTAGCACGTATTCAATTTGGAATTGAAAATTGCAATGCAGTTTGTATGATGTACCGAGCCCGGCGCATGTCAACAAATGCATGAATGCACGCATGCATTGCATAAGGTATGCTAAGATAGAAATGCCCTAATCTACCAACATAAGCAGGTAAATAAAAGGGATAAAAAGAAATGGGGGTTGGAAGACATGCACCCACTCACACACACTTATTACAAATTTGCCCTCGCTCGGAGGGACCAAAAGAATAATACAAATTAATTAACTACGCAAGCTAATTAATTATTACAAATTAACTAAATTAATTAACAAATTAACTAAGTTAATTAAAGCAGTAAACGCCTCGGGGAGAGGGCTCAAATGCACAAGGCTTCGAATTGGCTTTAATCGCCGCCATGCACCGGATTGCCTCTGCTTCGCTAGCCTCCTCTGAAAATTGCGAGTCCCGGACACCTTCCACATACCAATATTACCACCGTCAAGGGTTGGACCATCGGTGCAGGTTTGGCCACCGTCGCAATTGAGATTATCGGCACAAAAAGTGTGCTTGGCCAGATCAAGAGTGCCCGGCACTAAATTCTCAAGGAGACAGTTTTGTGACAAAGCAGACAAAGAACAGAGCATGGTATGGAATTTTGGGACAAATGTATGCACGGACACACTCCCTATCATACAATGGACTCAAGGGAGCATGGCCTCGGTTCTCGGACCACCAATCACGCATTTTCATGCATGATGGCCCAAAGAACCAAGAATGCAATTTTGATTTCAAATGCATGCAATGCAAACAAGCACATAAGGGTGCTAAACCTCCATCACACTTCACTTCAAGAGGCCTAGCATGTATACCAATATGATGCAATCCTAGACATGGCAACTAGTGTGCAAAATGGACAATGCTAGGCACTTATGCAAACATGCAAGTAAGCACACAAGGCAAGCATGCAAACCAAACTGAAGGATGGACTTAAACATGGATTAGACAACTCCTATAGGCCTAAAACAGTAGCCAAGATGCTAAGTCATGAGGGCCAAACACACATGCACACATGCACAAGTTAAGGCACCAACACTTAAGCATAACAAACAACCCTTAAGCACACTTAAAGGGGTACAACAATGGACTACTAGCATGCATATGAAGCTCTGAAAATCATGCTAAACATGGTGCCAAACCAAGCAACAAAGTACAAAAAGCATGCACACATAGGTCCAACATTCAAAGCAAGTCAATGGGGCATTGAACTATACTTACACAAAACAAATATGGCATGCATTAAACAACTAAAAACAGGTTTTTAGCATGTTAAAACAAAGCCAAATGGCTACTTAGATGGCATCTAAGAGGCTTGAAATCAAAGGCATGCATTAAGGCCAAAACATGGAGCATGCAATACATGCTTTCAAAGCATTAAAGAGGCAACTAAGGTAAGCATACAAGCACACCAAAGGGTCTGAAATGACATGCCAAATGGTTCCAAACCATTAAAATGAGGTGAGAAACACATGCTACACATGCATACTCAAAGGCTAGCAAGCCTAAAATGCAAGGGGGCTACGAGATACATGCTAAGATTGACCAAAAAAACTTAGGACAGACCTAAATCATGGAAAAATAAGCATATACACGTCATGGATCTAAGCCTAAAGCATGCTCAAACTAGGGCTAACAACCTAGGCATGTTAAGGGACCAAAGAGGCATTACAAAGCAAGTGTAAGATGCAAAGCCCAAACTGAAAAAGACCCTTCAACAACACTGAAGAGAGACCAAAAATATGACTACCCACAGTAGATGACAAGCCCCAAATCAATATACAAACATGCTCAAAAGGCAATGCAAGATTAAGGCCCACAAAGGGGTATAACATGAAGTACCAAAAGGGTGCACCAAACAGCCAAAGACCCTTCATGAGACATGTAGAGGGGTGTAAAATAAGACACTTTTCATGCCTGTCAAAGGCCCAAAACCAGAAGCATGGTAGGCTAACAAAGCATGCAAGATTACGGTAAATAGAAGAGATTATGAAACAAGTGCAAGATAGGGGTCTCAAACAAGGTTGAGCCCTTCTTCAATGTTGAAGAAGGGCTCAAAATGAGCCTACTTACAGTTTATTACATGCTCAAAAACAGATTATACACAAGCCAAACATACTATGCAAGATTATGGCATAAAGAGGGCTAATGAAGGAAGTGCTAGCTACTGTCCTCAAACAGCAAGAGGTCCTCAATCAAACATGAAGAGGACCCCAAAATATGATGATTTTCAGTTTGGGTCGGAGCCCAAAAGTGCTTGCAAGAAAGGCTTAGATGTGAAGCAAGAAAATGCTAGAAAAGGGAAGAAGATGGCTTACCCTTGAAGACCAGCAAACCAGCACCTCTTGGACCAAGTTTGGGTGCTCCTAAACTCTGAAGAACAGCCCCAAGTCACTGCAATGGAGTAAGGATGCTTTGTGCTATGAGTTGATGAAGAAATGGCCCAAGAACAAGGGTATTTGATGGTTGAATGGGAGAGATATAGTGAGAGATGGAGGGATATATGTATGTATATATCAGATATATCTATATATCTCTGGTTTTTTGTTCCAAACATCCAACCTCTTGCAATGGGAGAGAAGGGCTCTTTAAATAGGCAAAGGCCAAGGCTTAAGGCTTAAGGCTTAAGGCTTACAAGAGAAGCTAAGGCAAGGGGCTTATCCAAGAAGCCAAGAGAGCTGGTAGGCTTCTTGAGGAAGCCAAGACAAGGGGTCAAGGCTTCCTCAAGAAGCCTTGAGCAAAGGGTGCACCAAAAGGGGCCAAAAGGTGGTTAAAGGGGTAAGTGATAGCTGCGGGTCTCAGATGGCTGAGAGCCCTTCAACAAAGTTGAAGAGGGGCTCAAAATAAGACACTTTATAGTTTACGACCAAGCCCAAAACAGCCCACAAGTACGCCTAAAATACCGTGCAAAAATAGGCCCAAAAAGAGGTAAAGAGACAAGTGACAGATGGAGATGTCAAACAATAAAAGGTCCTTAATCAAACATGAAAAGGACCTCAAAATATGACTATCTCAAGTTCAGGTCGGAGCCCAAAAATGTAGAATGAAGGTTCGGGAACCAAAACACGCAGTTCGAGGCCCCGAAAATGGGCTGTTAGGCACCGGAAGTGGTGTTCGACCACGAAGTTGGTCTCTTGGACCACAGTGTTCCTCAAAAGGGAGTAAATAAGATGCATGCCAAAAACTGGAGCAAACGGAGGTGGTTAGGCGGTCCCGAACCGAGGCACACGGCCTGACGGCTCCGAAAACCGGGAATCGAGCTCCGAAATGGGAAAAATGGCCTGCGACCACGAAACGTAGCCTACGGCCACTGAGAGATGATCTACGAGACCTCTCCCTCCCTTCGGGAAGAGAAAACAGAGAAAACGGAGCCTGGTTCGCAAACCGAGGCAAAGCACAAAAGAGTCCGGAAGTCCGAAGGCAAGGCTCGTAGCCGGGACTCCGCAACCTCAGAACGAGCACAATATGAAACATCACCAAGTGCTCAATCGGTGACGTCTGAGTCTTAAGGTCGGTCAAAAATGGGGTGTCTACATCTTACACCCCATTTTGCACCAAAGCTATTTTGAATGGTTTTTAGACCTTAAAATCCTCTCTTTCAAAATATTTTTGAAATGAAGTTTCTACGATGTTCCGACGCTCGCATTTTGTCAAATGTTGCATTTTTCGGTAAACCGAGCAAGGACAAAGTGAAAATGAATGAAAGAGAGATGAAATCTTTGAAAAATCTTTCAAAATACCTTGTTTAGGGGTTTGGAGTTGAAGAAAAGAGGAGAAGAGGGAAGAAACCAAGTTGGGGAAAAGGATGGGCATGAACCGTTAAGAGAGAGTCGGGTAACCCTCGCTAAATTGGGCCTATCCTTTTGTATATTTGGATTTAAGCTATGAGGCCACCACCGTTAGAAAGAAGACTTCTGGGGCTTCATTTTTCACTTAAGAATCTCCTAAATCCGAGTCCGGATAGGGGAGATATGATTGGTTGAAGTTGGGAATCATTCCGGTTGGACCGAAACTGAGCAGCCTTCACTAAAAGAGGGATATCTCTTAGCACACATGTAATTTTGAGGTGAGGCTTCCAAATTTGGAAAGAAGATTTCGGGGGCTACAGTTTAGGCTCAAGAATGACCTGAAAAGGAGTCTAGATGAAGGAATTAGGCTTGTTTCAAGTCAGGGACTAGGGTTGATTTTTTCCATCGGCCACAATTTGACCTCAGCAGCTATGAGTAGACCAAAAGTGAACCTTATCAGCCAAAAATGATGGCCGGTCGATACCAAAGATGGCCAGTCGGCCAGAAGTGTCCAGAAAGCCCAGCATTGGCAGATATTTATCCTCCAGCTGTTCCAGTTTGTCCTAGATATTTCTAAATTGAGATATTTCCGAACTAATGCTCATATATTGCTATATATTGAGCCATATCTCAAGGGTTGAGGGGTTGGAAATTGTGGGACTCTCTCTCTCTAAAAACTCCTCTCTCTCTACAAGACTTTGTGAGCAAAAATCTGAACCTCTCTCCTTAGAAGCTCATTTTCTTCTTATTTTGAGCCTTAAGCTTAGAATCCTGTACACTTTTGCAAAGAGACCCTTAACCAAACTTAACCACCATTGGGATGAGGTTCTTTGAGGATCATTTGGAGCTCCAAAAGGCTGATTTTGGCTCAGGTTTTGGCTGGTTTTGCTGCTGTCCTTCAAGGTGCTTCAAGGGTAAGCTCTTGTTCCTTTAAACCTCAACTTTGCATGCTTGTTTTACCATCTTTGCAAACTGATTTTGGCTTGGTTTCGAACTGATAAAATCTCTGTTTTTCAGTCCTAAAAGTGTTGGTTTAAGCCTTGTTTGGCTAGGAGGTGTTTCCTCCCTTTTTCTCCTTGACTTGTATAGCTTTTGAGCCATCTTCTAAGGTCTTTCAAAACAAATTTTTGTGGCCTTTCAACCATTGAAATCCAAAGGATTTTCAATGGTAAAAACTCTATTTTGAGGTCCCAAATGGGTGGGGGGTTGTCCCCTCCTCCTCTTCTCTTGTTTACATATCTTTTTGGCCTATCAAAGGAGCATGTATCTCTATACTTTTGAGGCTTAGTTCAAGCGCTTTTTTGTGACTTTTAGGACCTTCCTTGACTCTATCCATGGCTGGTTTGGTCACCCCTTGCATGCATCTTCTATGTGTAGTGTAATCCCATTTGTGGCTCATCAAAGTAGCATGTCTTTCTAGCATGTATTGGCTTCATTTAAGTAGGTTTTTGGCCATCATTTGGCATGTCATAACTCTGATTTGGGTTGGTTTGGTAGCCTCTTGCATGCTCCATGTACTTATAGTGCGAAACTTGCTTACTAGCCTTGTATGCATAATGTTTTGGTCAAGTGTGCTAGCTTATTTTGGCTATACTCCATACATATTTTAGCATTATTTTGGACTGTTTTAGGACTCTTTTGGGCTTCCATGGTCATATGACTCATGTTCTGTATAGCTATAATGCAAATGCCTTGACTAGTCTTGAGTTTTGAGGCACCTACCATGCTATACTTGTGATGTTTGCATGCCTTGGCATCATTTGGCATTGAATTTCAGAGCTTATATCTATGCCATACTCCCATGCTTATCACTCTTTAATTGTGTTTAAGAGTTGTGCCTTTATGCCTTGTTTGTGAGCTAATACATGAGCATATCTTTCTTGCCATCTATGCTGCGAGTCTAGCATGTTTTTGCTACTATTTTGACCTGCCTTAGGTCTGTTTTGAATGGTTGAGGCCATTTGAGCATTACTTAGTATGGTTGTAGTGTAAAGCCCTTGACTAGCTTTGTGTTTCAAGTTTCTTGACATGCTTTCTTTGAGCTATTTGCATGATTTAGCATCCTTTGGAATGTAATTTCAGAGCTTGCTTCATTGCTACATTCTCATATTTGTCACCTCTTCATCATGTTTGAGAGTTGTACTATTATGCTTAAGCCATGGTCCAATGCATTAAGCATGCATTTCCTTACTTTTCAAGCCATCATTTCATCATTTTGGTCACTGATTTTGGGCATGCCTGAGGTCTGTCCCTTTTCGGTTTAAGTCCATTGAGTATGTGGTTTGCATGTTGTTGCATGCTTATTGCATTGCATGTTGTTGCATACTTGATGTTTGCATGTTGTTGCATGCTTGGTACATTGCATGTTTGCATGTTTAGGTCACATAACATTGTTGCATACTAGTTGACATGCTCATGTTACATTAGCTTAGTTTGCATGCTTGTTACATTTCATTTGGTACGCTCATGTTGCATTGCATTACATTTCCATGTTGCATTGTATTTGGCATACTTGTGTTGCATTGTGTTTGGTTTGGGGTGTCAAACCAAACACATTTTTTACGAGGGACGTTTCGTACTCGAAGTGACGAAATGTGCCTCAATCCTCAGTCGCCGACGCTCTTGATCAAGCATGGTAGAGTTCTAGGCATTCATATGTTTTTGTTGCATTCATTCCACATTGATTTGCACACTTGGCTCCTTTGGCCATCATGCATTGAAATGCGCGATTGATGGCCCGAGGGTTGAGCATTACACTTCCTTGAGTTCATGACATGATAGGGAGGGTGTTTGTGCACACATTACCTTGAAAATGCATTGCCATGCTCTGTTTGTCCTTTGCTGCAGCAAAACAGCATTCTGCAGGAATATATGGCCGGCCGGCCACCTTCAGTGCCGATCGACTAAACATTTTTGGCCGAGATCCTCACAAGTGGTCGGTGACCAATTCCACATGGCCGGTGTTCTTATATCTTGGCCGGTGACATCTCACAGTGTTCAGGGAGTGGTTCGGAAGCATCTTTGGGACTTGTGCAGTTTTCAGAGGTGCAGAATAGTGCAAACAGAGGCAACATGTGGCATGGCAACGGGTTTCCGAGCGAGGCGATCGAGCATGCATTATTCAATCATTCTGAGGCGAAGATGTGGCAGCCTCTTTAGTTTCATAGCTTAGTTAATTTGTTTAAATTAGTTAAGGGTTTTGTAATATTCAATTAGCTAGGGTAGTTGATTATTTATTCGGCTTGTATTATTTATTTGGACCCTCCGTCAAGAGGGCCAATTTTGTAATAAGTGTGCGTGAGTGTCTGAATGTCTTCCAACCCCACGTCTTTCTCCCTTTTACTTACCTGCTTTCAATGGTTAGTTTTATGTCATGTTTCAATTAGCATCCTTATGCTCGCATGTTTGCATCATTCATTTGTATTGCATGCACCGGGCTCGGCGCATCATACTAACTGCATAGCATTTCAATTCCAACTTGAATACGTGTATCGAGTTGTCATATTTCACATACCATTCTTAGATAGCCGAGCCTATTCTAGTTGCATTTTGCATGTGTTGCATTAGGCATCTCAACATAGTTAGGATCATGCATTGATTACTAACTAGCTATTGTTTTGGCTCGGAGTACTAGGTAAGCTTTTATGCTTTAGCATCTTGCATAAGTGTAAGTGTTAACCTGACTGCATGCTTGCCATGAGGCTAACTGCTTATATGATATAACTGCCTGGATGCCTGTGGGTGAAGGTTAGATTACTTGAATTGTAACAATTCATCGAAATGCAAGTTTTAAGCCCACTTGAGAGTGGCAAAATCATGTTTTCCTAAGCCCACCCGAGGGTGGCAAATCCACGTCTTAGCCTATTTGCGAGTAGCACTATCAAACCATTTTCAAATAAACAAACATGAAATGTTTTGTTCCAATTTAGGCGATCCGGTCTATACTTGTGTGTTGTGCGCATAACATAGTAATTTTTAGGCTAATAACCGGAATAAGAATGCATATGTTTTCAAAACAAAATATCATGCTTAATACAGGCCGATCTTCGATCGGGCGAGCGGTGGTGCTCATAGATAACCTTCCCCTCTCGTACCCAAGTTCCCGAGCCGAGGCAACTTTGATGATGACGGACACGTGGCCTTAGGCAACGAGTCAGGGTTTCCTAAATTCCCCCAAAATAAAATATTTAGGTGGCAACTTTGTATCTGGCAAAGCAGTCCATGTTTGGCACTTCTTTCTTGAAAATCAGTTTTCCAAAATAATTTGCCAGATTTGGACTCTTTGGTGATTTATCGGTCCCGCATTGCACTTTGCGGGATTAGATTTAGAACCGTGACATTTGAGTCCGAACTGTAGTAGCAAAGCCTAAGGACACGTCTACAATAAGAAACATTCCCATTTTCACCATTATATTGCTTTCTCTTCTGGCCTCTATGACCCCCTCCTTGTGACTTTCGGGTATCTGGGGCAGAGGCAGCAGCAATAATAGGTCCACGAGACGATTTAAAGCTAGTCTTATAACTGGCCTTAAATCCGGACTCCTGAGCCTGAGGAGGGCTAATGTTTCGAGCTGCTTCTATTAGTGTCAAGAAGGTGGGTAGCTTGTGATTAACTAGAAACATTTTGTACCTGCTCAATGCTCTCTCTAGACAGATTTGAACCAGATAACTCTCCTCCACCGCTTCATGGCAATCCACAACCTTGTCCTGAAACCTTTTGACGTAGTCAAGGATGTCTTCACTTTCCCGCTGCTTTTTTTTTACATAATGTAAATGTGGTCACCTTCTCCGCCACTTGAAAGAACTTGGAGTGGAATTTGTTAACCATCTCCTCCCAACTTCGGACAGAGTTTGGGGCCAAATTAACATACCAACTATATGCTCGATCAGTGAGGGACTTAGAGAATTCTCTTACCCGGAGGACGTGATTTGAACCATAAATACCTAGAGTCTCGATGAATCGCACAACATGTTCTCGAGCATTTCCTTGTTTGCCATCGAATTTGATGAACTTCGGCACTGTATATCCCTCAGGGTATGGATAGCTCAGCATTTCAATAGGGTAAGGCGGCTTGACATTCGAATCAAGCAAAGACGGTAAAGTCCTCTTATCCCGTTCGAGATCGAACATGGCTTGCACATCAGCGAGAGTGAGAAACTGTTAAGGAAGAGGGTTTGATGGTGGTATTCCCGGAACTTGGCTTATGGACCCGAAGACTGAGCTAGGGGCAACTTGGCCATTCTGGTGCTGTGAATTCATCATTGGTGATGCCATTTGATGATACTGGCCATCAGCACCTATAGACAAGCCAGCTGGTGATGGGACATCGAATTGAGGTCCATAAAGTCCACCGCACGACCCAGCTATACCGGGTTGGGCTTGCAAATTTGTTGTTGGCACCAAAGGAGGCCCGCTTGGTGCTTGAGTAACACTTACTGGTGGCGTAACAAGATTAGGTACGGACAGAGCTCCCTTTTGCGCCATCATGCCCTTTATATTTGCTTGGACACCAACAGTCATTGGAGCGCCATTCATTACACCAGAACCTCCCCTAGTCACCATTGGATCTTGGCTTGGCACGCCATGGAGCTTGGGCATGGGCAAACTGCTGCCGCCTACTGTCACGACCCGAACCCGCCCCTATGGGTTAAGGCCATAACCGGCCAGTAATCACGAGATTACCTACGGCCTCAAACCAAATAAAACAAAACTCATCAAAGTAAAGGGGCCAAACAGAAGCAAATTTAAAACTTTGTCCATAGAGTTGTGCTTATATGCACACCATAACGTTCCAAACATTTATATGTTAATAACTCACATCAAAATATATACTAACACAGAACACTGTACATACAGAATCATACAAGTTTAAGTCATTCGAACCCAAGACTTATATACAAAAGTAGTCCAATGCTTTCGCCAACATAACAAAACTATGAACAAAGGACAAAGGCGAAGACAGTCTCGTGCGTGAGACGTTTGGGCTGACTCCTCAAAACTTTGACTGTTTCTCACAATTTCACCGAGCCTGGTTCTAGACGTCCCTTGACTCACCTACATGTACATGAATGAGCGTGAGCGAAAGCCCAGCGAATAATATCAAATAAGGAAGATACATAAGCAATCTTTGAAACAGTTACAGCAAACGGCCTTCGGCCCAATCACTTGTATCAGTCGGCCTTCGGCCCAATCATTTATGTCAATCGGCCTTCGGCCCAATCATTCATGTCAATCGGCCTTCGGCCCAATCATTCATGTCAATCGGCCTTCGGCCCAATCATTCATGTCAATCGGCCTTCAGCCCAATCATTTATGTCAATCGGTCTTCAGCCCAATCATTCATGTCAATTGGCCTTCGGCCCAATCATTCATGTCAATCAGTGTCCACCATTCAAATTAATGAACTTACAAAACTTACATAGAAGTAAACAATTGGACAACAACATATTTCAAATATCTTGTTAAGATATTACTCACAGTGATTCTGTCACGACCCCAACCCGCCCCTAGTAGGATGGCGCCGTGATGGCCAGTAATCCTTGATTACCGAAGGCCGGCTTACAAAGATCAAACACAATCAGAGTAGAATGTATGGGGCTCACAAATGCGGAAGTAATAAATCAAAATGTAAGTGGTCCATAAGAGCTGTGCATAGTTCAAATGGGATGACATATAAAATATGGTTCTTCATCCAGTCCTTAATAAACAAATTACAAGTTACATCTTGATCAAAAGGCTTCTCGAGCCGACATGCACAAAATACAAAAGGTGTAAGCCCAGAAGCATGATTTTCAAGATTTGCCGACGTAAATACAACATTGCCGACATGAATACAAAACGGTTTACATAAATATGAGTCAAGCCGTCGTGACAAGAATCCAAAACAGGCTTGCAAAACACATCTAGGCGTCGCCGCCGTCCTGCTCATCACCTACATATATATAGAGAGGGTGAGCTAGGATACTTAGTGAATGATACTAGTAATAAAGGTTTTGCACGAATATAGCCGAAGTCCTTTTAAAACAAAACAAGCCAAAACCAGACAAATATTAGCCGAGGTCCTTTCCGAACAAAACATATCAAAATTCTTATTGAATCAAGGGATGAACCGTATTCATCTATCCAGTCTTACAAGTCTCGAGGGATGCTTACTGGCATCGGCAAAACACAAATCAAGCTTTCCGAACAAACAAACCCACGCGGTAAACCGTCAGTGGCACAACAAAGACGAGGCGATCCGTAATCGATTAGTCAAGGTACTACGAAAGTTTATAGTTCTCCAGCACAAGGGACTTGTGTTACTTAAGCCCGTAGCTCTTTTTAACACGATGGTCTTGTGTTACTTAGGCCCGTAGCCCGCTTTAACACGATAGTCTTTACAAGAAAGGACCGTTTCCTTTTATACTTAGTGCTGCAAAAGTTTAGAGTCCTCCAGCACGAGGGACTTTTAAACGTGGTGCTGCGAAAGTTTAGAGTCCTCCAGCACAAGGGACTTTCAAAAGATGACATTCAACAAGGCTTATACTTGATACATCAAAATAGGGCAATCATTCATGCTTAACAAATACTTTTCAAAACAAAGCAAAGCAAAGCTCATCAAAACTTGATAACATAGCTTTATTAAAAATACCACTCACCTAGATCTTCTCGGGTGTAGGCTCAAAGCAAAGGTCAAAGTCCTCAAAACTCAAATCTAACGATTCGATCCTCAAAGATCAAGCTCGGAACTCCACTTCCTCTCTCTAAAACTCCTTCCTTCTTTTCTAAAGCTTCTCTCTCTCAAAACAAAGATTTGAGACAAAAATGATTTGTTTCTAGGTCTGCCGGCTGTCTTAACACTCAGCTCGGACACGTGGCACTACCGGGTTGGTTCAACTCAAAAGTGACTGCTTGACAAGACAAGTCTATGACAAAGCGTATGCAACAAGCTAAGGCAAGACACATCAGCAATCAAAGACATCGGCTAAAGACAAAGCTTCGGCAACAGGGTAACAAAGACATCGGCTAAGGAGGACGACACTTGACTAAGCTGTGCCACACCTTGGCCTGGATGTGCCACACCTCGGTCTAGGCCATACCTGCCCAAGGACAAAGATCACTAGGTGCAAAACATCTCGACCTCAAAAGCGACATCTCGGCTATCATGCCGAGGTGGAGGTGAAGGTCAACCAAGTGGTTCCGAAATAGTTCTAAGTACAAAGGTTCAAAGGTGAACTAAGCTCAAGATGACCTCGGCCACACACCAAGCAAGGAACAAAATCATGCAAGCAACGCTTAAGCAAGACAAGGCAAGTCTCAAACAAAACAAGACAAGGCAAAACTTTGCAAAACAGCATGACAAGACAAGATCATACATGGATGTATGCAAGTATGACTAAATCAAAGTGAGGGTTGTTACATCCTACCCCCCTTAAAGAAGTTTGGTCCCCAAACTTAAGGTACCTTGTCCCGAGAATAATTCTGGATATCGAATTCTCATTTCCTCTTCCATTTCCCATGTAGCATCCTTGCCGTAATGCTCTTTCCATTCCACCTTTACCATTGGTATCGACTTGTTTCTCAATTGCCTAACTTGTCTGTCAATAATAGACGTCGGCTTCTCTTTATAGCCCAAATTCTCCTTAACTTCAATCCCAGAATAGTCAATCACATGCAATGGATCCCGAATATACTTCCTCAACATCGAAATATGAAACACATTATGGACTTGGCTTAATTCTGGTGGCAAAGCAAGTCTGTAGGCAACGGAGTTAACTTTGTTAAGAATTTCAAATGGCCCAATATAACGAGGTGCTAACTTACCTTTCTTCCCAAATCTGAAAACTCCTTTCATTGGTGAAACCTTCAGGAATACATGATCCCCAACTTCGAATTCTAACTCATTCCTTCTCTGGTCGGCGTAACTCTTTTGTCGGCTCTGGGTAGTTTTAATCCTCTGTTGAATAAGTTTAATCTTCTCTATTGTTACTTGAATCAATTCAGGACCAAGCAGAGCTCTGTCTCCAACTTCGGTCCAACATATCGACGACCTACACTTTCTTCCGTACAAAGCTTCATACGGCGCCATGCCAATGCTAGCTTGATAACTGTTGTTGTAAGCGAATTCCACTAAAGGCAAATGCACTCCCTAACTTCCTTGGAAGTCCAATACACAAAGTCTGAGCATATCTTCAAGTGTCTGGATTGTTCTCTCTGTTTGCCCATCCGTCTGGGGATGAAAAGCTATACTAAACCTCAGTTCGGCTCCGAAAGCCCTCTGTAGACTCTGCCAAAATCTGGAAACGAACTTCGGATCTCGGTCCGACACAATTGACATCGGTACTCCATGAAGTCTAACAATCTCATTCACATATAGCAAGGCAAGCTGATCGGCGTTGAAGGTAGTCTTAACAGGCAAAAAGTGTGCTGACTTGGTTAGTCTATCAACAACAACCCAAATCAAATCCATACCTTTTTGTGTCTTCGGCAAACCAATCACAAAATCCATGGAGATGTGTTCCCATTTCCACTCAGGGATCGGCAAAGGTTGAAGAAGTCATGTTGGTCTCTGATGTTCTGCTTTTATTTGTTGACAATGTAAACACTGGGACACGAATTCGGCTATTTCTCTCTTCATATTTGGCCACCAAAACGTCTGTTTTACATCCTGATACATTTTGGTATTTCCTGGATGAACAGCAAACTTGGAAGCATGAGCTTCCTGCAAAATTTTCCTTTTCAACTTTGGAACGTCGGCCACACACAATTTTCCTTCAAACTTGAGCACTTGATTCTCAATAGTGTACCCTGATCTCGGCTTTGTAACAATTTCATCGGTTACCCTTCTGAAGAATTCATCCTCCATTTGTCTTGCCTTTACTTCCTCGACAATAGTTGGTTCTAGTGAGATCATGGTTAGACATGCCAGATTCCCAACTGACTTTCTACTCAGGGCGTCGGCTACGCTGTTAACTTTACCTGGGTGATATTGAATCTGCATATCATAGTCTTTCAACAACTCAAACCATCTCCTCTGCCTCAAATTCAATTCCTTCTGAGTGAACAGGTACTTTAAACTCTTATGATCTGTAAAAACTTGACAAGAAGCTCCATACAAGTAGTGACGCCAAATCTTTAAAGCAAATACAACGGCTGCTAGTTCCAAATCATGGGTAGGATAGTTCCTTTCATGTGGCTTCAACTGACGAGATGCATATGCTATGACTTTACCCCCTTGCATTAAAACACAACCCAAACCCTTATGCGATGCATCACTATAGATATGAAACTCTTCCCTACCTGATGGAAGTACAAGTACTGGTGCTGTGACTAACCTCGTCTTCAGTTCCTGGAAGGCTGACTCCCGATCTTCAGTCCATTTATACGGTGCTCCCTTCTTAGTTAATTGCGTCAACGGAATTGCAATCCTGGAGAAATCCTTCACAAACTTCCTGTAATAACCTGCCAAACCCAGAAAACTTCGAACCTCAGACACATTAGTCGGCTTCAGCCACTTCACTACGGCTTCAATTTTACTGGGATCAACCGAGATACCCTCTTTATTAATTACATGACCCAAGAATGAGATAGTAAGAAGCCAAAACTCACACTTGTTAAACTTAGCATACAATTTCCGGTCCCTCAAAATCTGTAAGGCAAGTCTCAAATGATTCTCATGTTCAACTTTACTCTCGGAGTAAATCAATATATCATCAATGAAGACAACTACAAACTCATCTAAATATGGCTTGAAGACTCTGTTCATTAAATCCATAAATGCAGCAGGGGCATTGGTCATCCCAAAAGGCATTACTAAAAATTCGTAGTGGCCATATCTCGTCCGAAAAGCAGTTTTCTCAACATCTTCGGCTTTAACTTTAAGTTGATGGTAACCCGACCTAAGGTCAATCTTAGAAAAGACTCGTGCCCCTTGTAGTTGATCAAGCAAATCATCAATCCTAGGTAATGGGTACTTGTTCTTAATGGTGACCTTATTAAGTTCTCTGTAATCAATGCAAAGACGGAGTGTGCCATCCTTTTTCTTAACAAATAAAACGGGTGCTCCCCATGGTGAAGTACTCGGCCTAATAAATCCCTTATCTAACAATTCTTGTAATTGCAGTTTCAATTCCCTAAGTTCAGCTGGGGCCATTCTGTAGGGTGTTTTGGAGATCGGTTGTGTTCCCAACATGATATCAACAGTAAACTCTATCTCTCTATCGGCTAATTGGCCAGGCAATTCGTTTGGAAAGACGTCGGGGAATTCATTAACAACGGGGACGTCGGCTAAATTAACATTTCCATTATGATCGTCTAGTATACTACACAAGTAGCCTCGACACCCTTTCTAAATTAACTTATAGGCCTTAATGGACGAAATCAAGTAAGGTGGGGACACTACCCCTTTACCCTGGAAAATAACCTCGGCTAGGTTTGGGGGTTTCAATGTGACTCTCTTCGAAGCACAATCAATAGATGCATGATTTGCAACTAACCAATCCATTCCCAGTATAGCATCAAAATGAGTTATGTCCAAGGGCATTAAATCTACTAACAATTTAACATTCTCAATCACAACAATACATGCTCTATAAATGGATGAAACAATCATAGATCTCCCAGATGGAGTAGACACAGATAATACAAAATCAAGGGGTTCTAGTTTTCTATCAAGCTTCCCCGCAAACTTAGCAGACACAAACGAATGCGTAGAACCCGAATCAATCAATACATAAGCATCTTGAGAGCAAATTGGGAGTATACCTGACACTACTGTCTCAGCATTTTGAGTGTCTCCTGGCATCAGTGCAAACACTTTGCCCTGACTCATCTGTCCTTTCCTAGCATTACTCTTCTGAACGGAACCCGAGGTATTCTCACCTTTCTTGCTGTCATCGGCCTTTGTCTTAGGGCAGTCTCTCACATAATGACCCATTTCACCACATTCATAACAAGCTCCAGACGTCCGACGACAAGCCCCGAAATGTTGCTTCCCACAATCCGAACACGTCGGTTTAGCACTACCTTCCTGCCTTAGGTTACCAGCACCGCCCATGTTCGTCTTCTTCTTGGCGCCTACCTGTGCTCGGCGATCGTTATAGTTCTGCCTCTTTCTCTGGTTCTCTTCCGAACTCTGCTATCTGTTCAAGTTAGCCTCGGCCTGAATGGCTTTGTCCAGCACTTCGGCATAAGTCGGCATATTGTGCAGGTTAACCCGGTCTTGTATCGGTCCGCGGAGCCCACTCTCAAACTTTCTAGCCTTCATATATTCATCGTTGACCATGTGTGGTGCAAACCTCGCCAATTCAGTAAAAGCGCGGTCGTACTCCGCCATTGTTCGGTTGCCCTGCGTCAAGGTCTGAAACTCGGTAGCCTTGCGGTTTCGAACACTTAGGGGAAAGTGTTTGTTGTAGAATAACTCCAAAAATCAGGTCCAAGTCAAGTCTGGATTGCTCCCTCAAACCATCACCCACCATCTGCGAGCGTCATCATCTAATGTGAAGGTTGCCAATGTTACCTTCTGAGTGTCAGTGCTAGGGAAGATCTCGAACAACTTTTCCATTTCTAAAACCCACGCCTCAGCCTTTATCGGCTCTATACCCCCAGAAAATCTCGGTGGTTTCATTTTCTTGAACTCCCTAATCAAAGCTATCGTGCCATCCTCAACTCGCGGGCCAAACCTTCAACTAACCTTTCCAGTCTGTCCAATCTGTCTTCGGGCGGATCCCGGCCAATTGGAGGTCTGCCTCTCCTCATGATGCTATGAGTATGCAAGGTATGACTTTTAAACAAAATAAGCAAATAACTACGTAGGCGAGTAACAAATAAGCATGTCAAGACAATGCACACCTTGTTCAAATAGCAAGCACTATGATGCAATCCTAACATCTTTCTAAAGGAAATCCTATGCTCTTTAGGACTCAAAGTGTGTGAATAACGTATACTACGGAACTTGTGCTCTGATACCATTCTGTCACGACCCCAACCCGCCCCTAGTAGGATGGCGCCGTGATGGCCAGTAATCCTTGATTACCGAAGGCCGGCTTACAAAGATCAAACACAATCAGAGTAGAATGTATGGGGCTCACAAATGCGGAAGTAATAAATCAAAATGTAAGTGGTCCATAAGAGCTGTGCATAGTTCAAATGGGATAACATATACAATATGGTTCTTCATCCAGTCCTTAATAAACAAATTACAAGTTACATCTTGATCAAAAGGCTTCTCGAGCCGACATGCACAAAATACAAAAGGTGTAAGCCCAGAAGCATGATTTTCAAGATTTGCCGACGTAAATACAACATTGCCGACATGAATACAAAACGAAGCCGACATAAATATGAGTCAAGCCGTCGTGACAAGAATCCAAAACAGGCTTGCAAAACACATCTAGGCGTCGCCGCCGTCCTGCTCATCACCTACATATATATAGAGAGGGTGAGCTAGGATACTTAGTGAATGATACTAGTAATAAAGGTTTTGCACGAATATAGCCGAAGTCCTTTTAAAACAAAACAAGCCAAAACCAGACAAATATTAGCCGAGGTCCTTTCTGAACAAAACATATCAAAATTCTTATCGAATCAAGGAATGAACCGTATTCATCTATCCAGTCTTACAAGTCTCGAGGGATGCTTACTGGCATCGGCAAAACACAAATCAAGCTTTCCGAACAAACAAACCCACGCAGTAAACCGTCAGTGGCACAACAAAGACGAGGCGATCCGTAATCGATTAGTCAAGGTACTGCGAAAGTTTATAGTCCTCTAGCACAAGGGACTTGTGTTACTTAAGCCTGTAGCTCTTTTTAACACGATGGTCTTGTGTTACTTAGGCCCGTAGCCCACTTTAACACGATAGTCTTTACAAGAAAGGACCGTATCCTTTTATACTTAGTGCTGCAAAAGTTTAGAGTCCTCCAGCACAAGGGACTTTTAAATGTGGTGCTGCGAAAGTTTAGAGTCCTCCAGCACAAGGGACTTTCAAAAGATGACATTCAACAAGGCTTATACTTGATACATCAAAATAGGGCAATCATTCATGCTTAACAAATACTTTTCAAAACAAAGCAAAGCAAAGCTCATCAAAACTTGATAACATAGCTTTATTAAAAATACCACTCATCTAGATCTTCTCGGGTGTAGGCTCAAAGCAAAGGTCAAAGTCCTCAAAACTCAAATCTAACGATTCGATCCTCAAAGATCAAGCTCGGAACTCCACTTCCTCTCTCTAAAACTCCTTCCTTCTTTTATAGAGCTTCTCTCTCTCAAAACAAAGATTTGAGACAAAAATGATTTGTTTCTAGGTCTGCCGGCTATCTTAACACTCAGCTCGGACACGTGGCACTACCGGGTTGGTTCAACTCAAAAGTGACTGCTTGACAAGACAAGTCTATGACAAAGCGTATGCAACAAGCTAAGGCAAGACACATCGGCAATCAAAGACATCGACTAAAGACAAAGCTTCGGCAACAGGGTAACAAAGACATCGGCTAAGGAGGACGACACTTGACTAAGCTGTGCCACACCTTGGCCTGGATGTGCCACACCTCGGTCTAGGCCATACCTGCCCAAGGACAAAGATCACTAGGTGCAAAACATCTCGACCTCAAAAGCGACATCTCGGCTATCATGCCAGGGTGGAGGTGAAGGTCAACCAAGTGGTTCCGAAATAGTTCTAAGTACAAAGGTTCAAAGGTGAACTAAGCTCAAGATGACCTCGGCCACACACCAAGCAAGAAACAAAATCATGCAAGCAACGCTTAAGCAAGACAAGGCAAGTCTCAAACAAAACAAGACAAGGCAAAACTTTGCAAAACAGCATGACAAGACAAGATCATACATGGATGTATGCAAGTATGACTAAATCAAAGTGAGGGTTGTTACAGATCGGCTTATGGATTTGCCCTAGAGCTTGACCCTACACATCATATAGCACATATGGGTCACAAACAATTCAATCCGTTCTTTAATTCACATATTCCTCTTTAGGCTTCATTCTTATCTCTTTAACTCAATTACAATGCTTAATGCATGCCTAAGAGTGCTTGCAAGTGAAAGAGAATGGAAAACGAAACACAGAATACACTTTCAAAATTTCAGAAAATAGGGTCCCCGCTCGAGCGTGGGATTCCCCGCTCGAGCGGACCCATTAGGTATGCAAAAGTCTTTGGTTGTATCATTTTACGCCGGCGTGAACTTCGGGCCTTTCGGCGGAAGTTCATCCTACATAGCTCCCCGCTCGAGCGGACACCATGCCTGCAAGAAAATACTGGGAGCTCGAAATCCCCGCTCGAGCGGCGGTTCCCCCGTTCGAGCGGACATAAAAAATTCTGGGTTTTCTAGAATGGTTCTTGAGCTCGAATTCAACACTCTAACCAACATTTCTTGCATGCCATGGCTCAAATTTCACATATACATATACTAACATGGTACCAACACCAAATTACAACACAATGAAGCTCAATTTCTTGAATTACTTACATGCATGCCTCAAATTAACCCAAACTCATCACCAACACATCAAATTCAAACGTGCAAAGCTCATACCTCTATGATCTACTCTTGCATGTGAGAAATATTCATTCATATCAACTTAATTGGTGAAGAGATGATCAAATACATGGATTTCAGACAAGATTCAACATAGATTATACACATTGTGTTCAAATATGAAAATTCATAGTAATTTCCTACATGCATGCATCTATTGACTTCAAATATAATGAAATCAACCCAATTTCCTTATGATCAAACTAACTCATGTTCTTGACCATTAATCAAACTTGAATTCACAATTTACAAACAAAAATCCATGAGTCAATGGTTGGTTACTTACCTAGGAGCCTTGATTCTCACAATTGTGGCCAAGTCTTGCACCTAGCCTTCCCAATTCACAAATTATAAGCCAAAATACACCAAGATGCCTCCTTTCCCTCTCAAGGTCGGCTCTCTCTCTTTTCTAAGACACAAATTCTGATTTTTGAGCTCAAGTGAGTGAATTGGGTGTAGTGCCTTTCCTTACATAAGTCCTACTAATTCCAATTTATTAATATAAAACAATTAGGCACTTAATTCGTTAATTTAATCTAATTAATTTGATCCAAATCAATTTCCAATTAAATTTCACCGTAGGTTCTAAAAATTACGCTAATCACAATGGTGTAATCAATTTCGGGTTCTGTGGCCGATAAGGCCTTCAATTTAATTTCCAAAGCAGATAATCAAATAGATATTCCTACGGTGAACAGATAAAAATTCAAAACCATATATTTTCACATAATGGTATACACAATCATATCAAACACATAATCATATTCATATTAAGGACCAATTAACATAATAAGGGACAGGGTTATCACAATTTTCCCATCTTTAGGAAGTTTGGTCCCTTAAACTTATTTTACCTTCGTCGGGAAACAAATGTAGATAGCGTAGTCGCATTTCCTCCTCTTTTTCCTATGTAGCATCCGTCCCATAATGTTCTTTCCATTCCACTTTCACCATTGGGATGGACTTACCTCTCAACTGTTTCACTTGCCGGTCGACAATTCGCTCCGGCCATTCGGCGTACTCCATATTTTCATCAATAGCTACCCGGTGATAATCAATCACATGAAACGGGTCTCGGAGGTAACCCCTCAACATCGACACATGAAACACGTTATGGATTTGTTCGAATCCCGGTGGCAAAGCAACTCCATAGGCAACTGGGTCAAGCCTTTCCAGAATCTGAAACGGCCCAATATAACGGGGCGACAACTTGCCCTTTTTACCAAACCTAACTTGGCCTTTCATCGGAGATACACGGATGAACACATGGTCACCAACCTTATACTCAAGAGGTCTTCTCCGAACATCTGCATAATTCTTTTGCCGGTCCTGACCTGTTTTGAGCCTCTGCCGAATGATCTTGATCTTTTCAGAAGTGTCTTGCACAATTTTAGGCCCAAGCAAAGCTCTATCCCCGATCTCTGTCCAACAAATTGGTGATCTACACCGCCTACCATACAAAGCCTCGTACGGCGCCATACCGATGCTAGAGTGGAAGTTGTTATTGTATGCAAATTCTACAAGTGCCAAATAGCCTTCCCAATTCCCCTGAAAATCTAAAGCACACATTCGAAGCATATCTTCCAAAGTCTGTATTGTTCGTTCTGATTGCCCATCTGTCTGTGGGTGAAAAGCAATACTGAACCTTAGTTCTGTCCCCATAGCTTCCTGTAAACTTTTCCACAATCTAGATACAAATTTCGGATCTCTATCCGACACAATAGATACCGGAACTCCGTGTAAACGGACAATCTCATCAACATAAATGGTAGCTAATCTATAAGCATTAAACGTAGTTCTAACAGGTAGAAAATGTGTAGATTTAGTCAGTCTATCAACTACAACCCAAATAGAATCCATACCTCGAGGAGTCCGAGGTAGGCTAACAACGAAATCCAGAGTCACATGTTCCCACTTCCATTCAGGAATAGGGAGAGGTAGCAGTAGACCGCTTGGTTTCTGATGTTTAGCTTTAACTTGTTGACACTGAAGACATTTGGACACATATTCTGCAATCTCCTTCTTCATTTTAGGCCACCAATAGGTTTGTTTCAAATCTCGATACATTTTACTATTGCCCGGATGTATAGCAAACACTGACTCGTGGGCTTCATCTAAAATCCTCTTTTTCAGTTCCGGTACATCTGGGACGCACATACAGTTTCAGAACTTTAACATTTCGTTTTCATTACTAAACTCTGCCTTCGAACTTGTCTCAAATTCGTCAATCACTTTCTTGAGGAATTCGTCCTCTTTCTGTTTCAGTTTAATTTCTTCAATGATTGCCGGTTCAGTTGTAATAGCGGCTATCAATCCGCCCTGTTCACACAATACCACTTCAATTTCAGACTTCTCAATATCTTGCAAGATCTCTTTCTATTCAGTAAGCAACAAGCCATACTCCCCGTTGATTTTCTGCTCAAGGCATCGACAACTGTGTTGGCTTTCCCGAGGTGATACTGAATCTCTAAATCATAATCCTTTATCAGTTCCAACCATCTCCTCTGTCGCATATTCAACTCCTTCTGCGTGAAGAAGTATTTCAGACTTTTGTGATCCGTGTAGACTTCACACTTTGCCCCGTACAAATAATGCCGCCAGATTTTCAAAGCAAAAACAATTGTGGCCAATTCTAAGTCATGTGTTGGGTAGTTTTTCTCGTACAGTCTCAACTGTCGGGAGGCATAAGCAATAACCTTTCCGTTCTGCATTAGCACACAACCCAAACCTTTATAAGACGCATCACTAAAAATTACAAAATTTTCCATACCTGCTGGTAATGTCAAAATCGGTGCAGTGGTCAATTTTGTTTTCAATTCATGAAAGGCTGATTCTGTTTCATCATTCCACTCAAAAGGTTGCCCCTTGCGTGTTAGTTGGGTAAGAGGCACAACTATTTTCGAAAAATCTTTCACAAACCTCCTGTAGTACCTAGCTAAACCCATAAAACTGCGAACTTCTGTTACATTGGTTGGTGTATGCCAATTCACAATCGCCTCTATTTTCTGTGGGTCCACTGAAATCCCTTCCTTGTTGATCACATGCCCTAAGAAAACAACTTCATCCAACCAAAACTCACATTTCTTTAGTTTAGCAAACAATTTCCTTTCTCTAAGTATTTGCAGGACAGTTCTCAAGTGATGCTCATGTTCAAGTCTATTCTTGGAGTATATCAAAACATCATCAATAAAAACCACAACAAATTCGTCAAGGTAGGCTTTAAAAATTCGGTTCATTAAGTCCATAAATGCTGCCAGAGCATTAGTCACTCAAAATGTCCATACCTCGTTCTGAATGCGGTTTTCTCAACATCCTCTGCCTTAACTTTCAGCTGATGATACCCGGATCTCAAATCAATCTTAGAAAACACCTGTGATCCCTGCAACTGGTCAAATAAGTCATCAATACGGGGTAGGGGATATTTGTTCTTTATTGTTACCTTGTTCAATTCCCGATAATCAATGCACAGGCGTAGGGTTCCATCATTCTTTTTCACAAATAATACTGGTGCACCCCAAGGCGAAGTGCTAGGTCGAATAAACCCCTTGTCAAACAGGTCTTGCAACTATTCTTTCAATTCTTTCATTTCAACAGTAGCCATTCTGTAGGGAGTCTTGGAAATAGGCTGGGTGCCTGGCACAGTTTCAATAGTAAACTCTATCTCCCTATCTACCAATTCCCCTGGTAATTCATTTGGAAACACATCTGGAAATTCTCTAACAATAGGGATATCATTCAATTCAACATTCACGGATTGTTCAAACAACACATGGCACAAATAACCCTAGCACCCCTTCCTGATTAGTTTACATGCTTTCATTGCAGATATCAAATAAGGTGGAGGCACTACCCCATTACCCACAAACACAATTTCCTTATGTTCTAGTGGTTTAAACACAACTCGTTTTGTCACACAATCAATGGTGGCACAATATTTGGTCAACCAATCCATGCCCAAAATTACATCAAAATGCCTAAAGTTCAAGGGCAACAAATCTACATATAGGATAGCATCCTCAATTCGCATGTCACAAAACCGGTATATGGATTCACACAATACAGATTCCCCAGATGGAGCAGACACACATAGCAGATATGACAGTAATTCTAGAGGTCTATTTTTAGTCTAGATGCAAATGCACATGTTACAAATGAGTGTGTTAATCTAGAGTCAATTGACACAAAAGCATCCTGATTACATATAGAAATGGTACCTGAGACAACTGCGTTGGCATTCCGGGTATCGCTCGGAACAAGCACAAAAACTCCCCATTGTCTCACGGTATCTCCGGCGGGAGTAGATCTCGTAGCATTTCCCGGTTTTGGGACTGATGCTATCGAACTAGCAGCAAATTTTCCACTATTCTGTTTGCAATCTCTGGTCATATGCCCCTATTTACCACAATTAAAACAAGCTCCTGACACACAGTAACAAACCCCACGATGCCTGTTACTACAAATAGTACACAATAGGGTTGTATCTCGGGAAGAATTAGAAGTATTCGAGGAGCCCGTATTTTGCTTCTTTGAAAACTTCTTCTTTGAAAAAAAGCCCTGCCTTTTACTACCCTTCCAGTCAGTTGTCGATTTAGTTTGTCTAGCTATATTAGCTTATGATATTATGGCCCTGTCTAGTACCCCAATGTAGGTTTCCAACTTCAAGACATTCACCCTCTCTAGGATGTCGCTTCGAAGCCCGCCTTCAAAATGTCTCGCCTTCTTATAGTCTATATCAATCACGTGTGGCGCAAACCTGGCCAATTCAGTGAATTTGGCATCATACTCGGCTACAGTCATACTATCTTGCCTCAGTTCCATGAATTCTGCCACCTTCCTATCTCGGACACACTGCGGGAAGTACTTGTCATAGAAAATTTCCAGAAATTTTATCCAATCAGCATCTTTGTAATTCTCACGCATTAACAGCCACCATCTTCTTGCTTCGTCTTCTAGCATAAAGGTGGCTAGAAGCACTTTCTGTGTCTCCGAACACGGGAACACTTCAAACAGTTTTTCGATGTTGAGGACCCAAGCTTCAGCTTTCAAAGGATCTAATCCACCATGGAACTGTGGTGGTTTCATTTTCTTGAACTCTTTGGTGAGAGCTATGGTTCGGTCATCATTTTGATTATCTGGCACAGGAGGTGCCGGAAGTGGAGGTGGAGGTGGAGGATGTGGCTGCTGCCACTGTTGTTGCCATTCCTGTTGTTGCCTCAATGTCTTTGCCATTTCCTGAATCAGTCTTTCCATTCTATCCAGTCTGGCAGTAGAAGATTCCTCTATCTCATCATCTCTTGTTCTCACCATCTGATTAAACTTGCATTATACTTTATACAAAAGATACACAGGTATGCATATACTAAAGAGCATACATAATCAAATAATTTGAAATGCAAGCAATTCACAAACTTATAACACATAGTTGTTCACATTTAACAGTTAAGTGTCTTCTTGATGCTTTCAGATTCATACTTATCGCATGAATGCATCCTAGATCTTTTCTAGACGCTTATTGCTCTTTTGGACAAGTGTGTGAGTTATTAACTCATGCTCTGATACCACTCCGTCACGACCCGAACCCGCCCCTATGGGTTAAGGCCATAACCGACCAGTAATCACGAGATTACCTACGACCTTAAACCAAATAAAACAAAACTTATCAGAGTAAAGGGGCCAAATAGAAGCAAAATTAAAACTTTGTCCATAGAGCTGTGCTTATATGCACACCATAACGTTCCAAACATTTATATGTTGATAACTCACATCAAAATATGTACTAACACAGAACACTGTACATACAGGATCATACAAGTTTAAGTCAGTTGAACCCAAGACTTATATACAAAAGTAGTCCAATGCTTTCGCCAACATAACAAAACTATGAACAAAGGACAAAGGCGAAAAGGTCTGCGTCGTGAGACGTTTGGGTGACTCCTCAAAACTTTATTTGTTTCTCACAATTTCACGAGCTGGTTCAGGCGTCCTTGGCTCACCTACATGTACAAGAATGAGCGTGAGCGAAAGCCCAGCGAATAATATCAAATAAGGAAGATACATAAGCAATCTTTGAAACAGTTACAGCAAACGGCCTTCGGCCCAATCACTTGTATCAGTCGGCCTTCGGCCCAATTATTTATGTCAATCGGCCTTCGGCCCAATCATTCATGTCAATCGGCCTTCAGCCCAATCATTTATGTCAATCGGCCTTCGGCCCAATCATTCATGTCAATCAGTGTCCACCATTCAAATTAATGAACTTACAAAACTTACATAGAAGTAAACAATTGGACAACAACATATTTCAAATATTTTGTTAAGATATTACTCACAGTGATCAGCTTGTGGATTTGCCCTAGAGCTTGACCCTACACATCATATAGCACATATGGGTCACAAACGATTCAATCCGTTCTTTAATTCATATACCTCTTTAGGCTTCATTCTTATCTCTTTAACTCAATTACAATGCTTAATGCATGCCTAAGAGTGCTTGCAAGTGAAAGAGAACGGAAAACGAAACACAGAATACACTTTCAAAATTTCAGAAAATAGGGTCTCCACTCGAGCATGGGATTCCCCGCTCGAGCGGACCCATTAGGTCTGCAAAAGTGCTGGTTGTATCATTTTTACGCTCGAGCGTGAACTCAGACGCTCGAGCGGAAGTTCATCCTACATAGCTCCCCGCTCGAGCGTGAACTTCCCCGCTGGAGTGGACAACCATGCCTGCAAGAAAATACTGGGAGCTCGAAATCCCCGCTCGAGCGGCGGTTCCCCCGTTCGAGCGGACATCAAAAATTCTGGGTTTTCTAGAATGGTTCTTGAGCTCGAATTCAACACTCTAACCAACATTTCTTGCATTCCATGGCTCAAATTTCACATATGCATATACTAACATGGTACCAACACCAAATTACAACACAATGAAGCTCAATTTCTTGAATTACTTACATGCATGCCTCAAATTAACCCAAACTCATCACCAACACATCAAATTCAAACGTGCAAAGCTCATACCTCCATGATCTACTCTTGCATGTGAGAAATATTCATTCATATCAACTTAATTGGTGAAGAGATGATCAAATACATGGATTTCAAACAAGATTCAACATAGATTATACACATTGTGTTCAAATATGAAAATTCATAGTAATTTCCTACATGCATGCATCATTGACTTCAAATATAATGAAATCAACCCAATTTCCTTATGATCAAACTAACTCATGTTCTTGACCATTAATCAAACTTGAATTCACAATTTACAAACAAAAATCCATGAGTCAATGGTTAGTTACTCACCTAGGAGCCTTGATTCTCACAATTGTGGCCAAGTCTTGCACCTAGCCTTCCCAATTCACAAATTATAAGCCAAAATACACCAAGATGCCTCCTTTCCCTCTCAAGGTCGGCTCTCTCTCTTTTCTAAGACACAAATTCTGATTTTTGAGCTCAAGTGAGTGAATTGGGTGTAGTGCCTTTCCTTACATAAGTCCTACTAATTCCAATTTATTAATATAAAACAATTAGGCACTTAATTCGTTAATTTAATCTAATTACTTTGATCCAAATCAATTTCCAATTAAATTTCACTGTAGGTTCTAAAAATTACGCTAATCACAATGGTGTAATCAATTTCAGGTTCTGTGGCCGATAAGGCCTTCAATTTAATTTCCAAAGCAGATAATCAAACAGATATTCCTACGGTGAACAGATAGAAATTCAAAACCACATATTTTCACATAATGGCACACACAATCATATCAAACACATAATCATATTCATATTAAGGACCAATTAACATAAAAAGGGACAGGGTTATCACACCCACTGTGGTTTGAGCATGTGTTACTGTGGCCGTGTTACCATGAGCCACAGACTGACTAGGGCCTATTTCTCCTTGGATTTGATTTTGCACTCCAGCGGAAATAACTCCACCGCCAGTTTGATTTCCTTTTGGCAACTGTGCAAAATTAGAACTCATCACCAACATGGTGTGAGTGAGATTCTGAAGAGTGGTAAGAATCTCCTGCTGAGTATTTTGAAGTCCTTGAATGGCTTCGAGCAAAAGTGGTTGATCTGAAGCTATGGTCCTGTCATCACCACCATTAGAGGATCATTGTTGGTGAACTTCATTTTCTCCCGCCATCCTTGTTAGAGTTGTGTGGGTTCCAGATCTCGTTGGGACCATTAACCAATCTGCCTCCTCAACAGAGTCGCCAAATATATGATAGGGTTCAGGAAAGTTATTGGAGAATTCGAAGATCTTCGAAGATCCTTGAAGAAAAATTTGAATTCTCTAGAAGATAATGAGAGGCTTAGATTCTTCAATAGTCTCAACTAAGAACACATAAGCAAAGAGATGATGGAGATAAGAGATTGGGTGAAGAAGAAAGTAAAGGAGCTAGAGAGAGAATAATGGCAAGGCTCTCCCATGGATCTCCCACTTTCACTCTCAAGGTTGATAATGGAGAACGGAAATTAGTTCTTTCCCAAGAGTTTTCTCTCCAAAATCCATCCCTTGTAAAGCTATGGGTGGGTGCTATTTATAAGCACCTCATGATGTAGGATGGAGCCTATGTGCAAGGCACATGGAGAATATTCTCTCTAACCACCTTGTCCGAGGAGCTGACCTCTCCGAGGATGATGAAAACCCTCGAAGAGGAGATCAACCTCTTGGCGAACCCTTCTTCTTAGCCACACTTAACCAATGATCCCCAATTATCCCAAAAGGTCAGGGGTAGTCCCAGAGGATGCCCTGCCATAGAAGGGTCAAGGATAGTTCAAGAGAACGCCCTGCCGCAAATATTTTCGAGTCTCAGGGACCCCTTAGATCGTGCCACCTCGACCCGGGTATAGGCTAGTTTAACCGAAGAGTGAATTTATCTCCACTCATCGTCCTCGGGATCGAGTCCTTTGTTCGGACTCCATTACACCCATGGTTCTGGTACGTAGATCCCGGAAAGCTCCGAGTCCACAAGTGTTCTGGGACTCATTAATGGAGCAACTTCTAGATTGTGTCTGAATCTGTTCGAAGCCAAGTGCTTCGGATCTCTAGGTTCATGGATCCGAACCCTTTCGAGTCCGAGTCCAAGCCCGAGCCCGAGTAAGTCTCTAAGTTCGTGGATCCGAACCCTTTCAAGGCTTAGAGCGATTCAGCCCCTTTGATGGCGATAAATCCGGGCCCACCAATCTTGGACTTGCGATAAATTTGGGCCCACCAACCTTGGACTGTTGGGCCTAATTAATTTAGTGGGCTCAAATTAGCTCCTCTTACAACCTTCATGCTCCTTTCTCTTTTTTTTGGGTAAGTAAGTCATAAAATAAAAACAAGAAACAAACATAACTACAAGGGGCATACCCTAGGCCCTACCGAAGACAATACAGCACCAACAAAAAATAAAAGCGGACAGCAACAAAGCATATCAAAACCAGGATAACAAACCTGGACAGAGCTAAAACTAGAAATAAAGAACGACTAGCACCAGACCACCATGATATCAACCCAGAATAACCAAAAAATAATCAAATAGCATCATCAGGTTGCAGTCAACAAAACTAAAATCCCTTGCACACCTCGCAAGGTTAGGGCCAACAAGATAATGATAGAAGTCACATAAAACTAGACATATATACAAAGTAAGGAAAAGGAAAATTTCTTCACTCCTCAGGCGCTTCAACTTGTTACAGAGCTTCCAAAGTTCAACAAACCAAGGTAAAAGAAATATGTTGACAGTAGGTGTAACCATGCATCAACAAATCTCAAGGATGTAGAGAGAAAATCTAAACTGGTTTCTTCATAGATTGTAGCAGACAGATAGCAAACACAGATTGCAGACAGATCAGCACAAGCTAGCAGCAACAAATTACAGCAGACAGATATCAGACACAGATCTGTACAAAATTAGAAAAATAAAGACACCAACAATCCTATTTAAGAACAGCCAAAAGGGCTGGTGCATATATGTAGCTTGGCCCTCTTGAAGTCCTTCAAACAGACCCTACAAGAAACTGTACGCAAATCTATATCAAGACTCACTTTATGTGACCTCACAATATCAACCCACATATAGGCACTTAAGCTCAGCAAAGAATAAAAATAGCTGAGCACAGAGGAGAAGAAAAATGAAGCAAAAAGCTCTCCAAGAATGTAGATCTCTCTTTACTCAACCCTCAACAAATAACTCCTTCACAAAAAAACTAGCTTTGTCACCTACAAGCACAACAGTTAGAAACAGAATATAATTGGAACTCACATCACTCAACCCTCAAGCTCATAAACCTCCACTGCCTAATATAGATCTCACAAACACTCAACCCACATTCCCTAAGATTAGGCTAGCTTGACAACCTGCAAACAAACAGTTAAGGAAAACTTTTTAGTAGCTTATAGTAACTTAACCCTGGATATAGAGATCTCACCACACTCAACCCACAAGACCTTCCCATCACTCCACACATAAAGTCTTGGAGAGGCCACTTTCAAGGATACCCCCACTTACAAAAATTAGCAACATATATACCGTATATCACAGTGAGGGGACTGTTTCAAGGATACCCTTTTCACAACTGCCTCTTCCACCTTCCAAACCCAACCCCTTCGCCCTCTATAGCCCCTCCCTTCCCATTATGCCATCTCTCTCTTTCTCAAACAATTAAACAATCTCTTTCACTCTTTTTAGTTCATGTACATTGTAGAGATGAAGGCACCATACAGTGGGAAAGGTTTGGAGTGGCAGCCAATGGTGGGAAGGGGCTAGGGGGTGGTGGTTAGGGTGAGAAGGGGTTAAGTTTATGGTTTGGAAGGATGGAGTTAGGATTGGAATTTTATGATAGGGTAAAATTATAATACAAAAATTTATAATGGGTGGGGGTTCAAAGCAGATATTGGGGGTGCTATAAAATAAAATAAAATAAGTTGGTGAGGGAAATTTTCTTGCTAGCATGTACATAAGACATATACATATATGATATAACATAGCTTTGTTTGTAAACAAAGAGTAAAGCAGAGAGAAAAAAAATGGTTACTGTAACTGTGAGAAAGTTATCTATATTAGAACTTGGGAAGAAGATTCTTGTCATCTGTATTAGATGTAATCAAGGTTTTGAAAAGCGGTTGCAATCACCGTAATGGTGGTAGTGGCAGTGGCGCAGTTGCAGTTACGGGGTATAAAGGCCATAGCGCAATGGTTGCGGTAACTAGAACCGTGAATGTTTTTATTTTTGCACAATTTGAAATTTTTTTTATCAATACGCATATTTTTTTTCAAAATCATATTTATTAGGTTTTAAAATAAATTTTGATCAATTTTTGTTAATTTTATTATGATCCAATATATTTCATATTTTTAAATCACTATAAAATGAGTTTTTTACATTTTATTTCAATAATTAATGACTTTGTAAGTCATAAATTCATATTACACTTGTGGCAACATTTTCTAGATAAAATAAACTAATCAATAAAAATTGACATGTATAAAATATATATTAATATATAATTATAGGTTTTATGTTTTTTTAGAAATTTTTAAAAAAAAAATCAATAACTAACTATTATAAAATAAACAGTCACAAAAATAAACGAATAAATATACTTAAAATAAGAGCTTATATATATATATATATATTTAATCAAGAGCTACCAAATAGATAATGACAACACAATAATAATCAATGTGTTTAGTTTCAATTTTTTGAGTTCAATTTTATGAAAATTGAGTTTTTTGTTTTTCATATTTTTTTTGTTTTTAGTAAATATTTTTAAAATTTTGAGCAATTTTTTTTTTAGATGCATCTTACTTAAATATATCTAAATAGTAAAATATTTGTGAAAACATATTTTTAAAAATTAATAAATACATAAAAATATGAAAAATATACTAAATTTTTGTTTTTTTTAATTAATATTTTTGGTATTTAGTGAAATTTTTAAAGATTTTTTTCATAAATATTATATTTTTTAATTGTATTTATGTTAGGTGTGTCTAAAAATTAAAAAAATGCTTAAAATATTTTTAAAAATTAGTAAAAACAAAAAAAAAATACAAAAAATAAAAAATATTAAAATTTTTTGAAAAGTGAATTCTGAAAATGAAAACCAAAGAGTAAATAATTTTTTTTTCCCTGCTTTTATAAACAACAGCTGGCGCACACAAACAAAACAATAAAAAAAAATGATTTGAAGAGGCAACCTCTTCTTTTTTTTTTTTGGAATAATTACCTAAAAGTCCTATCTACATATTTGGTAGTAGCTTAGGTCCTAGCAAAAAGTTTTTAAACCAATAAGTCCCATTTACAGGTAAAAAGACATTTTTGCCCTTTAACCCAAACAAGTGTATATATAATAGCATTGACGTTATTTACCAGGAAGAGAAAACAAGTTAGTTATGGAAGTAGATGAAGATTCGAATTGCGAAGGATCTTGAGGGATTTCTTGGTTTGGTTCACTATTATAGGTAAAGAGATTTCTCGGTTTTGACATATTCATAATTGAGGCCTTTTGAGTTGAAATCTGTTGGAGTTTGTTATGTGCGATTTGAAATTATAAATTGAAGAATTGATCTGCTGGTTTATAGGTATGTATTGTTTCGATTTTGTATAGGTTTGTATTGTTTTGATTTTATAGGTGTGCATGGTTTATAGGTATGTATTGTGTCGATTTTATAAATTGAAGAATTGTTATGTGTTTTTAGAATTTTCTTTAGTTTTGATTGAATTTATTTATGAGAATATGTTGAATAATTTGGATTTTTACGAATTGAAGACATGATTTGCTGGATGATTTCTCGGTTTGGTTTGGTATTTTATGAATTGAAAACGTGATTTGTGAAAATTGAGAAAGTTCTTAGTATTGTTTGAAGTATTTGTTCTAGTTTTGTAGTTTCAATAAACTGAGTATCGTACTAGCTTTTATTGATGTGATCTTTTTTTTTTTTTTTTAAGATTGAAAGATGAGTGAAGGTTCTACGAATGTCCCAATTTTTTGTTGTGCAAGTATAATGGTTGCATATTTGCAATTAAGATTGATTAGAATGTTACATATGATCAATTGGTTGATAAACTATGTTTGAAATGGGATAGTTTGCAATCTGATAACATTTGCCTAACTTACTCATTGCCTGGACATCCTAGTTGCACGTTGGACAACAATGAGGAGTTAGAATTGTTATTGGCATTAGTTGTGCATTTTGATTCAAAGTGTATTGATGTTGTCGTGAAAGGAAAAAACTCAACCATTGACTGTGGTAATCTCAACAAAAGATTGGATTATAGAGAAAGAGTGTCAATGTTGGAGCTTGAAGTTTGTGCTATTGCATTGTCTCATGACAACAATAAGTCTGTGAACTTGTCAAATAGAGCATCTACATCTTCCAATAGGAATTCGAGGTTGGAGGTTGAAGAAGAGGTTGATATGTTATCATCATTTTGTCGACACAAGGAAAAAGTACTGTTGTCTGCTAGTTGGACAGTTAGTATTACACATATAGGACAAAAATTTGAAGGTGGAATTGTTGAATTTCGTAATGCATTATTGAAGTTTTCTATTGAGTGTGGATTTGAGTTCATATTTGTTAAGAATGATAAAGTTCGTGTTACCGCATAATGTTTGTTTAGAAAGACAAAAGGTTGTATGTGGAATGTTCATAGTAGAGTGGAGAATGTTAATGAGTTCTTTTATATAAGGAAGCTCAACAATGTCCACACATGTGGTGCTCAAGTACGTACAATGAATCATTCTCGTATGAGTTCTGATTTAGTTGTTGATTTGATTGTTGAAGGTGTTCGTGATAATCCATTGACACGTCCAGTTCATGTTGTTTGGGATTTTAAGTTGGGGTATGGGCTGAGAGTTAGTTATCGTCAAGCTTGGTTGGGGGTAGAGAAAGCAAAGGGCGATATTTTTGGAGACTACTTAATGTCATTTGACCAGTTAAGATGGTATGTTGATGTTGTAATCCAGGGAGTTACATAGAATTTAAGTGTGACGATGATACTAAACGGTTTAAGAGATTATTTGTTGCTTTTCATGGTTCCATTAGTGGATTTAATTATTGTCAACCTCTCTTGTTCTTGATGGCACATTTTTGAAGGGAAGATTTAGAAAAAATTTACTTGCCGCTACAGGAAAAGATGGAAATCAAGGTACACAAGAAATCTATTTTCTCTATTCTGGAATTAAGAAAGTTCTCAGTTTAGAAATATGATTGAATTTTTAAAATTTTATATAATATTGTTGCTGTATATGCATTTTTTTATTTTTACAGTTATTCATTTTAATGTTTGATATTTTGAATGTTAAAGCGTTGCCATTTTCTAAGAATAATAGATATTCTCATTTTTTTTGTTTTGTATATGCAGGTTTCTTTCCTGTTTGTTTTGGAATTGTTGGCTCAGAGAATCAAGACAACTGGCATTGGTTTTTGGAGCATTTGAGTACAATTTTTTCACCAAAACGCAATATTACATTCGTGTCAGATCGTAACCTTGGATTAGTTGAAGTTTTGCCAAAGGTTTTCCTGACGGCTTTCCATGCTTATTGTTTATATCATTTGAAAATGAACTTAAGGCATTATTTGCATGGTATGTTTCATGAATTGAAAGAAAAGCTGATCACTTTGTTTGGGAAATGTGCGTATGCTCCAACTGAAGAAACATTTCATCAATATTTGGTTGAGTTAAAGACTGAAAGTGGGTCAAGAGTTGAAAAGTTTTTAGATGACATACTATATGATTATTGGAGTAATGCATATTTTTTAATATTCTGAATTAATTATTAACACATTTTTTCTTGTTTTGTAATGCTTGTATATGGTTTGGTGCAAGATATGACAATTGTGTCTTTATTAATGATATCAAGAGCTTGGTAAAAGGAAACGACATATCCAGCTGTGTACGTATAAAATTTGCAATATTTTAACATTGAAAAACTTCTCATTAATTTATTAACATCACTTTTGTGTTCCAATTTGATAGACAATTGATGCATATGTTGAGATTCTTGAAAGAGAACCACAAGCACAGAATTACGGTGATGGAGCAGAGCACAATGGCAAGTCTTTCGTACTGTCTAGTCTATATTGGGTAAGGAGTAAATGTGCATATGTCAATTCTATACTTTTTCTTCCTTTTGATTTTGGTTTCAAAGTTCATTTTTTCTGTTTGTTATCATTCCTGTGAATATTCCCAAAATTTGAGTTTGGTATCATTGCTGGGTATGTACTTAGATTTCGAAACAATTTGAGTGACAAACCGTACTTAGTCATGTTTTGTTGCTTTTGATCGAGATTTGAAAATTGAGTTTCGTACCATTACTGTGAATATTTTTTGTAAAAAATAGCCAATATTGAAGAAGAAAACTTCAGAAAAAAGGAAAAAGATTTTAAAAAATACTTTGCAAGAATCTCTCACATGTAGATACATCCATATCCCCATCCACAATTCCAATCATTAGACATTACTTGTTATCGAAAAACACTTGAGGACTTGGAAACATTTCAACTCTTTGAGACTAAGAAAAGGAAAGGACAAGCACTACAACGTTTCATATCAACTGGTAAGAACAATTTCATATTACCATTACAATAATCAAATGTAAATCATTACATACTTTATATTGATGTTTTTTACAGCAAACAATCATCAATGAATACATGAAGGATACACCTTGTCAAGCAGAAAAAGTATGGAATCCTGATGTAAAGATTGAATCAGTCAAAGACAGCCCTCAATAAGAAACAATGATGTATGTTATGTTTATTGTAACTAACAAATTTTAATATCTTTTTCAAAAAATTTTGTTTTTTCCCTAACTGTGTGAAAATGATTTTTGTAGGGTTGATTGTGGAATTATTATTTACTACATCATAAGACAATACATAAGGCATCAACCAATTCCAAACACATTACCACCAGGCACATGCACAACACTAAGAGCAAACATGGTACATGAGTTCCTTAGTGATCCACAAAGATCAATCAGAGTCAAGTACCAAGATTGCAACATTCAATGAATCTTTTTGATGTGTAACTTAGTGAACTCTTTTTTGTCACACTTTGATACAATGACTAATGTTTTTGTTGATAGTTGCAAGCATATTGCCTCACAAACATATTACAATTTTGTTGATGTGTAATGGAATATTTTGTCATACTCTCAAAGATATATGCACCAGGGCTTCTCTTGATGTTTTTGTCCATATTTTTAGTTTCCATTATCCTCTTTCTCACACTATTATATGGGAAAAGTGAAAATAGTGTTACATGTGAAAATAGTGGACACAAGACTTTACTGTATCACAATCAATGCTTTGTTGATATTTTTGTTTATATTTTCAGTTTTTATGCAGTGTTTTGTTGCCTCACAATATAATCACATTCACTTATTTTGAAGTTGAAAACTTAAAACTGAGAATATTTTCAGTTTTGTACAGTGTTCACTCAATTTTCAAAACAACAATTATCAATACAATTTATTTGCTACCTCACAATATTATCACAATTTGAAAAACTAAAATTCGAAACAAATAATATTTTCACTGTCACTCCATTGTTACTTTATTCAAAGCATGGAGCATTGATCACATCTATTTAGAATATTAATTCACATTCATTTAATTGATCACATTTATAACTAGTTCCAATTCATAACAAGAGCCTTACACTATTATTACAAAATCAGCTAGTTTGAACTAAAAACTTAAACTGAGAATATGTTCACTTTTTATACGGCATTCACATAATCTTCAAAACAAACATTCAACAGTCAAGTTTATTTACAAAAGCCAACCAAACAAATAATTCACATTAAAAACAAACACAAAGCCAATCAAACAATATTATCATAAACAATTTCGAAACTGAGAATATTTTCACTTTCAATTCATTGTCACTTTATTGAAAATATAGAAGATTATTATTCAGCTCTCAACAGTACAAACTGTTACTTCAAGAAATTTATGAATATGAAATTTTTAAATCACAAACCACTTACAAAAACTCACAAAGCCTCCTTACACGATTTCTTATTGTGATTGCCAACCTTCCCACATCTACCAGAAGTAATTTGCTTTACTTTCTCACCATTGGAATGAAGTCTCTTCTTATTTGGCCTTCCTGGTTGCTTTCTAGACAAAGGAGGAAGAATAACATCACTATCACCATTAACATTACAATCTGGTTTCCAAATTGAAGAAACATGATATATTGGAAAAGAATAGGACTCTCGATAACTTTGAACATAGAAGTATTGATAAGAAAATAAACTCAAATCATGTCCATTCTTTTGTATAGCTCCAACTCCATGTGCACATGGAAACCCTTTCAACTGCCACTCGCCACAAGAACATATTCGTCTACTAATGTCAACTGAAACATATAGATGTGAATTCACCTCATGGACATCATTCCCAGATGAACTAACTATCCATGGCCTCGAAGTATTAAAAGCATCATGTAACTTGGACTCCATTTTGGGGAATATCACACCATTCCATTTATTAACAAGCTCCCTCCTTTTAGCAATTTTCCTCATCAACTTAATTCTTACACTATCAATCAACTTTGTGATAGGCAAATGGCGTTCCTCCCGTATCCACGAATTGAAAGATTCAGCTACATTCGACCACATCTCTCCAAAGTGTTATGTAAGACTATACTTTGATTCTGTTTGCTTTTGTTTCCAAAGAATTTGTAGTTTATACTTATCTTCAGAAGGTAGCAATTGAGTCACAACATACTTGTTAGAAATTGTCTTATCTTTGTGTTCCTTCTCTTTCTCAACTTTAAATTTCTTGCCTCCATACTCATAATCTGATATCTCAGTAGTTTTCCTTGCTTTAGCTTTGATGTCTTTAATCATGGAATTCTGCAGTTTTGTTTGTCTTGATTCTGTCAAATCATCGGCTTTTATTGCACAAACTTGTTGGGTTAAGTCATGGACCTCTTCCTCGACTAACTGATTCTGTAACTGAGAATTATGACAATCTTTTGCATTTGCATTTGTATTTGTCTCACAATCTTTTGTTGCAAAAGCTTGTTGTGTTATCTCATGGACCTCTTTCTGATGGAGCTCTTTGTCCACCACTTCAGAATTTTCATGGACCTCTTTCTGCACCACTTGAGAATTTTCATCTTTTATAGTATAGCCTGTATTCTTTGCATCTGTCCCAGAATTCTTTCCTCTACAAACTTCTTGAGTTATCTCATGGACCTCTTTTTCAACCAATTGGTCACGCAATTAAGAATTTAAATCTTTCAATTGTTGTATATGTGCAGTGAGTAGCCTGTTATCCTCTTCAAGTTTATTTATGTAGGCGGTCTTCACTATGTTGTCAAGTTGCAAATTGTTGTTCTCAGTTTGAAGTCTCTCAAGTGCTTGTTGATGAATGTGTTCTTCTCCCTCAGGTGCATCATTGATCATAATGTTGCATAAGCCATCAAAGTCTTCATTTGTGTCTTGTTGATTGACATCCCATTCATCTCTCATGTAGCTGGCAGTTTCTGTGCTTTCAAAATTTTGTCATTTCTTATTTGCTGCCTTTGGTTCTTGGTGGCGTTCTTCAACATCTTGACCATCTTCTTCTTCTTCTTCTTCTTCTTCAGCATCTTCTTTTTCTTCTTCTTGTTCTTGTTCTTCTTCGGCATCTTCTTTTTCTTCTTCTTGTTCTTTTTATTCTTCAGCATCTTCTTCTTCTTCTTCTTCAGTGTCATCAAGTTCTTCATCACTATCCTCACTCAATTAAGCACTAGTTACCTATAGGTCAACATATAGTAGATATTAGGTTTTAAAATAATTGTAGTTTAGGAAACTAAAAAGTTTCTCAGTAATAATTCAGTGTATAAAAATAGGAAATTTTCCCAACTTGAATTGAAATTCAAATGAGATGAGGATGTGACCTGTCTTGTTGTCAGCTCATGTAGTATACATACACAACATCCTAATTACATCTTCGGTGTCTTCTTTTTTGTTTCCTTTCAATGCTTTTTGCAACAAGTCCATGATGGTTGTGCTCGATAGCCATTCAGTTTGTATGAATTTTCTTCTCAGAAACGACGATATACTTTTATTTCCATAACCAAGATGCATCGACTTATCTCCACAAGATATACCAAAAATGGACTTGATGTCTTCTGTTGTTAGCTTTACAGTTTCTGGTCTTAACTGGAAAGAACCACTGCTGTCTGGTTGGAATGTTTGAATTATTTTGAATGCAATATCATCATATTTTCTGCATTGGTTATAATTCAACTTGTTCTTCAATATTGCCTCAAACAATAACCAGAATGGGGTTTTCTTCAACCCTTTAATATGCTCGTTCTTGAGTTTGATGTGCTGTAATAGTTTCACTATTGTCACCATGTTTGATCTGAAAGTTACTTTCCATTCTCTACGCTTTCCCTTTAGCTTTTTCTCCCTTGAAGTTGTTTCTTTATGCTTTCTTATTGTTTCCCTTGCATTGCTCTTCAGTCTTGGTGTTTTCATGAGTTGATTTCATGTACGAAAAATCAACATAGACAACATATTAACTCTGAGAATGTGTCCTAAAAGAATCAATCCAATGTCATTCTCATGAAAGTCTAAATTTGATAACATTCACGGTTATAAAAACAAAATCAACATTGAAATCGAAATCGAAAGCAAGGGAATATTATTAACTAGGGATTTTGAATCAAATTCATTCAGAATCTGAGAATATTGACAGCAATCGTATCAAAATAAATAATGAAACCTAAATCAAAATAAAGAGAACATGAATAACAAGAGTTTTTCAGTCAAATTGATTCAAAACTTGAGAACATTCACAACAATCATGCCAAACTCAACATTGAAACCTAAATTGAAATCAAGAGAATATGATTACGTCTGGGTTTTCACTCAAATTGACTAAGACTCTGAAAACATTAACAGCAATCGTACCAAAATCAACATTGAAACCTAAATTGCAAGCAAGAGAATATAATTCACTAGGGTTTTTCACTCAAATTGACTAAGAATCTGAGAACATACACAGGAATCATACTAAAATCAACATTGAAACCTAAATTGAAAGCAAGAGTATATGATTAATTAAGGTTTTTCACTCAAATTGATTGAAAATATAAGAACATTGACAACAATGGTACCACACTCAACATTGAAACCTAAATTGAAAGTAAGAGAATATAATTAACTAGGGTTTTTCACTCAAATTGACTAACAATGTGAGAACATTAACAACAATCGTATCAAAATCAACAATGAAACCTAAATCAAAAGGAAGAGAACATGAATAAGTAGGGTGTTTCAGTCAAATTGATTTAAAAGTTGAGAACATTCACAGCAATGGTACTAAAATCAACATTGAAACCTAAATTGAAAGTGAGGGAATATGATTAATTAAGGTTTTTCACTCAAATTGATTGAAAATATGAGAACATTGATAGCAATGGTACCACACTCAATATTGAAACCTAAATTGAAAGTAAGAGAATATAATTAACTAGGGTTTTTCACTCAAATTGACTAACAATGTGAGAACAATAACAACAATCGTATCAAAATCAACAATGAAACCTAAATCACAAGGAAGAGAATATGATTAATTAAGGTTTTTTACTCAAATTGATTGAAAATATGAGAACATTGACAGCAATGGTACCACACCCAACATTGAAACCTAAATTGAAAGTAAGAGAATATGATTAACTAGGATTTTTCACTCAAATTGACTAACAATGTGAGAACATTACCAAAACAAACAATGAAACCTAAATTGAAAGCATGAGAACATGATTAACTAGGTTTTTTCACTCAAATTGATTCAAAATATGAGAATGAAACCTACATGATCAGGGTGCTAGAGCTACCAAACATGATTAACAATGAAACCTAGTTAATCAATTGTACCAATTACTTTCAAATTGATTCAGAATCTGAGAACATTGACAGCAATCTGTAGACACCCCATTTTGACCAGCCCTAAGACTTGGGCGCTTTCTGTTGATTACCCGATGATGATAATTAGAATGTGTTTCTCACAGAATCCTCAACAAGAAAAATGGAATTTGAGCTTTAATCCCAACATTTACACATTTTTTTGGCCAAACTATTTTAGACCTTAAAACCCTCTTTTCAAAATATGTTTTTTTTTAAAATGTTTCTATAATGTCCCGAGGCTCCCATTTCAATTAAAATATTGCACCGAGTAAGGACAAAGTGGAAATAAATGGAAGGGAGGTAAAAATTTTTGAAAAATATTTAAAAAACATCTTCTTATAGGTTTGGAGTTGAAGGAAATAGGAGAGGATGAAAGAAAACTGGTTTAGGAAAAGGATGAGTATCAAATCATTAAGAAGGAAATGAGCAACCTTTACTAAATTAGACATTTTTCTTTGTACACTTGGAATTTAAATGTGAGGCCACCACCATTGGAAAGTAGACTTCTGGGGCTTCAATTTAGATCCAAGAACCACCTCAGATCAAGTCCAAATAAGGGAGATATGCCCATTTGAAGTTGGGCTTAAGAGCAGATTTTGTTGACCCAGCCCGAGACAGCCTTTACTAAATTAGGCATATCTCTTTGTACACTTGGAATTTAAATATGATGCCACCACCATTGGAAAGTAGACTTCTGCGGCTTCAATTTGGACCCAAGAACCGCCTAAAACCAAGTCCATATGGGGGAGATATGCCCATTTGAAGTTGGACTTAAAAGCAGATTTTGTTGACTCGGCCCAAAACAACAATAGCCCATTTTTTCTTGGTTTTGGTTCGGTTGGGACAACCCATTTACCTATTTTCTGAGCCATTCAAGTGCATCCACTCATCCTCCATTATACCTAATCATCCCCCATTATCAAAAAGAGGTTTTGTTTGCATTCATAAAGGAGTATCCCATGCAACCACCTTGAAAATTTGCCCTCCTATCACATTCTTGTCTCCCACCTTCTTTTTGACCTTTACTCTCCCTCATTGCCTATATAGAATGATCATATTGTAAGAGAGAAAAAGACCACGAAATTGAAGAAAAAGGAATGAGAAACGAGTGAAAAAAGAGAGAAAAATTGAGTTTTTGAGCCAAAAATATTCCTATCTTCCATATACATCCCATACCTTCCATAGCTACTGAAATTCCTCATTTCCATACACCAAAACCACTTCAAAAATTCTGATATAGCCAAAGATCAATTGCCTTGATCATAAGGAAGAGTGTTTAGTGATTGAAAGTGTGAAAAACTAGAGAGTTAGCCACTTTCCACACCATAAACTCCATAAACTCCATAATTTCGAATTGAGGATTTGAGAACACACTTCCTACACTTGAGGGTGATCAAGAGGGAGTTTGGGAATCAAGAAGTTCAATTTTTCTCTGGAAGGTGAATTTTTAGTCTTTCATTTTCTTATATTTTATATCTCATATTTATTTTCTCACTTCTTATTTCAAAGTGTGTTGTTATAATCCTAGTGGTTTGTTTAGCCCATAATTATTTATTATTTATTTATTTATTTTTATTCGCATGTTTTAATTTCATATTAGTTTTATTGTAATCTTGCATGTTCTACCTTATAATTTTTTTTTTTTTTTTGTATTAGTCTCAAATTAGTTTTGTTGTAATCTTGCATGTTCTACCTCATATTTATTCTTTTTCTTGTATTAGTCTCATATTAGTTTTGTTGTAATCTTGCATGTTCTATCTTATATTTGTTTTATTGTTTTAGGTTTATGTTGTAAGTTTGCACTTTTTATTTTATTTTATATTTGTTTTCGTGTTTTTAATCTAACCGGTAGTGGTTAGTTAAGCCACCTACATATTTTTTGTTTGTGCCTTTTCTTGGTTTCGCAACAAGACAGGTTTTGCTTGGCATAGTTGGCCGGTCGGTTAGCTTTTTCCAGACAAGATGGCATAATCTCCCAATGTTGACCAATTTCCGGTGGCGGTTCCAAAGAACATGAAGTTTTTATTTTATTTATTTTTTTAATTTTGAGTGTATTGTGAGGTTTTTATTTTGTTGTAATATTCTCCTTATCCCTCTCTAATTTGGTTTGTAATTATTCTTTAAAATGTTGTAATAATTCCCCGCCCCACTTCTTTCTATCCCGTTCTTTTACTTGCTTTCTTTATTTGTACATAAACATCATATTTATTTTTCATCATATTCATGCTTTGCATCCATGTTTCATGCATCTTGATTCGGCTAAGTTTGCATTTGTGGATTTAATCAATTCCTATGTGATTATGTACACTACCTCATGTTCTTGAGATGATTCACATGTCATATCTTAGAAGCCAAATTTTTAGTTGCATCTCATGAGTGAATTGCATTAAGACATTGTATATAGAATCATGCATATTTTCTAACTTTGTTTTGTAGCTGTTCGCGGGACGTCGGTAAATATGTAAGTTTTTATGCTTTAGCATCCCGTTTGTGCATGTTTTTCTTACTATGTGTTAGTATTCTACCATGAGGCTACTTGCTTACTTGATATAATTGTATGAATGCCTATGGATGAAGGCTTGTTGTTTGAATTGGAATAATTCAATAAATGTACGTTTTAAGCTCACTTTGCAGTGGCAAATCCACAAACTTTAAGCCCACTTTGTCAAGTGAAAAATTCAAACCCTTTTCAAAAAACAAACATGAAATTGAATTATTCCAATTTGAGCAAACTAGTCTATACTTTTATGCTTCACCTAGTAAATTTTAGGATTTATTCAATAATCAGAATATGAACATATAAAAGAAAATAAAAAGTCATATCATGGTTTAGTAGAGGCCGATCTTTTGATCGGGTGAGCGGGGGTGCTCATTATTGACCTTCCCCTCTCATACCTAAGGTTCCGAGCCAAGCATCCTTGGTTACGACGAACAGTGACCTTGGCACCGAGTCATGAGTTTCTTAATTTCCCAAAATATTAGGTGGCGACTCTGAGATCTAATGACGCAATCCATTTTTGACAAAATTGCAATAAAATGGAATTTTAATAAAAGTTTCCAAATATGGACTCTCATCTACGTTTCACATTGCACTCGTGAGACTAGATCAAAGAGATCTCGGCAGTCCGAATTGTTTAACGCGCGCGGGTACCCCCCGGGCATGTTACACAATCGCACCAAAATCGACATTGAAACTTAAATTGAAAGCAAGATAATATGATGCACTAGGGTTTTTCACTCAAATTGATTAAGAATCTGAGAACATTCACACGAATCATACTAAAATCAACATTGAAACCTAAATTAAAAGCAAGAGAATATGATTAATTAAGGTTTTTCACTCAAATTGATTGAAAATATGAGAACATTGACAGCACTGGTACCACACTCAACATTAAAACTTAAATTGAAAGCAAGGGAGTATGATTAACTAGGATTTTTCACTCAAATTGACTAACAATCTGAGAACATTAACAACAATCACATTGAAATCAACAATGAAACATAAATCAAAAGGAAGAGAACATGAACAACTAGGGTGTTTTAGTCAAATTGATTTAAAAGTTGAGAACATTAACAACCTAAATTGATTTAAAAGTTGAGAACATTAACAACCTAAATTAAAAGCAAGAGAACATGATTAACTAGGATTTTTCACTCAAATTGATTCAAAATATGAGAATATTCACAACAATCACACCAAAATCAACATTGAAACTTAAATTGAAAGCAAGAGAATATGATTAACTAGGGTTTTTCACTCAAATTGATTCAAAATCTGAGAACGTTCACAGGAATCATACTAAAATCAACATTGAAACCTAAATTGAAAGTAAGAGAATATGATTAACTAAGGTTTTTCACTCAAATTGATTGAAAATATGAGAACATTTACAACAATCGCACCAAAATCAACATTGAAACCTAAATTGAAAGCAAGAGAATATGATTAACTAGGGTTTTTCACTCAAACTAATTCAGAATCTGAGAACATTCACAGCAATCGTACCAAAATCAACAATGAAACCTAAACTGAAAGAATGATTTTGGTGCTATTATAGTGAATGTTCTGAGATTCACAAACAAAAACAAAAGTTTCGAAAACAAGAGTTTTGAACTCAACATTCAAACTGAAATGGAAATCAAAAACAAAAGTTTCGAAAATAAAAGATTCAGAAAAACTAGGGTTTAAGATACTTGAATCTTACTTGTTTTCACAATTTTTGGTTGTTCGGATCTCAAAATATTTGATGATCTACTTTTTTCTTCTGAAATCTGAGACGAGATTGATGAAGTAAGACGAAATGTAACGCGAAATTGATGAAGGTGAGAATGAAATCTGCGAGGGTGAGAAATGGCGGGATGAACTATGAGAATGAAATTGTGAATGTGCGATTTATGTTTTGTGTTTTTGATTTGGTAAGGGTAGTTTCGTCATTTAAACTTATGATGGGACTTATTGGTAAAAAGTTTTTGAAGTAGGACTTAATGTACCATTATTTCCTAAAATGGGACTTAGCTGTAAATCACCTTTCTTCTTCTTTTTGGTTGCAAACAACAACTGGCTTACACAATCAAAACAATAATAAAAAATATTTCAAGAAGCAATTGTATTTGCTAGAAGTGTCTGGAACTCCAACATTCATCATCATCATCAACAACTCAGACCAAAAAAAGCCTTTTGGTTTCTCAGTAGATTTACAAGATGAATCGACAACATCGGTTCTTCATCTTCAACAACAACATCAGTTCTTTATCTTCCTTCTTTTCTCTCTCTTCCTCTCTCACTCCTTCATCTTCCCTCTCCATCTTCAACAACATCGGTTATTCTTTCTTCCATCTTCACTCTTTTTTGTTGAACTTAACTATCTTGCAAAGTAGACCAATCAAACATAAAGGTTTGTACAAAATCTGTATAATATATATATTTTTTTAGCTTTTTGTTTTTTTTTTCTGACACAAAGTGTTCAGAACATTGTGTAACGGGCCGTTATGGCTGTTACGGTACCGTTATCGCCGCTATAGCGGCCGCTACGGCCGACACACTTGTGAATCTCAATCACACCACAAAAGCAGGTGTAACACGTAGTGCTTACCGCCACAACCGTTACGTAATGGCTGCATTTTGAAACCTTGGATGTAATGTAAATGTAATCTATATTGCTTGTAATGAAATATGATGTTTAAAAGTGTGTAAAAATGGTTCTTAAAATGAAAAAAAAAACTTTTACCATTGTAAGAGAATTGCTGGACTGGTTGCATGTCTAATGTCACCTTTAAACCTTAACATAGAATGTTTGCTAGCTGCTAACAAACACTACACTAGTCATTCCAAAATAGACTACATGATATCTTAACTTCAACAGTTGCTAATTGTAAGACTAAATTTAATTATTTAGTATGACTCATATGATATGGCAATATGAATTATAGATTTAATAAGATTATCATAAATGTCTTGTAGCTCGAAAAGGAGGGGCTCAAATGGCCCAAATGGATGTTCACTGGATGATCGGCCGGATGACTGGGTGAAACACTTGTCTATGACGGTTGTCAACTTGTTGACCGCGGCTGTCAGCCTTCTCGTCGGATGACCGACCAGACAACCAGTAAGATGAATTTTGAGCCATTCGGGCCAAGCTCAAATTCGAGCTACACAGCAGTGCTCTAAGATTATAGTTTCATATCTTGAACCACAAGTTATTATCTGATTGGTCGATAGATGAAGTAGTTTCCAAGTCTCCTATTTTGATGGGCAAGTAGAGTTATAGTTATATTAGGAAACTAGTCTTCTCTCTACTTATAAAAGTATAATTAGATCATTCATCAATTATTCTGAATATAACATATTCTAAAAAGGGTCCAGAAAGAGAAACATTTTTCTACTAATATTGTTATTAGGTTTGTGTTCAATCAATTTTGGATCACTGTTATTTATTTTCTGCATTATGTTATTATTTGCAGAAATCATGATAGTTTACAATTTTGGATTATGAAGACTGTTATATGCATAACACATAAAATTATTTACATATAGTATTAGAGCACTGGTTAAAGAACATCATGATTTTTCATTAAATAAAATTAATGATTTTAATTTATGTCCATCATTAATTGTTTGTATATTATTAATTGTGAGAAATGATTTGAACGGATTACGATTTCAGAATTATGCTCAAGTTTGATTACAATTTTTTTATGTGTGTATATATATATCTTCAATGAATGATATTTATGAATCTACACTGCACTTTATGATTACACCTTTTATTTTGATAAAGTTATGTTCTCCATCGGTTTGTGGAACACTTTTGATTGATGGCTCGTCCATGATAATTTATATTGGTCATAAAAATTATATTGAATTATTATTTTCAGATAAATCGAATAAATTAATATATGAATGACTGATTACTTTGCATGATTTAATTGTCTTTATTATGAGAAAAAAGTTTAATAAGTAATAATCGCTGCATTGCTAGATTTAGTATTGCCTAAAAATATTCGTATTACATAATGAATCAATATTATTCATGTTTTGCTGAATTTCATACTATCAAATTTTACTGTGAGGTACAATAAAGTATTATTGTGATCTTTATAGTACTAAACATATTGCTATTTATGGATATAACTATAACCTCTAAAAAAAATTATTTCAGGATGATGTTATTCACCATTATGTATAAGCTTGATTTTTATAGGTGGTTTTGATGAGATACAAAAGTATATATACTTATGTGACATAAAATATGAATTGTGTTAATATTTGTTATCTTAATATTATTCTTATGATTTAGTAATATGCATTATGATTATGATGATGAATAATTGTAAATAAATTATTATTTATTCAATAATATCCATGCAAATTTTTTATTTTGATTTGAAATCTAAATTATGATACGATTGGTAGTTGCCAAAGTGACATAATCAGAACAACACATAAATATCAAGTCAAATAATTAAAATTTAATACCCTTCCCTAGTATTAAAAATAATGACTTTGCAAATCGCAATTCTTTAATTACACAGATATTAGGTTGGCCCAACTTCTCAGTAATCGTTGAATTGGAATAAGATAGTTAATAGCTATTCATAATTGATATTGGAATGAATACCCAAAGGTAATAGACCTACTTAATTATGAATATTTTATCAACTAGTCCTATTGGTGAAAGGGAATCACCATAATTGTTAAATAGTATGTCATTAGATTATCCCAAAGGTAGATCACGATAATACTATTTTTTATTGTTTAAATATATGTTTATCTTGATTAATTGTCAATCATTGATTACTCTTAGCATTAATGTAGTCAGTATGAATTATTGATTAAAATTTTATGTCGATATATTTGTATACTTTGTTTGTTTCGATTTTAAATGAAAAATGATTTCTCAAAATGAATAGAACAAGTTTAGTTTCATCTTGATATTTTGAAATTTGACGTAGTGTTACTATTTGAGAAATTTACTGCTAAGGATCAAACAAATAAAATTTTATGTTTTATGCAAATGATTATAGCAAACATTCAGTTTTAACTTCCTTAAACGACAATGTTAAATAATATGAAAGAACGTTTATGAACGTTAATAAGTTTTTTTGCTAGGACACTTATGATTAAACTTACCATCATAAAGTTCGATGATATGCATGAGAGGTATGAGTATGTCATTGAATTGTTTAATTTGATTGCTCAATTAACAAATTTAAGAATTTTCATGAATGAATTTATTTTTGTACAATTTATTTTGAACAATTTATCTCTTTAGTATGGATCATTCATATTAACTATAATTTTATGAATAGTATGTAGAAAGTTAATAGATTGATTAGTATGTTTATTTAAGAAGAGACAAAACTTAAGTAATTGCACTATCATTTATTAATCGTGTAATTTAAGGAGTCGAAAAGAAAAGGAGAAAGCTTAGAAAATGGCATTAAGAAATAGCCACATAAAGAAAATGAGTCTGCTCAAGATTTTCAGTCTTATAAGGAAAAAAAAAAAAAAAAAAAGGCTACTCATATTTTTTAATACGATGCAAGATCTTTTCAAACCAATTATCTTAAAATCTCAATTGAAATTATTGGGATTTATTGTTTATTTTTTGGGCATTGATCATTATTTAGACTTTGTTTCAAAGATTTTATGTTCATTCTAATTTTGAAAATTATTTATTAATTTGTCTAAACTTAATTAACCATGATGGTTATTTTCAAAATTTAGAATAAAAGTTTAATTTATTGAAAATACATCTTTTGTTAATTTCAGTATTATTTATGATGGTTTGTATAAATTAAAATTTAATGATTTCTCAAAAATTTAATTTATCTTGCATCATTATGTCGGTCCTAAATATAGCTTGATAAATAAAAGATTGTATTGTTTTTTCTGAAAAAAAGTTATAAAAACTAGTAAAGATAAGATTCTTCTGAATTTAGATTTTATTACTTTTAGTGGGAGTATGGGTTGCATTAAGGAAAAACAATTCAATCACATTAAGTAAAGTACCACAAGATATACATGGCTTCTTCACATTATCCAAATAGACATTAATGTACCCTTTTGACACTTAATATTTGGTAAATAAAGTTATTTTATTACTTTTATAGATAAATTTTCACTTTATGATTTTGTTTATTTATTGCATAAAAGATCTCTAGTAAATGGATATTATTGAGGCGTACATTATCAAGGAAGAAAAGCAATTAAACAAAAATGTGAAAATCATAAAGATAGTGTAAAATACAAGTCTGTTTGCTAAACTCTATGAAAGATATAATATTTGTGAATGCATCAGTAAATGATGTAACTGAGAAGCATTATTATACTCTAATGAATATCACTACGAGTATGTTAAATAATTTCTAAATACCCATAACATTGTAGATATATGTCTCTGATATATTATTTTTATATAGAAATATCAGGTTCCTAGTAAGACAATTCCAAACACTCATTCTAAACTGTGAGCAGGAAGGAAACCGAACTTAAGACACCTGTATGTTTGGGGTTGTCTACGAAAATTAGAATTATTGATCCACATGAAAAGAAAATGGATTTTAGAATAATTAATGGTTATTTTGTTCATTATCTTGAAAATTCAAAAAGTATTAGTTTTACTATCTTGGCCAAAGTACAAGAATTATAGAAATCGACAATATCAAATTTAATAAGAATGGTGAAATTAGTGGGAGTGATAAATCATGAAATGTGATTATTCAATAAATTTGGATACAAGTATCATTACCCATAATTTTGAAGGAAATTGGCATTCCTATAGTTGTTAAACAACTTAATGCTATGGAACAATAAATGAATAATCAATTACTCCATATCGTAATTATCACCAATGAAAAGTAATAGAAGAACCATAAGAAATAATATTAAGAAGATCTCATAAAATAAAAAGATTTTTCATTTAGGATGATTATGTGGTATATCTATAACAATCTTATTATGATAAGACTAGACTCGATTTTTGTCACGCCCTCAAAATAAAGACATTTAAACTCATCAATGAAACATGCATCAACATAATAAAAGTCCATCCTCTTCTATTTAACTAAACAGTTCTGTACAATAGTATTACATGTGAACAATAAAAGCGGGTGCCTTTAAGGCTTACAACTTTCCAAGTTAACACTTGGTTACAATCAAGAGAGCTCTAGCTCAATACACGTAAGCCCTTGGCTTGAAGTTACATGTAACATATCAAAAGTAAATAGAAGTCAAAAGCCCATCCGCCACTAGCCTCCCAAGCTAAGTCCTTGGAGGTGGCAGGCTACCTGTACCTGAAAATGATATCCCCATAAAGGGTGAGCCACAGCCCAGTAGAAATATACTAAACCAATTATGAATAACGCCTAAAAGATTAACAGTTGATAGACTGGTCAACACTTTCACATTCTTTCACAATTTACTATAATTCCAAGACATTCAAGTCTATATTCTCTTTCTTTCCATTTCAACATAGATAAACATATTAGTTATATCTATACAACCACAGATAAGCATACAAGCTACTTCACATTTCCAAGACAAGCACGTGAGCTGTATCTATATTTTTTCAAGACAAGCATATGAACTGTGTCTCTGGAGTTCATCCCCTATCTTCTCCCAACACTATCCGGTTTACAGGTACATCCCCCATCTTCCCCTAAACCGCGGAGTACATCCCCCATCTCCTCCTCTACATATAATGCATATAAACACATTGGTTCTATATACAATCAATCAATACAATTAATGTATTCTACACATCGTCAAGTTCCATGACACTTTCCATGATTAGTTTCAATTTACCTAATCATCATGCATTGTCTACAACAAACACGACTATCCTCCACCGATAGCCCAAAGCAGTTATTTCTATACAGAAAATAAATGCACAATGGATATATGATCAACATCTCAATTCCACAATTAATTATCCCAATTAATTAAACAATATAATTATCACATTTTCCATAATTAACATTCAACCCTAAAGGTTCCATTTTCATCAATGAGTCCACATTAATCTCATTTCTATGTATTAAACATACATATTGGTTTATTTAAAACAAAACCCCAAACTTTTATAAAATTGCATAAAAGCCCCAAACTTCCTCAAAATTACTCAACTATCCCCAACACATCAAAATGTCAAAATTTAAAGACAGAATCCATAAAGAGGAGTAGGATATCCCTACCTCAAAGTTTAAGCCCAAAAGGAGATGAAAACCCAAGAATCAAAGTGCTCCAAACACTGACTTTTTCAGATTAAATCGAAGCCCTCGACAACCTCTACCTTTTTAACAAAGCAAGAAGGGAAGGAAATGATCCTAGATAGATCAAACCTTAGAGAGAGTGTAAAGTTAGAGAGAGAGGCTCTCAGATTTTGAAGATTTGGATGAAAAGGTATAAAAAATCTAACTTGAAACTTCATTTCGCCTTGATATAAATAGGCTCGCTCGGCGAAGACTTGGTCGCCGGCGACCGGACCTGAAAAACCCTAGCTCGAGCCAAGAATGTCTCGCTCGAGCCAACATCGGCTTCGCTCGGCGAAGAAAAGCTCGCTCGAGCCAGAGCTCGACCCTTCAGTCTGCAGCTAGGCGACGCTGAAGCGATTTTCGGCGAAGCGAAGATCAGATCGCTCGGCGAAGAAAAGCTCGCCGAGCGAAATCATGGTGTTGAGTCAGTGCAGACAGACGCATCGCCGCTGAAGCCCCTCTGGCTCGACTCACCAGACACAAAACTCAACGCTCGCTCGAGCGACCAACTCCTCGCTCGAGCGAAGGACAAAAATTCTGGGCAGCAACCCTTGGTTCCCAAACACAACCAACCTGAAACAAACCTGCCCAACACATCCTATAACTCAAATACAATGTAGAAAAGGATGTAAACAAGACAATACTCAACCATTAACATCCATGGACACATGTCCGGATCACTGCACAATAAGGGTAAACCCGGGATCGCTATAACGTAGTCACAAACCATAAAAAGTATTGATTCTATTAGATGAATTGATGTCATGAATGATGAGTTGAAATCAATGGACTAGAATGAAATTTGAGATCTCATAAAATTGCCTAAAGATACAAAAATGTTTATTATTCTAAGGATAATATAAAATTATATAATGTTAGATATGTGGCCAAAGATTTTACTTAGAAAGTAGACATTGATTATAAAGAGATATTTTTAATTTGTCTCTTAAATGGCTAATTTAGAATCATTATGGCGTTAATAGCTTATTATGATATTGAGTTGCATTAAATATATGTGAATTTAATTTTCTAAAAGAAAGTTTAGATGAAAATTTTGTATTGATTAACCTAAAAGTTTTTCTATTGAGGAAAATGAAAATGTGACTTCACTACTATAAAAACAGATAAAGATCACACTTTTTTTGTGTGATATATGTTATTTAATCACACCTTTTAAGTTTTATTAAAGTGTGATCACACTTTTTTTGTATGATATATGTTATTTAATCACACCTTTTAAGTTTTATTAAAGTGTGATCTTTGGGAGTGTGATTAAAAAGGGTTATTTTTAATCACACCTTTTAAGTGTGATTAAAAATATTTAGTGAAAAAAAAATAAAAAATTACACTCACTAGCTTCTCATTTGCTCTTGTGGAGATTCGAACCATCAACGTTCTCACACCATAAATCTTATACAAGACACTTTTTCCACTACACATCTATAACACCATATGATTATATATGCAACATATATTATTTATATAGTACATAGACCTGTATTAATATAAAAGTATATATATAAAGATAATTATTTTTTATTGAACATAATTTATATAAATATAAATTATTTACTAGAAAAAAAAGAGACCACTTTTAACGACTAAACATAATTTTAGTCGCCAATTCTATACTTTTGGCTACTAATTATTTTTTAGTCGTTAAAAAATTTAATTCCCGAGCTAAAATTATCACTTTTGGCGACTAAACTTCTTTTTAGCGGCCAAAAAGTCTCACTTTTGGCTACTAAACATCTTCTTAGTCGCCTAATGCCTCAATTTTGGCTACTAAATTTTTTTAGTCGCCAAAAAATCTCACTTTCGGCTACTAAAATTTTTTTAGTTGGTAAAAGCCTCACTTTTGGCGACCAAACATCTTTTTAGTCAACCAATACCTCACTTTTGGTTACTAAATTTTTTTTAATCGCCAAAAAGCCTTACTTTTGGCTACTAAAATTTTACTCGGTAAAAGCCATATGTGGGCAACCAAACAGATTTTTAGTCACCAAAAATCTTTACTTTGGCTACTAATGCTTTTTTAGTCGCCAAAACCTATACTTTCAGCGACCAAATGTGCTTTTTTAGTCGCCAAAGATACTTTTTCTTGTAGTGGAGTGATTATATATATATATATATACATAATTACACTTATTTAAAAAATGTGATTAAAAAGTAATAATGTATATATAATCACACTTTAATTAGAAGGTGTAATTAAAAAATATATAAATAATCACACTTTAATTAGAATGTGTGATTAAAAAATATATATATAATCACACTTATTTAAAAAGTGTGATTAAAAAGTAGTAGTGTATATATAATCACACTTTAATTAGAAAGTGTTATTAAAAAATATATAAATAATCACACTTTAATTAGAATGTGTGATTAAAAATATATATATCTTGTACGGGAAAGAAATACACCTTCTCGTATAATCCTGTTGATCAAGTCCGCGTTCCTCCGCACGACGTCGTTCCACCACCTGAAAATACCAACGTGAGCTAGCCGGCGGGTGTGTGCCGGAAACCTCTCCGATGCCTAAGTCAGTAAGCAAGACAAACAGGCAAAAGCTCTATGTATTCAGGGAGCTAAAGTTGCATTACCTCTTCAAAGGTGATATTGGTGAGCTTATATAGGTTTCGCGTGGCACAATCCTGGTAGGACTCTTATTCCCCCATGTGCAGAGTCCTCCTAGGATTACTCCTCCTCACGTAGAGTCCTCCTAGGACTCATACTCTTGAAAGATAATGCTTATCCTCCAACACCCTCCTCACTGCTTAAACCAAGTGAGATGGTTCTTCTTATGGCCGGACTACTTTCAGGACCGAAGTAACTATTACTTCGGCCCTTATTTTACTCTTCCTTACCTCGGTCTTCCCATACTGTGACCGAGCTAGACATAAGGGAATTAAAACCGATCCATATGTAGAACCATAGCTACTTCGGTTCCTTACATACTAAAACCGAAGTATCCATTGAAGACCAAAACCTTCGCGCTACTCCACTCAACCGGAGTAGAGCCCAGTTCTTCCAAGACCGAACTAACCACCTTGGTCGCCTGACCGGTCTATCTGCCAAGTCACTTCCCCGAACCGGAGTAACTTCAAGTCTATTTCTCCAAAACCGAAGTAACCCATAAGGCCATTCCACTCGGCCTCCTTTACCACGGCCCATAACGGCCCAAGACCCAGCTCGGCCCAATTTGCGTATAAATTTCCCTCTCATATCTAATCACACTTATTTAAAAAGTGTGATAAAAAAGTAGTAGTGTATACTTTAATTAGAATGTGTTATTAAAAAAATATATATAATCACACTTAATTGAAAAGTGACATAAAAAATGAATATTATCACACTCAATCAAATTAAGTGTGATTAAAATATCAATCTAATTTTTTTTTATCACACTTCTAATAAAAGTGAGATTTTTTTTTTTTTGTCAAAGTGTGATCTTTAACTATTTTTGTAGTAGTGCTTGCAAACTTAAGAAATCAATTTATAGAGTTAAACAAACTTTCTAAAAATTGTATCTTAACTTTTATGATATTATTTTCCTTTGGATTTAAGGAAAATATTCTTGATTAGTGTATATATCCAAAGATCAGTAGGAGCAAGTTTATATTTATGATTTTGTATGTTAATGATATTTTGCTTGTCAATAATGTACGTGATTTATTGCACGAATTAAGAAATTTCTCTTTAAGAATTTTGAAATGAAATATATTATTGAAACAACTTATGTGATAGAAATTGAAATATTTTTGAATGAATCACATGAATTATTAAGATTGTCTCAGAAGATATATATTAGAAGCTCTATAGAGATTCTATATGAAAGAATATTCACATAAAGTTATCCATATTTCGAAAAGAAATAAATCTAGTCTTATGCAAAAAAATTTATAAAATCAATTGAAATGGAAACGATTCTTTATACATTTTATAAGAAATTTAATACTCAGATAAGGAAGTGATAGGTAATCATAAGGAATAAAAGATTACTTGCTCACATTTATGAGGTCTGATAATCTTGAATTGATTAGCTACTTAGATTTAGACTTCGGACGATGCATTGATAGTAGAAAGTTCATTATGATTATTTGTTCTTATTATTTGAAGAAAAAATATCATGAAAAGTGTGAAATGAACTATAATAAATATCTCCTATGAAAGTTAAATTTGTGGTGTGCTTTGAAAACACAATTCATGAATTGTTATTGCGGAACTTTATCTCAGGACTTTGGATTGTCGACTTTTGTTGCCAAGTTATTGAGAATTTATTGTGATAATTTCACAATCGTTTTATTTTCTTAAAATGACAAGTATTATAATGATGCTAAACACATAGAATTGAAATACTTCGTCATTAAAGAAGAATTTCAAAAATAGAAAGTGTCAATAAAACACATAAGTACATAACTTTTAAGTGCAGATTTATTAATGAAGGGATTACTCTTAAAGACAATTATGAAACTTGCCAATTGAATAGGTCTTGAATGCAATATATAACAGTTGTTTATGATTGATTGTGTTATTTGACACATTGAGATTTTATTAACTGTGTTTTTGATATATTTCATGTTATGAATGATGTACGTACATATATGATAATAAATGAATGATAACAAGAATAGTCTTTAATAAAAAGACATTATTGGACCTTTTAAATACACTTATCATTTAAGGACTATATTAAACTAGTTGCTAGTGTAGTGGTACATGGAAGGGACTATGTCGCATTATTGGTGTAGAACCATTATGACTCACATAGTGAACTATTTAATTATAGTATTATGATGATGACCAAATTAAAGTAATTAAGGTTGGATATGATTTACTGCGCACATAATGTTTACCTTATTAAATCTTGATATATGTTATCATATGGGTCAAGTGTGAGAATGTGAGATTAAATTTAATTGGCAATATGAATTATAGATTTAATAAGATTATAGTTCCATATCTTGAACCACAAGTTATTATATGATCGGTTAATAAGTGGAGTAGTTTCCAAGTCTCCTACTTTGATGGGCTAGTGGAGTTATAGTTATATTAAGAAATTAGTCCTCTCTTTACCTATAAAAATATATTTCGATCATTCATTAATTATTCTGAATATAATATATTCTAAAGAGGGTCAAGAGAAAGAAACATTTTTTTCACTAATATTGATATTAGGTTTGTTGTAACATTCGTATCCTTTAATCTATTGGAGGGTGTATATAATTTCTTTTATTTTCTTTCTTGGGAGTCTTTGGAGTTATTGTATCTTGATTTTGGAGGAATACAAATCAGTTTTAACTTGTTGGGATTGTTCGTTTATGCTTATTTACGTTGAAAAGTTCCTTGGAAACTTAGAAATTCTATTCTAGGATTGACACCAACCTTCCTAAGGGTCGACCCTTCCTTGTTGCTGAAATTTCTAGAAGTGTTGGAATTTAGGGTCGACACCAGCCTTGGTGGTGTCGACACATATCTCTTGTTACTGTCCACAAGGGTCGACACCGGTCTAAAAAGGGTCGACCCTTGTATATTACAGAATCAGGGGTTACTTGCTGAAATTTAGTGTCGACACCAGCCTTGGTGGTGTCAACACCTGTCTCTTGTTACTGTCCACAAGGGTAGACACCGATCTGAAAAAGGTCGACCCTTGTATATTGCAGAATCTGGGGTTACTTGTTAAAATTTAGTGTCAACACCAGCCTTGGTGGTGTCGACACCTGTCTCTTGTTGCTGTCCACAAGGGTCGACACCAGTCTGAAAATGGTCGACCCTTGTATATTGCAGAATCTGGGGTTACTTGATGAAATTTAGTGTCGACACCAATCTGGGAGGTGTCAACACCTTGCATGCTAGCAACATTGTCTTTTCTTCCTGAAAGGTCGACACCTCTGTCCGAAGGGTTGACCCCTGTGTGTAATTTTTAGGTTTTTAGGCTAGTTTGGGCCCTAATTTTTGGGGGGTTTTGACTTGTTCTTTTCATTTGACTTTGGGGCTATTGTTTTATTATTACCTTGCTACTATAAATAGATTCCAAACACTTATTCATTTCACTTTTCCTTCTTTTTTCTCTCTCTCTCTCTCTCTACACCGTGAGTTCTCTTCTCTCTCTCTAAATTCAAACTTTTTCACTTAGATCTCTAGATCTACTCACCTAGAGTGATCTTTTCACCTTGGTCCTTTGAGAAAGATTGTAGATCTCGTCAAGGGCTTCCTTTTGGTCCGAATAGTTCATGGTTTCATCGCCAGTGATTTTTGGGTTGTCATCTCTTTACTTCAAGAAGTGGGGACTTCTAGTTCTCCTTAAATACCCTTATTTATAGATAGATTTATGGTATTTTCTTTATATAAATACAAAAGTTATATTTTTAAGCATATCATGAATAAATCATGAGATTAGGAGTTTCGGTTTGAAGAGTTGGGGTTTACTTATTGGGTTATGATTTTAGGTCATGAATTTGGGTGTATAATTAATAGAAGAGTTGAAATAAAAGGTGTTTTTGTGAAAAGCTTTAATTTCTCTTAAAAACCCTAGTTTGGCTCATGAAGATGGTCGAGGGTTTTGCTTAAATTGAAAGTAGACTCATGAAGTTGAGGTGTTAAATTACACATGTAGAAGTTTAATTGAAATTTTAAAGAGTTTGAAAATTTATGTAAAAGTTGCGATTGAACTCTAACTGTTGATATTTTAAATTATGTTGTAATATGAAACCAAACTTGGGGGAAAGAAATTACTAACGGTATGGATGATATGAGCTTTGTGATGAAATGATGATGTGGAGGTTTAAGAGCTGTATTGAATTATGCCGAATTGTATTGAATGGTGTTGAAATGGTTGTGTTGAATTTTGTTGTGTTATGTTGAATTGTGTTGAGTTATGTTAAATTATGTTGAGTTGAGTTGGGTTATGTTGTGTTGAGTTGAGTTGTGTTGAGTTTGGTTGAGTTGTGTTGGGTTGTGTTGTGGTTGGTACCCCGCACGGGGAGTCGAAAATGGTTTTGGGGCCCCACATCCCACCGTATAATAGCCGGCAAATGTGGGGGTGGTTTTGAATTAAAAGTGCCCAAATGCCCTGTCTAGGCTTATCACTGGACAAATGTGGGAAAAATATTTTTGGGTGTCCACATAGTCCCGCCGTATAATAGCCGGCAAAAGTGCAAAAATGATTTTTGGGTACCCACATAGTCCCGCTGTATAATAGCCAGCAAAAGTGAAAAAATAAATGGTTTTGAAAATGTTTTTGGGTGCCCACTTCTTGCCGTATAATAGTCGGCAAATGTGGAGATGGTTTTAAAGTTAAAAATGTTTTTGGGGGTCTACATCCTACTGTAGACACCCCATTTTTGACCGACCTTAAGACTCAGACGTCATCGTCTGTGCACTCGATGATTGCGCATGTTTGTGCTAGTTTTGAGTGCTCGAAGATCTCAGCCGAGCGCCTTGTCTTTGAGCCTCTAAACCCTCTGTGTTTTGGCCTTGTTTTTAAGCCAAACCTTGGTGCCTCTTGGCTGAAGGAGAGTGGGGCCCTGTCGGCCACTTTTGGCATTTGCCAGCCACTTTTTCTCCTTACCAGCTAGTTGGAGTGGTTGGTTAGCTAGTTGAAGTGGCCGGTCGGCCACTTGAACTAGCTGGCAGCCAATTTTCTCATTTTTTTGATATTTTCAGATCTTTTGAGCCAGCTGTTGGGCATTGAAGCTATCCTCCATACGCGTGTATGGAGAGATGGAGACAAGCTTTAAACTTGTCAAGCAAACTTTTGCTTGCATTGCCTATATAAGGGGAGGTCCCCTCCCCCTTGTTTGAGGTTCAGAAATTTTGGAAGCAAATTTTGACTCCCTCTCTAGAATTCTCTCTCTCTATATATATATATTATACTCTATAGTGTTTGAAAGTGAGTGTTCTTGATATATTTGCACATAACCCTCTTAGCCAAACATCTTGACCTTGGAGCTAAGATTCCTTAAGACTTGTTTGGGACTCCTAAAGCTAGTTTTTGGCTCAGAAGTTGTTCTCTTGCTGTTGTGCTTCAAGGGTGAGCATATTCTCTTTTTTAAGCTTATTTTTGTATACTATATTAGCCACCTTTGCATGCTGTTTTAGGCTTAGTTGTTAACTACAAAAAGCTCTATTTTTAAGTGTTAAGAATGTTGGTTTGAGTCCTTGTTGGGGTTAGGGGTGGTCTACCCTCTTTGGTTGCTTATTTGCTAAGTTTTTGTACCACCTTTTAAGGCTATTCAAACCATCTCTTTTTGGTCTTTTAACCACTGAATTCTAGAGGAATTTCAGTGGTGGAAAGGTGGTTTTGAGGTCCCAAATAGGAGGGGGTGGTCCCCTCTCCTCTTATCTTATTTGCATGTGTTGATGGCCCGCTAAATGAGCATGCGTTTCTACTTCTTTGTGGCTTTGTTCAAGCATATTTTTCTGACTTTTTAGACCTATACCATAACTCTGTTTTTGGTTTGTTTGATCATTGGTTGCTTGCTCTTTACACTTGTAGTGTAATCTTGCTCAGTAGTTTTGCATGCTTGCTACTTTAGCCATCATTCTAGCTTATTTTGGCTATACTCTAGCATGCTTTTACTCATGCTTTAGCATGTTTTAACTCTATTTTGAGTGGTTTAGGTCATATGAGGCTTGCTTTGTATGGCTATAGCATGATAGGCTTTAATAGTTTTGTGTTTTGAGTTCTCTAGCATGCTTTGCTTGGGTTGTTTGCATGATGTGGCGTCATTTAATATGTGATTTCAAAGCATATATCACTGTCATACTCTCATATGTATCACTCTTTCAATGCTTTTCAGAAGTTGAGCCTCATGCCTTGTTTGTGAGTCAATACATGAGCATATCTTTCTTGCCATTTATGCTGCAAGTCTAGCATGTTTTTGCTACTGTTTCGACCTTCCTTAGGTCTGTTTTGAATGGTCAAGGTCATTTGAGCATTGCTTAGTATGGTTGTAGTGTAAAGGGCCTTGACTAACTTTGAGTTTTGAGGCCTTTAACATGCTATGCATGTGATGTTTGCATGGTACCATTTAGCATGTAATTTCAGTGCATATAGTATAGCCACACTCTCATATACTTCACTTCTCCATAGCTTTTGAGGGTTGTGTATTATGCCTTGCTTATAGGCCAACATGTGTGCATGTTCTTCTAGCATTTTGAGCTCCTATTTCAACATGTTTAGACCATTATTTTGGCATGATTGAGCTCTATCCAGAGTTGGTTTGGTCATTTGTGCTATGTATTACATGCCTCTTGTGTTCTACTCTTTACTAGCTTTGATGTTTTAGGTCCTCAACATGCTATGCTTGCATGCTTTAAGGTCTTTAGCATACCACTTCAGCACTAAATATCTGCCACCTTCCTCTTTTCTTCTTCTTTTTTTTTTTCCATTTGATTTGAGAGTTAATTGACCCTTGAGTTTGTGTTTGAGCTTGGGATTGAGGCTCGTGCTTAAATGGCTTTAACCCTCTTTTGAGGGTTCCTCCTAGTCAAAGGCATGGTCTCTCCTATGCCTTAAACCATTCTCTTGGTTGACCTCCTCTCCTTAGAGGACTTGCACATTGGACTTAACCAATTAAAGAATGGATTGGTAATGTAAAATGTGTAAACAAGAATTGAGTCAACTAAAACATACCAAGATAACATATGTGTGCTGCATTACATGTGTTTGGATCGGACGTTAATTCAAACACAAGAAATATGGGACGTTTCATACTTGAAGTGATAAAACGTGTCACGTTTCTTGGTCGCTAACACCCTTGATCAAGCATGATAGGGTGGAGGCTCTTTGTGTGTTGTTTGTGCATTCATAAATATGGTATAAGCTTGGTTCTTGGCCACCATGCATTGAAAATGCTTAGTTGGTGGCTTGAGAGCCTAGTGCCACGCTCCTTTGAGCTTGAGACATGATTGGGAGAGTGGCAGTGCCTACATTGTCTTGCAAATACATTGTTGTGCCTCTATTGTTCTCTGTTGCAGCAAAACCAGAAACCTGGAGAAACAACTAGCCGACCACCAGTTTTACTAGCCAACCGACCAGTAAAACTAGCCGACCAGCTAGTTTTAGTGGCTGGTAGCCACTTTTTCTGGCTGGTAGCCCACCAACAAATTCCTGTTTTAAAGTAAAGGCAGTCTGGAGGTTGGCACAATTTTCAGAGATCAAGGCAAGTGCAAACAGAGGCAATTGACAGCATGGTAATGGATTTCCGAGCGAACGCCAACCGAGCATGCATCTTCAACCTCTTGGAACAGAGCTGAGGCAGTATGATTTGTAATTAGCTTTACTTGTTAGTTAGCTTAGTTTGGTAATTTAATTAATTAGTTTGTTAATTAATTAAGTGTTGTAATAATTAGTAAGTAGTTTACTAGTTATTCGTTTTGTTGTGTAATAATTAATCTAATTGGCTTAATTAGATTGGTTAGTTAGCTTAGCTTAGATTAGCTTAGTTAATTCATTCAGACCCTTCGTCGAGAGGGCAAATGTTGTAATAAGTGTGCGTGTGTGTGTGAATGTCTTCTAACCCTACGTCTTTCTCTCTTTTACTTAATCGCTTTCGATGGTTAGTTTAAGGTCATTTTCAATTAGCATACCTTATGCTTGCATGTTTGCATCATTTATTTGTCTTACATACACCGAGCTCGGCGCATTATTCAAACTGCATTGACTTTTAATACCTATTTGAATACATGCATCAAGTCATTACATTCATATGCCATCTTAGATAGTCAAGCCTATTTAGTTGCATTTTTGCATGTGTTACATTAGGTATTTTAACATAGCTAGAATCATGCATGATTTCTAAGTAGTTCTCTGTTTTGGCTTGGAGTACACTGTAAGTGTTTACGCTTTAGCATACTTGCATGTATGTGAGTGTTACTATGATAGCATGCTTGCCATGAGGCTATTTGCTTAATTGCTATAACTGCATGAATGCCTGTGGATGAAGGCTTCATTACTTGAATTAGAACAATTCATCAAAATGTGAGTTTTAAGCCCACTTGGAGTGGCAAATCATCATGTTTTAAGCCCACCTTGTTTGGTGGCAAATCCGCATTTCTAAGCCCACTTGAGGGTGGCAAATTCAAACCATTTTCGAAAACAAACATTGAATTGTTTTGTTCTAATTTAGGCGATCTAATCTATACTTGTATACTGTGCACATCACGTTGTTAGCTAAATAACCGGAATAAGAACACATGTGTTTTTCAAAACAACATATCATGATTAGTAGAGGCAGATCCTTTGATCGGGTGAGCGGGGGTGCCCATTTTATGACCTTCCCCCCTCGTACCCAAGTTCTTGAGCCGAGGCAACTTTGGTGATGACAGACACGTGGCCTTAGGCACGAGTAAGTGTTTCCTAAATTTCCCAAAAAACAAAACATTTACGTGGCGACTCTGTAATCTGGCAAAGCAGTCCATGTTTGGCACTTCTTAATTAAAATCGATTTTCCAAAACGATTTGTCGGATTTGGACTCTTTGGTGATTTATCAGTCTTACATTGCACTTTGTGAGACTAGATACAGAACCATGACAAGAGTCCAAACTATAGTAGCTATGAACCCAAATTCGCACCCGCACAGAGGAAGTTCGGGCGGTCTACACCTACTGTACAACAGTCGGTCAATATGGAAAAACGTGATTTTTGACAAAAATGATTTTTGGGAGTTCACTTCTTGCCATATAATAACCAGCAAAATGTGGAGGGTGTTATGAATTAGGTGCCCACCCCCGCCGTATCAAGTCGGCAAAAGGTAGAATGTGTTGTGAGATGCACTGAATCAATGATGATATGTGTGATTTGTGATGGACTTATGAAATTACAATTTGATGTGTAATTTGGCATGGAAGGGGAATATATATAGAAATTATTTGAAAAGAATGGATAAGGAAATAGTAACTAGATAAGGGGTTGGTGATAATGAATTCACCAGGTTGTTTGCAATTATAAGGAAAGATTAAGAGTTTTGTTTTGTAATTACTGAAGAAATTGAATTAAAAAGGTTTGTTATCCTTGTGATATGTTGAATTATAATTGATTATGCAAATGTGGATGTGATGTAGCTGTTAGACAACTAGGAGTTGAGTGTAGAAGAACTGTTATTGAATATAAAGGAGATTTGGATTTCTACGTTAAGGAGTTACAACAAAAATGAATAGACCGGTGGGAATGGAGTGTATTTGAGCTGTTTTGAGTATTAAAGGAACTTGAACTTGAGGTTATGGTGTTATAATGAATGTGATTGGTAAAAAGGAAAAATAGAAATAAACAGAGGAATGTTAAGATGAAAATTAAATGAGGAATATTTTGAAATGGTTAATAAATTTAAAATGGCGTTATTCCTTAAACGTATTTGTTTTCAAAAAGGATTTATGGCTTTCTGATAATACGAGATAATTTTTATGGCTGAAGGTTTTCTTTAATTGTTCAAATAAATTTTGACAAAAAGATACTCTATGTATGATATTTTGAAATTACAAAACGTCCCCTTACTATATGGTATCACACTGCATGCATGATCATTTTTATCTATAGGATGGTTATTGTTTAGAACTATGAGATTCCTACTAGGCAATTGTATTCATCCCTTGTTGTTTTATTTTTCTTACAAGAAGAGAAGTCGGATTGATTGGTTGAACGGTTAAGAAGTTCATGTATCTTTTATGTGTAATTTCATAATAGATGTGAAAGAAATGAATTCTATATATTGACGTTTGTAAATATTTATTTGTAACTCCGTAGTGGAAGCTTGGCATGTATTATTATTATTATTGTATTCATTGAGAGAGAGAGAGAGAGAGAGAGAACAAGTGTTATTATGTTTCTATTACTCAAAAGTAATAGATATTTGTTATAAAAAAAAATTTTAAAAAAAATGGACCCAAATTATAGGCTTTTGGTAATGTTTCCGAGTAATTAAAATTTGGGACGTGACATTTGTGTTCAATCAATTTTGGATCACTTGAAGGTTTCGCATAACTGATCCAGGTATATTATTTATTTTCCGCATTATGTTATTATTTGTAAAAATTATGATAGTTTACGATTTTGGATTATAAAGACTGTTATATGCCTAACACCAAAAAATTTTTTACACTAAGTTCATACAATATAATAATATAATGTGGAAAAGTTCCATAGAGAGAGAGAGAGAGAGAGAGAAAAACTGAGAGAGTGCAGAGCTTCTCTTGCTATAAGATTTCTAGTGGTGTTCCAGCAATATTCCGACGATTTCCTTTACACTTTTAAAGTAAGGATAAGCATGGTCCAGATTGGATCGATTTGGGATGAAATCAGGATTAATCGTGAACTATGGTTTCATAAAAATTAGAACAATTCCAAACCATTTAAACCATGGAAATAATATGAACCAAATTATTTAAACACGGATTGGTTCAGTTTGGAACCATGATTTCACATAATAAAAATCATATAACATTGTTTTAAAAACATTCAACATGTAGCAAATAAATATAAATTCATCATTTAACAAATAAACATAAGTTCAATATCTAATAAATAAAATACTCATTCAGCAAACATTTTGTTGTGACAATAACAGTTACAAAAGTAAACTTATGTTAAATAATTTATTATAAAAAAAAAAAAAAAAGGAAAACAAAAACAGTAGCACAACACAACAATAGCAGCAACCCAAATGTACTTGTAATATTAATAAATTAATTATTGATAGTTTGTGGTAGTTTCATTGAGAGCAGCGCCTCTTTCTTTTCTTCAGAGGGTTCCTTATTCAGGTTATATCGTATAATGGTAGGGTGGAATACTAAAAGGTCCGGATCGGTTTCAATCCGAAATCGATCCGTAATTAATGGATTGTTAATTTTTTAAACTACTCTGGAATCACAGATTAGAAAAATTAAACCAAACCAAACTTACCGAATTGGACTAGACTTGTTCGGATTACAGATTGTTTGGTTCACCTACTCACTCCTATTCTGAAGTATATGTCTGCAGTTTTAGAGTGTAGATATGAATTTTTTTTATGTCTAAAATAAGAGTTTTGAGAGTTTTCTTTTCTGATTTCGATATAAATTTTTGAATTTTTGATATCCACAATGGTTCCCTCCTCTCTCAAACATTCTCTCATATCATTGTGGGTGTACTTTCTCTTTAACTCTAGCTTCTGGTGGTGTCAAAAATAGGGTGGTAGTGGTAACAGAGTTAGGCACGAGGACGGGGACGACGTTGACAAGGATGACAGGCTTTTAAGCAAATCCTACTTAGTTTGATTCAAATCTACTTTTTAAATAATATCTTTGATAAGATCACTGATTTTTCCTGAATCGTGACTAATTTTTTTGACAAATTTGTGATTTTTTGGGGGGTATTGTTTGTAAGGTCCTTTAAAGTCTTGTTTCTGTATGTTGTTGGTTGTTAATATAAAAGCTTCCACGTTTTCAAAATAATAATAATAATAATAATAATTTCAATAGTTCATAATAAAATTATTATTATTATAATGTAAGATGTTACATTTGGGACTCTCCACTGAAAAGAAAAAGGCCTTTTATAATCTCTCTCCAATATCTCCATTTCCCAATTTAATTTACCAACATATATAGCTAGCCCTAGCTAATTTCCATAATTTGTCCTTCAGAGCTTGACCTGTGAATTCAACTAACTTGAAATTGTTGCTCAGATGCCTCCACATAATTTACCAACATATATAGCATAAGCTATGTTCAACACAGACGACAACTCTCCAATGGCATTCTCCAAACCTTAAAACATTGAAGTTTTAATGTGAAACCTTAATTTATATAAGATAAACATATATATTCAACAAACACAACAAATCTCAATATATTTTACCTTCTGTTTATCAGAGATAATTGGGAGCAAGTTCATTTGAGATCCCAATATCATCAACCAAAGGCCCTAAGAACCAACTCCACCTGTACAAGCCACAAGATATATTCCATGGTTACCACCATGCCAATTGCAGTCAGCAACTGGAAACCATTAGAGATGACCACCATCCACACCAATGATGAGCTTGCAGCCCTCAACAAACCCTCTATTAAGTCATGCCCAATGAACATAAAATCTTGGGGAACAAGGTTTAATGACAGTCCCACAGATCATTCACTTTAGTTATCATTTGCAAGAGCTTTTCTAAAACTGTAGTCTATGTTGATGATCTGCTAATAAATGGTAATTTGACTTCATAAATTCTTTCATTAAATAGCTTGGTACAACATTTGAAATGAAAGATTTTTGTTAAACTACTTTATTGGTTTGTAACTCCCGAGCCAAGAAACTATTCTAGGATTGTTTTTTTCACATATTTATGCTGATGATATTATTCTCAACGATGTCACTAACGAGTGTAAACCATATGCTTCTTCCTCAACTGTGGTTATCTTCAATACCTTCCATTACAAAACTAAAAATTTCCTTTTCAATCGGTTCAGTTCATTTATTAGACCAAATGTGGGTGAAAATGACAAACAATACCAAACTAACAGAAATTGATATTGCAGAGGATAGTCTAGCACTTTGTCTAGCACTTGTTTTACTCACCATAAAAATTGTTAAGAAAATACATCCAATTCAAAATGCAAGCCCAACAAGAATTTAAATCAGCCATCAACCAGGTAACAAAACCAAGAATATCACATAAAAGGTAAATAGGTCTCAAAGAAATATGTTTGTTCAACTTAAAACCTCAACACCATCTTGCATTTAAAGCAAAGTTAAAAGAGAAAGAGCACATCTAATTGAAACATTAGTTGGACTTCTTGTAGAGAAACAACCAAGCAAATTTCTAATCGGAAATGGACCAAAATCTTTCTGGAGCGTGTTCTCCACTAAAGTTTCACTCAATGATCACTAGGCATGCTCTTAATAATATCAGAATCACCTGAAATCCAAAAAATATTTCCATTAATCAAACCAAACCACAAGGATCTTTAAGGTCTATAGAAAAACTAATAGCTAGAATCATCATTACCTGGGTCAATAATGCTGAGGCAGCAAACCCTGAAATATTTGCCACAAGCAGTCCCTAGGTCTACATTGTCTGCAATAACAAAATAGCACGAGGTTGAGGGAAGGTACACCACAAAGCATATGATATTTTCTCAAGACAACCAAATGAGTAAAATAATAAATAAATAAGTAAAATAGCTAACGGGCTAGTGTTGATCAAGGGATATCTGTTACACATGCATCATTACTGTGATTCACAAATTAATAATTGAAACCAGATCCAGAAATTGATCATCAATGCCATAACATATGGCTAAGATACACCACCATCAACAATACACGGTACATTGTTATGGCTAATTAGGATGTGGCATTTATATTTTATGATCCCAGGTACAGAAATTTAGAAAGAATTAGCGGTTGCCACACGCGATGTGTGTGCAATTCAAATAAATAAAAATAAATTCAAATAAATAAAAATAAAATAAAACATTTATCATATATTGTGTGCTAGTAAAATGATAAGAGTCTTACTCATTTGACATACGTCTAAGGTTCAAATCCCCTCCTCCCATCTATCTAATTTTTTTTTTTTTTATTTCAAATAAAAAGATAGACACGTGACAACATAAGAAACAAAGGCTTCAAGACACCATAAGGGGTGCTCACTTTATAATAGTACAGATAGAAGATAAAAAGAACCACTACCATCCATATTTGGTATAGAGTAATATCACTCAAATAAGAAACTACAGTCTTCACACAATCATCTAAAAGTCCAGAAATACATGGGGCCATGTCCAATCCCATTATATTTGTCAACCATTCAAACATTACAGAACAAATCATGTTCAGGTTTCATGCAGGAAGTCAAATGGGGCAAACTAAAAAGGGTTACTTTAAAATATTTTAAATATTTAACTGAACTACAAAAATTAAATAGAAAGTAGCATTAATCTCAGAAAGAGTACACACAGAATAAGAGCTTCTACAAAAAAAACTTCCAACATCAAAAGAATAAACAAAACAAATAAGCGTTAATTAACAAATCCCGTGTTTGTCAATTGTAATGTGATATTAATAACCACAAACATGCAGCATGATTCATCAAAATAAACACCCAAATTCAAATGAATCAATTAATGAAATTTAGAACATTTTCTTTTCCACAAAACTCAATAAATCCAATCTTCACCATTTGGGGTCAGCTACATGATACTGTTTCACAATTCCACTGTATCAAAGACATTAATAGAAGATATTATATCAATTCATATTTGTAGAAGTACATGACCCATGTTCATGCATGACAATATGAAGTTTGCAACAAGAAAGACGTGCAATAAAAAGAAAAAAAATAAACAAAGTGAGAGTGACATTCAAGTAGATGAGAGTGGCTGAAACTTTTTTAAAGCTAACACCTCTCTTAAATGCTAGAATAGCATAATTGAATTCAACTAAATGAAAATTGAGGCAAAGTGATATGTTAAGCCTATACAATACATGTAGAGTAAGCACTTTGTTTTTAAGTCAACAAATAATAATACCAAAAAAGAACAAAAGATTATTAAATCAAGAGGCAAAACTAGTAAGCAAACAATTGTGGTAAGAAACTTACTCCCGTTATAGTGGTGGACTCCAACCTTTGCCAACATTGCATAGTACTCTATCTCAGACTTCCTAAGTGGAGGGCAGTTGTTGGCAATGATAACCAGTTTGGCTATAAAACACAAATACAACAAAGAATTGAATTAGCCTTCTCTCTTGATAAGTAATGCAATAAATAAATAAACAACCTTCAACTCACAGACATACATGTACTAGCTACAAAGTAAAACCAAAGCAATTCTTCCTATCCAAAGAACGAACTACTTTGATTACCAATATCATTTTAAAAGCAAGCAACTGAACCAGAATACACTGCTCCCTAATGATCACTTCTCATTGCCTCTTCATGCAAGAATTGAAGTACACTACACAACTTTCCTCACAAATTAAACAGCTAGTAAATTGTTTATTTATGCTAAGAAATACAGAGTCTCACAAGTACAAAATTCCACTAACACAGAAAGCTGTTTGGTAAGCATCAAAATAAGGCCAATCAATTCAAACATTTCAAATTAATGCCGATAATTGAGCTCATACTTCTGCTAACTGGGGAAAACAGGGATTAGGGTAAGCACACAATCAGAAATCAAATCAGGATGAGAAAATTTCCATGTAAAGTAAAAATGCAAAAACGCTACCTTTGGAGCCTCTGAGGGACTCAAGAACGGTCTTAGATCCCAAGGTGTACTTTCCGCTCTTCATCACGAGAGCGAGCCGACTGTTGATACTCTCATGAGTCTTCTTCTGAATCGCCAAAAACAATAATCTAACCGTTAGTGTAGATCTAAACCACAAAACAAGTTTGGCTGCTGAGAAAATTTTCAAAACAAGAAAATGAAATCTTTAGGCCAGATGGTAGTCAGTTGATTGAAGATTTCATATTTAATTCAAAATAATTTCTTCGCATAGAGTTTATCTCCGAAACAAAACGAATCACAGAAACATGAAATGAAGCTGTTAACGTAGAAATTGAAGATTGAAAAATATATATCAGAATCAGAGAGAGAGAGAGAGAGAGAGAGTACAGTTTTCTTGGCGGCGACCATGGTGAATTGAAATGAAGAGTGACGAAGAGCGATGCAAAACCAGAGAGTTTGACGGCTGTGAAGAAAACCCTAAAAATGTGAGAAGAGACGAGTTTTATATATAACATGGGCATTCTGATTAGGGTTTAGGGTTGACCAGAGATATTCTAATTTAAGGGTTAATTATTTATTTTTTAAATTGGGTAAATTATATTGGCAGTGGTTCCCTGCCGTTTCAGATTGGACTGGAAAGTACTGTTAAGTTTGTGAATTTATTATAGTCATTTCGATAATTCAAATATTGTGTAAAATTCGTCTAATTTTATATGTTTATAAAAAATCATATTGATCGGATATCGATAATTATCTCATCGGATCATTAATCTATCAACCGTTTATTTTTTGACATTCCATTTTTTTTTATACAAAACTGATTTTATCACGTAACTATCGATGTTCAATTAGCGTGACTTTTACAAAATATTATACTCAACGAGTTCTATATATTGAACAGTTTCGATTATCAAAACGGGACTCATGGTAAGCCCTCACAGGCCCAACGACACCCTCCAGTCTAATTTGAGACTAGAGGAAAGCCAGGCCCAATTATATTTGTCTTTTTAGGGCAAATTACAACAATAGTCCATATAGTTTACCCGTGGTTTCATTTTGGTTCATGTACTTCTAATTGCATCAATTTTACCCTTACAGTTTGGTTTTTGGTTCTATGTGGTCCAATAGTTAACAATCGTTGGCTTTTTGGACAAAAACCCATGTACGAGATAAAACCAGTCAATCCCTCTCTCTCCACGCTATACATACACATCCATTTTATCTACTAAAAAAATACCAAAAAAAAAATTATACTCACATTCATTAAAAACAAAAACAAAAAATACAAAAAAATAAAAAAAATCAATTTCCAAAAAAATTAAATTCAGAAGATTAAAACTACAATTTTATACTCACAATTCATCACAAACCATCAAGCCTTGAGTTGAATAACAAAGAATTCCTAGTGTTTTACTCATATCTCTCTCTCTCTCTGTGTATATATATATATAGTGTGGTAGTGTATTTGTTGTGTACATACTACATACTTACAGGTTGAAGTGAGGTTGAATTAGTGGTGGTGGAATTGGAAATGGGTTCGATGGAGGAATGGGCGCTTTTGGTGAAATTGAATTCGGTTTTAGATTCGAATTCGTTACGGAATCCGATGGACGGGGTGATATTCTTCGGAGATAAGCATGGTGATGGGAATTGCATCTAGATATCTCCTCATAGGAACCAAAGTCCCTTACATCGTCGCTTTGCTCATTCTTGGGATCGCCCTTGGATCTCTAGGTTCATCTATCTCACTGTTTCATTTTTTTTTTAATAATTTGAAAAACAAAACCAGTCAATCTGCAAATGGGTAAAAAAAAAGGTACCCTTGCAATGATTTCAAATTCAAATCTTTATATACAAGGATTATATGGCAATGCAAATTGGGTTTGTAACGAAAGAATGAAAGAATGAAAGAAAATGGTATTGGAGCTAATGATGAATGGGAAGGGGTTTATACAAAGACGGTGTAGATAGATACAATGGATGTGTATGTATAGGGTAGAGAGAGGGATTAGCTGGTTTCATCACGTGCATGCAAGGCACGTATGGGTTTCTGTCTAAAAAGCCAATGGATGTTAACTATTGGACCACATAGAGCCAAAAACAAATTGTAAGGGCAAAATTGATGCAATTAAAAATACAGGGACCAAAATGAAACCACAGGTAAACTATAGGGACTATTGCTGTAATTTGCCCTCTTTTTTATGTTTGATTTTTTTTTTTTCCCCCAATTCACTCACAGTTATGTGGTGTAAAAATGTTTTATTATATATAATTTACACTTAAAATTCAAACCCAAATTTCAATATAATAATATATTTTTATGTCATGTAATAGTTAACGTAATATTTCTTTTCTAATTTTGAATATAAATTAATTTTATGAGTAAATTGAAAAAAAATTAAAAATATGAAAACTAAAGTGCAAAAAATAAAATTCAATGGCTAAAGTAAGAAAATGATCAAACATAAAAGAGATAAAATGTAATTTATCATTTTAAATTTGAAAATTTTAATCATAAAAAATTTATATGAATACCTCCCTTTAAAAATAGAAGTAATATAATTTCATTATTAAAAGTGTAAATATAGTTGTTAAAGTTTTTTTTATCATATTGACTTACTTTTGTTAAGTTACATCTTACATTATACTCACAACTCTTAAAAATTAATAAGTTAATATGCAATAATAATTAACAAAAATGTTTGTATTAATTAAGGCTTTATCTTCAATTTTAAAAATTCACAAATTACTTAATTGAAATTGTGTGCAAGTGCAAGCATTCAATTGTATGAATTTTGGGTCATTAAATTTTAAGTTGGGTACCTTATGTTTTAAAAGGAATTAACATAGGGTAATACTATAGATATCAATTTTTCTACTAAATAAATGACTAAACGTTTCACATGAGTGTGTGGTCTGCAATTTTATGGATCTCACACTCATGTAAGACATTTGGTCATTTATTTGATAGAAAATTTCTAGCCTATATCATTTTTCATTAACATATTCATTCTTTGAGAAAGAAAGCAAAATTTTAAAGTGCACTTGGTTTATAAATCTATATTTAAATTTTGTTTAGTTGAAAGTTCACGCTTTAAAACACTTTGTTCATAGGAATATACTTAAGTAAAATGACCAAAATACTCGTGTCTATATATATGGGATATACACGGTCCTTTTGGAAAACAAACAAAACCCTCACTCTCTCTCTCTCTCTCTCTCTCTCTCTAATACAGGTGGACTCCTATTAATCCAAAGATTACAAATTAAGTGAGTGATGCAGTTTACACACAAATTACAAACTGTAATTGTTTTTGGAAACATTTCAGACAAGCATGTTCATCTTTTATTTTTCTTTTAATTGTGGCAATTCTTTGACAATAGTTAATAATTGACTAACCAGATGCAAGAGATAATAATAATCTTAAATTAGTTAATTCTTCTTCTAAATCAGAAATATATTGAATACTATTGTTAATTTCTTGACGCAGATCAGAAATTAAAGGCATAACAAAACAAACAATACTTATATTAAAATGCGAAATCATAATAAAGAAAACTTACAATAGGTCACAATCCTGGTAGCAGATTAGACATAACATCCACTAAATACAGTCATACTCTTGATACACTCGAAACACACTCAAACTAAACACACTCAAATTTTCTCACACTATATTACAATAAGCTTTTGATATTCAAGAAAGCCTATCTTCCTCTGAAGTGTGGCTTGCCTTATATGGATGAAGGAGTCCGAAATCGAAATGAATTGAAATCCAAAGGAATCTGCTTTTTGCTTTATGTTTTGTTTGATTGCCTTTGCTTTGTCGGTGGAGAGAGCATTTTGCTTTGTCGGTAGAGAGAGTATTATTAATCGTTTATTTCTTTTGAATTGTTTTCTGGCATGGATGTGATAGAACCATCCTTTGTTTATCTTTATGAGGTGGCTTGCAATTGTGATTGTTAATGAAGTCTTTAGATGCTGAGGGAATTTGTCTCTAGAGTCACATGGTTCACAAAGCTTTGGAAGCTGAGGGAATTATTGTCCTGAGAGTCACATGGTTCACAGATTATATTTGTTAGAAATGGTTTTGAAGTTTTGGAAAAATCTGATTTTTCCTTAACTTTGGTCTATTTTTTAGGTGGGACCCATGCGCCAAATTTGGCGGGTCTAAGTGGTAACGCACTCTATGCCGCGTTGTCATTCACGTGGTATATTTGGTTGCTCAAAACTATTATCGGGTAAATGGGAAATTGAAGCCAAAGTGAGCTCCAATGGAAATGGTATTTTTGGTGAAATTTCCTAAAGGTTTGGTTTAAGACTTGTCCTACATTGATTTGGTGGACACACTTTGAATGGGTTTATAAGGCTTGAGTTTGGAACTTAGGGTAGGCCCCAAGGAGCACCCAGGTTTTGTAGAGAAAGAGGTTATGAGTAAAGTGGGCTAGACCTGTTGGATTAAAAAATAAACACGCTGTGCCGCTGCCTCGGTCACGGCTGGGCAAGCCTGAGTGCATGATGTGAGGGGTTGGATTGGGCTTGTCCGACCCAATACCTATCTTTTTGGGCCAAAAACGTTTGAATTTTATTTTATTTTTTGGTAAAATAAAATTTTTGTCCATAATTCAAATTAATTTCGGAAAAAATCTGTCCGATTTTTTCCTCCACCAAAATTCTACCCGGTTTTTATCTATTTGAATTTAAACCGGAACAGTTTCAATATCTGTTCAAATTCAAACCCAAACAGTGCCATATCTGTTCAATTCAAACTGAATAGGTTTGCACCTGTTTAATTCAAACCAAATAGCCATTTTTTCTCCTATAAATAGACAGACCCTCTATTGATTATTCATTCACAATTTTCGTACTTCTCTTCTGCAATAATTCTCTCCATTTTGTTGCATTAAATTTATGTGAGAAAGAGTATAACCACTTAATGTGTTCGTTGTGCAAACAATTTGTAGTGTTGTTATTGTTTGTTGATTGATCATTTTATCCTAGGAGATAAACGTCCACAATCTGAAAGTGCCCTAGAGATGACGAATCTGTCTTAAGGACATAGTGTCAAACACTGGACTTGATCAGAAAATTTTGTTCAACATTTTAATTTTGGTAAGTAATTAATTTATTTTTCTGTTTCAGATTTTCATTTTGTTTTTGTAACAAAATAAAAATCTATTTTATTTATTTTATTTTATTTTCTGGTTTGATTTTTGTAATCAAACAAATTCTCTCATTTACTTTATTTATTTTGTATTTCGTTTGTTGTTAAGTACACAAAAATAATTTATTTTTCAAATACAGTGAAGATTGTCCAACATTATTAAGGTCGATACCATGACACGTGTCAAAATTATCATCATCAAGATGTTGGGTAGGATATTTTGAAGGGGATTTGATGGAGATAGTAGGGAAAGATGTTTTTGGTGATAAAACTAGAGGTTGTTTGGATTTTGTGAGAATTAGAGGGAGAGATTCTAATACAAGATCATCATCCGAGTTGGAAAGAGACTCTGCATCGGCCATAAGGATCATTTTCATTTTGATGGCCTTTTTGTATTTGTGTTCAAACTCGGATCTAGAAATTGAGGAATACTTTTCCTTAATTTTTGCTTTAATTCTGCCTTACAGGCATTATAATCAAAAGACTTATTTGATTTTGGACTGGAAAACATTACTGATGGGGCTATATTGATGGCAACCTTCTTTTTACAATCTTTATAGAATGAAATTAATTTATCAAGAAACTGGTCGGGTGGAATTTTATAATTTTTCCACCATTTTGTTGCAATTTTGTGAGTAAGATATTGAGTGTTGCCAAGTACTCGAATAGTATATTGCCAAGCTATAATCCATGGAAATTTGAAATCTATTATAAAATATAAAAATTCTAGGTAAGGAGGGATGGTCTCCTTCCAATAAATGTCATAAGGCTCTTTGAGGGGTTCTGGCAAAGCTTCAAATTGTAGATCAAATTGAGTCCACCATGGCTCGAACCAAGTGGGAATTAATTCTGTTAAAATATCAAAATTGGGTCCAAAACGGATCCACCATGAGTGTTGGAAGAACCGATTTTGGAAGTAAAAGACATGGTAACAAGCTTGTTGGTAATCATAATAATTATATTGGTTTGGTTTGATATTTGGATCGAAAAATTTGTGAAAATTTTGCGAAAAATTATCGTATGTCCCCATTCCCTAGGAGAAATGATTTTGAGTGTGTGGAGTTTGGAGTATTGGAGAAGGCATTTGTCGTCTCTGGAATAAACATGTTCCACGGTGATAGAACGGGTTTCTTCAAGAATTTTTTCATAGCAAATTCTAGAGTGTTGGACAGAATGTTAAGGATAATACCAGTTGTTTGGAAAATAATAGGAGATGATGGTTTCTGGCATAGTGTCTGGGTTTTTGAGGAAAAATGTGGAATGGTCAACAGTAATGGGGGTAATGGGATAAGCAACATCATGGGTATAATAGCCATGATCAGTTGATGTATGGGATAAATTAAGTCCTCCTTTGGAGGAAATAGCCTGTGAAGGGTTATTTTGTCTATAAGCCATCCAGTAAAAATATGTTTGAACGCGGATTCTTTGTTTGCAATAATGATTGAAAATGTGATAATATTTAAATTGTTTTTGATGGGGGGCTAAACTCCTAATTGGACACTGTCTGAAGATCCTTATAAAAATTCACGAGCAAGAAAATCATGTAGGGAATTTGCTTCACCTCGTATATATTTAATTCTGAAATCAAAAACACATAAAATTGTTTGCCAACGAACAAAGGCTTGTCTAAAAACAATATTTTTGACATCCTTTTCTAAAACCTCTTTGGCAGCTTTGCAATCGATACGTAATAAAAATTCTTAATTTAATAAATTAGATTCAAAAATTTTAATACAGGAAACAATAGACAATACTTCTTTTTGAATAGTAGAATACTGTGTTTGTAGTCCTTTCCATATTACGGAGGTAAAACGAACAAATTGTTCTTTACCTTTATATAATTGTTTGAGGATGCCACGATAACCAATATCACTAGCATTTGTCTCCACAATTTTGTAAGCAGTAGGAATTGGTAAAAATAATAAGGGTAAGAATTTTGCTCTTTGTTTAATCCTTTGGACTACCACAGTATGTTCATGGGTCCATGGAGAAGGATTTTTTCGAAGATGAGTATATAAGATTTTAGTATCTTTGTGGAGATCTTTATAAAATTCAAAAATATAATTTAAGCTTCCAAGGAACCTTTGTAGTGGGGTTTTGTCACGGATTTCATCTGGGAATTTGTTAGCAAATTCAATAGACCTTTGAATGGGGGTGATACTGCCTTTATGAATAATGTGGCCGAGAAATCGTATGGATGTTTGGAATAATTGCATTTTTTTTTTTGGCACTAAGGACTAAGCCATTATTTTTAATAATATTATAAAATTTGTAAAGATGCTTGCTGTGTTGAGACACATAATTAGAATAGATTAATACATCATCAATATATACAAGTGTAAAAGCAGTATAAGGATTGAAAATATCATTCATAATATTTTGGAATTTAGAAGGGGCATTTTTTAGGCCAAAAGGCATTACATTCCACTTGTAATGGCCAAATGGTACTGTGAAAGCAGTATTGTAACGGTCTTTTTCGGAGATTTGAACTTGCCAGAAGCTAGATTTCATATCAAATTTTGAAAATATTTTTCCTTCATAAAGACGGTTTAATAAATCCTTTTTATTGGGACTTGGGTATCGAATCCACTGTAAAACCTTATTGAGTGGTTTATAGTTAATTACTAACCTAGGTGTTCCCCATTCTAATTCAGCATTTTTATTGACATAAAAAGCAGGGTAAGACCATGGAGACTTACTTGGTCGAATTAATTTTTTATTATTAAGAAGATCATTGATTTCTTGTTTGCAATGTTCCATTAATTTTTTTACCTAATTGAATTGGTCGAGCTTTGGTAGGGATTTGTCGTTCATTGAAATCTTTTTCATATGGCAGATCAACCATATGTTATTTACGATGCCAGAAGGCATGAGGAAGTTCAGAACATAAATCAGTCTCAAATAAAGATTGGATTTTTTGAATAATAGATTGAACATGAGGTTGTTGTAATTCCTGGTCAACAACTTTGTAAGAAATTTCTTTTTAGAGTACACAAATTTGTTTTTGTTTATAAATAAAATTTGTTTTGAGCGTATTGATTTCATGTTCCTGTGAAGGGAATAAGAATTTGAAAATTATGCCATGATTAATAAGGGTAGTTGAAATACCTTCATTTGTGACAGTGAAAGGTGCAATCACGGTTAAAAAAGGAGTTTCTAAGATAATTAATTGAGACATATTTTTAACCAATAAGAATTCAATATTAAGACATATACCTTGGTTCCAAATTTGTGCATGAGATATTTTATAATTAATTTCCATTGAGCCACCATTAGCAGTACTGAGAGATTGATCAGTTTTTTCGAAATATTTGAAAGGTATAAGACCTTCTCAGATACAATTGAGATCAACACCAGAGTCAACTAGCGCCATTGTGGTTAGGATGAAATCATGAATTACTAATTTCAATATACCATTTTTGAAATGTGATGCTATTAAGGAGTAAATTGACAGAATCATTAATAACAAGTGGTTTTTTGTCAGGTTGTTTATTGGATGATTCTTTCATATGTGGTTCATAAGGGAATGTCGTATCAGCCAGGAAATCATTTGTATCGGCGAGATTCTCTTCTAGGGCTAAAACTCTAGATTGGAGATTTTGGATATCAATCTTAAGAGTACGAATTTCATTTTATAAATCTTGAACTGTGGGTGTGTTTGAGGAAGTAGGAACTGTCGATTCGATCAAGGACATCTTTGAAATCATATGTATCACATTTTAATTTTTGTGTGGTATTGTTTGTTGGAGCATTTCTTTGTTTTGAATTGGAGTATTTAAATATGGCTTGTTGCTTTTTCTCGGGATTATCAATGCTATTAATAAATTCAAGAATCATTTTTTCTCGAGTAGTGAGAACATTAATGCTAAGACCATTCATTTCTAAAATAGCTTTATAATAATCAGTTGTTGACTGGCAATGACATTCATGAGAGGATTAAGGATTGTCTTCTGGTTCTTTATCAGAGGTGGTAATAATATCAATGTCTATTTCGTTTAATTGGAAATTGTCACGACCCGCTCCCCGTACCCAAGAGTTAAGCATCGTGGTAGCCAGTAACTGAGGTTATCTCCGGCCAATTCTTAAACAAATAAATAAACGCGAGCGGAAGTAATATTTAAGTTATGGTATCAAAATAATCATCAAAGCTTCTATTTTTATTACAAAATTTATTGACCAAAAATGCCGATATTTACATAGAAAAAATATCATAAAAGTGTTGTGTGTGTCTATTCCGCAACCCCACGTCTAAGACTTTCCAAAAGCTATTTCTGAATTACATTATTTCCTGAAAATTGGTAAACAGCTATAAGCACATGGCAGAGTGAGATATATTATACCAAGAGTATAAGGGACATAAAATAACTATGGATAGTTATGTAACTAAAATATTCAAGATAACTTAGTCTGAACAAATAATCATTTAAGTAGCAAAACTGAGATTATGTAAATAAAAAACCATAACCATAGTACAGAACAGAACAGAACGGAGGTCACTGAAGTGACAATCAGAACAGAGGTATGGATTCAAGAGATGGCTTGTACGGATTATAGAGGTGGCTCCTACAATAGTGTAGCACTTATCTCCGCACAGCACTTTGCTCCGCACAGAACATAGGTCAATGGATCTATGACAAACAGAGGACCACAAAGTGGTCAAACAGAGACCAATGGTTAATTAAGTCCCCCAAGGCATGAGACTCTTATGGTGGTATTTACAAAACATAATTGTATATAAGGTCATAGTCAAATATTCTTAAAATATAAAACAAACATATCCATGGGTTTCCTTTTAACAAATAGGGTTCAGAAATTAAACCACATTACTGAAATATTTATATAATTTATAATAGTTTATAAAACATAACTTGTATAAAATAAATATGGTAAGTCAAAACATACGTAAAACATATAATGGTAACTCAAGGTATAATATAACTCACCTTAACTTTAATACCTCACTCTTTTTTTCCACTACTAAAAATCCTTTCGACTTCTGTTATTTTCTTTTCCTTCATTCCTTTGTTTCCTTCCTTTCTCTCTTCTTTCTTTTCTTTCTTCCCAGGTGAATCCCCTCCTCCCTATAAATAGAGAGGGAAGCGCATACGTGGCGAGCGAATCTTCCTCAGATTCGATTAATAATTATATAGATTTATACTTATCTTTTATAGATATTTAAGATAATTACATTTTGACCCAGATTCTTAATATAATTATATAAACAAATTAATCCCTAATTAAATTATATTTTATCGTATACCCACAGAAAATTATTTATTTATTTTACTACCACACCTATTATTATTATTATTATTATTATTATTATTATTATTATTATTATTATTATTTATACTTTGACTCCTAAATTTTTAATAATTATATTATTTTACAAAATTACACATAATAATACAAAATAAATTATATATTTTCCTAACTGTGATTAAATAATATTAGTATAAATTTTACAGAATAATTAAAAATCTGGGTTGTTACAGAAATCATCATCAGATGGATTATTGGAAGAGTTTTCAAATTTTGATTGAGGTTCTTTGTGTAGGAGGATGATAGATTCTAATTGACCTTTAAGTTCATCAGAAGCATCTAATTCAAAAATTTCTTTTTAGTAAGACACTTATTGGCATAATGACTAGGTTTACCACATTTCCAACAAGTGACAAATTTTTTTGAGGAACTGGGTTTAGATTTAGAAGTGGATGTATTTTTATTATTGGAAAATTTTCTCTTTTTATAATAAGGTTTCTTTGTGTAATTGGAAAATTTATTGTATTTTTTGGACGTGTATTTTTGAGATTTACGAGTATGAATTTTTCGGGAGGAAGATTTGATGACGGGAGGAATGATGGAATTGTAACCAAATTGGTAACAAAATTGACCAAGTTCTGTACATTCAGTGGTTCGCTCTTTTTTCAATTGGTTTTTGAGTTTAATATCATTGCATAAAGAAAGCCCTTCAGCACAAATCTCATATATCAGTTCGCCAAAGATATATTGATTATATGGAATTTGACCATTATGTTTAGCACGGATGCGGATTTTAACCTTTTTTGCAAAAAGTGTTGGAAGACCAGCAATGAAACGTTCTTTCCAAAAATATTGGTTTGCATCATGTCTTTGATAGAGTTTGGAGAGGAATATATCCTTATACCAACGGAAATGAGTGAGGGTTAGACAACGTAAATTGATAAGAAGTTCTTTGGATCTTTTTAAAACAATTTGGGTATTGCCAATAAAATATTGGGTGACAACAGTAACCAAAGTGGTAACAACATCACTAGTAGGTTGTTTGGTTATAGGATCTAGGATTGGGATGTCATCATGGTCTCTTTTAACAGTAGTTAAAATGGCTTGACGTTGTTCTTGGGTATGGTAATTGTCCCACCAACCTTTAAGTTGGCCGGAAAATCCTAAAATAAACATTCGGGCAACTGTACCATCATTATTGGTAGAAGGGTGTTTGGCTAGGGTTGCGTTGGCGGCCATAACCATATGTCGGCTAAGATTTAAAATTTGATAGTCTGATTTGCCATCTAGATTCCACACTCGAAGGTCACTACCGGAATATGAGAAAGAGGTGTCATAATGATGTTCTTCTAGTTGTAAATCGATTGCGGTTGGACGAGGGTAATAATTATGGACTGGTGGTTGAAAGGCAAAAATAGAAGTTTCTTGGATTTGGTTTGGAGTCGTTGCTGTGAATTGTTCATATAAATTGTGTAACATATCATTATCTTGTAGGACATTCATGGTGCCACTATGTGTGCCAAGGTCTTTTCCTTTTCTTTTTGGTGTCGACTAATTGGGAGTAGATGTGTCGACAGTAGGGTAATTAATGGGTTCATTATCATTTAGTACTTTGGTGAGTGTTTCTTTTCGTTTATTTAATTCTACTAAGAATTCATCAAATGATTGATAAAGGAATGGGCTGGGTATGATAAATTTTTTATCAGAAGGGGTTGACATGTTTGATCTGAAGGGACTGAGAGATAGAGTTTATTAACTCGTTCTTCAATCCGAGTTGTTTGTTCACCAATTGTTTGAAGGTGTATATTGGTATAGTTTAATTGTTCATAAACTTGTCCGATATCATAACTTGTAGCTGGAGTTGTTCTGGAAGTGTGGGTTCCTTTTATAGGTGGTCTGTTATATGGTTTGGCATAAAATGAAAATCTAGCACCTCGAAGAGTGTAGGTTTTGCTTGGAGGGTGTACGGATTGAACTTGTTCATGAATAAGAACAGACCAATTTTTTTTTGTATAACATTAAATGTGCGGAAAAAAGATGTGGAGGAACTATGATTTGATGTTGTGGGCAATATTGATTAAAATACCAATGGAAAAAAGGCATATGTTATTGTGATTGCTGTAAAGTAAGAAAATATTCAGATCTAATAAGTTGTTGTTGTTTGGTGGAATGATTTTGTTTAAAATAAATTTTATTTTTAGAATTGTAGAGAGCCTTATATTCTTTGGAAAGTAGATCATGGTTAATTTTAAAATCATTTTGGATAACATTAAGGAAGAGAGATTTAATGTCAAAATAGATGTCTTGGAAACGACTGAAATCAGTTGCATAATTTGTGTATGGGATTTGATTTGGTTGTTGTCGAGTTGAATGTAAAGGTAGATCTATAGAATGACGAGCAGGATATTGTGGAGTTTAAGTGGGAGTATGATATCTTGTAAAGGTAGTTGGGAGGATGTTTGAGATGGAGTATAGACAAATTTGGATCATTGAAAATGGAGAACAACTGATCCATCTCGATTTTGGAGAATAGAATTTTGATTCGTTTAGGGATGTGAGGTAAGGGCTTGAACTACATTGGGTCTGACCCATGTATCGTCATCATCTTCTGTATCAGCCTGTAGAACCTCATTCCAAGTTATGACTTATGGAACCATTACTTCAGAATTTTCTTGATGCGCATGAAATAATATGGTGGATTGTTTAGGATTTGGAGCCACATAATTGAAACCAGGATAAAAAGTAGTCATGGCCTTGAGATAGACTCGGTAACAAATCATGATGTTAAAAGATGAAGAATCCATTTTGTATCGTTTTGTTTGAATATTAAGAGTGAGGGTTTTAAGGATGGTAGGATCTATTAAAGAAACTTCAAAATTTGGAAAACATTCAAAATAAATTGGACCATGAGCAAGACTGGACTTAATAACGCCTAAGAGGGAATCATCATAGTCATGGTGGTGCATATAACAGATTTATTCAAATGGAAGCGAATCATAGGTTTGACACCAACTTGGACAAGACCTAAATGAAGGAAATTGAACTTCTTTTGAAATTTAAGAATTGTATCTCGATCGAGTAATTGGAAATTTTGGTTATCTTGGGTTATAGGTAATATTTGTTCAACTGTTTAGATTTTGTAAGTCTATTTGAGTTCAAATTTTTATCATAAAGACAGTCAATATCTTTAGTAGGTAATTTCCAATTTTGCTTCAATCTTTTCTATTTCCATATCACTTTGGTTAATAATAATTGGTTTTGTTGAGGAAACTTCACCGTAAATCGTTAGAGAACGATTTTAATATTCTTGCCATTATAACTATAGTTGTCAACAGATGGTTCTGCTTAAGCTCTAATGATCAACGATGGCCTCCTGCCTAAAGACCTAACGGCTTACAGACTTCTGCAACTTGAGTGCTACACTGATTATAAGATAAGAAATAAGAATCAATCTTTCAATACTGTTAATGGTGGCTCAATGGAAATTAATTATAAAATATCTCATGCGCAAATTTGCAACCAAGGTATATGTCTTAATACTGAATTCTTATTAATTAAAAATATGTCTCAATTAATTATCTTAGAAACTGCTTTCCTAACCATGATTGCACATTTTACTGTCACAAATGAAGGCATTTCGACTACCCTCATTAATCATGACAAAATTTTCAAATCCTATTTTCTCCACAGGAACATGAAATCAATACGCTCAAAACAAATCTTATTTATAAACAAAAATAAATTTGTTTACTCCAAAAAGAGTGTGAATATAGTTGTTAAGTTTTTTTTATCATCTTGACTTACTTTTTTTAAGTTACATCTTACATTATACTCACAACTCTTAAATATTAATAAGTTAATATGCAATAATAATTAAAAAAATGTTTGTATTAATTAAAGCTTTATCTTGTACATGTTGGTTGGATTTTCAATAGATTCTATAATTGGTAGAAATTGAATTATTTCATTTCATTTTAATTAATTCAATTTTAAAAATTCACAAATTACTTAATTGAAATTGTGTGCAAGTGCAAGCATTTAATTGTATGAATTTTGGGTCATTAAATTTTACGTTGGGTTTAAAAGGAATTAACATAGGGTAATATTAGAGATATCAATTTTTCTACTAGATAAATGATTTTTACTAAATAAATGACTAAATGTCTCACATGGGTGTGGGGTCTACAATTTTGTGGATCTCACACCCATGTGAGACATTTGGTCATTTATTTGGTAGAAAATTTGAAGCCTATAGCATTTTCTATTGACATATTCATTCTTTGAGAAAGAAAGCAAAATTTTAAAGTGCACTCGGTTTATAAATCTATATTTAAATTTTGTTTAGTTGAAAGTTCATGCTTTAAAATATTTTGTTCATAGGGATATACTTAAGTAAAATGACCAAAATACCCATGTATATATATATATGGTATACACAGAGTCTTTTTGGAAAACAAACGAAGCCCTCACACACACACACACACACACACACACACACTCTCTTTTTTTTCTCTCTCTCTCTCTCTCTCTCTCTCTCTCTCTCTTCTCTCTTCTCATAGTCGCCACCTCGACGACGTTGCAACCACCACAGCATCCCCTTATCTTTTCGTCATTGTTGTGGTCTTCTTTTTTGGCCTAAACCATACCATCTATCATCATCTAAACAAACACCGAATCAAGATTCAAATAAAGAAAAAAAAAAAGTGAGATCTGAAGAAATAAGAGATCAGCACAGATATGAAGAGAATCGTAGAGCTTCTCAGCTATGGCAAAGCCGGATGAGAGAGTGGCAATGGTAACGCTTGATGGATTTTAGGTTGTTGGAGCAACGATCGATCTGGAGGATGGAGGACCAGTCATTGTGGTTGTTTATTCATTCTGGGCAACAAAGAGGATTTATGTGACAACGAGGATCTAATTGAGACACTTCTCATGAACGGAGATATGGGAGTCTTCGACCCTTACACTTCTATTTCATCAATTTTTTCTTTTTCAAAAAAATTTCAACAGATCACTCTTTCTCTCTCTACATTGCATCTATGAAGTGGTGGTGGTATTGAATGGTCTCAAATGAACACACACTTTAATAGATAAAGTGGTTTTATGAACATGTAGGTGAGGATGGTTGGTTTTATGTGTATATATAATTTACAGAGCTATAGGTGGTGACCCTTTATGGTTGGCACTTACATTTTTACCTAGATCTTTCTTAAGTTCTACTATTCAATCCAAGATTTCTTTAGCATTTTTGTTTTTTGAAAATTTGTATTAAAAATGGTAGTGGTAATGTTGAATGGTCTTAAATGATCACATATTTCAACAGATAAAGTGGCTTTGATCTATTTAGTCTTATAGAAAACATAGATAAAACATATCTGAGGGAAGGAGTGGTGCGAAACCCTCTATTTTTTTTTTTTTTATATAACAATCTGTTGTTGTTGCTGTTAAATAGATATATCTGTTTGTGCCTTCATACAGATTTGTTTGTGTTGGATTTAAATAAATAAAAAGAAAATTAAGAATTTGGCTCATATCTGTTCAAAAAATTAAATAGATAGGTTTAAATTTGTTGTTGTTGAACAAAGATGTAACATGTCTATTCAAAATTTGAATAGATAATGGCTTGGTATGTTTTAGTAATAATGACTTGAACAGATAAAAAATCAATAAATAGAATTCTAGGGGAAAATCAAACAGATAATAAAACTTAGATAGATATTTGAACATATAAGGAAAAAATTGAACAGATAGTCAAAAATTAAACAGATAAAAAAATATTTGAATAGATACTCAAAAAAATTAAATAAATAGTTAAAAATTTTAATAGATAGATAAGGGCTAAAATTGAAAATAAAATGTCCTTCAAAATAACAAAATAACTTATCACCAAACTCTTTTATAAATGATGGATCTCTCATTAATAAAAAAATTTACTAGACCTAATAACTTAAACAATTGCTAGATTAGACTTTTAAATAATTTTTTCAATTTTAAATATTTAAGACATTCTTTTTTTACCATTAAACACAAACCAACGGCAAGGGCTTATACCACAATGGTATGACCTTTGTCTCTCACACATGAAAGATTGGAAGTTCAACTTTCACCAGACACATGAAAATCATACCATTATCTCTTATCTAGATTGGCAATTGCCCATCCTTCTCTAATTGACTAATCAATGAACTCGGCTTAGGATGGCCCATTCTTGATTTCTAAAGCCCAAGAGAAAAAAAATATAATATAAACTTTTGAAATGCATCATAAAATTAGAAAATCATGAAAAATAAAAATAAAATTTATTTAGTGAAATATAAAATTACATCGATACATCTATTATGTTATTAAATTTTAAGGCAATCAGGTTAAAAGTCCAAATCTCAATTTTATTTGATCAAAGTTCAAGTGCTAAAATATTTTTTTCAACAGGACAAATTTAGATAAAATGAATAAAATACCCTTATATATATATATATATATCACATACACGGCTTTGAAGAACAAAAAAATAAAAATGTTTGAGAGCTCTAAACCAAGAGCTCTAAATGAGCTCTAATGGGTGGGACCCACCATTGATTTGATGTTTTGACTTCTTTTTTTTCTTTTTTCTTTTTTTTACCTTGCCGCCTTATTAGAGCCCTTGTTAGAGCTCCAAATTTAGAGCTATATATCATCGCTCCAAAAAAATACTCTCTTCTTTTCTCTCTCCTCTACAGTTCTTCCGCTGCTGCTTCTTCTTTTCATCTGTTGCTTCTCCTCCGTTGTTGCTGCTGCTCCTCCGTCACTGTTACTTATTCATTGCTGCTCTACCACCCTTCTCCGCTGTGAGATCTAGATCTGTAGCCTCTCTCTCTCTCTCTTTCTTCACCATTATTGCTTCTTTTCCACCGCTGTTGTTTTTCCGTTGCTTCTCCTCCTCCATCGCCGCTTCTTCTCCGTCGCAAAATCTAGATCCGTAGCATACCAACTAGGTCACCGCAATCGCTACCCCAATCCGATGATGCAGATTTGAGAAAGCTTTCAACTAAAATAGAGATTTGTTAGATCTATATACAAATCATATCTATAGAACAACAAAATACAAACATCGATCACTCTCTCTCTCTCTCTCTCTCTCTCTCTAACTTTTTCATTTATAGGTGGTTTGATTCAAAGTGTTAATATTAATGTATATTAGCTTTATACTTATCTATTTGTATTAGATATATCTCATCTTATCTTTGTATCTCTATGTTTATCTCCTATATCTCTATCTCTACCTCCTTCTATACTTATCTAGGTTTCTTTTCAGCCTGTAAATATAAGCTTCTCCTATTGTATATGATCAAATTCGACATATATAAAATACACAGCTTTTTCTCACTTTTCTTTCAACCATTGTAACATGGTATCTGAGCTCAGGTCTTAAATCCTAGCTCTTCTTTTCTCTTGTTTATTAATTGTACATAGCATTATCAGAGCATAGAGCACAAGGTTCCAGATTATACTATTATTTGTTCAACAACACTGTTTCGTTATCATTGTTGACCAAAATTTTACAAATTTTTTATTCTCGTGCTCGAAATTCTTTCTCGGTTCCAATACCACCAGGCCCGTCACCAAACACCACCAAAGGCGCCTTCATGCGTCGTTTTTATCATTGGCATGTTTAGTCTTTCGCCGCCACTCTCACACGCACCCTCACGCGCCCTTCAGTTGTCGCTCACATCAGCCTAACATCAGCCCTTCCTGCGCCTGCCTCGCACCGTCCTGCTATTATGCGCCGCACGCCGTCTCTGCTATCCTACGCTGCGCTGTTTCGCTAACTAATAGCGTATATTTTCTTGACATCATCCACGCCCTGTTGATATCATCTCTGGCCCTTCTCTTTATTTTGCTTATTTTTTTGTGATTTTGCCATTTTTCGGGCTATTTTTGATCTTTCGAACTCATTGATATGCTTTGTTTTACCTGATTTTGCTTCTACAATACTGTTTCTATTTATTTAGTCCTACCACAATATTATTATAGATCGCCATGATGCCTCCCATCTAATTTCTGTTATTCTTGATGGCTCCAATTATGTTATGTGGGCCCAAGCCATGTCTTCCTTCTTGAAATGTAGGAAACTGTAGCATATTATCATTGGGGATGTGACCAAACCGATGAAAGAGGCCGCTAAAACTACTGTTAAATATGAACACTGATTAGAAGATTGGGACAGTAAGAACTACCAGAACATTACTTGGCTTCGGAATACCTCTATTACTTTTATTAGTCTTCAGTTTGAACGTTTTCAACTTGACTCTATTATCACTCCTGCTGACATTTGGGATTTTTTGAAAGAACGATACCAGACTATCGGTCTTGCTTATCAGTATCAACTTCAGAGTCAACTTCACTGCATATGCCAATACCCTGGTCAGTCTATTAATGAATTTCTTTCTCAGATGTATTCTATTTGGGACCAACTTGCTCTCTCAAAACCTACATGGCCTCACACTGATGATGCTACTTTATTTACTACATATCATAATCAGTAGCGGTTGGTTCAATTTCTCATGGCTCTCACTGCCCATTTTGAGCCCGTGCATGCATCTCTCCTTCATCGCACTCCACTTCCCACTCTTGAGCAGGCTATTTTAGAGCTTTTATTTGAGGAGACTCGTCTTGGTACTCTCCAAACTCATCATGTAGACTTTGTTCTTGCCATTCCCCAATCACGGACTTCTTTCATACCAACCCAACGATCCACTGCCTGTATTTATTGTCAGAATTGGAGCCTTCTTTCTACTCATCTTCGGTTCATCTTTGCCTATCGACAGATCTTGCAACAAAATTGGTCTTGGTCATCTGCAGTAAGATTCTTTTCACAATCCCTCCTGGTCATTTTTTACTGGTTCTTCCTCTAGCGGTGGCTCTTCTAGGGGTAGTTCAGATTGTCCCGGGAATCAATCTAGACCTTTGCTTGCTCATTGCACTGTTGCTGCTACCTCTGAGGATTTCTCTAAGTCTCTCGATCCGTCTGCCCCTGTCTTTTCCCAAACTGATGTTGAGGCCCTGTTCAAACAATTTCTCTCCATCTTTGGTGCACCTCTCCCTGTTGCTTTGTCTATGACTTCAGGTACATCTTCTTGGTATTTTGACTACGCATGTTGTAATCATATAACTTTCTGTTCTACTATATTTTCTTCCTTCTCTCCCTGTGCTCATATGCCGTCTATTCATACTGCCGATGGGTCTCTCATGTCCGTGAGTCATGTTGGTTCTATTTCCACTTCTCATTTGTCTTTACTACATGTTTATCATATTTCTGCTCTTACCTTAAACCTTATCTCCATTAGTCAATTATGTGAGCTTGGTCTGTTACATTTTCTACTAATAGTTGTTTGGTGCAGGACCCTCAGACGGGATAGACTCTTGGGATCGGCCACAAGCATGGACGTCTCTATGAGCTCATTCATCTTCATGTTTCGAACTCCACACCGTTAGCTGCTTCTATACTTGGTTCTTCTTTTTCTCCTTTTCATCTTTGGCACTGTCGCTTAGGGCATATTTTTGTTAGTAGGTTAAAGTCCTTGGTTTCTAGTGGTTAGTTAGGTAATGTATTTCCAAATAATTTTGATTGTTTACCTTGTCAACTTGTAAAACAACCTACTTTATCATTTAATAGAAAAACTTCTGTTTCTCATGCACCTTTTGATCTCATACATTTTGATATATGGAGACCATTACCTATTACTACCATGAGGGACTCTCGTTATTTTGTTATTTTTGTTGATGATTTTTCCCTGTTTACTTTGCTATTTCTTATAAAAAATCGATCTGACCTTAAACAACTTTATTATACCTTTGCAAAAATGGTCCAATCCCAATTTTCAAAAACCATTAAAAATTTTAGCTCTGACAATGCTATGGAGTATCGGGATGCAGATTTTCTCTCTTTTCTTTAGAGTCATGGTACTTAGCCTCATCGTTCTTATGTCAGCACGTCCTAACAAAATGGACGTGTTGAAAGGAAACATAGGCATATTTTCGACACTACTCGAGCTCTCATTCTCTCTTCTTCCTGTCTTGAGAACTTTTGGGAGGAAGCTGCCTTTATTGCTGTGTATACTATTAACTGTGTTCCCACCCCTATCATCAATAATCAAACTCCCTTTGAATGTCTACATGGGACACGTCCTCCATATGTTGGGACCCTCTCTCTAAATGTCTTTGTGTATCCTATCATATGATTTTTTGGAAGCATAAAATGTTTTCCTCCATATCCTCATTTCACTTTTCCTCCCTCTCTACTTCCATCATGTTTATTAATCCTTCCATAGATCTCTTCTCTAATGAATTTGATGCAGGTTCCTCATTTGTAGAGACGTCTTTGCTGACACTTGATCCCATCCAAACTGCTCTCCTTGATAGTCCACCTCCCATTACACCTTCTAGCTCGTCTCCTACTTTCCCACTAGCTCTTCCCATAGGTCGTCCTTATCAGGTAACTCAACCACCTGTTTATTTTCGTGATTATATTGTCGGGTTTATTGTCTTTTCTACTTATGAACGTACCTTCTATCGTAAGACTTGTACTAATCCTCTTTGGCAGCAAGGTATGACTGATGAACTCCAGTCTTTAACAAAAACTCATACTTGGGATATGGTTGATCTTCCTCCTAGAAAGACTGCGATTGGTTGCAATTGGGTATACAAAATCAAGACCTATTCTGATGGCTGTATTGAACATTATCGTCTTGTTATAAAGGGCTTCACCTAGGAATATGACATTGATTATGAGGAGACCTTCGCTCTTGTTGCTTGGCTTATCTCTGTTCGTAGCTTGATTGCTATTGCTGCTGCTCGCCATTGGGAGCTTTTTCAGATGAATGTCACAAATGCATTCCTTAATGGTGATCTTCTTAAGGAGGTCTACATACAACCTCCCATTAGCTCTGCTTATCCAGCTCATAAGGTTTGCTAACTACAGCATGCTCTTTATGGTCTCAAGCAAGCCCCACAAGCTTGGTTTGCTAAGTTCAACTCTACCATTCATTACTTCAGCTTTACCTCCAGCTCATATGATTCTGCTTTATTTGTTTGGACCACTACTCATGGCACTACTCTTCTTCTTCTTTATGTGGATGATATGATTATCATCGATGATGATATAGCTGGTATTCTTAGCCTTAAACAATTTCTCAATCGTTAGTTTGAGATGAAACACCTTGGGACTTCAATTATTTCTTAGGGCTTGAAATCTCTCATGATTCCACTGGTTATTATTTGTCAAAAGCCAAATATGCATCCAATCTTCTGGCATGTGCTGATCTTACCGACTGCTAGACTATCTCTACTCCCGTTGATCCTCAAACTCGTCTCACTCCTCTAGACATGAATCTTCTCTTTGATACTACTGTTTATCGTCAACTGGTAGGTAGTCTTGTCTATCTCATTATGACTCATCCTAACATTACCTATGTTGTCCATCTTGTTAGTCAGTACATGTCGGCTCCTCGCACCCCGCATTATACTGTTTTATTTCGCATACTTCGTTACCTCAAAGGCACTATGTTCCATTGACTCCACTACTCTGCTCACTCTATTCTCGAGCTTTGTGCCTTTTCTAATGTTGATTGGACGGGGGATTCTACTAATCAACGCTCCACCATAGGTTTCTGTTTCTTCTTAGGGGATTCTCTTCTTACTTAGCATGGCAAAAAACAGTCATTCACTGCTCGCTCTAGTACTGAAGCTAAATACCACGTTCTTGCTGACACTATTCAGGAACTTTTATGGCTTCGCTGGCTTCTTACTAATATGGGTGTTTCTTCCCTTGGTGCTACCTCTCTCTATTGTGAGCAATCTGAATACAATCAGAGTGCTCACAATAATGTCTTCCATGATCGCACCAAACATATTGAGATTGATTGTCATTTCATTCGATAACTTGTTACACGTGACATTGTTTATCTTCTCCCTATTTCTTCTGCTGATCAACCCACTGATATTTTCACCAAGGATGAGACCAAGGCTCATCCTTCTTGTTGTTTCAGTGATCTAGTTTCCAAACTCAATGTAATAAAAATTGATTAGGAATGATTAAATTAGATTAAATTGAGTTAATTATGATAGTCCATGATTTCATCTCATTTGTCAACTAGAATTTAGAGATTTAGTTATCATCCATGCATAAATGTATGAAAATGTTTTTGAAATGAAATGGATAATGCACTCAAGTCGGTTGATGCTTACCCACCTTGAGTTTAAAGGGGGCTGTTAATATTAATGTATATTAACTTTATACTTATCTATTTGTATTAGATATATCTCATCTTATCTCTTTGTATCTCTATCTTCTTGTATCTCTATTTCTATCTCCTTCTATACTTATCTAGGTTTATTTTCAGTCTATAAATACAGGCTTCTCTTATGGTATATGATTCAATTCAGCATATATAAAATACTAAGCTTTTTCTCACTTTTCTCTCAACTATTGTAACACAGAGAATGTTTAACGTGCTTAATTATGGTTTGGCTGACATGATTTGTATTTATTTGTGCTTTGCATTATTGTGGTTTATACTTATTTGGTTAATTTGATTTATGTTTATCTATGGGTTTCTCTCTCCACTAAGATCTTCTTGTTGATAATGATGATGATTATGAAACAATAATTTTTTGATTTTGTTTTTGTGTTGAACAAATAAGGATAAGAGAAAGAGAGAGAGAGATACAATGGAAGATTACTTAGCTTGTACAAATAAAATTATTGAATACATAAAAAATTGGATAGATAACATCTGGATAGATAGAAAATTTGCACAAATAAAATTTGTACAAATTGAAAGTTTACATACATAGAAAAAAAAAAATTGAATAGATAGATAAAAAAATTGAACAAATAGTCAACGAAAAGTCAAACAGATAAAAAAAGTCAACGGGTAAAATTGGAAACAAAATATCCTCCAAAACTTCTCATCAAATTATTTTACAAAGTGTGAACTTTTTACCAATAAAAAAAAAATCACTGAATCTAATGCCTTAAATAATTGTTAGAGTGAATTTTTTACTAATTTTCTCTAAATTTTGTGCAATTTTATTCTCATGAAAATATAATTATTAGTTTCATAGTCGTTGTGCAACTCATTTTATTTAGTTGTAATTTTATTGTCTTACTAAAAATGCATGGGCAAAAAACAAAACAAAAAAGAAGAGAGAGAGGGAGAGATCCATTTTTTAGTATACTAGGCCTGGCTTTAGAAAGCCCATTGGACTGAGAATATGGGCAGACCCATGGGCCTCACACTTTTGCGCAGGCTTAACCCATATAGTTGAGAGTTTGAAACACATTTTTATTTAAGGGTACTTGCGGACTGGTCCTATTATTGGGCATTTGCACTTCAGCTGATTTTTATTTAATGTGTTTGTGTCTCCCAAATTGGGCTTCTTTTTTTGGGAAACAATGAAATAAAACATAGACCAAGATTTTAACAAAATCACTAGCCAAAATATTTTTTTTTTACAATTTTAAAAGAGGGCAATGAAGGAATACAAAACTCTACATCTACATGGTTCACAACTGTAAAGTTAAAAAGAAAAAAAAAATAGCAATTCCTTTTCTTATTAGTTTATGTTCTCTCTATAATTTATTTATTTATTTGAAAAAATTACAAATTTCTTTTTTTCAGGATTTGACATTTGTAACAAAATAAATCATAAGTTTTTTATTTTATCAATTTAAATTCTAAAATTTTGATTTGTATCAATCTAAGCCATCTATATATTTTCTTAACTAAACCGACGCAAAAATAATCATATTTTAGTCATTAATTTAACGAAAAATGATATTTTAAACATTTTGTGTACACTTATATTGAGTATAATGATTAAAATAATTTTTTTCCGTCAGTTTTAATTAACAAAAATAAATTGATGGTTTAGATTGAAAACAAATTGAAAGATTATGATTTAAATTGATAAAATCAAATATTTAGAGTTTATTTTGTTATAAGGGTAAAATTCTGAGTTTTTTTTTACAAAAAACTAATTTTCTCTATTTATTTTTTGACAAATTTATTATCCAAACATAACTTAAAAGTGTAGTCTCAATAATTTTTTTCACCTCTTTTTTTTTTTTTTTTTTTTCTTCTTCTTCTTCTTTTTCTTCATTATTGAGTGTGCGTCCTTCGGTACTAGCCATGTAATTGATTAACTATATCGTAAGTAGTTATTTTATTTATTTTTTTTTTGACTTTTTACGAAAATATACAGAAAAATAAAAAATAATAATTGACTTTTTAGTAATTATTTTTTGTACTTTTTAATTATTTTTTAGTATGTTCTCAAACTTGCCTAAATAAGTTAAAAAGTGAAAAAAAAAAAAAATTGTGATCAGTTAAAAAATCCAAAAAATAACTAAAGTTTTTCATTAAAAAATAATTTTTTTAATATCTTTTCAAATACATTAATTTTTTAACTTCTAATTTTTTTTTTTTTTTTAAAAAGCTTGTTTAGATATACAAAAAATAAGCAACTTATTGACTTATGGCTCACATCTTTCATAAAAAGTAAAGAGGTAGGGACTACAAATTTTACCTGCTTTTTAATTACTACTTACACAATGAAAGTGATTTGCATATCTGATGACAAATAAAGTTTGAGACTTAAGGAGTTTACTCCTCTTTTAAGTCTCAAGTTCAAAATCTCTTAGGTACTATTAATCTTTATGTTAAGTTAGTTTCAGTTTGTGGATGACGGGATTAGTTACTCAGAAATTAGTTAAGGTGCATGCAAATTAACCTAAATATCTTGAGTTATCAAAAAAAAAAACACAAAGTTTGAGGGACAGAAAAATACAATTTCAAAATTTTTATTATGAAATTGCCCATAAATATTTCGAAGAGAGAAAAATAAATGGTGAGGCAAAAATATGAATTACATATAAACTTTTTTTTTTTTTTCCATTTCTTTCTCTTTCTAAATTTGTATTTAAATTTATAATCCAAACATAATGTAAAGAGAATAAAATAGTGCAATTAGGGTTTGTGACCCCACTCCAAGTTACATTTTAATGATATGAATTATTAATTTTTTTAGTCTTTTTATGTAAATCATCTATCTGAAAAAATCAAATTGATTTAATAATTATAATCATATAATTTCATCATTTTTAATTTTAAAAAAATGGAAGATAAATATGTTTTAAAAATAGACAGTTCGTTTTAAAAAATAAATATAATAAAATTATGTTATGATTATTAGATTAGTCTTTCTTCTCTTCTTCTTCTTCATCTTTTTTGTTCTTCCATGAATGACATTTGAAAGAGAGCCCATGATAGGGCCCTAAAACCCGGATTATATCGGTCCAATCCAAGAGTTTGGAGACAAGTTCTGTTTTTTTAAAGTTGAGTTGAGTTTCTCCCCAATTTGAGAGTCAAATTGAAGATCAAGTTCGTTATGTCAATAATTTTTTTATATATAAATTAATAGTTTAAATTTCATCTACTTACACTAAATAAAAAAATCTAACCCAATATTTAATAGGTTAATGAGTAAATAAAATCAAAGTAATTAATTTCTAAACAAATGCCAAAGTGACATACCTCCGTTGTACGACTCTCTTCATTTCAAATTTTAACTCCAACCATTCTCTTAGGTCATATTTGATTGAATGGATTAGAGTATGGGATTGAGATTATTAATCCGTGGGCCTAATTATCCTATATTTGTTTTAACATTTTGGTTTAGGAATATCAATCCAATGGATAATTAATTCAACAAATTTGTAGGACTATTAGTAATGGGATAGGGGTGGGATTATTAATCCAATAGATAATTTATCCTATTAATCTAATTAGATAGTGAATACCACACTAATTTGATAGAATTATTAATACCTCACTATTAGTCTTGTGAATCAAACATGGTCTTAGGTTATATTCATATTATGAACTTGGGTAATAAATTAAAAAGAAGAAGAGAAAATATATTAACAATGTAAATAAAATACATTTTTATTATTTCTCTTTCTTTCTTTTTCTTTTTTTTTTTAATTTTTACCCAACATAAGTAAAAAATGATGTGAATAGACATATAAACAGATAGATTCATATTGAACAAACAAATTGAATTTCAAAATAAAAACATGCTTGAATTTACAGAAATTCATACTAAAATAAAACTAGCAAAAGGAAGCAAAGTGAAACTTGCACTAGACAGTATCCTTAAAACAGATTCACTGCCTCATCGGTTGGGTGCTAGAAGTTGTTCAACGTCTGTCTTCCAAAATACGATGGTTGGACCAGCTACACAATGCACTGATTGAATAGTTTCAGTGAATAGAACTTTACAGCACTCTCTCATAGGAAGAAATTATAAATCTAAAAAATTTTTGAAAACTGAAATAGCAACAATTTCTAGTATAGAAAGCTGAAAGAGAGAGCCTCCTTTTATATACATAGAGGAAGAGGATGCAGGAATTAATTTTGCATTAACCTGAATTAATTCTGCAAAACTAATGGGTTTAATTCCATTATCAATAGAGGAGACCAGGTTTTGTGTACATATTCCTACAGCCCACACATTTAACTTGGCCCAAAAAGATTAAGATGGGTGCGCCAAGCCCAACCCTCACACTCAATCTATTTTAACAAGCCCAAGCCCAAGATTCAAGATTCACGATCCACGGCCCATGATTCATGGATCATGGATCACAAACCACGGACCTGGACGCAGCCTTGTCTGGTCCGAGCAAGTTGTATAAACTAATTTACAATCATGGCAGCAGCAGTAGACTACTATTAGTTTTTTTTTTTTTTTCTTTTTTTTTTTAATCCTTTAGTTTTATTGATTTTAGTCATCTAAAAAAGTGGGCAATTCAATTTATTGGTTATGGGTGAATTAATAATTTATATTCATACACTAATAATAAGGACCAACTCCTATGCATACAACTAAAATAGTAACATGAAATAAGTCATTGTGTGACACACATGGATTTGTTTACTAGCAAACAAAATATATTAATTTATTCATAAGGATGAATCAGTGCAAGAAGGCATGAAAACATTTCTATGTGCAGAAAAAGAGGCAGAATCATGAACCGGCAATTAATTTATAGAAAATGAAATAGTAGCCTATTCATATAAATTAATTGAATCTTTAAACATGCATTTTCACATTTTGTATCATTGAAACAGTGAGCAATTTCGGATTTGTGGTCTATGATCCGTGATCCGTGGATCGTGGGTCGTGGATCTTGGGCTTGGGCTTGGGCTTGAGCTTGTTGGAATGGATTGAGTGTGGGGGTTGGGCTTGACACACCCATCTTAACCTAGTCTCCTTTATTGGTGATGGAATTAAACCCATCAATTTTACATAATTAATTTCTGTATTTGTTGCACATGAGCCTCTTCCTCTCTCCCTCCATGTGTTTAAAAGGAGACTCTCTCTTTCAATTTTCTACACCAAAAATTGCTACTATTCCAGTCTTCAAAAGTTTTCCAGTTTTATTATTTCTTCCTATGAGAGAATATTGCAAAGTTTTGTTCAGCGAAACTATTCAATTGGTGCATTGAGTAGCTAGTCCAATCGTCGTATCTTGAGAGACAGACGTCAAACAACCTCCAACATCCAATCGGTGAGACGGCAAATCTGTTTTAAAGACACTGTCTAGTGCAGACTTCAGTTTACTTCATTTTTGTTAGTTTTATTTTAGTATGAATTTTTGTAAATTCAAATATATTCTTATTCCGAAATTCAATTTATTCGTTCATTATTAATCTATTTATTTTATATTGTCGCACAATTTGTATAACGAGAAAAAAAGCAAGTGGAGTCTCATCGTAGGCAATCATGTAAGTAATAACCGACCATTACATAATACAATTTGATAATCATCATAATCACCAAAACTCTTTTGTTGGGTACCTACATGATGGTGCAATTAGGGAATAAAATAATGCAATTAGGGTTGGTGACCTCACTGCAATTTACATTATAATGACATGAATCATTAATTTTCTTAGTCTTTTTATGTAAGTCATCTATCTGAAAAAATAAAATTAATTTAATAATTATAATCACATAATTTCATCATTTTTAATTTTAAAAATAAAATAGACGATAAATATGTTTTTAAAATAGACAATTCATTTATAATAAAAAAAATATGATAAAATTATGTGATTACGATTATTATATCAGTCTTTCTTTTTCTTTTTCTTTTTCTTTTTGTTGTTTTGGAGGGACTTACATGTATGTCCTAACAAATGAATTTATTGTCTAGTAGGTCCTATAATAATTAATAGCATTTTTCATCGAACACTATTAAAAATGTCATTAATTGTTATTTTTCAGCGACACTTTGAAAATTGTCACAAAAAATGTCACTAATTATATGTTTTAGTGACAGTTAAAAAAAATCGTTATAAAAAAATGTTACTAATTTTTAACTTTCAGCGACAGTTTGAAAAATTTATCATAGGAAAAAGTTAATTGTAAGTTGTAGCGACAATTTATAAAAATTGTGATAAAAAAAGTTACTAATTATAAATTTTTAACGACATGTAAAAAATCATTACAAAAAATTATTTTTAATAATAATTTTACTAAAATTTATTTTTAATAAGATTTGATGATAATTAAATTTAATTGGACCGATTGATAATTTACCATTTCTAATTTTCTTGAATGACATCTGAAAGAAAGCACGTGATGGGCCAAGAGCTTAGAGACAAGTTACTCTATTTTCTAAAGTAGAGTTGAACTTCTTCCCAATTTGAGAAGTTCGTTATGTGAATAATTTTTTTATATTAATAGTTTAATTTCGTTCACTTACTCTAAATAAATCTAATCCAATATTTTAATAGTAGGTTAATAAAATCTAATCCAATATTTTAATAGTTGGTTAATAAGTAAATAAAATCAAAGTCATTAATTTCTAAACAAATGCCAAAGTGACATATATCCAAATTTTAATTGCAACCATTCTCTTTGAGAGAGTAATTTGTGGACAATTTGGGCCAAGCTAAGGAAATGCCTTCTTTGTAAATTGGGTCGTGCAATGGGCCAGGGTAAAAGGTTGACATAGCTCGGTCTTAGAGCTAATGAGTTGGACCCAGGTGAAGTCGAACCGGGCTAAGAATCGCGTATAGTAGCGCCGAGATAAGGTCGTCATTCAGCATAGTTATCTCGGTCTTAAGTAATTAGCCCAGTTGAAGTATGCCAAACCGAAGTACAAGCAATGAAGAGAAGAACCGAGCTAGTTGGAGATCGGTCAAAACTGCTGCTTTAGCATGGCAAAGAAATAGTGTTAGCACGGTCATGTTGTCATCCCATCGAGGTAAAACCATCTCACTTGGTTGAAGCAGTGAAGGGGGTGTTGAAGGATAAACATTATTTTTCAGGAATGTGATTCCTAGGAGGACTCAAACGGAGAAATAAGAGTCCTACTAGGATTGTGCTACGCGGAACCTATAAAAGTTCACAACATGACCTAAGTACAGGTAACACAATTTTGATTCCCGAATACACAGAGCTTTTGTCTATTTGTCTATTTTGTTGATTTAGGCATCGGAGAGGTATCCGGCACACACACGTCGGCTAGCTCACGTTCGTGTTTTCAGGAAGTAAGCGACGACGTTAAGAGGAGTGCAGACTTGATCAACAGAATTATACGAGAACATTATTTCTTGCTCGTACAATTGGTGCCGTCTGTGGGAATTCCAGAAAGAACAAAACCTCTTGATCAAGTTTTCCTTGCTAGTTGGAAGCAATAGCGCACAATGAAGACTTGTCGCAATCAGCTATTGACGGGCAAACCCCGGAGGGGGGTGGAAGGCGCGAAGGCTTGCTTTCTATCCCTCCCATGGCGGATTTAGAACCCCAACGACAGAACTCCCGAAGGGATGCAAGGGGGAGGCGGGCTAACAGCCCCCATCGCTCTTAAAGTCCTGAAAGACAAATGCGGAGGATGGACCCTCAAGTTCTAGAAGATCGCGTGAAGGAGCAGGACACGTTGATACGAAGGATAGCGGCAGATATAGAGTTAATGAAGCGCCAGATAAAAGGAAAAGGGGTGGCGACAGGAGAGGGGCACAAAAGCAACACGCCCTCTCGTCACTCGAAAGATCGTGGTAGGCATACCACACCATCGCAAGCAGAGAGTAGGAGCCTGAGAACAGGCGACACTCAATCAAGGATTTCCAGGACTCGTTATTCCAGGACTGAGAGAACGAGAACAGAGAGGTCATATACTGAGGGAAGCACCTATCAGCCCTCGCACACGCACCAGACGTCATCTAGGCACACAGAGTTGCCCAGATCATTTGACTTGCGAACTGTGCTTGAAAAAGGGCACGATGGAAGAAGGATTCCAGGGCACGCGAGCCGCGCAGAGTTTCATCCCTTCAGCGGTTGGCTCCTCGGACGCATGGGAGCGTCGAGGTAGGAATGCCAATACCGCGCCTTGTTTACGAACCAACAGACAAGGCATTAGCAAAGTTACAGAGCTCGCCGTTCGTCCTGGCAATTGAGAACGCACCACTACCTTCGGGCTTTCACCAGCCCAAATTCACTACTTATGAAGGGAAGACAGATCCCTACATGCACCTAAGCCACTTTCGCCAGGTTATGGCAGTATACCGGCGGAATGAGGCTTTAATATGCATCATATTCCCATCCTGCCTTGGCGACCTAGGTTTAACCTGGTTCGAAAGGCTACTAGAAGGTAGCATCACCTCCTGGGCACAATTGGCAGAGGCATTCGTGACTAGGTTCAGAACGAACACCAAGACACCAGTGGAGATCGATTAGCTACTATCCACTGACATGGGCGACAAGGAGACGTTGAGATCCTACAACAGTCGCTGCTGGGAAACCTTCAACCAGATTGGGGATTGCCCTCTAAACCTCGCCATTGCGCAATACAAACGGGGCCTGCCAGTCAGCAACAAATTGAGGGACTCAATTACTCTGACACCACCTCTCACGATGGAGGCCTTGATGGAGAGAGTACACCAACATATTCGCGTGGAGGAGGATGGCGCCCGTGCTAAAGCGAAATCTGGCACAACAACAATATCAGATAAAAAGACTTCAGCTAAAGTCAACACGGTGGAACAACCAAGCAGGAATGGGCGAGGCAGGCGGGCTAACAGAGAGGACCCAGAAAAAAGGAAGTTAAGAGTTCGCACTGCCATTACCACGGTGTTTAAAAAACCAATCTACTGAATTCTCAGTGAGATACGCAATGAATTTTTCGTCCGATGGCCAGCCAAATTGGGAGAAGCCCAAAAAGACTACGACGAAAGGTCCCGGTGCACCTTCCATGATGAAAAGGGACACCGCATTGAAAATTACACACCATTGAGGCAGCATTTTGAGGAGTTAGTGGCAGCTAGGCACCTGGACCAGTACATAGAATGAGGAACACAGCCAGTCCCTCAGAACCCCAACTACCCAGACGGAATGGCGGTCGACGCCCCACCTCAAGGCGTAATTAACGTAATACATGAAGTATTCGAACCTGAGCGGGTATGTGAGCTCAGGGGAATGATCAAAAAGGCTGAGCACTTAAGGGAGGTATTAAGTGCACAACCTGCCATAAAAAATGGGAGAACAGAGGCCACCAACATAATATCTTTTTCAGACAAAGATTTGGCAGGGATTTATTGCCCTCACAATGATGCACCGGTTGTTACTCTATGCGTCAAAGGTTTCGACATCAAGCGGATTTTGATTGACCAAGGAAGCTTATGTAAGATAATGTATTACGAAACCTTCAAACAATTGAAACTGGAGGACAAAGACTTGGCACCCGCAACATCTCCCCTAATCGGATTCAACTCGATGCCAAAATGGCCAGTGGGCAAGGTAATCCTCCCAGTCAAAGCAGGAACCATGACAAAACAGGTGGAATTCTGGTATTGAAAGTCCCTTCCACCTACAACATAATCTTGGGGAGGACATGGTTGCAAGCTATGCGATCGGTAGTCTCAACCTACCATCAAGTATTATGGTTCCCCAACGAAGTCGGACTAATTGAAGAGGTCTTTGGAGACCAAGTTATATCAAAATAGTGCTTTATCACAGTAAATGGCAGCTGCGCTGCCAAAGGTTATGTATAGATGGTGGAAGAGCATGAGAGCAATGAACTATTCACGGATGTCGGCAAGGCACCTGAACAGAAGGCAGTGGAAGACTTGGTACAAGTAAGGATAGATGAAACAGACCTAGAAAAGTTCTTTTTGCTAGGCTCGTCTTTGTTCAGCACGGAGAGAATAGAGGTTATGAAATTCTTAACCTCTAACATCGAAGTGTTTGCCTGGACACCATATGACATGCCTGGCATTGACCCAAACTTCATCTGTCACCAACTGAACGTCCATCTAACTGCCAGACCAGTTATCCAGCGCACTCACAGATCAGCACTTCACCATGTCGAGATAGTGGCGGAAGAAGTGGGAAACCTGCTGGAGGTGGGAGCCATTAGAGAAGTGCACTATCCCAGATAGATTTCTAATACCATAGTAATGCCAAAAAAGAACGAAAAATGGCGTGTTTACGTGGACTACAAAACAGTCAACAAGGCATGCCCAAAGGACAGCTTTCCCCTACTACGGATAGACTAACTGGTAGACCTGACGGCAGGACACAATCGACTTAGCTTCCTTGATGCGTACAGAGGTTATCATCAGATCGCTATGTATGAACTAGACTAGGAGGTCACATCCTTTACAACGCCTAGAGGATTGTATTGTTACAAGGTCATGTCCTTTCGCCTAAAAAATGCAGGGGCAACATTCCAACGGATGGTCACCAAGATGTTTGAACCATGGTTAGGCAGAACAATGGAGGCTTACATAGATGACATGGTGGTCAAGAGCAAGGATGAGAAGGACGATCTCAGGGACCTAGATGAAATGTTCCAGATTCTGAAGAAGAACAAGTTGCGTCTAAATGTATCCAAGTGTGCATTCGGCGTAGGATCAGGCAAATTCCTAGGCTTTCTGGTGACCAACCGAGGTATAGAAACAGACCCTTCTCAGATCAAAGCAATCCAGGATCCAGAGAGGCCCAACATAGTAAAAGAGGTGCAGCATCTTACTGGCTTAGCTGCCGCACTCAACCAGTTTATAAGTCAATCGTCAAATAGGTGTCAACCATTCTTCCAAGCATTGAAGGCCAAGTTTGAGTGGGATAAAGAATGCGACCACACCCTAGAAAGCCTGAAAGAGTACATGTCTTCTCCACTGTTGCTAGTAACCCCAATACTTGGAGAAGAGTTCTTTTTGTACCTAGCAGTTTCACAGCACACAGTCAGCGCGGTGTTGGTTAGAGCGAAAGGAATCCAACACCTACCCATCTTTTATGTTAGCAAGACCTTACTGGGTTCAGAAACCAGGTACTTACCATTGGAAAAACTGGCCTTAGCCTTGATGATGGCCTCAAGGAAGCTGTCGTATTACTTCCACGCCCACACTATAATCGTCCTAACAGCTTTTTCCCTAAAAGCTTTGTTTGAGAGGGCGAACTTTTCTGGGCAAATCTTGAAATGGGCGGTGGAATTGGGACAGTTTGATATCAAGTTTCAGCCCAGAACCGCAATAAAAGCCCAAGCTTTGGCAGACTTTGTGGCAGAGTTCACACCAGGAAGTCATCACATATGCTCAGTTGACTTGACCGGTACAACCAAAATGGGGATGGAAAATGCCGCAGAAAGTGCGCAACCCTAATACAAGACACCCTGCCACATTGCAAACCATACAGGCTTGAGGATCAGAAGGAAGGAATAACCATGCTATTCCTAGTGAGGATTCATCTGCAAGTGAAGACTTGGGGCAGTCAGATAATAAAAAGCAAACCCCAACAACAGCTGGGGACTTGGAAGAAAACGACACTCATGACCCAAAGACATTATCCGACCCCTCCACTTACTGGAAGCTATTCGTTGGAGAGATGTGGAAGCTCTTCGTGGATGGATCATTCAATAGTCATGGTGCAGGACTTGGCATAGTCCTCATCTGACCAGATGGCCTAATAGCGGAACAAGCAGTCAACCTTGGCTTCCCAGCATCAAACAATGAGGCAGAGTATGAAACACTCTTAGCAGGCCTAAAATCAGCACTTTTCATGCAAGTGTAGACACCCCATTTTTGACCGACCTTAAGACTTAGACGTCACCGATTGAGCGCTTGGTGATGTTGCATATCGCGCTCGTTCCGAATTTTCAGAGTCTCGGACGTGAGCCTTGCATCCGGACTTTTGGGCTTTTCTGTGCTTTGCCTCGATTTGTGAACCAGGCTCTATTTTCTCTGTTTTCTCTTCCCGAAGGGAGGGAGAGGTCTCGTAGATCATCTCTCAGTGGCCGTAGGTTATGTTTCGTGGTCGTAGGCCATTTTTCCCATTTCGGAGTCCGGTTCCCGGTTTTCGGAGCCGTCGGCCGTGTGCCTCGATTCAAGACCGCTTAACCACCTCCGTTTGCTCCAATTTTTGGCATACAACTTATTTACTCCCTTTTGAGGGACACTGTGGTCCGAGAGACCAACTTCATGGTCGAACACCACCTCCAGTGCTTAACAGTCAGTTTTCGGGGCCCCGGGCTGCATGTTTCAACCCCCGAACCTTCAATTTGCATCGGTTTGAGTTCATTTTTGGCAGGGACCTTATTTTCATTGTTATGAAGGTCGTAGAAGGGTGGGAGGCCAGCAACTGTTCTGAAAGCCAACTTTATTCCTTCATTGCTCTCTGTCGCCCGTTTTTCTTGCTAGAAAGCTGATGTTGACCACCCCCGAGCCACTTTTTTGGGCCATCAACCACATATTTGTGTTGTACACACTTGGGAGGCCACCAATATGTCATGGCCGGCCAGCAATTGTTCCTGACCCTTTTGAACCCCTCTGAAAAGTTGGGTTTCCTCTTTCCTGGTTCACATTTTCAGGGTTTCAACCACATAGTTGTGTTGTGCACACATGGGAGGCCACCAATATGGGTGGCCGGCCAACTTTCTCTGATTGACCTTTTTGACCCTAGCTGACCGGCCAGGGTAGGTGGCCGGCCGGCCACCTGAGCTCTCAGAAACTGGTCGGCCATGCTCCCCTCAGCAGGTTCCTTACAGATACACCCTCATTTTCCCCCCAGATTTTGTATCCGAGGGGGGGACTTTTGGGGTGGGAAAATTTGAATTTCATTTCCCCCCCTTTTTCTCCACACCTTTGCCAATATAACCAGCACCCCCAGCTGTGTTTTAGAGGTTACAAAAATTGGTTCTAAGGCTCTTGCATTCAATCTCCCTCCCCCTCTACTCCAAGCATCAAAACCCCTTAAGTCCTATACCATTTTACACTACAACTCATAGCACCTCACCTCCAACATCTATTCCAGCAACTTGAGGCTGTCTTCCAGAGGTTAAGAGCTCCCAAACTTGGTCCAAAGGCTATTGAAGATTGGCTCTATAAGGGTGAGTCCCATTTTCTCTTTTTCTAGTCTTTTTTTGCTCAATATATTAGCCTTTGTTACTTGCATTTTTGGGCTCCGACCCAAACTTTAAATAGTTATATTTTGAGCTCCTTTTCATGTTTGATTAAGGACCTCTTGCTGTTTGAGGTCTCCTACTATCATTTGCCTCTTTAACTTTCTTTTAGGCCTTTTTTTGCATAGTATTTTAGGCTTATTTGTGAGCTGTTTTGGACTTGGTCATAAACTGTAAAATATCATGTTTTGAGTCCCTCCTAAACATTGTTGAAGGGCCCTCCTCTGTTGGAGGCCAGAAGCTACCACTTGCCTCTTTGTCCCTCTTTTGGCCTTTTTCTTGCATGATAGTTTAGCCTCACTTGTGTTTATTTTTGTGGCTTCATGTAAACTGTAAAATGTCTTTTTTTGAGCCTCTATTCAACTTTGTTGAAGGGCTCCTTGCCATTTGGGGCTAGCTGCTGTCCCTTATCTCTTTTTCCCCTTTTAGGGTTTTTTTTGTATGATAGATAAGCCATATTTGTAATCACTTTTGAGACTTGTTATAAACTGGAAAAAGGCTTTTTTTGACATCATTTTCATGTTTCATTAAGAGCATTTTCTTGTTTGAGGTCACATACCTCCTTATATGCTTGATTCCCTCTCATTTTGAGCCTTACACCCTAGCCCTTGTTGCATGCCTTATTTGACCTTTTCGCCATTGGAATCCAGTGGATTTCCAGTGGCTTTGATTCTATTTTGAGCCTCCAAATCAGAGAGGGATGACCCCCTCTCACCTTGACTTGTTTGGTAGCCATTTTGGCCTTCCAAAGCGACCCCATCTTGCATGCTTCTTAGTCACATTTTAGGGTCAATTTGTTGAGTTTTGGGACCACCATATTTGATTTTCAAAGTTGGTTTGGGGCTGCCACATGTCTATCTTGTATGTGTTTAAGAATCCCTTGTATAGCCCTCTAAAGGAGCCCCTCATTTGTGCATGTGTTGGCTGCCTTTCCATGTGTATTTGGGCATTTTTTGGCATGTTTAGTTCACTGATTTTTTCTGGTATGGTGAGATTCCATGTGCTTCATATACTTGCCGTGTAAACCATGTTTGATAGTCAAAATCACATGCTAATTTAAGCCATCTTGCTAGCACTTTTTGGCCACACTTTAAACTGGAAAAGTTCATGTTTTGGGACTGCCTTGACTCTGTCTTCATGCTTCATTTTCAAATAATGCATGCTTTGTATAGCTATAAGTCATTCCATGGGCCTAGTTTTGAGTTTCGGGTCTCATCTCATGCGTCGGGTGCCATGTTGCCATGCTTCGGGGTTTTTTAGCATCATGTTTTAGTGCTGAAATTTTCTTGTTTGCATATCATGTTCCATGTCTTACCATGCTTTGGTAGAGTGGCATTCGTGCCTTAGGTTCGGTCCTCGGTTTGCGTGCATGTGTGCACACATCTCGAGTGTCTCATTTCCATCTTATGGCCTCCTATGTGAGTGTGGCTGAGGTCCGCTTGTGTTGGTGTAAGTCCATTATGCATTGTGCATGCCATTTCGGTTCATAGCATTGTGTATGCTAGGTTGCATATTAGAGCATTGTGTATGCCATGTCACATCGAGCATTGAGTAGGCCATTTTAGTCCGTAGCATTGCGTATGCTAGGTTTGCATGTTAAGATTACATTCATACATGTCATGCATATTGCATTGTGTTTGGGATAGGAGTTAGCCCGAGCATGGGAAACGAGGTACGTTTCGTACTCCGAGTGACGGAACGTGTCTTAATTCCCCAGTCGCCGACACTCCGGATTACCCTTGATGGAGTCTAGGTATTGTTGTGTTTGTATGTGCATTCATTCCATATTGAGTTATGCCATTCGACTCCTCGGTCATCATGCATCGAGATGCGTGATTGGTGGCACGAGGATCGAGGTATGCATACATATGTGAAAATACATTGCCATGCCCCTTTCCTGCTCTCTGTTGCAGCAAATCAAGAATCAGCAGCCTTCCGGAGCTTGGCGTGCTTTCCAAGAACAATTGCAAACAGAGGCTAATTAGGGCATCGCGATGGATTTTCGCGCAAGGCAACCTGAGCATGCATCATTCATCGTCTGGATCAGAGTTGAGGCAGTCCCTGGCTTGCACGCCAATTTATTGTTTTCCTAGATTAATTTGTTAATTAATTAGGATTTTGTACTTATTTAGACTGTATTATTCATTCGGGACTGTATTATTTATTCGGACCCTCCGAGTGAGGGCACAATTGTAATAAGTGTGCGTGCATGTGATGTATGTCTCCCAACCCCACGTCTTTCTCCCTTTTATTTACCTGCTTATGATGGTTAGATTAGGGCATGTTTCAATTAGCATACAGTATGATAGCATGTTTGCATTCATTCATATGTTTCGCATGCACCGGGCTCGGCGCATCATAACTCACTACATTGTATTTCAATTTCAAGTTGAATACGTGTTAGCTGTAGCATTCCATATGCCATGTTTAGAATAGCCGAGCCTGCTATAGTTGCACTATTGCATGTGTTGCATTAGGCATTTCTGTATAATTAGGATCATGCATGGATTTCTAATTAGCTTCTGTTTTGGCTTAGAGTACTCGGTAAGTTTTACGCTTTAGCATCCTTGCATGTGTGCGAGTGACTGCCATGATAGCATGCTTACCATGAGGCTATTTGCTTATGTGATATACATGCTTGAATGTTTGTGGGTGAAGGTTGGGTTATTTGGATTGGGACAAATCATTAACTGTGAGTTTTAAGTCCACTAAATAGTGGCAAAACTATCTTTTCTAAGCCCACCTGAGGGTGGCAAAATCTGTGTTTTAAGTCTACCTGCGGGTAGCAAACCATCTTTCAAAAAAACAAACACGAAATGTTTTGTTCCAATTCAAAGTAATCTTGTCTATACTTGTATGTCAGGCATCACATAGTAAATCTAGGCTAATAACCGGAATAAGAACGCATAATGTTTTCAAAACTAGATATCATGGTTAGTAGAGGCCGATCTTTGATCGGGCGAGCAGGTGTGCTCATGAAGTGACCTTCCCCAATCGTACCCAAGTTCCCGAGCCGGGGCAACTTTGGTGATGACGGACACGTGGCCTTAGGCAAACGAGTCAGGGTTTCCTAAATTTCCCCAAAAATAAAATATTTAGGTGGCGACTCTGTATCTGGCAAAGCAGTCCATGTTTGGCACTTCTTTTCTAAAAATATATTTTTCTCAAAACGATTTGCCGAATTTGGACTCTTTGGTTCAGATTACGAACTGTGACAATTAGAGTCCTGAACTGTAGTGAGCCCAAAACGAACGGAACGGGGGACTCATTCCCTCCCGGGGCGTTCGGAGACGTCTACAGTTTCTGGCGACTCCGCTAGGAATTTAGAGAGCTTGACTCGAACTCATGATATTTGGTTTTGACTACACTTGTGTGTTTCTTTGCATTGCATTTGCATTGGTGCGCCTAGGACATCGTGTTTGCCATCTGCTATTCCTGAGCGGTTTGCCAGAGGCTGCGTGCCATAAGGCTTACCGGTTATGGGCTCTGCCAGTATGGGAACACAAACCCCGGTTTTACCGGGGCACCCTTTTGACCATTCGACCTAGTGCATATTCGGAATCCGTAGTGACCATTCGGAACTAGGACAGGTTGCTTACCCGATATAGGTTGTTTGAAACTGCTGCGTGTGTAGTGAAACCCTAGCTCCTGACAAAATAGGACAGGGAAACCCTACCCCAACATAGGGGTGTTTTGGTTCTCACTTATCTGTTATGTGCTTTTAGAGTGCGTCTCTACAGGGAATGCATGTATCAGTTTATGGATTTGGGCATCAAGCTCATGCAAGGCGTTGTTTGAGAATCGCCATCTCACGAGTATCGATTCGCCAGTGACAAAGTGATTCAGGGATAATGATCAGTGTTTAAGGACAGTGTGTATTCTACTTATCGACCGTGTGTTGTTATGCCCAACTGTGTGTTGTGTATTTATTTTAAGCTGTTATGCTGTTCAATTATCTAGTTGTTGATTTCTTGATTGCTTTATTTATCTTTCTGCTAGGACAGTTTTAGCACAATTGCTTCGAACCCAGCAAATATTCCTCAAGCACTTTGGACAAGAGGTCGTCGGCTCAATCGATTTGAGGATCTGGTTGACGGACAGCCAATGTTCCATTCTCTACCCCCAGTTGTCAGAAGAAGGCCGAGAAGCAGGTGTCTGAAAGCAGAGGTTACGAGCAAAGGCCTACCCTAGCAAAGAATGAAATGGCCGAGATTTCGGTTCCGCCATAGAGATACACATACCACCACAAGAAGATCAAGAAAATATGGTGGGATGGAAGAAATGATGCGCCAACTCAAGAGAGTATGAGATGATGCAGAGGACGCTGTCCGCCAAGCGGAGTTGCTAAACAAAGAAAGCCACAATCATGGCCCAAAGAAAGCTAATTACCCGGCCCAAAGAGAAGTCGAGCACCAGCCTCACTTCCAAACCCTTCTCCACCAGGAGTCCCCCTACCCGAGCAAACACCAACTACCCAGAATGTCCTGCCAAACATCCAAAACACCTTGCCAAATGTCCAAAACATCCAAGAGGACATAGACATTCCGACGGGGCCAGCTCCGCCCCCACTTCCACCTCAACTGTCCAAAACCCATACACCCGCCAACCACCCGGTCTCTCCCTTCGAGTTCGAAATAGACCATACAGCACTGAAATTGAGCAAGCTCGAGAAGCTATTAAAAAAATCCCAGGGGGTAAAGGCTATTCCGGATATCGAGGACGGATATACCGATGTGGCTGTGACATTACCAGATAGATTCAAAATGCCGCAGATTAATCGCTTCGACGGATCTGGTGATCCCATGGTCCACCTCCGACTATTCTCAGATATATTACGACTAATGGGCCTCACCAGACCCCAGAAGCTTTCGTTATTTGGCCGGACCCTATCGGGAGTGGCCGTTATCTGGTATGCGAAGTTGGAGGATGATGTCAAATGGAGTTGGGACGAAATGGCCGAGGCCTTTGTTGCGTAATACTCTTATAACACCCAAATTGAGATAACAACTCGTGATCTCGAAACAACAAGGCAGGAACCCAAAGAGAGTTTCTCGAATTTCGTGACCCGGTGGAGGGCGAAGGCCTCGATGATGACTTTAAGGCCCATCGATAAGGACCAGATCAGGATGATTGTGCGCAATCTCCAACCAAAACTGATGCAAAAGATGATTGTACTCCCCTTCCCCACCTTTTCAGATCTCCACGAGATGGGGGTACAAATTGAAGATGCAATGAAACAGGGTCTGATTAACCAAGACAGGGAACAACCCCAAAGAACTTTTAACCACAACAACAACGCAGGCCCGAGTGGCGCTGCAACTGCAAGAACTTCGGAGGTCAGCATGGTCGCCACCATTCCCCCTCTTCTTCCAAGGCCCATGGCAGCCACACCCTTCTCCGGTGCATCCGGAAGCAGTACCCAGACCACTAAATACCAACCTAGAGGCCAAAGAACCTTCACTTCACTGTACATGCCCCTGTCCAAAGCTCTAGGGGTCTTAATCAGAAAAGGGCATCTAAAACCCCTGGAGCCGAGGCCGTTACCGAATCCACTCCCCCCACTCACAACCCAGCCAAGTATTGTGCATATCACCAGCAACACGGTCATGACACAGACCAATGCTTCAGATTGCGTCATGAGATTCAGGATCTCATTGACAAACAGATGATTTTGCCACCAGAAAAACCCAATGTTACAACCAACCCACTCCCTACACACAACCCAGCTCTACATCCCAAAAGAGTCAACTTTATCCAGACTGGGGTCGTGTCTTACGATCCTAGCATCTATATCACTCCCTCCCATCTACCTAAGTCGGAGGTGCTCCTTCTCGACTGCACTGACTTTTTGTGCATGTTGGACATCTCTACAACCCAACTTGAGCCAATGGTGGTGGCTGTTGAAGACGGTGCAGGGGAGATTGCAGAAGAGGATGGAACTGTTGAGTCAGGGTTTGAGCAGTCTGGGAATTTTGCTGGGGAAGCCTACGATCCAAGTGAGTACATCCTGTCAGCGGGCCAGTCTGAGCCAAGTATAGAATTGCCAGAGAGAGCAGAATTGTGTGTGATCCGGAGGGATAGATTTGAGCAGGGGACAAATGATTTGACGGCCATAGAAAAGGGCTTTGCCAACCTACAGTTTTTCGATGATCAAGAATCAGGGGGCACAGCAGTCAACTGGTTTGATTATGAGGAATCGGCAGAGGCCATTGGATGGCTGGATGATCAACCAGATGTGGTGGAAGAATTCCAACAAGGCCCGGCAGGGGCGAGTGTATCAATTGTGGCCGGAAGGGTCGAGAGTCAGAGTACATTGCCGGAGAGTGCCGGTACGAAGAATTTCGCTCAAAACAGGGGCATTGTGAATGAAAAGAAAGCTGAACAACAAACTGCGCTAACACAGGTGGAACAGGAAAAGATTTGGGATTCTGAGAGAATCCGAAAAGCCAAAACCCATGAAGTAATCGAAAGTGCTGTGGGCACAAAGACAGAAGATGCTGTGAGCATAGGGGCTGAAAATGCTGCAAGTACAACCATGCCGGAGCCAGACAGGTGCCTTTCGAATGCCAACGGAATGTGGTGGGAAGACGATGATTTATGTCTTGCCCACACATACGACGATTGGGGAAGTAATCAACCAGACGACACTTGGTACCTCGATGAGGTTGACCACATGACAAGGAGCGGGCGGTACTTCAAGCCCTCGCACCTAGACCAACCAGAGGCATCTGGGAAGGATAAAGAAGCTGAGAAGCAGAAAGAGAAGCAGATTGAAGAGGAAGCTGTGCTGAGGCAGTTAAAGAAGATACAAGCAGACATCTCCATCTGGGGACTGCTTATGGCGTCACGAGTGCACAGACAGGCTGTCCTATCTGCTATGGACAAGGCTAAACTCTCTATAGATACCACACCAGAGCAGCTAGTTGGACTGGTCTTTCCGGGAGGAGGTTCCCCGACGATAACCTTTTCAGACAAAGAACTGCCGCCTGAGGGCGCAAATCATAACAAACCCCTCTACATCTCTGTGGAATGTAGAGACAAGTGGGTGCCAGTGGTTCTTGTCGACACGGGATCCGCCATTAATGTGTGCCCGTCGAGGACAGTATATGCAATCGGGTTAAAGCCCGCGGATTTCGTGCCAACTACTCAAGTGATCAGAGCCTATGATAACACCAGCCGAGAGGTGATAGGGACTGTCAAAATTCAGACCCAGGTTGGTCCAGGACAACACAACGTTGAATTCCATGTCTTGGACGTTTCTACAACCTTTAACCTACTCTTGGGGCGACCGTGGTTGCACCAAGTAAAGGCAGTCTCTTCCAGTCTACATCAGATGGTGAAATACCCCCATGGAAAGGGAGTAGCCATTGTTTTCGGGAATTCATCGATCCATCCACCTCCAGAGATATCTATACCAGTCTTGGAAATCGAGCACGACACGGAGGATATGTTCTTATCAGGGTTCACTCTGGCTGAGGCTCGACTTGTGCAGAATATCATGGCTGTTAATGAGGGAGTGTACGTCAGTGCTCAATCTGTATACCTCATGAACAAGCTACAACACATCCCCGGGATGGGATTAGGAAGGGCGCCGCAAAGATTTGCCGAAGTGCCACACAACCCTCATACCTTTGGATTGGGTTATCAGCCCACCAAAGAGGATTGGTTAAGGAAGGGAAAAGAAATGGCTAGAAGAGCCAGAGCAAAGAAGGCCAGGAAGCCATTTGAGCTGATGCATAGGCCCATTCAGGGCACCCTAAACGGACGCTTCGTCCGGAAGGGGAAAGACTTTCCTTTTTGTGGCTTCCCAGAGCCATGGCTGAACGCGGAGAAGAAGCGCGTACTAGGTTTCGAGATCTTCTTCGACCTACAACTATCCGGAGATGACGTTGCCGAAGAGCAAACAGACCCATCAGCTGAGGTTGAAATAGGGGTGGCACTGGCATGTCTACTTTCCGATCCTCCGATCGACCATAAGTGCTTGGGGGATAACTTCTCGGTTTCCATGATTGGGGATGAAATGGCTGCGAGCCTACGAGCAACTATTTTGGATGCATCTATCGCACCCTCTCTCACTTGGCAATACGAGGAGGGATTTTTGTCCAGCAGTAATGGATCAGGTAGTGAGCCAGAATCTGATTCCACCGAATCTTGTGAGTTGGAATCAGGTTCCAGCTCGACTGAGTCTGAGTCTGGTAGTCTTGGGGATGATAACCCGGATGCCCCAGTCTTGTCCAGGTCGTCTTTTTCTTTCTCATTTGAGTCTGTTGTAACTGAGGAATTGGACGATTTGGATGTGCTTAATGAGAATCAAATAGCTGTGGTTTCTGAGTACTTTTCTGTGCCCTTAACTTATTGCATAAATTCAGACTTTCAAAATTTTGATGAAAACGGCGAGGACGAAATTCCTCCGGTTTTGCAATGCTTAATTGAACAAGAGCAAGAGAGATTTGTTAAACCCCTAATGGATGAAATCATAACTGTGAATATTGGTATTGAGGAGGACCCGCGGCTGGTCCAGATCGGGTCCACGTTGTCTTCGGAGGAACGCGAGCGCTTAGTCGCTTTATTGAAAGATTTCAAAGATGTTTTCATGTGGTCCTACGAAGACATGCCTGGGATCGATCCTGAGATTATACAGCACCGGATCCCTCTTGACCCCGAGGCCCGACCCGTCAAGTAGAAACTCAGGAGAATTCGCCCGGACTGGGCTTTCAAGATTAAGGAAGAGGTCACCAAGCAAATCGACACAGGCTTCCTACTGGTATCCGAATACCCGACTTGGTTGGCCAACATTGTTCCAATGCCGAAGAAGGATGGCAGAATCCGGGTATGCGTGAATTTCAGGGATTTGAACAGAGCTAGCCCGAAAGACGACTTTCCCTTGCCGCATATTGACGAGCTAGTGGACTTCACAGCAGGGCATGCTTTGCTCTCATTTGATGGCTTCTCAAGATACAATCAGATAGTGATGGCACCAGAAGACCGGGAGAAGACTGCATTCACCACCCCATGGGGGACATACTGCTACAGAGTAATGCCGTTTGGGTTGAAGAATGTTAGAGCTACTTATCAACGGGCCGCGACCACGATATTGCACGACATGATCCACAAAGAGGTTAAGGTGTATGTGGACGGCATGATTGTCAAGTCCAAAGAAAGAGAGGGCCACTACACCGCCTTGCAAAAGTTCTTTCAAAGGATCAGAGAATTCTAGTTGCGGCTGAATCCTCAAAAATGTACATTTGGTGTTACAGCGAAAAAAAGGCTGGGGTTTCTGATTACACAGAGAGGTATCGAAGTCGACCCTTCCAAAATCAAGGCCATCCTAGAAATGCCCCCACCAAGGACTGAAAAGGAGGTGCGAGGCTTTCTGGGTAAAGTGCAATTCATAAGACGGTTTATCTCAAAATTAACCTTAACTTGTGAACCACTTTTTGGTCTCCTGAAGAAAGAAAAGAAATTCCAGTGGGACGGCCGATGCCAAGCTACTTTTGAACAGATCAAGGAATACTTACAGAACCTGCCCGTGTTGTCACCGCCAGAATCGGGAAAACCGTTGATATTGTACCTATCAGTGACTGAGACTACGATGGGCTGTATGCTCGCACAAGAATCAGAGGACAAGGTGGAGAAAGCCATCTACTATTTGAGCAAGAAGATGCTAGAATATGAGACTCGCTACACACCGTTGGAGAAGGCTTGCTTAGCTTTGGTATGGGCTACCAGGAAGCTGCAGCACTACCTGTTAGCTCACTCCGTAATGTTGGTTTCACGACTCGATCCCATCAAATATCTTTTCGAGAAACAAGCACTTACGGGTAGGCTAGCTCGTTGGTTCTTTGTTGCTCTCGACCGACCAAGTATGTAACACGCAAGTCGACCAAGGGAAGAGCAAGAATAATTCTTAGCCGACCATCCAGTGGAAGGGGGTAAAGCAGTCGAGTACTTATTCCCAGATGAGGCCATTTTGCACATCGACGATGAAACTTGGACGATGTACTTTGACGGAGCATCAAATCAATACGGGTATGGGATAGGAGTATTGCTGATAGCACCTAATAAGTCCCGTATCCCTCTAGCCTTCAAACTCCGATTCAAAGTCTCGAACAACGAGGCAGAATATGAGGCATGCATTGCTGGTCTAGAAGCAGCCTTGGAACTAGGGGCAAGACGGTTAGACGTCATCGGGGACTCGAACCTTGTTGTGTCTCAAGCAAAAGGAGATTGGAAAGTCAAAGAAGAAAAGATGATGATGTATCACCAGACCTTGGATTTGTTAATTCCTCGGTTTGAAAAGCTAAACTTTGCTCATCTACTAAGAGAGAACAACAGGTTCGCAGATTCTTTAGCAACTTTATCTTCCATGATAGACATCCCATTCGGAGTCCGGATGCGTCCAGTCATCATTGACCAGAAATTCGAGCCAGCCTACGAGTCGATTGCTGCTATAGATGAGGTTTAGGACGAAAACCCCTGGTATTACGACATTTGGAATTTCTTGGAGAAAGAAGCATACCCGCCAGGGGTAAATGCCAAGGATAAAAGGGCAATCAGAAGAATGGCCGTTCAGTTGATCATCTGTAGGGGTAAGCTGTATAAAAGAGGTCATCTGGGAATGCATAAGCTGTGTGTCGATGCCGAAGAATCAAAGCGTCTAATGGAATCCATCCATGGAGGGGAATGCGGTGCGCACATGAATGGAGTAATGCTAGCACGGAAAATCCTCAGACAGGGTTACTACTGGTCCACCATGGAGGAGGACTGTATCGGTTTTGTTCGGCGATGCCACAAATGTCAAATTCATGCAAATCGCATGAACATTCTGCCATCAAAGCTGTACAATATGACTTCGCCATGGCCATTTTCAGTTTGGGAAATTGATGTGATTGGGGCCGTCACTCCGAAGGGTCGAATGGGCATGAGTTCATCTTGGTCACGATAGATTATTTCACAAAGTGGGTCAAGGCCCAATCTTATGCGGTGTTGAAGGCTTCACATGTCGCGAAGTTTATCAGAAACAACATCATCTGTCGCTACGGGGTCCCAAACGAGATAATCTCAAATAACGGTTCCCACTTCAAGAAGGAAGTGATTGACTTGTTGGAGAAATACAACGTGACTTTTCATAAGTCATTTACCTATCGGCCGCAAACCAATGGAGCGGTTGAGGCCGCCAACAAGAACATCAAACACATATTGCAGAAGAAGGTGGAAACCTACCGGGACTGGCCAGATAAGCTGCTGTTTGCTCTGTGGAGCTACCGGACTTCAATCAGAACTTCTACTGAGGCGACTCCGTATTCATTGGTTTATGAGATGGAGGCCGTTCTACCTATCGAGATTGAGGTTCCGTCATTGCGAGTATTGGCTGAGTGTCAAATAGCCGAAGCGGATTGGCAGCAGAGCAGGTTTGAGGAACTCATGCTTTTTGATGAGAGAAGACTGAAGGCACTGCACCATGTTCAAGGTTACCAGCGCAGAATTGTGTAGACACCCAATTTTTGACCGACCTTAAGACTCAGACGTCACCGATTGAGCGCTCGGTGATGTTACATATTGTGCTCGTTCAGAAGTCTCAGAGTCACGGCCGTGAGCCCTGCCTCCGGACTTCTGAACCCTCTTCTGTGCCTTGCCTCGGTTTGCGAACCGACTCGGTTTTCTCTGTTTCTTTTCCTGAAGGGAGGGAGAGGTCCCGTAGACCATCTCTCAGTGGCCGTGGGCTACATTTCGTGGCCGTAGGCCATTTTGCCCATTTCGGAGCCCGGTTCCCGATTTTCGGAGCCGTCAGGCCGTGTGCCTCGGTTCGGGACCGTCTAACCATCTCCGATTCCTCCAGTTTTGGCATACATCTTATTTACTCCCTTTTCAGGGACACTGAGGTCTGAGAGACCCACTTCGTGGCCGAATGCCACTTTCGGTGCTAGATAGCCTATTTTCGGGACCCCGAACTGCGTGTTTTGGCCCTCGAGCATTTGTTTTGCATCGGTTTTCGTTCATTTTTGGCAGGTACCTCTGTTTTATCACCAGGAAGGTCACTAAAGGGTGGGAGGCCAGCAATTGTCTCAGCAATCAGTTATGCACCTCGGCGTCCTCCGACGCTCGTTTTTCTCACTTCCGAGCCAATGTTGAACACCCTAGGAACATTTTCTTCAAGCCCAAACCACATATTTGTGTTGTACACACATGGGAGGACCCTAAAAGTCTATGGCCGGCCAGTAATTCCTTTTTCCACTTTTGAGCCCCTCCTAAAAGTAGCTTGTTGTCTCTCCTGTTTTACAGTTGCCAATTTCCAACCACAGGGTTTTGTTGAGGACGCATGGGAGGCCACCAATATGTGGTGGCCGGCCAAAAAATCAACTTTCCATTTTTGCCCTTGGCCGGCCGGCCATAGGGGGTGGCCGGCCGGCCACCTGCAACAAAAATAGCTGGTCGGCCAGTTTCCTCAGGGTGTGCACTTTACAGCTGTATAGCTGTTTTCTCCCAAAAATATCTCTATCCGGGGGAGAGCTTTAGGAGGGAAACTTGGTGTCATTTCCCTCCACCTTTTCTCCTCTCCTCTTGCCTTTATAACCAGCCTCCAAGACTGGTTTTAGGGTTACAAAAATTTCCCTAAGGGCCTTGCATACATCTCTCTCTATTTCTCTCTCATTTTCTCTCAAAATCCCTAAGTTTCTACCCCTTTTCTTCATCACTACCAAGCACCACCACCACCACTCCATTCCAGTAGCAAGGAGAGGTTTTTTCAGAGGCTTAGAAGCAACATCCCTTGGTCCTAAAGGCAGCAAAGAATAGTCTTCAAGGGTAAGTCCACATTTTCCCTCTTTTAGCTTATTTTTTGGCACCATTTTTTAGACTATTTGCTTACTGTTTTGGGCTCCGACCCTAACTGAAACTAGGACTTTTTTGAGCCATTCTTCATGTTTGTTCAAGGGCTCAACCCTGTTTGAGCCCTCCATTTGGTACTTGCTTCAATACCCCTTGGTATGTCACATGTTTGCATGAAATTTCTAGCCTATATGTGATCTGTTTTCGAGCATAATATAAACTGTAAGTGGGCCTATTTTGAGCCACTCTTCAACATTGAAGAAGGGCTCAACCCTTTTTGATCCCCCTATCTTGCACTTACTTCATAATCCCTCCTATTTACCGTAAATTTGCATGATTTGTTTGGCCTATGTGGAAATTGTTTTGGAGTGTGTCATGAACTGTAAGTAGGATTATTTTGAGTCCCTCTAAAACATTTTAGAAGGGATCATCACTGTTGGGGGCCTCCATGTGGCACTTACCATTATACCCCTCTTTGGCCCCCATTTTTGCATGCTTTTTTAGGCTTATCTAGCTTCTGTTTTCGGCCATGGTCAGAACTAAAAATGGCCATATTTTGACCTTCTTGGAATATCTCATTAAGGGTCTTTGGCTTTTTGGTGAATTTTTTGTATACTTCATGTTATACCCTCTTGTGGCCTATTTCTTGCATTGCATTTTGAGCATGTTTTCATACTGATTTGAGGCTTGTCATATACTGTAAATGTTCATATTTTTAGTCCCTCTTCAGTGTTGTAGAAGGATATTTTTCCATTTGGGCTTTGCATCTATCACTTGCTTCATTGCCTCCCTTGCGGAGCCATTTTTGTATGCCATTTTAGTCCTACTTGTGATTGCTATTTGGCCATGTTTTGTACTGTAAAAATGTGAGTTTTGGGTCTTCCTTTCTTCTTCCTTTTCATGTCATGTATCAATTATGCATGTATGGTATAGCTGTAGGCCATTTTATGCATTGAAATCCATGTTTCGGGATCATTTCATACATCAGGTATTATTTCGCCTCATTTCGGGGCTGTTTTGCCCCTCATTTTGTCACTGATTTTTGCATGTTTGCATATCATATTCCATGTCTTTGCCATGTCTCATTAGAGTGGCATTTCGGTGCCCGAGGGTCCGTTCTCGGTTTGCGTGCCTGCGGGCACGCACTTCGAGGTGTCTTGTTTTCATCTGATGGCCTCTTATGTGAGTGTGGCCGAGGTCCGCTTATGTTAGTATAAGTCCATATTGCATTGTATATGCCATTGTAGCCTCATTGCATTGCGTATGTCATTTTCTCGGTTTGCGTGCCCGTGTGCACGCATTTCGAGGCATCTCATTTTCATCACAGGGCCTCTTATGTGAGTGTGGCCGAGGTCCACTCGTGTTAGTATAAGTCCAATTTGCATTGCGTATGCCATTTCATGCCTTAGGATCATTTTCTCGATTTGCATGCACGTGTGCACGCATTTCGAGGCATCTCATTTTCATAGCATTGTGCATGTTAGGATTATATCTTAGCTGCATTTCATGCATATCATGCATATTGCATCGTTTTCGGGATAGGAGTTAGCCCGGGCACGGGAAACGAGATACGCTTCGTCCTCCGAGCGACGGAACGGGTCTCAATTCCCAAGTCACCGACACTCCGGATTACCCATGATGGAGTTAGGTTTTGTTGTAGCATTCATATGCATTCACCCTATATTGAGTTATGCAATTCGGCTCTTCGGCCATCATGCATCGATATGCGTGATTGGTGGCACGAGGATCGAGGCATGCATATATTTGTGAAATACATTGCTATGCCCCTTTCCTGCTCTCTGTTACAGCAAAATGAAGAATCAGCAACTTTCCGGAGTCTGGCACGCCTTCCGAAGAACATTGCAAACAGAGGCTAATTGGGGCATCCCAGTGGATTTCCGCGCAAGGCAGCCCAAACATACATCATTCATCAAAATCAAGGCAGTCCCTGGCTTGCACGCCAGTTTTACAGTTTTTTTTAATTAATTTGTTAATTAATTAGGAATTTGTATATTATTCGGACTGTAATATTTGGACTGTATTATTCTTTCATTTGGGACTGTATTATTTATTCGGACCCTCTGTGCGAGGGCATAATTGTAATAAGTGTGGGTGAGTGTGATGTATGTCTTCCAACCCCACGTCTTTCTTCCCTTTTATTTACCCGCTTATGATGGTTAGATATAGGGCATATTTCGATTAGCATACAGTATGACAGCATGTTTGCATCATTCATCTGTTTTGCATGCACCGGGCTCGGCGAACCATACTAACTGCATTTGTATTTCAATCCCAAATTGAATACGTGTTAGTTGTAGCATTCCACATGCCATGTTTAGAATAGCCGAGCCTGCTTTAGTTTGCATTTTTGCATGTGTTGCATTAGGCATTTCTGTATACTTAGGATCATGCATGATTTCTAACGAGCTTTTGTTTTGGCTTGGAGTACTCGGTGAGTTTTATGCTTTAGCATCCTTGCATGCGTGTGAGTGACTGCCATGAATAACATGCTTACTATGAGGCTATGTGCTTATGTGATATAAACTGCCTTGAATGCCTGTGGGTGGAGGTTGAGTTACTTGGAGTGGGACAATTCATTGACTGTTTGTTTTAAGTCCACTAGATAGTGGCAAAATCATGTTTTTTTTTTTTCTAAGCCCACCTGAGGGTGGCAAATTCACGTCTTAGCCTACCTGCGGGTAGCACCACCAAACCATTTTCAAACAAACAAACATGAAATGTTTTGTTCCAATTCAGGCGATCCAGTCTATACTTGTGTGCTGTGCGCATCACATAGTAACCTAGGCTAATAACCAGAATAAGAATGCACAATGTTTTCAAAATCAGATATCATGGTTAGTAAAGGCCGGTCTTTGACCGGGCGAGCGGGGGTGCTCACGAAGTGACCTTCCCCAATCGTACCCAAGTTCCCAAGCCGAGGCAACTTTGGTGATGACGGACACGTGGCCTTTGGCACCGAGTCAGGGTTTCCTAAATTTCCCATTAAAAAACATTTAGGTGGCGACTCAGATTCCGCAAAGCGATCCATGTTTGGCACTTCTTTCAAAAATCAGTTTTCTCCAAATGATTTGCCGGATTTGGACTCTTTGGTTTAAGATTAAGAACCGTGACATTTGAGTCCTTCGAACTGTAGTGAACCAATATCGAACCAGAACGGGGGGGATTCGCACTCCCTTTCCCCGGGACGTGTTCGGGGCGCCTGATTCGGCGACTCTTGGGATTTAGAGAACTTGACTCGAACTCATGATGTCCGGTTTGACTACACTTGTGTGTTTCTTTGCATTGCATTTGCATTGGTGCGCTAGGACACCGTGGTTTGCCATCTGCTATTCTGGCGGTTTGCGGGAGGCTTGTCTTGTCAAGGCATGTCCATAAAATGGTCGATTCTGGGCTCTGCCAGTATGGGAACACAAACCCCGGTTTTATCGGGGCACCCTTTTTGACCATTCGACCTAGTGCATATTCGGATCCATAGTGACCATTCCAAACTAGGACAGGTTGCTTACCCGTTTATAGGTTGTTTGAAACCGCTGCGTGCGTAGTGAAACCCTAGTTCCTGACAAAATAGGACAGGGAAACCCTACCCCTCCATAGGGGTGTTTTGGCTCTCACTTGCTTGTTATGTGCTTTTAGAGTGCATCTCTACAGGGAATGCATGTATCAGTTTGCAAGTTTGGGCATCAGGCCTGCGGGCACCAATTCAGTATTTTGGGATTCAGTACGAGGGTAAGTTCTGAGCGAATTTTGGGGCAGAATTCAGTAGAGGGCACAATCGTCCTGTTATGCTCATATCTGTTTTGGTGAAGTTAGGCTGAGATGCTGCGTGTTTTCCCTTTTGCTAGGGTAGTCCTGGAACCATAGCTTCAGAAGGCTCCGAAATCCCCCGGGTACATTGGACTAGTGCTGATAGACTTTGTTAGGTCAGAGATTCAATTCAAGGGCAACTAGTGTTCTTTCGCTGAGGCAAGGCAAAGAAAGGCCAGACAGGGCTCATTGGTTCATCTGATCCGACACCACCAATACATCATCGAAGAGACCTGATGGCACAGGTTCTAAGAATTTGTGGCGTGATAGTAGCGCTTAAATCGTGGAACCGCCATGCTGTTGAGACCAAGATTGAAACGCATACCATCCGGGGCATCGCCTCACATCCAAATTTTGGGATCCCAGCTGAACTTTGACCCACTTCTGCCAGCTGAAGATTTGCAGGGTCCAGATCCTCGAGAAGGGTTAGCTCAAGCCCGAGTTTTCAGACCCTTAGTGCATCCTAATGAGAGGCGTTATCTCCTTGATGCTAATGACCTCGATCTGACCGCAGTGAAAATTGCGAACCTTGAGAAGCAATTCAAAAAGGCACAAGGCCTTAACTCCATTCCCGATATTGAGGATGGGCACACTGAGTCTGCCGTCCGGCCCTGCATGCATTCAAAATGCCACATATTGACCGTTTCAACGGGTCTGGGGATCCAATGGTACATATCCGACTTTTCTTGGATGTCCTAAAGCCGATGGGTTTGACTAAGCCACAGAAACTCTCTCTGTATGGAAGAACCCAGTCCGGTGTAGCAGCCACTTGGTACGCTAAGTTGGAGGACAAAGTGAAGCAAAACTGAGAAGAATTGGCTGAGGCCTTTGTCGATCAGTATTCCTACAATACCCAAGTTGAAATGACCATCCAAGAGCTTGAAGCAACCCGCCAAAACCCAAAAGAGCCTTTTGTGGAATTTGTTACAAGGTGGAGAGCAAAGGCCGCAGATGATGATCGCCGCCTTCCGAGAGGATCAAGTGCGAGATGATGGTGCGGAACCTCGAGCATGATATGTTGCGAAATTGATAGTTACTCCGCTATTCACTTTCAAGAGTTTGCATGAACTGGGGTCCGTGTCGAGAATGCGTTCAACAATGGATCATTCCTAACAAGTGAACCGACAAGGAGGGTGATTTCAAGGAGTACCAATGTCAAGTAGCACTATTCCCGAACCCATCGAATCGACATACCATACCAACCCTTTTGCCAATCCAAGCACGCAAATAGCCGACCAAATTTCGAGCTCAGGCGTAACTTTCACCCTCTATATGAGCTTGACTAGCGCACTAAAAGTCTTGATGGAAAAAGGGCATCTCAAACCCTCGATCCTCAACCTCTTCCTAACCCACTCCACCAGACATAACCTCGCCAAATCAGATGTACCATCGAGAACGCAGTCATGGCACCGATCACTGTTGTTACCGCTTTCGTCATGAGGTCCAAAATCTTATCGACAATCGGACGATAGCCCCACCTTCAGACCCCAATGACCAAACATCTCCTGCCTACCTCAATCTCATCCATACACTGCCATCCACCTATGACCCCAGCATATACATCACCCCGGCCCGTCTACCCAAGCCTGAGGTGTTTATCCCAGAAAGCACGGACTTATGCATGATGGGTGCACCTGAACCCCGATCATCTCAAACCCGAGAACCCACTACTTCTGAGTTGATGGGAATGATAAAAGATCTTCAAAGAACTGTGACCGATCTGGCCTCCGGGATATTGGCTCCATCATCGACCACACCACATACTGGGAATTTCATGTCAAAAGGCTCCCCAGTCTTGGGACGGGCTACATCTGAGGAAGGCCAATCCCTTGGCAAAGTGGAAGCGAGTGGGAAGAACAAGATAGGGGTGGACATGGATCCCCATGAGCATCTTCTATTGGCTGTTGAGGCTTTGAAAACCGAGGGACTGAACAAAGAGCAAGTGCTCGCAGTTGTTGCAAAAACTGTGGACGGCATTTTCGCCACTCAAGTTGGGGGCAGTTTGAATCAAGGGGCAAGCCGGGGAGAAGGGTCGTTGTATCAAAAACGTTCCTTTCAGCTATAATCCTCCACTCAGAAGAGATCAGCAAACCAGACCAGCACCTGCCAATCCCTTTGCTGGTGCACCAAGCAAAAATCCACAAACCCAGAAGTACCAACCCCGAGGTCAAAGGGTCTTCCATGCCCTCCACATGCCTTTGTCCGAAGCTTTCCAAATCCTTGTTGGACAAGGCCATCTCAAACCCCTTGAGCCTCGGCCTCCTCAACCCTCTTCCGCCACACATGATGCTACCCAAGATCACGATACCATCAAGAACCCATACTACCGACAACTGCTTCCGTCTTCGCCATGAAGTACAGGATCTGTTTGACAATGGGGTTGTCCTCCCGCAAAGCTCTGCAAAGTCTATCGGCATTTGATTAGTGAACTTGTGAGGGATAATGTGATGTGATCGAGGGATGAACCACCTGCGGGTGGCGTTCAGTTTACTCTAGCTGTGGTGGATGGCATGCACTGTTTTGAGCAATGTACAAGTGCTGTTAATTTTGCATTCTGACTTGGGTATTGGGTCAGTCTTGTTGTTTTGTTTTGAGTCTGTCTTTTTGTTTTGAGTCAGTCGCTTTTGTTTTGGGTTTGTCTTGTTGTATCGAGTCAGTCCTGTTATATAGGAGTCGGGTGATTCCGGGGGTGTTACCTCGGGCGTCACTATTTTGTTTCGCGTTTGTCTTTTTGTTTTGTTTTGTTTTGAGTCTGTTTCTGCCAGGGAGCCAGTTATGCCAATAGATTTTGAATGAAACAGCAGTGATTTTCACGCTCTCACATTTGCTTCTGCCGTGTGCTAGTTGTGCCGGGATTTGAATGAAATGGCAGTGCATTCCACTTGCTTTCTTGTGCCTTGAAGTCATTATAATGACCTGAGTTTTTCGAAACCTTTTGAACACTACGGTAAAAACAAAGAGGGAGGAATTCCTTGGGATTTGCAAAACTTTGATCAAACTGAGAGAAAGGGAGGCGTGCTAAGCCCTTAATGAATGAAATCATGCTTGTTGGAGTAAGTATTGAGAAGGACCCTGGCTTGATCCAGACTGGTTTCACACTATCTTCAGCGCGAGCGATTTGTCGCTTTCTTAAAAATTTTCAAAAACAAAATGTTTTGCGCAGTCCTACGAAGACCTATGTGGAGTTGCTCTTAAGATTGTGCAGCCTAGGATTGCTCTCAACTTCGAGACTGAACCCCTTTTTGCTTCCAAACCTTGAACTTGAATTCAGAAGGTTCAACGGTCAACTACGATGTGAGGCCTGTGTGGCCAGATTTGAAGCAGCCCTCGAACAAGAGGCACCAAAGTCAGATCAAGAAGATCGACCATCAAGAAGCTTGCAGTTAAATTAGAAGCACCCTCGAACTAGGGGCAAAATGTCCAATATGCTCAAGAGTCAAGATGGATCATACTGCGAATCAATCAACACAAAGTCATTTTCCGGGATTCAGATGAGTTCAGGATCTCAAAACCATTTGGCATGGACCAGCTACACTTTTACCCTTTGAGAGGCTCGTTGGGCCGAAAACCCGAAAGGGCGACCCAGGCAAAAGTTAGAGCAAGACAAAAAAAAATATATACAAAAAATTCAAAAAGAAAAAAAGAAAGAAAGAGAAAAATACAAAAAAAGAGAAAAAAAAAGAAGAAGAAGAAAAGAAATGAAAATGAAAAGAAAAGAAAAACAAAGCTCGCAAGGTTGACAACCTGCGACAGACGCCTTGGCAAAAGTTAGAGCATAAAAATGAGAGGTTAAATATCCGAGTATACCTAGACCCCGAACTACGTAAAGCTTGATTACCATGTTTGGGATACGTAGGCAACTTCATTCTGAAGTCCAGCCGTAAAACACTTCAATTTGATTGTGTCCATGCGATGGTTCTGGTCATCTTTGTCTTCTCTATATCTGAGAATTTGGTTGTGTTCGTCACTCTGAGGACCGACTACAATGTGACGTGGTACTATTCAAACAAGGGGGCAACTTTCCGTTGCCATTCAGTGTGCTGCAGCGCCAGTCAAACAAGGGGGTAACTTTCCATTGCCATTCAATGCGCCGCGGTGCCGTTCAAACAAGGGGCAACTTTCCGTTGCCATGCAACTCTCTTCAAGCAAGGGGCAATTTTCCTTCGGATCTGAGGTTGTACATCTCGAGAGTGGGTTCTATGCTCGTTGAGTAGTGGCCGTTTGCAAAAATAGCTTTTTGAGAATTTTTACTGAGGTTGACTATTTTCTCGAAAATCATTCTATCTTTTCCAAAACTGGACCCTTTTCATGGACCCAAAAAAGGAAAATTTTCAATGCTCATAGCCTAACTTGCATGATTTTAAATAAAAAATCGAACAAGCATGTTGATCTAACTCTCATTTTGGTCAAAACTGTTTTAGCGGAAAGCAAAAACAAAAAATGGTCGAAATAATGAACTAGGGGCACAGTTGAGTCAGGTGCTCTGTCTTTTCCCCATTGTCAACATACTGCGTAAAGGGCACCCTACTCGCCAAGAAGGGCACTCTACCTGCCAAGAAGGGCGTAATTGAAGTTAACGGCAAAGGATTGAAAGCTCTCGTATCCTCCAAGCAACGAGGTGTCGAGCCAAGTGTGAAGCACGAACTGGAATGAGTCAAGATATTCCACTCCATCATCTGGACAGATCTTATCACGTCCAAACTCCCCAGCAAAGCATCATCAACCGATGCTAGCTGCAGATTTGCTACACACCCAGTTGTAGCGCAACCCCTCTGTGGGAGGAATTCACTAGCTGTGAGCGGAAGAAAGAAGAATCTAGCTAAGTGCTAGGGACGAGAGCCTTCAACTTGCTGTTTATCCATCAACCACCCAAGGGAGGGATTGAAAGATGAGAGATTGAAGAATAGAGAGATGTGCGATAAGAGAAAAAGTGAGAAAAGGGCTTTTTCAGAAAACAAGAGATTGAGTGCCAGAGTGATGTGAGAATCACAAATGAGAAAGGGTGGGAAACAATACCCGGTGAAACAGGCTCCCTATGTACGTCTGTGTGTCGTGTCTTTTGTTTTGTTTGTCTCGATTCCTGCTTTGAGTCGTCCCGAGTGTGTTTCGTTGTATTTAGGTCGTTTACCTTTTGTTTTTCTGTGTTGAGACGTTTTGGCTGTGGTCAGTTGTAGGCTCAATACCAGGTTGAGAATCATTTTCTCATTTTCAAAAGAAAAATCATCATGTGCTCAGAGTGCTGTGCCATTCTCCACATTTGTGCAAAACAGAATTGGTTCTTTCGTAAAGCCGCAGTGTTCAACCCAGGTCATGTCAGAACAGTAAAACAAGGACCTATCTGAAGCTATTTAGGTTCCAGACTGCAAAGCAAAAGAAAAGAGGAAAATTTGGGGCATCTTAGCATGTCTCAACTTTAGCAAAATCCGAGACTGCATTCTAGGTGCACCTTCGTGCCTCGCTGCTCGAGTATGAGTGTGTCTCAACCCCAAGTGTAAGCCTGCTTCAAGTCAGAATGGCAGTCCAAGTAGCACCCGAGGGTTTCACATGCAGATGTTATCTCGCGCCAATATGAACAAGGTGTGCCCTTTTTGAGCTGAGTGTGTTGCAAAGTCCTCTAAGGGGCAAATCAGAGGCCCCAGAGTACATATTTGATGGTCCTCTATTGCATAGAATGTGAACTTTCATGTACACTGTTGTTGTATGCGTGCCGCGCATCGTTATGATTCTTGCATAGAATATGCTTGCTTTCAATATTGCATAAATTGTGCTTCCATACTTGCATAGAAAATGCCCGTATCTTTTGCATAGAAAATGCCTCCATACTTGCATAGAAGATGCATTTTATCGCACTTTCTTGTGCATTTTATCTCGCTCGCATTGTCTTGTGCACTTACACTTTGTATCTCACTTACACTGTCTTGTACATCTTGTGGTTGTATCTCACTCGCACTATCTTGTGCATCGCATATCAATCGCGCTGTTTAGCGTATCGCACTATCTTGTGCATTTCAAATCACTCGCGCTGTTTAGCGTATCGCACTATCTTGTGCATTTCAAATCAACCGCGCTGTTTAGCGTATCGCACTATCTTGTGCATTTCAAAATCAATCGCGCTATTTTGCGCACCTCCATCGCACTGTTTTGTGCAGTTTATCATTCGCGCTATCTTGCGCACCTCCATCGCACTGTTTTATGCAGTTTATCATTCGCGCTATTTTGCGCAACTCAATCGCACTGTTTTGTGCTTTGCATATCACATCGCACTATCTTGTGCATTTCAAATCAACCGCGCTGTTTAGCGTATTACACTATTTTGTGCATTGTATCATTCGTGTTATCTTGCATGTCCCACCTGCACTTGTTAGTGCATTACATTTCACTCACGCTATTTTGCGCATCGCACTATTTTGTACACATTACTTGTATTGTGCATTGTATCATTCGTGCTATCTTGCGCATCTCACCTGCACTTGTTAGTGCGTTGCATCGCGCTATCTTGCGCACCTTACCTGTATCACACTGCCTTATGACATTCACCTGCCGGCACCGCGCGTGCCAAACTTTCGGAATCACATTGAATATATGTTGTTAGCATATTGTGCTTGTTGAATTTCTTTCTTTTGCAGGCACGATATTGTATGTACGATTCATTTGAGGCTAGTGCGACCAGACGAATCGCGCAGGTATCGTATCCTCTCCGTGTGAAACGTGACGAGAATTGAATAATTCTCCGCATTCCTAACTGCATGAAATGTAGTTGTTGCTTTGCATTCTTGCTTAAAACTGTTGCATCTATTTGCGAATACTTGCTTCATTACAGCTTGCTGCATTTGCATGGTCATCAAGTTACATCTGGCTCCGTACATATCGCTTTGCATTTTGCCCCCTTTGCCTGCGGACACGCCTGCGGGCATATCCCTGTTCATCTTGTATGATTGTCTAAGTCTTCGGCCTTGTCAAAAATGGGTCGTCTCTGGGCTTTGACATTCATTCCCGTCACTTGTGACTTCCGAGTTCTGTCAAAGAGGGGCAACTGTAGACACCCCATTTTTGACCGACCTTAAGACTCAGACGTCATCGATTGAGCGCTCGGTGATGTTACGTATTGTGCTCGTTCAGAAGTTTCAGAGTCACGGCCGTAAGCCCTGCCTCCGGACTTCCGAACCCTCTTCTGTGCCTTGCCTCGGTTTGCGAACCAGACTCGGTTTTCTCTGTTTCTTTTCCTGAAGGGAGGGAGAGGTCCTGTAGACCATCTCTCAATGGCCGTGGGCTACATTTCGTGGCCGTAGGCCATTTTGCCCATTTCGGAGCCCGGTTTTCGGTTTTCGGAGCCGTCAGGCCGTGTGCCTCGGTTCGGGACCGTCTAACCATCTTCGATTCCTTCGGTTTTGGCATACATCTTATTTACTCCCTTTTGAGGGACACTGAGGTCTGAGAGACCCACTTCGTGGCCGAATGCCACTTTCGGTGCTTGATAGCCTATTTTCGGGACCCCAAACTGCGTGTTTTGGCCCCCGAGCATTTGTTTTGCATCGGTTTCGTTCATTTTTGGCAGGTACCTCTGTTTTATCACCAGGAAGGTCACTAAAGGGTGGGAGGCCAGCAATTGTCTCAGCAATCAGTTATGCACCTCGGCGCCCTCCGACGCTCGTTTTTCTCACTTCCGAGCCAATGTTGAACACCCTAGGAACATTTTCTTCAAGCCCAAACCACATATTTGTGTTGTACACACATGGGAGGACCCTAAAAGTCTATGGCCGGCCAGTAATTCCTTTTTCCACTTTTGAGCCCCTCCTAAAAGTAGCTTGTTGTCTCTCTTGTTTTACAGTTGCTAATTTCCAACCACAGGGTTTTGTTGAGGACGCATGGGAGGCCACCAATATGTGGTGGCCGGCCAAAAAATCAACTTTCCATTTTTGCCCTTGGCCGGCCGGCCATAGGGGGTGGCCGGCCACCACACGCAACAAAAATAGCTGGTCGGCCAGTTTCCTCAGGGTGTGCACTTTACAATTGATAAATTGCTTTTCTCCAAAAATATCTCTATCCGGGGGAGAGCTTTAGGAGGGAAACTTGGTGTCATTTCCCTCCACCTTTTCTCCTCTCCTCTTGCCTGTATAACCAGCCTCCAAGACTGGTTTTAGGGTTACAAAATTTCCCTAAGGGCCTTGCATACATCTCTCTATTTCTCTCATTTTCTCTCAAAATCCCTAAGTTTCTACCCCTTTTCTTCATCACTACCAAGCACCACCACCACCACTCCATTCCAGCAGCAAGGAGAGGTTTTTTTAGAGGCTTAGAAGCAACATCCCTTGGTCCTAAAGGCAGCAAAGAATAGTCTTCAAGGGTAAGTCCACATTTCCCCTCTTTTAGCTCATTTTTAGCCTATTTGATTACTGTTTTGGGCTGCGACCCTAACTAAAACAAGGCCTTTTTTGAGCCATTATTCATGTTTGTTCAAGGGCTCAACCCTGTTTGAGCCCTCCATTTGGTACTTGCTTCAATACCCCTTGGTATGTCACATGTTTGCATGAAATTTCTAGCCTATATGTGATCTGTTTTCGAGCATAATGTAAACTGTAAGTGGGCCTATTTTGAGCCCCTCTTAAACATTTAAGAAGGGCTCAACCCTTTTTGATCCCCCTATCTTGCACTTACTTCATAATCCCTCCTATTTACCGTAAATTTGCATGATTTGTTTGGCCTATGTGTAAATTGTTTTGGAGTGTGTTATGAACTGTAAGTAGGCTTATTTTGAGTCCCTCTACAACATTGTAGAAGGGATAATCACTGTTGGGGGCCTCCATGTGGCACTTACCATTGTACCCCTCTTTGTCCCCCATTTTTGCATGCTTTTTTAGGCTTATCTAGCTTTTATTTTCGGCCATGATCAGAACTGAAAATGGCCATATTTTGATCTTCTTGGCATATCTCATTAATGGTCTTTGGCTGTTTGGTGAATTTTTTGTATACTTCATGTTATACCCTCTTGTGGCCTATTTCTTGCATTGCATTTTGAGCATGTTTTCATACTGATTTGAGGCTTGTCATATACTGTAAATATTCATATTTTTAGTCCCTCTTCAGTGTTGTAGAAGGGTATTTTTCCATTTGGGCTTGGCATCTATCACTTGCTTCACTGCCTCCCTTGCGGAGCCATTTTTGTATGCCATTTTAGTCCTACTTGTGATTGCTATTTGGCCATGTTTTGTACTATAAAAATGTGAGTTTTGGGTCTTCCTTTCTTCTGCCTTTTCATGTCATGTATCAATTATGCATGTATGGTATAGCTGTAGGCCATTTTATGCATTGAAATCCATGTTTCGGGATCATTTCATACATCGGGTATTATTTCGCCTCATTTCGGGGCTGTTTTGCCCCTCATTTTGTCACTGATTTTTGCATGTTTGCATATCATATTCCATGTCTTTGCCATGTCTCATTAGAGTGGCATTTCGGTGCCCGAGGGTACGTTCTCGGTTTGCGTGCCTGCGGGCACGCACTTCGAGGTGTCTTGTTTTCATCTGATGGCCTCTTATGTGAGTGTGGCCGAGGTCTGCTTATGTTAGTATAAGTCCATATTGCATTGTATATGCCATTGTAGCCTCATTGCATTGCGTATGTCATTTTCTCGGTTTGCGTGCCCGTGTGCACGCATTTCGAGGCATCTCATTTTCATCCCACGGCCTCTTATGTGAGTGTGGCCGAGGTCCACTCGTGTTAGTATAAGTCCAATTTGCATTGCGTATGCCATTTCATGCCTTAGGATCATTTCCTCGATTTGCGTGCACGTATGCACGCATTTCGAGGCATCTCATTTTCGTAGCATTGTGCATGTTAGGATTATATCTTAGCTGCATTTCATGCATATCATGCATATTGCATCGTGTTCGGGATAGGAATTAGCCCGGGCACGGGAAACGAGGTATGCTTTGTCCTTCGAGCGACGGAACAGGTCTCAATTCCCAAGTCACCGACACTCCGGATTACCCATGATGGAGTTAGGTTTTGTTATAGCATTCATATGCATTCACCCTATATTGAGTTATGCAATTCGGCTCTTCGGCCATCATGCATCGATATGCGTGATTGGTGGCACGAGGATCGAGGCATGCATATATTTGTGAAATACATTGCTATGCCCCTTTCCTGCTTTCTGTTGCAGCAAAATGAAGAATCAGCAACTTTCCGGAGTCTGGCACGCATTCCGAGGAACATTGCAAACAGAGGCTAATTGGGGCATCCTAGTGGATTTCCGCGCAAGGCAGCCCAAACATACATCATTCATCAGAATCAAGGCAGTCTCTGGCTTGCATGCTAGTTTTACAGTTTTTTTTTAATTAATTTGTTAATTAATTAGGAATTTGTATATTATTCAGACTGTAATATTTGGACTGTACTATTCTTTCATTTGGGACTGTATTATTTATTCGGACCCTCTGTGTGAGGGCAAAATTGTAATAAGTGTGGGTGAGTGTGATGTATGTCTTCCAACCCCACGTCTTTCTTCCCTTTTATTTACCCGCTTATGATGGTTAGATATAGGGCATATTTCGATTAGCATACAGTATGACAGCATGTTTGCATCATTCATCTGTTTTGCATGCACCGGGCTCGGCGCACCATACTAACTGCATTTGTATTTCAATCCCAAATTGAATGCGTATTAGTTGTAGCATTCCACATGCCATGTTTAGAATAGCCGAGCCTGCTTTAGTTTGCATTTTTGCATGTGTTGCATTAGGCATTTTTGTATACTTAGGATCATGCATGATTTCTAACGAGCTTTTGTTTTGGCTTGGAGTACTCGGTGAGTTTTATGTTTTAGCATCCTTGCATGCGTGTGAGTGACTGCCATGAATAACATGCTTACTATGAGGCTATGTGCTTATGTGATATAAACTGCCTTGAATGCCTGTGGGTGGAGGTTGAGTTACTTGGAGTGGGACAATTCATTGACTGTTTGTTTTAAGCCCACTAGATAGTGGCAAAATCATGTTTTTTTTTTTCTAAGCCCACCTGAGGGTGGCAAATTCACGTCTCAGCCTACCTGCGGGTAGCACCACCAAACCATTTTCAAACAAACAAACATGAAATGTTTTGTTCCAATTCAGGCGATCCAGTCTATACTTGTATGTCAGGCGATCACATAGTAACCTAGGCTAATAACCTAATAAGAACGCACAATGTTTTCAAAATCAGATATCATGGTTAGTAGAGGCCGGTCTTTGACCAGGCGAGCGGGGGTGCTCACGAAATGACCTTCCCCAATCGTACCCAAGTTCCCGAGCCGAGGCAACTTTGGTGATGACGGACACGTGGCCTTTGGCACCGAGTCAGGGTTTCCTAAATTTCCCATTAAAAAACATTTAGGTAGCGACTCAGATTCCGCAAAGCAGTCCATGTTTGGCACTTCTTTCAAAAATCAGTTTTCTCAAAACGATTTGCCGGATTTGGACTCTTTGGTTTAAGATTAAGAACCGTGACATTTGAGTCCTTCGAACTGTAGTGACCCAATATCGAACCAAAACGAGGGGGATTTGCACTCCCTTTCCCCGGGATGCGTTTGGGGATGTCTACAAATTGCCCGGGCTTTCAACAAGAAAGTTAAGTACCGGAATCTAAAAGAAGGAGATTTGGTGCTCAAGGACAACCGAGCTCCCATCCACGACCCAAGGGGCAAGTTCAGACCCAATTAGATTGGTCCCTACATCATTAAGTCTATCTGGTCGTGAGTGTGGTTACGATGGATCTAGATGGCTTAGAGTTCTCACAACCGATCAATATAGACAAGTTGAAAAAATATTACCCTTGAGAGGCTCGCTAGGCCGAAAACGTCTAAGGGCGACCTAGGCAAAATTCACAGCACGAAAAATTTGAAATTACAAAAACTGAGCTCGCAAGGTTGAAAACCCGCAAAGGGCGGCCTTGGCAAAAGTTAGAGCGTAAAAGGAGAGTGAAAATACCCGAGTGAACCCGAGCCTGAACTATGTAAGGCTTGATTCCCATCTTTGCGATACGTAGGCAACTTCATCCTGAAGTTCAGCCATAAACTTTTTCCCGATCAACTTTGTCCATTTTGATCATTTCAGTCATCTTTGTCCATCACATTCATCGCAATCTCCGGTGCAGTGCCTTTCAGACTAGGAGCAACTTTCCGTTGCCATGCAGTGTCGCGGTGCTATTCAGACTAGGGGCAACTTTCGATTCGCGAGAATCCTGGTTGCATCTCGGATGTGATCTCGAGCATGTCGATTCGATCCATATCGAAAATGGTTTTGAAAAGTTTTAATAAAAGTTGACTTTGTTCAAATTAATATTTTTACAACTAAGACCATTTTTGGACCAAAGCGGAAAATTTTCAGTACCCACAACCTTCAATTTCATTGATTTCAAAACAGAGTTCTCCTGCTCTTGCATACAAATTGAAGTTACTTTTTATTACATTCATAAAGAAAACTTGAAAGTACTGGTAAAGCAATAAATTTGGGGCATAGATAAGTCAGGTGTCCCTGCGCCCCCTCCCAGAGCTGGTCAAAGCCTCTGATGCCAAGCTGGGTCCAATCTGCGCCTCTTCATTGAGCCAATCCAAGCACTCGTCAGTCAAACTGCAACTGACAGTGGGAGCGGGGGCCAAGAGCTCTCTAATCCTCCACGCTGTGGCATACCGGGCAAGCTGTGCGCCTCGAACCGGGAATGTGGTAGGATACTCTATCCCCTCTGGCGGGTAAGTCTGATTATGACCGAACTGGCGCTGGAATCGGAACGGAAAATAGAACACACAGTGAGTCAGACCAATCAACTAGATCCCAGTTGTAGACACCCCATTTTTGACCGACCTTAAGACTCAGACGTCACCGGTTGAGTGCTCGGTGATGTTGCATCATGTGCTTGCTCAAGAGTTTCAGAGTCGCGGCAGGCGCCCGCCTCCCGACTCGAACCCTTTTCTACCTTGTCTCGGTTTGCCATAACCAGGCTTGGTTTTCTCTGTTTTCTTTCCCGAGGGAAGGGAGTGGTCTCAGACTATCTCCGTGGTGAGTCGTGATTTCGTGGCCGTAGGCCATTTTGCCCATTTCGAAGCCCGGTTCCCCGTTTTCGGAGCCGTCAGGCCGCGTGCCTCGGCTCGGGACCGCCCAACCATCTCCGAGTTCTCCGGTTTTTGGCATGTGCCTCTGTTTTAGTGTTCCGAGGGACACTGGGGCCCTGATGCCCACTTCGCAGCCGAACACCACTTCCGGTGCCCGGCGACCCATTTTCGGGACCCCAAACCGAGCGGTTTTGGTCCCGAGCATTCATTTTGCATCAGCCTTCTCCGGTTTTTGGCGGAGACCTCTGTTTAATATTTCGAGGAACCCTGGGGCCCCGATGTTCACTTCGTGGTCAGTATGCCACTTTGCTCATAGGGTTTGGGACCCCAAACCGAGCGGTTTTGGTCCCGAGCATTCATTTCGCATCCATCTTCTCCGGTTTTGGCGGTACCTCTGTTTTGTCATTCCAGAGGACACTGGGTCGCGGATACCCACTTCGCCGAACACCACTTCCGCACCATGACCCATTTTCGGGATCCCGATTTGCTCGGTTTTGGCCCCGACGTTCATTTCTCATTAGTTTTTGTTCAAACTTGGCGGTACCTCTGTTTCAACATCGGAAGATCACTTTGGGGTGGGAGGCCAGCAATTATCCCAGATAACCGTTGCTCCTCCCGAGCCCGTTTTGCTCACTTCCGCCAATGTTGAACACCTTGGGGGTATTTTCTTCCAACCAAAGTTACATATCTGTGATGAGGGACTGGGAGGACCCTACCAACCATCTTGGTCGGCCAGAACTGTGAGTTTCATTTTGGGCCTCCTTCAAGCTCTATGTTGTGACTCTGCTTGATGTTGCCAATTTCCGCCTTGGAACCTTGTTGCACACATCTAGGAGGACACTTTGGTATGGTGGTCGCCGAAATTGTGCCTTTCATTTTGGGCCTCTCCTTCAAGCTCTATGTTGTGACTCTGGTTCGGTGTTGCCAAATTCACCACAGGGCCTTATTCTACACACATGGGAGGACACTCTTGTATGGTGGTCGGCCAGAAATTTTGAAGTTGATTTTTGAGGTGGTGGCCGGCCATAGGAGGTGGCTAGCCCGGCCATGGTGGGTGGCCTGGCCACCTTGAGCAAAACTACTGGCCGCCAGATTGCTTCCAAATTGCTCCACTGTCCGATTGCTTTCAAAGTGTCTCCTCATCCGGGACATTTCAGAGGGAAAGATTGGATGCTTTCCTCCCTTTACACCCCATCTTCTTGCCTATTTGAAGGCCCTCCCTCCTTCTTCAAGGTTAGAAATTTTGGTCTCAAGAACACTTAACCAAATTCCTCATTTTCATAGCTTTAAACTCCAAAAAGCTTCAAGTGTCAAGGCCATTCCTTCATCAACACCTAGCCTCACCATCCCTACCATCACTTCAGCAGCAAGGAGGTGAATTTCAGAGGTTGAGAAGCTACAAATCGAGCCAAGAATCAAAGAAAGACAAGTCTTCAAGGGTAAGTCCTCAAAACCAACTTTTAGGGCATTTTCTTGATCCTTTTCTATACTTTAATTGGTTGAGAATTGGGGCTCCGACCCCTACTGCTTTTAGTAAAATGAGCCCCTCTACAACTTTGTAGAAGGGCTCAACCTCATTTGGTGTTTGTATACACTAGTTCCTTCAATATTCTTCAAGTTGGTAACATTTTTGCATGCTAAAATTGACCTATTTGTGTTGGTTTTTGGGGGTCCGACCCCTACTGATTTTGTGCTTAAAATGAGCCTCTCTACAACATTGTAGATAGGCTCAACTTCGTTTGGCCTTTGTATCTACCACCTCCTTCAAATTTCATCAAGTGTGCCACTTTTTGTATGCAATTTTTGACCTATTTGTGTTTGGTTTTAGGACTTCGACCCCTACTGGTTTTAGTCTTATTTGGACCCCTATTACATGTTTCATGAAGAAGGTTTGGTCATTTGGTGTATAGATTGCATGTCTTAGGTTATACCCTCTTGTGGCTTCATTTTTGCCTTCTATTTCTAGCATATTTGTCTTATGATTTAGAGGCTGCCATCTTCTGCATATATGCTTATTTTTGGGCCCTCTTTCATGTTGTAGAAGAAAATTTTTCTATTTGAATTTTCTATATACTACTTGCTTTGAAAGTCCTCTCTTTTACCGTATTCTTGCGAGCTTTTGTTGCCATATCTATGCTTGCATTTTGGCCATGTTTATTACTGAAAAATGCCATATTTGGGACTGCCTTGCTACTGTTCTTGCTGCCATGATCATATTTTGCATGTATAGCATGGCTATAGGCCATTCGGGCTTAATTTAGTACTTCGGGATGAATGCATGCTTGGTGTCGTTTGATTTGTTTAGGCTGTTTTCCCTTTATTTAGGTGCTGAAATTCCATTACCATGCTTGCATATCATTTCCTGCCATTCAGATCATTTTGCATTGCCTCGGTTTTGCGTGCCAATGGGCGCATTTCGAGGCACCTCTTTATCATTAGGCAGCCTATGTGAGTGTGGTTGAGGCCCTCTCATGTTGGCGTAAGCCCAATTTGCATTTTCATGCTTGTATGCCATTGCCTCGATTTGCGTGTCATGGTAGCGCGTTTCAGCGACTTTATTTTTACCCGACGGCCTCCTATGTGAGTGGTGAGGCTCTCCCATGTTGGTGTAAGTCCATCCGGCATTCCGTATGCCATTTCATTGCATTTCATCATCGCCTCGATTTGCGCGCGGCGAACGCTGCGTTTGAGCACCGGTCTTATCCGATTTTCTCCTTTCATCATCGCCTCGATTTGCGGCGCGGCGCACGCGTTTGGCTTGCCGGTCTTATCCGATTTTCATTCTTTCATCATCGCCTCGATTTGCGGCGCTGTGGGCACGCGCCGGCCGCCATTTATCCGATTTTCCTTTCATCATCGCCTCGATTTGCGCGCTGTGGGCACGCGCTTGAGGCACTTGCTTTATCCGATTTTCATTCTTTCATCATCGTCTCGATTTGCGGCGCTGTGAGCACGCGCCCGAAACGCCGGTTTACCCGATTTTTTTTCATCATCGCCTCGGTTTTGCGTGTCCGTGTGCCGCATTTCAAAACGCCGGTTTTATCGATTTTGCATCGTACATCATCGCCTCGGTTTTGCGTGCCCGTGTGCCTTTCGCACTCGGTTATCGATCTCCATTTTGGTTTCGTCTCGGTTTGCGCGCTGTGGGCACGCCCGAGGCACTTCCGGTTTATCCGATTTTCATCTTCGGCATCGCCTCTGTTTGCGTGCGGTGGGCACGCGTGATCAGGCATCCCATTTTCGTAGCATTCATGTGTATTCATCCCAATATTGAGTTGTGCAAATCGCTCCTCGGCCATCATGCATCGATATGCGTGATTGGTGGCGCGAGGATCGAGACATGCATATATTTGTGAAATACCTTCTTTGTGCCCTTTCTGCTCTCTGTTGCGGCAAAATTGAGTTTAGCAACTTTTGAGTCGGTAGCGCAATTCGAGAATATTGCAAACAGAGGCGAATCGGCATTCGGTGGATTTCGCGCCAAGCGATCCAAAGATACATCATCTATCGAAGCGGCGGGTCCACGGCTTGCGCCCGATTTACTTCTTTTTTTAATTAATTTGTTAATTAATTAGAAATTTGTATATTTATTTCGGACTGTATATTCTTTTATTCGGACTGTATATTTATTCGGACCCTCTGCGCGAGGGCACAACTGTAATAAGGGTGTGTGAGTGTGATGTATGTCTTCCAACCCCCATTTCTTTCTCCCTTTTATTTACCCGCTTTGTTGGTTAGATATAGGGCATATTTCAATTAGCATACAGCATGACATGTTTGCATCATTCATCTGTATTGCATGCATCGAACTCGGCGCATCATACAAACCGCATTTGTATTTCAATTCTAAGTTGAATACATGTTAGCCGTTGCATTTCATATGCCATCTCTAGAATAGCCGAGCACTGCTATAGTTGCATTTTTGCATGTGTTGCATTAGGCATTACGTATATTTAGGATCATACATGATTTCTAATCAGCTTCTGTTTTGGCTTGCAGTACTCGGTAAGTTTTTATGCTTTAGCATACTTGCATGCGTGTGAGTGGTGCCATGATAGCATGCTTGCCATGAGGCTAAATGCTTATGTGATATACGCCTTGAATGCTGTGGGTGGAGGTTGGGTTATTTGAATTGGAGCAATTCATCGATTGTTTGTTAAGCCCACTAGATTGTGGCAAAATCGTATTTTAAGCCTACTGCGGGTAGCAAACCACCTTTCACAAACAAACATGAGATGTTTAGTTCCAATTGACGGCCCGATCTATACTTGTTTCTTTGCGAGCATCACATAGTAACCTAGGCTAATAACCTAATAAGAGCATACAATGTTTTCAAAATCGAGATATCATGGTTAGTAGAGGCGGTCTTTGGCCGGCGAGAGAATGCTCACGATGTGACCTTCCCTAATCGTACCTAAGTTCGAGCCAACTTTGGTGATGACGGACCGCGTGGCCTTTCGCACCGAGTCGGGGTTTCCTAAATTTCCCATTTTAAAATATTTAGGTGGCGACTCATTATCCGCAAAGCAGTCCATGTTTGGCACTTCTTTCAAAAAAAATCTGTTTTTCTTCAAAACGATTTGCCGGATTTGGACTCTTTGGTTTGAGATTGAGAACCGCAACAAAAATCGAGTCCGAGCTGTGGCGAGGCCCCCCGCGGGCGTTGTTACACCAGTCTACCGGGACATGCTATAGCTCATTGCCGGGAGGTTGAGCCAAGGACAGCGCCAAGCAATGCGATCTGCAGACAGATTGCACATCCAGTCAAACCACCACTCTTTCTCAGGGGCATCGATTAGGCGTTGTCGAAAAAAGTAGTCGCGAGCTAAGTAGGCTGGGCAAGATTCCACAACCTGCAATTTATCCATCAACCATACCTGGGGAGGGATGAAAAATGAGAGAATAAAGAATAGAGAGATGTACGATGAGAGAAAAGTAAGACAAGGGTTTTGTGAGAAAAACCGAGCCCGAGGGCCGAGTGATATGAGCAATATATACGTAAGATTGGGTGGGAAACATTACCTACAGCAATAGGGGGCTTCCCGCGAATCTGGTCGTCTCCAGGCGATAGAAAGCATCTAAGCCTATCAGTGTCTCGGCCAAAGTCATGGCGATGCAGCTCTTTCCTTCTTTCAAGCCTTGAGCAACTTCGATCAGACGGATGCTAGATCCACTGAAGCCTGGGGCAAGCAGAAAGTGAGATAACATGCACAAGCAAAGGGCGTGTTGCCGAAAACCTTGCCAATGATGGTTGCCGCGGTCACCGACGTTAGAAAAGCGATGAATCAGGCCGAGGATGTCCAGTTCCCCGTTGCAGATTAGAGACCGAGCATCATGCATGGTGAGTCCACACATCCGCCTTAAAGCTTGGGCATGACCGAAGCGAAACTGAGGCAAAATTTCCTCATGACGTTCGGATTCCATCAAAACTTGAAAATCTTCGAAAGTTGGACATACCTCTTGCCCGCCGAAGCTAAACACATGTGTCACCGGGTTCCAAAACCTCACCGTGACATGAAGGAAGAGAAGGTCAGTGGAGTATGGCTCAGCGTGAATAGTGCATTCAAGTCGAAACCCCAGAAGTTCAACTTTTTCGAGCCATCTAAAGAAGCGATCCAAGCTATGAGATTTTCGATGAGGAATGCCTCCATTTTGGTGCAAAACTGAGATGAAATGAATCAACCACGAGGCTAGAGCTTTTAAAGAGGATAAGACACTGTTCAGGGGACACGTGTCAAAAATTTGGTGGTTGCTGGGCTAAGTGGCCGGCCGGCCACCTTTCCTGGCAGGCCGGCCACCTCTCTTTCCTCAAATGCAAAAAGCTGGCTGGCCAGTTCCCAAAGGTGGCCGGCCATGCTCCCAAGTGTGTCTTTGGTCCTGTTTTAGCCTCTGGAAGGGAGTTCTTAGCATTTCCATGCATCGGGAGTGTCGAAGGCCTCCATTTCCCTCAGTTTCGGATGCGTTCCGTCACCCAGATCGTCTGAAATGCACTTCGCTCATAGAGTTGTTGTTAAGTCTTACTTATCGAGTTGTTGTCTTGCTTATCGAGTTGTTGTTTTGCTTATCGAGTTGTTAAGTTTGTCGAGCTGTCAAGTCTTGCACATTGGGTTGTTACTTTTTGTTTAATCAATTTTGTTGTGCTTTACTTATCGAGTCGTCAACTTTGTCGTGTTTTGCTTATCGAGTTGTAACTTGCTAAGATTCTGTTATTGTTTTGGTGAGTTAAGTTGTCTGTTGTGTCGGTTCACTACCTGACTTGGCCAAATGCACAATACACACATCCATTCAATCTCATTTTGGTGCAAAAAGATGCGATGCGATGCTGAGAACACAAAATACAACACTTTTTCAAAAGCTGTTTCATTCCATCATCATCCCTTTGTTACAACATTTTACAACAAGGGTACAAGTTTTACAGAAAATAAAACTGCCTAACAATGTACAATGTGCTATAACTACTAGCAAAAAGGTAAATAAAATAGGGAACAGCTGCATTAATGCTCTCAAGAGTAAGAATGAGAGGCCCTCTTCATCCTTTTCTGCGAAGCAGACTCTGCACCACCGGCACCATCCGAGTCGGAGCTTGTCGCTCTCAGGATCCTCCTCGGCCTCACCTCCACTCCCGGAACCAGGGTCAGAACCCTCCTCCCTGTCAGCAGATGTATCTAACTGACGATTGGCAACCTCCTCCTCCTCACTGGCCTCCTCCTGAATGATGTGCACTCTACGTCTGCGAGACAACTCCCCTCTCCCAGCCCCTCGAGAAGGCCTAGATGGTCCAGCTCCTCGGGAAGGTCCGGATGGCCCGGCCTATGACTGAGCATACACCGGAGGCATCTGAAAATGAAAAATGCAGTTTGAATACATCAGCCAAAACATGTATATCAGATACAGATGCAAGCAAACTACACAGAGCGGATGTACGCAGGAATAATACATGAACGTGGTGTGTGTCAAATGTGCTCTACACAGGCAGCCTATTAATGCAGTAAAATGTTCAAAATCAGCATGTTATCAGAAGTACGATAAATGCCAGAAAACTAAAGGGTACCTGGAAACCCATGATGAACAACTGCACCTCTCTCCGCAGGACCATCCCCTCAAGTGAGGCTACCATCTCGAGCACCTCATCCATGTACTCAACAGGAGGCTGCAAATGCAAAGGCAAGAGTATCAGTAAAAGAATAAATGTCCAAATATCTGAGTAATGAATCAAAGCTGTAAAGCATACCGGGGGTGAGTCGGGGTCTCTGACATATCGGTGGCCAGGCATTGGAGGCTCTATCGGGATCGGAATCGGAGAGGTAGTCCCATATTGCCACCCCATTAGCTCAGTCGGCATATCCGGCCATCCAAGATGAGGATAAGTCGGAGGAATCGGGGGAACCAATCCACCTCCACCCCTAGATGTACGAGCCCTACTAGTGGAAGGGGCATCCACAGTACGAGCCCAGTTCGGTGATGGCATACCAGCAGACCTCATCGTCGGAGTACGAACCCCCGTCAGTGGAGGCATCAGATATGTGTGACGATAAGTCGCGTACACCCCCTGATCCAGATGAAGAAATGCATCAATACCCAACCTGGTGTCAATTACACCCTGGATCGGGAGCCTATCAGCGGTCCGCATGTCGACTGGGGGTGCTGAAGGAAGGTCCTGAGTGGCGTAGCCCCACACCTGGCGCAAGAAACGATCACCCAAAAACCAGGCCCTACCGACTGGCCCCTCAAGCAGGATCCTATACCGGGAGGTACCCCATCCTCCGGCAACCGGAATCGAAGATCTCTACCAAAAGGCGCCCAGGGCTGCCATGTGATCTGCAGATAATCAATGCATAAGTTGATCAGAAATTGCAAAAGTGTAAGATTGGAAACATGAAGAACTGAGAGTTCTGAAATACCTCCGATGACCGCACTATGTCAAAATACTGCTGTAAATAGGGAAGAGACTCCCGAGGTCTCAGCCAGTACTAGCCTTCGAATACAAGCGAATACGGAATTGTAAGGGGCACCTCCACCATAAGCTCTGGGGCTAATACCGGGAAGTATGCGTAGGCCCACAACTGTGAGAAACAAAACAGTAGCCATCAGAATCTGAGAATCTTTGAGCCTAGAATGTAAATGCAACATCTTTGAGAGCAAAGTGCAAAGTCTGAGAATGTAAAGTCTTGTAGTGTGTGCAATGTACAAATCATGAGAAGCAGAAATGTAAAGGGCAGAAAGTACCTTCCAGGCTCTCCAATAGCCGCCAAGTATATTCCCCCATCCGCGGGAAGTCGCTCTCATATAACAGTAGAGAGTGGCCAGGCTGGCACTGCCCCAATCATACCGGCTAACCTGTGAAAGGTCCACTAGGGCGCTCAGCAGATAGAGCCCAACAGTGTTCCCCCTATCGGCAAATAGAGTGGTGTCGAAGAGGAACATCAGGAATCCGCGAGTATACTGCGCTACCTCATCGGGAGTCTCAGGCTCCATCTCCACCCTTCTGAAGTGGGAAGGGAACCAGGTATATCGGACTCTACCTGAAGATCTATCCACTGGCGGGCGAGCTCCCAATAAATATGCCCAGGCGGCCTCCTACTCGCCCATGTCCTCATTATATGGGATGGCCCAACCTCCCACATCGAGGCCCGTCAGTACGGCAAAGTCAAACGGGGTCATGGTCATGTCCCCAGTGGCAGAGAAATGAAAGGAGTTGGTGGTGTCCCACCATCTCTCTATCAAAGCGCCCATCAGTGTCCTGCTAGTGGGGCAGCGAGAGATCCCAGTGTAGAAGGTCCCGAACCCCGCCACATCAACCAAATCTCGAACAACCTCCGGGAGCTCGGCATACCACTCTCTTGCCATGACAGAGCCATATCCCCGCACAGCACGGGAAGTCACTTACATTCAAGAATGAATATAGATTTCAGAATTTCAAAATGAAATGAATAAGTTGTGTGCAAATGAAATGAATAAGCTGTGGGCAAATGAAATGAGCAAGCTACGTGCAAATAAAATGTATGAGCTGTGTGAAAAATTGAATCAGATATAGAATACTGGGCTGCGTGTTCAGAAAATTCAAAATTCGGGCTGTGTGTTCGACATCAAGTGTTTGGGCTGCGTGTTCTACTCTCGATCAGTGTGTGCTGCGTGTTCACCTCAACAATGGGCTGTGTGTTCAGAAAATTAGAGTTTGGGCTGCGTGTTTTACTCTCAAATCAATGTGTGCTGTGAGTTCACCTTAACAATGGGCTGTGTGTTCAAAAAATTAGAGTTTGGGCTGCGTGTTCTACTCTCAAATCAATGTGTGCTGTGAGTTCACCTTAATAATGGGCTGTGTGTTCAGAAAATTAGAGTTTAGGCTGCGTGTTCTACTCTTAAATCAGTGTGTGCTGTGAGTTCACCTTAACAATGGGCTGTGTGTTCAGAAAATTAGAGTTTGGGCTGTGTGTTCTACTCTCAATCAGTGTGTGCTGCGTGTTTACCTCAACAATGGGCTGTGTTCAGAAAATTAGAGTTTGGGCTGCGTGTTCTACTCTCAATCAGTGTGTGCTGTGTGTTCACCTCAACAATGGGCTGTGTGTTCAGAAAATCAGAGTTTGGGCTGCGTGTTCTACTCTCAATCGGTGTGTGCCGTGTGTTCACAATTAATTTATGGGTTGCGTGTTCATAAATTCAGGGTGATTGAACTATGTGCTCAAGATGCAAATAGAATATGGTGTCACAGACTAAGCATTCTAAAACAAGCTGTATACTCAAATCAGCCGATAAACATAGCAAAGGCACGAAATGCACTGAAAATGCAGAATACATTGCAGAAAATGTAAAGACGAAGTAAAATACCTCTCGTGCCTGATAGGAGAGGTGAGACTCCGGCTCTCGCAAAAGCAGATCCCCGGGTGCCCGATCATCAAAATCAGTAAAATGGTAGAAAACAGTCTGCGGAAGGACATATACCCGAGGGGCATACCTCTCCGGAATGAACGGTCGAACCCTTGGAGGCAAGGCCATAATATCGAGATCACCCCCGACACCTGGGGAACCTCCACCGCGAGGAAGATGACCGGCCATTTTAAGAAATCTGCAAAAAACGAGCAAAAAACGAGCAAAATGAGCCAAAATTGGAAAAGTCAACAAAAGTCAACTCTCGGGAAATGGAAAAGTCAACAAAAGTCAACTCCCGAGAAAATCTTCTAAATATTGAGACAAACTCACCTCAAGTAGCGAAAATGAGAAAAGAAGCTCCGAAATCAAAATTTAATTGGTCCAAAGTGACGAAAACTAAAGGATTTCGCGAAAACAACTTGTGTGGGGCGTTGGAAAACGCATATAGAGCGTAGATCTGAGAGAGAAAATGGTTTGGGAAGGTAGAGAGGATGTTTTCGGAGTTACACTTGTGAGCACAAAGTGTTTGGATGAGTATATTTAAAGAAAAGAGAGTGAAAAGACAAAACTACCCCGAACCTGGGCTAGGTGGTCGGCCGGCCACCTTTTCTGGCAAGCCGGCCACCCCTCTCTCTCAAAACTGGCCGGCAGCCTCTCCCTGGGAATAAAAGTGGCCGGTGGTGTTCCCAAGGTGGCCTCCAAGCTCTCTGCAAATTTTGGTGATGATTGGAGTCCCTGAGACCTGAAAAAGTACAAGAGAAGTGCACTTTTCGTCGCGAAATCGCTCCGCCGGGACTTTAACTCCAACCTTCGATGCGTTTCTCATCATTACTCATTGAAAGTGAGATGTATCCTTTTTGAACATGTTGTAACCCCTCCGGGAGGTGAATCGGAGGTCGCGATCGAGTCGCCCTCGCCAAAACGCGCATTTCTTCGCTCGTTGTTTCATGACAAACGTGCATCCTAGTTTACATTTGTTCTGCATTGTTTTGCATATCACTTGCATTCTCATGCATATACTTGCATTGTTATGCATGTTTCCTTGGTATTACCATGCTTCTGTGCTTAACTTGCGTTGTCACGCGCGTTTCTTCTCGCATTGCGATGCACTCACCCATCGACATCACGTTTGTCGGCATTTCGATATCACATTGAACATATGTTGCTAAACATGTTGTGCTTGTTGAGTTTCTTTCTTTTACAGGCACGATATTGTATGTACGGGTCATTTGAGGCTGGTGCGGCCAGATGAATCGCGCAGGTATTGTATCTTTTCCGTGTGAGACATGGCGAGAATTGAATAAATTCTCTGCATTCTTAACTGCATGAAATGTAGTTGTTGCTTTGCGTTCTTGCTTAAAACTGTTGCATATATTTGCGAATACTTGCTTCATTACAGCTTGCTGCATTTGCATGATCATTGGGTTACATCCGGCTTTGTGCATATCGCTTTGCATTTTTCCCCCCCGCCAGCGGGCACGTTTCTTGGTTTACCTTGTATGTTTGTCTAAGTCTTCGACCTTGTCAAAAATGGGTCGTCTCTGGGCTTTGACATTCACTCTCGTCACTTGTGACTTCCGAGTTCTGTCAAAGAGGGGCAACTATAGACACCCCATTTTTGACCGACCTTAAGACTCAGACGTCACCGATTGAGTGCTTGGTGATGTTGCATAGCGCGCTCGTTCCGAAGTTTCAGAGTCTCGGCCGTGAGCCTTACCTCCGAACTACCGGGCTTTTCTGTGCTTTGCCTCGGTTTGCAAACCAAGCTCTGTTTTCTCTTCCCGAAGAAAGGGAGAGGTCTCGTAGATCATCTCTCAGTGGCTGTAGGTTACGTTTCGTGGTCGTAGGCCATTTTTCCCATTTCGGAGTCCGGTTCCCGGTTTTCGGAGCGTCGGCCGTGTGCCTCGGTTCGGGACCACTTAACCACCTCCGTTTGCTCCAGTTTTTGGCATACATCTTATTTACTCCTTTTTGAGGGACACTGTGGTCCAAGAGACCAACTTCGTGGTCGAACACCACCTCCGGTGCTTAACAGTCAGTTTTCGGGCCCCGGGCTGCGTGTTTCAGCCCCCGAACCTTCAATTTCATCGGTTTGAGTTCATTTTTGGCAGGGACCATATTTTCATTGTTATAAAGGTCGTAGAAGGGTGGGAGGCTAGCAACTATTCTGAAAGCCAACTTTATTCCTTCATCGCTCTCTGTCGTCCGTTTTCCTTGCTAGAAAGCTGATGTTGACCACTCCCGAGCCACTTTTTTGGGTCATCAACCACATATTTGTGTTGTACACACCTGGGAGGCCACCAATATGTCATGGCCGGCCAGAAATTGTTCTTGACCCTTTTGAACCCCTCTGAAAAGTTGGGTTTCCTCTCTTCTGGTTCACATTTTCAGGGTTTCAACCACATAGCTGTGTTGTGCACACATGGGAGGCCACCAATATGGGTGGCCGGCCAGCTTTCTCTGATTGACCTTTTTGACCCTAGCCGACCGGCCAGGGGAGGTGGCCAGCCATCCACCTGAGCTCCCAGAAACTGGCCGGCCATGCTCCCTTCAGCAGGTTCCTTATAGATACACCCTCCTTTTTTCCCCAGATTCTGTATTCGATGGGGGGACTTTTGGGGGGGAAATTTGAATTTCATTTCCCCTCATTTTTCTCCACACCTTTGCCTATATAACCAGCACCCCCAGCTGTGTTTTAGAGGTTACAAAAATTGGTTCTAAGGCTCTTGCATTCAATCTCCCTCCCCCTCTACTCCAAGCATCAAAACCCCTTAAGTCCTATACCATTTTACACTACAACTCATAGCACCTCACCTCCAACATCCATTCCAACAACTTGAGGCTATCTTCCAGAGGTTAAGAGCTCCCAAACTTGGTCCAAAGGCTGTTGAAGATTGGCTCTACAAGGGTGAGTCCCATTTTCTCTTTTTCTAGTCTTTTTTTGTTCAATATATTAGCCTTTATTTCTTGCATTTTTGGGCTCCGACCCAAACTTTAAATAGTCATATTTTGAGCTCCTTTTCATGTTTGATTAAGGACCTCTTGCTGTTTGAGGTCTCCTACTATCATTTGCCTCTTTAACTCTCTTTTAGGCCTTTTTTGCATAGTATTTTAGGCTTATTTGTGAGCTGTTTTGGACTTGGTCATAAACTGTAAAATATCATGTTTTGAGCCCCTCTTAAACATTGTTGAAGGGCCCTCCTCTGTTGGAGGTCAGAAGCTATCACTTGCCTCTTTGTCCTTCTTTTGGCTTTTTTCTTGCATGATAGTTTAGCCTCACTTGTGTTTATTTTCGTGTCTTGATGTAAACTATAAAATGCCTTTTTTTGAGCCCCTCTTTAACTTTGTTGAAGGGATCCTTGCCATTTGGGGCCAGCTGCTGTCCTTTATCTCTTTTCCCCCCTTTAGGGCCATTTTTGTATGATAGATAAGCCATATTTGTGATCACTTTTGAGACTTGTTATAAACTGGAAAAATGCTTTTTTTGACATCATTTTCATGTTTCATTAAGAGCATTTTCTTGTTTGAGGTCACATACCTCCTTATATGCTTGATTCCCTCTCATTTTGAGCCTTACACCCTAGCCCTTGTTGCATGCCTTATTTGACCTTTTAGCCACTAGAATCCAGTAGATTTCCAGTGGCTTTGATACTGTTTTGAGCCTCCAAATCAGAGGGGGATGACCCCCTCTCACCTTGACTTGTTTGGTGGCCATTTTGGCCTTCCAAAGCGACCCCATCTTGCATGCTTCTTAGTCACATTCTACGGTCAATTTATTTAGTTTTGGACCACCATATTTGATTTTCAAAGTTGGTTTGGGGCTGCCAGATGTCTATCTTGTATGTGCTTAAGAATCCCTTGTATAGCCCTCTAAAGGAGCCCCTCATTTGTGCATGTGTTGGCTGCCTTTCCATGTGTATTTGGGCATTTTTGGCATGTTTAGTTCACTGATTTTTTCTGGTATGGTGAGATTCCATGTGCTTCATATACTTGCCATGTAAACCATGTTTGATAGTCAAAATCGCATGCTAATTTAAGCCATCTTGCTAGCACTTTTTGGCCACACTTTAAACTGGAAAAGTTCATGTTTTGGGACTGCCTTGACTCTGTCTTCATGCTTCATTTTCAAATAATGCATGCTTTGTATAGTTATAAGTCATTCCATGGGCCTAGTTTTGAGTTTCGGGTCTCATCTCATGCGTTGGGTGCCATGTTGCTATGCTTCGGGGCTGTTTAGCATCATGTTTTAGTACTAAAATTTGCTTGTTTGCATATCATGTTCCACGCCTTACCATGCTTTGGTAGAGTGACATTCGTGCCTTAGGTTCGGTCCTCGGTTTACGTGCATGTGTGCACACATCTCGAGTGTCTCATTTCCATCTTATGGCCTCCTATGTGTGTGTGGCTGAGGTCCGCTTGTGTTGGTGTAAGTCCATTATGCATTGTGCATGCCATTTTGATTCATAGCATTGTGTATGCTAGATTGCATATTAGAGCATTGTGTATGCCATGTCACATCGAGCATTGAGTAGGCCATTTTAGTCCGTAGCATTGCGTATGTTAGGTTTGCATGTTAGGATTGCATTCATACCTGTCATGCATATTGCATTGTGTTTGGGATAAGAGTTAGCCCGAGCATAGGAAACGAGATACGTTTCGTACTCCGAGTGACGGAACGTGTCTCAATTTCCCAATCACCGACACTCCGGATTACCTATGATGGAGTCTAGGTATTGTTATGTTTATATGTGCATTCATTCCATATTGAGTTATGCCATTCGACTCCTCGACCATCATGCATCGAGATGTGTGATTGGTGGCACGAGGATTGAGGTATGCATACATATGTGAAAATACATTGCCATGCCCCTTTCCTGCTCTCTGTTGCAGCAAATCAAGAATCAGCAGCCTTCCGGAGTTTGGCGCGCTTTCCAAGAACAATTACAAACAGAGGCTAATTGGGGCATCGCGGTGGATTTCCACGCAAGGCAACCAGAGCATGCATCATTCATCGTCCGGATCAGAGTTGTGGCAGTCCCTGGCTTGCATGCCAATTTATTGCTTTCCTAGATTAATTTGTTAATTAATTAGGATTTTGTACTTATTTAGACTGTATTATTCATTCGGGACTGTATTATTTATTCGGACCCTCCGAGTGAGGGCACAATTATAATAAGTGTGCGTGCGTGTGATGTATGTCTCCCAACCCCACGTCTTTCTCCCTTTTATTTACCGACTTATGATGGTTAGATTAGGGCATGCTTCAATTAGCATACAATATGATAGCATGTTTGCATTCATTCATCTGTTTCGCATGCACCGGACTTGGCGCATCATAACTCACTGCATTGTATTTCAATTTCAAGTTGAATACGTGTTGGCTGTAGCATTCCATATGCCATGTTTAGAATAGCCGAGCCTGCTATAGTTGCACTATTGCATGTGTTGCATTAGGCATTTCTGTATAATTAGGATCATGCATGGATTTTTAATTAGTTTCTGTTTTGGCTTGGAGTACTCGGTAAGTTTTACGCTTTAGCATCCTTGCATGTGTGCGAGTGACTGCCATGATAGCATGCTTACCATGAGGCTATTTGCTTATGTGATATACTTGCTTGAATGCCTGTGGGTGAAGGTTGGGTTATTTGGATTGGGACAAATCATCAACTGTGAGTTTTAAGTCCACTAGATAGTGGCAAAACTATCTTTTCTAAGCCCACCCGAGGGTGGCAAAATCTGTATTTTAAGCCTACCTGCGGGTAGCAAACCATCTTTCAAAAAAACAAACACGAAATGTTTTGTTCCAATTCAGGTGACCCGGTCTATACTTGTATGCTGTGCGCATCACATAGTAAATCTAGGCTAATAACCGGAATAAGAACGCATAATGTTTTCAAAACTAGATATCATGGTTAGTAGAGGCCGATCTTTGATCGGGCGAGCGGGGGTGCTCACGAAGTGACCTTCCCCAATCGTATCCAAGTTCCCGAGCCGAGGCAACTTTGGTGATGACGGACACGTGGCCTTAGGCAAACGAGTCAAGGTTTCCTAAATTTTCCCAAAAATAAAATATTTAGGTGGCGACTCTGTATCTGGCAAAGCAGTCCATGTTTGGCACTTCTTTTCTAAAAATCAATTTTCTCAAAACGATTTGCCGAATTTGGACTCTTTGGTTCAGATTACGAACCGTGACAATTAGAGTCCTGAACTGTAGTGAGCCCAAAACGAACGGAACGAGAGACTCATTCCCTCCCTGGGCGTTCAGGGACGTCTACAGCAGGCTACCGAGCTAATGGTTTATAGTGACTCCCAGCTGGTAGTAAACTAGATTTCAGGCGATTACGAAGCAAAAGATGAGAGGATGGCTAAATACCAAGAGTTAATCAGAAGGGAAATCATGAAATTTGAAGTAGTACGGATAGAGCAGATCGGCAGGGAAGAAAACAGTGAAGCAGACAAACTAGCAGGCTTTGCTTCGATGGCGGATACATCCATCCCACTTTCGTTACTGATTGACTACCTACCAAGACCAAGCATTGAAGAACCCGAAGTAGCTGAGGTATGTTGCACCGAATTAGGCCCTTCATGGATAGATCCCATTATAATGTTCTTAAAAGACGGCGTTTTACTTGAAGAAAAGAAAGAAGCCAACAAGATTAGAGCAAAGGCATAACGATTTTGGCTCTCCCCATCAATGGCCTTGTACAAAACATCCTTCACAGGACCTTATTTGAAATGTGTCCATCCCAGCAAGGTCGAGGCATTCTTGTTCGAGATACACGAAGGCGTATGCAGAAGCCACCAAGGGGGAAGATCATTGGCTTACAGAGCAATTTTGCAGGGATATTGGTAGCCTTACATGTAAGCAGATTCAGAGAAGTATGTCAAGAAGTGTAAGAAATGTCAGAAGTTTGCACACCAAATACATCAACCAGTCAAAGAGCTTCTACCATTAACTAGCCCATGACCCTTCGCAATGTGGGGCTTAGACATAGTAGGACTACTTCCAACAGCACCCGGCAACAGAAAGTTCTTTCTTGCAGCAATAGACTACTTCACAAAGTAGGTGGCTGCAGAAGCACTCGCATCAATAAAGGAGAAAGATATGAAGAAGTTCGTCTAGCAGAATATCATCACTCGGTTCGGCATACCAAATGCTCTAATATCTAACAGCGACACTCAGTTCGATGGCAAAATTTTTAGAGGCTTTTGTGAAGAATACAAGATAGAATTCTACAACTCTACACCTGCATACCCCCAAGCAAATGGCCAAGCGGAAGCATCAAACAAAGTCGTCTTAGATGGATTGAAGAAAAGGCTGGAGAAAGTAAAAGGCAAGTGGGCGGAGGAGCTCTCTCATGTTTTATGGGCTTACCGTACCACACCTTGGCAGTCTACTGGAGAAACACCTTTTTCCTTGGCCTATGGCATGGAAGCAGTAATCCTATTGGAAGTCGGCCTCCCCACAATTAGAAGCTAAAATTTTGATCCAGACTTAAATGGAGAAGCCATAGCATTGGAGCTTGACCTTGCAGAAAAAAGAAGAGAAAGAGTACTGGTTTACATTGCCTCATACCAGCAGGAGTTATCTAGAAAATATAACAAGACAGTACATCCGAGGCATTTAAGATTGGAGATTGGGTACTGCGCAAAGTAATGGGAAACACCCTAGTATCCGGAGACGACAAGTTAGGGCCTAATTGGGAAGGACCTTACAAAGTGGTTAGATTAGCAGGAAAATGGGCATATCACTTGGAAGATAGAGACAGCAAGGCCATTCCCAGGCCATGGAACATTGCCAATCTCAAACTCTTTTATTTTTAGCTTTTCTTTAAACGTACTTGTAGTTTTTCTTTTTTCAATAAAACAAGTAGTTTCCTTTTCAACATGATTGTTTCCTTTTGTAAAAGTTGTTTTAATGAGCTAGGGGCAATGAAAGCAGTGTTGGCTGGAATAACCAACACTTGGCTCTAGGTTGGCAGGAATAACCAACATTGAGCCCTCTTCAGCCAAGATCAGGATCTAGGCTGAAGAAGTTTGGCAGGAATAACCAAACACTTCAAGTTAGTAGGAATAACCAACTTTGAGCTCTCTTCAGCCAAGATCAGGATCTAGGCTGAAGAGGTTGGCTGGAAAAACCAACACTTACTTCTCCTAAGCCAAGATAAGGATTTAGGCTACAGGAAATTTGGCAGGAATAACCAAACACCTCGCTCTAAGTTGGCAGGAGTCACCAACTTTGAGTTTTCTTCAGCTGAGATCAAGATCTAGGCTGAAGAGGTTGGCTAGAAAAACCAACACTTTCTTCTCTTCAACCAAGATCAGGATCTAGGCTGAAGAGTTTGGCCGAAAAAACCAACACTTTGTTCTCTTCATCCAAGATCAGGATCTAGGCTGAAGAGGTTGGCTAGAAAAACCAAAAATTTTAGTACTCTTCAGCCGAGAAAAGGATCTAGGCTGAAGAGTGGTTGGCTAGAATAACCAACTTTAAGTGCTCTTCAGCAGGTATAAAGGATCTAGGCTGAAGAGTGGTTGGCTGGAATAACCAAACTTTTAGTACCCTTCAGCCGAGATAAGGATCTAGGCTGAAGAGTGGTTGGCTAGAATAACCAACTTCTAGTACTCTTCAGCCGAGATAAAAACCTAGGCTAAAGAGGATGGCAGGTATGACCAAATAGATTACAAGGTTAGAACCGAGATAGGTATCTCGGCCAGAAAATGTTATACTGAATACAAATTACAGTTGAAAAATAAGTGCAGGTGTGGAACAAACCGAACAGAAAGAAAAAGATTTTCATTCAAAATCCAAATCAGAAGTACAAAAGGTGGGGCCTCAGCCAGCTTACAAACTCTTTTGTTAAATAAGGAAAAGAAAAATCAGGAGAAAAGGTCTTCCAAGTCGGCGTCCAAATCAACCCGGTCTTCACTTAGAGGTAGCTCGGTTGTGGCAAGCACACCTTGGTTGAGCTCAGTTGAAGGCACCACAATAGTCGCAGCAGGTGAAGGTGGGATGGAGACCACTGGAGTGGGAGAGGTAGACTGGCGACCGGGCTGGGCGTTGTCCTCAGGAGCAAGATCCTTCTCGTCCTCCCCTTTTTGAAGAAATTTTTGCTGAATGGCAGTAGCATACTCCACCATGTAGCTCGGTATGAAATGTGGAGGAGGGTTTTGGAAGACCTCGGTCTTTTGGCCATGACTGAGCTTGGCCACCGCCGCCTTCCATCCACATTTGAAGAATATATCTTTAGCTGCTTCGCATTTTTGGATGTAAGTGGCCTCCCCCTCCTTGTAACCCCGGTCTTCGGCGTCCTCCACGCTCTTCTCCAACCGGGCGATCTCAGCGTCCTTCTTTCTCTCGAGCTTGGCCAGCTTGCGCAGATATTTGTCTTTTAGCATGGTCGTAGCCTTTTGCTTATCTGTAGACACCCCATTTTTGACCGACCTTAAGACTCAAACGTCACCAACTGAGCGCTTGGTGATGTTGCATATTGTGCTCATTCTGAGGTTGCGAAGTCTCGGCTGCGAGCCTTGTCTCCGGACTTCCAGACTCTTTTGTACCTTGCCTCGGTTTGCGAACCGAGTCTCGTTTTCTCCGTTTTCTCTTCCCTAAGGGAGGGAGAGGTCTCGTAGATCATCTCTCAGTGGCCGTAGGCTACGTTTCGTGGTCATAGGCCATTTTTCCCGTTTGGAGGCCGGTTCTCGGTTTTCGGAGCCGTCGACCGTGTGCCTCGGTTCGGGATCGCTTAACCACCTCCGTTTGCTCCGGTTTTTGGCACACACCTTATTTCGTCCCTTTTGAGGGACACTGTGGTCTAAGAGACCAACTTCGTGGTCGAACACCACCTCCGGTGCTTAACAGTCAGTTTTCGGGGCCCCGAGCTGCGTGTTTCGGCCCCCCAAACCTTCAATTTGCATCGGTTTGAGTTCATTTTTGGCAGAGACCTTATTTTCATTGTTGTGAAGGTCGTAGAAGGGTGGGAGGCCAGCAATTTCTCTGAAAGCCAGCTTTATTCCTTCATCGCTCCCCGTCGCCTGTTTTTCTTGCTAGAAAGCTGATGTTGACCACCCCTGTAGACACCCCATTTTTGACCGACCTTAAGACTCAGACGTCACCGATTGAGCGCTTGGTGATGTTAAGTCTCCCTCCGGACTTAACCTGTCTCTTTCTTTCGAGGGAAGGGAGTGGTCCCAGACTATCTCCCTGGCCGTGAGCTATATTTTGTGGCAGAGGCCATTTTGCCCATTTCGAGGACCACCCAACTATCTCCGATTCTGCATGCACTGTTTTATAGTTCCGAGGAACACTGGGGCCCTCGATGCCCACTAACACCACTTCCGATGCGGCGACCCATTTTGGGACCGATTTGGGCCCCGAGCATTCATTTCGCATCCGCTTTCTCCGGTTTCGCAGAACCTCTGTTTATCATTTCGAGGAACACGATGCACACCACCGACCCATTTTCGGGACCCTGCGTGATTTGGGCCCCGAGCATTCATTTCGCATCCGCCTTCTCAGAACCTCTGTTTTATCATTTCGAGAACCCATGATGCCACTTTTTTGGTCCCGAGCATTCATTTTGCATCGGTTTTCTCGATTTTTGGCGACCTCTGTTTTGTCATTTCGAGAACACTGGGTCGCAGATACCCACTTCAATACCACTTCCCATTTTCGATCCCGGTTCATTTCTCATTAGTTTTGTTCAAACTTGGCGGTACCTCTGTTTCAACATCGAAGATCACCGAAATTATCCCAGATAACCTCCCGAGGCCAATGTTGAACACCCTAGGGGTATTTTCTTCCAACCAAAGCTACATATCTGTGATGAGGGCATCTAGGAGGACCCTAAGGGTTGGTGGTCGGCCAGAAATTGTGGTTTCATTTTGGGCCTCTCATTCAAGCTCTATGTTGTGGCTCGTTGCATTTCCGACCTTGGAACCTTGTTCTACACATCTTAGAGGACACAAAAGTATATGGTCGGCGAAATTGTTGAGTTCATTTTTAGCCTCTTCTTCAAGCTCTATGTTGTGACTTCTACTTGACCTTATTCTACACACTTGGGAGGACACTCTGCATGGTGGTCAAATCTTCACTTCAATTTTGTGCCATGGCCGGCCAGAGGGTGGCCACCTCCGATATTTTCCAACATATCCCGGCATCCGGATATTTCGAGGGAAAGATTGGGTGCTTTCCTCCTTTTACACCCTATTTCTTGTCTATTTAAAGGGCCCTCCTCTCCTTCTTCAAGGTTGGAAAAATTGTCTCAAGAGATCATCTTAAAATTCCTCCATTTTCATAGCTCAAAACCTCAAAAGCTTCTAAGTCCCTAGGTCTTCTCTTCATCAACACCTAGCCTCACCATCCCTACTACCATTCCAGCAGCTAGGAAGTGAATTTCAGAGGTTGAGAAGCTACAAATCAAAGCCAAGAATCAAAGAAAGACAAGTCTTCAAGGGTAAGTCTTCAAAACCAACTTTTAGGGCTTTTTCTTGATTCATTTCTATACTCCAATTGGTTGAGAATTGGGGCTCCGACCCCTACTGCTTTTGTGCTTTTTTTGAGCCCCTCTACAACTTTGTAGAAGGGCTCGACTTCATTTGATGCTCCTATGATATACTTGTTTCAATACCTAGCTTTTATGCCATTATCTTGCATGCTAGTTTAGGCCTATTTCCTTTTGTTTTTAGGGGTCCGACCCCTATTGGTTTTGTGCTCATTTTGATCCCCTCTACAACATTGTAGAAGGGCTAAACTTCATTTGGCCATTGTATCCACCACTTCCTTCAAATTCCATCAAGTGTGCCCATTTTTGTATGCAACTTTTGACCTATTTCTATTTGTTTTTGGGACTTCGACCCCTACTGACTTTGGTCTTATTTTGACCCCCTTTACACATTTCATGAAGAAAATTTTGTCATTTGGTGCTTGCTTTGCATGACTCTTGTTATAGCCTCTTTTGAGCTCCATTTTTGCATGGAATTGTTAGCATGATTTTATTCTGATTTTGAGGATGTCATCTTCTGAAATTGTGCTTATTTTTAGCTCATCTTCAATTTTGTAGAAGAAAGTTTGTCCATTTGGGGTTTGCATATGTCACTTGTCTCAATACTCCTCTTTTGGCCACTAACTTCGCATGCTATTGTTGATCTATCTATGCTTGCATTTTGGCCATGTTTGTTACTGAAAAATGCCATATTTGGGACTGCCTTGCTACTGTTCTTGCTGCCATGATCATATTTTGCATGTATGGCATGGCTATAGGCCATTTCGGGGCTTAATTTCACACTTTCGGGATGAATGCACGCTTCGAGTGTCATTTCAAATTGTTTCGGGGCTGTTTTCCCCTTTATTTAGGTGCTGAAATTCCATTGCCATGCTTGCATATCATTTCCCATGCCATTTGTATCATTTTTGCATTGTCTCGGTTTGCGTGCCAATGGGCACGCACTTCGAGGCACCTCATTCTTATCATTCCGGCATCCTATGTGAGTGTGGCTGAGGCCCTCTTCATGTTGGTATAAGCCCATCATTGCATTTCGCATATCATTCCGCATTGCCTCGGTTTGCGTGCCAGTAGGCACGCATTTCGAGGCATCTCATTTTCATAGCATTGAGCATGCTAGGTTGTATATTAGTTGCATTTCATACATGTCTTGCATTTTGCACGTTTCATACTCCGAGTAACGGAACGAGTCTCAATTCCCAAGTCACCGACACTCCGGATTACCCATGATGGAGTTAGGTTTTGTTGTAGCATTCATATGCATTCATCCCATATTGAGTTGTGCAATTCGATTCCTCGGCCATCATGCATCGATGTGCGTGATTGGTGGCACAAGGATCGAGGCATGCATATATTTGTGAAATACATTGCTATGCCCTTTTCCTGCTCTCTGAAATCAACAATCAACAACTTTTCGAGATTCATTTGAAATCGCAAAGCGAGGCTAATCAAGGCATTCCAAAGGATTTCCAAAGATACATCATCTATCGAAGCGGCGCTTGCACGCCATTATTTCTTTTGTAATTAATTTGTTAATTAATTAGAATTTGTATTATTTCGTATATTCTTTTATTCTATTATTTATTCGGACCCTCTGTGAGGGCAATGTTGTAATAAGGGTGTGTGAGTGTGATGTATGTCTTCCAACCCCACTTCTTTCTTCCCTTTTATTTACGCTTTGATGGTTAGATATAGGGCATATTTCCATTAGCATACAAAGATGACATGTTTGCATCATTCATCTGCTTTTGCATCATACAAACCGCATCTGTATTTCAATTCCAAGTTGAATATATGATACATCTCACATGCCATCTTTAGAATAGCTATAGTTGCATTTTGCATGTGTTGCATTAGGCATTTCAGCACATCTAGGATCACGCATGGATTTCTAATGAGCTTTTGTTTTGGCTTGGAGTACTAGGTGAGTTTTATGCTTTAGCATCCTTGCATGTGTGTGAGTGTTGCCATGATAGCATGCTTACCATGAGGCTATGTGCTTATGTGATATAACTGCCTTGAATGCCTGTGGGTGGAGGTTGAGTTATCTGAATTGGAACAATTCATCGACTGTTTGTTTTAAGCCCACTAGATTGTGGCAAAATCTGCATTTTAAGCCTACCTGCGGGTAGCAAACCATCTTTCACAAACAAACATGAGATGTTTATTTCCAATTCAGATGGCCCAGTCTATACTTGTTTGCTGCGAGCATCACATAGTAATCTAGGCTAATAACCGGAATAAGAACTTACAAAGTTTTCAAAAACAGATATCATGGTTAGTAGAGGCCGGTCTTTGATCGTGCTCACGATGTGACCTTCCCAATCGTACCCAAGTTCCCGAGCCAACTTTGGTGATGATTGGACACGTGGCCTTTCGGTTTCCTAAATTTCCCATTTTAAAATATTTAGGTGGCGACTCATTATCCGCAAAGCCATGTTTGGCACTTCTTTCAAAAAATCTGTTTTTCTTCAAAACGATTTGCCGGATTTGGACTCTTTGGTTCAGATTTAGAACCGTAACAAAATCGAGTCCGAACTGTAGCGAGGTCCCCCGCGGGCGTTGTTACAACCCCCGGGCCACTTTTTTGGGCCATCAACCACATATTTGTGTTGTACACACCTGGGAGGCCACCAATATGTCATGGTCGGCCAGTAATTGTTCCTGATCCTTTTGAATCCTTCTAAAAAGTTGGGTTTTCTCTCACTTGGTTCACATTTTCAGGGTTTCAACCACATAGCTGTGTTGTGCATACATGGAAGGCCACCAATATGGGTGGCCGGCCAGCTTTCTCTGATTGACCCTTTTGACCCTAGCCGGCCGGCCAGGGGAGGTGGCCGGCCGGCCACCTGAGCTCTCTAAAACTGGCCGGCCATCTTCCTCACAGTTGGTTCCTTACAGCTACACCCTCTTTTTCCCTCCAAATTCTGTATCCGATGGGGGACTTTTGGGGAGAAAATTTGAATTTCATTTCCCTCCCTTTTTCTCCACTCCTTTGCCTATATAACCAGCACCCCCAGCTATGTTTTAGAGGTTACAAAAATTTGTTCTAAGGCTCTTGCATTCAATCTCTCTCCTTCTCTACTCCAAGCATCAAAACCCCTTAAGTCCTACACCATTTTACACTACAACTCATAGCACCATACCTCTAACATCCATTCTACCAACTTGAGGATGTCTTCCAGAGGTTAAGAGCTCCCAAACCTGGTCCAAAAACTGTTGAAGCTTAGTTCTACTAGGGTGAGTCCCATTATTCCTCTTTTAAGCTTATTTTGCATGTTATTTTAGCTTTTGTTGAAAGCATTTTTGCGCTCTGACCCAAACTGTAAATAGTCATATTTTGAGCTCCTTTTCATGTTTGATCAAGGACCTCTTGCTGTTTGAGGCATCCTACTATCACTTGCCTCTTTAACTCTCTTTTAGGCCTTTTTTTGCATAGTATTTTAGGATTATTTGTGAGCTGTTTTGGACTTGGTCATAAACTGTAAAATATCTTTTCTTGAGCCCCTCTTCAACATTTTTGAAGGGCTCTTCTCCGTTTGAGGCCAGAAGAAACCACTTGTCTCTTTATTCCTCTTTTAGGCCTTTTCTTGCATGATAGTTTAGCCTCACTTGTGTTTATTTTCGTGGCTTGATGTAAACTGTAAAGTGCCTTTTTTTGAGCCCCTCTTCAACTTTGTTGAAGGGCTCCTTTCCATTTGGGGCCATCTGCTGTCCCTTATCTCTATTCTCTTGTTTAGGGCCATTTTTGTGTGATAGATTAGCCCTATTTGTGCTCATTTTTGAGACTTGTTGTAAATTGGAAAAAGGATTTTTTTGGCATCATCTTCATATTTTATTAAGGGTATTTTCTTATTTGAGGTCACATGCTTCCTTGAATGCTAGATTGTCTCTTGTTTTGAGCCTTACACCTTAGCTCCAATGGCATGCTTTGTTTGGCCTTCTAGCCACTGGAATCCAATAGATTTCTAGTGGCTTTGATGCTGTTTTGAGCCTCCAAATCAGAGGGGGGTGACCCCCTCTCACCTTGACTTGTTTGATGGCCATTTTGGCCTTTCAAAGCGACCCCATCTTGTATGCTTCTTAGTCACATTTTAGGGTCAATTTGGTGAGTTTTAAGACTACCATATTTTATTTTCAAAGTTGATTTGGGGCTGCCACATGTCTATCTTGTATATGCTTAAGAATCCCTTTGTATGCCCTCTAAAGGAACACCTCATTTGTGCATGTGTTGGCTGTATTTACATGGTTATTTGGGCTTATTTTGGCATGCTTTATTCACTAATTTTTTCTGGTTTGGTGAGTGCTCACTTGCTTCATGTACTTGCCATGTAATCCATGTTTGATAGTCAAAATTGCATACTAATTTAAGCCATCTTGCTAGCACTTTTTGGCCACACTCTAAACTCAGAAAGTTCATGTTTTGGGACTGCCTTGACTCTGTATTCATGCTTCATGATCAAATAATGCATGCTTTGTATAGCTATAGGTCATTGCGTATGCCTAGTTTTGAGTTTCGGGGTTCATCTCATGCATCGGGTGCCATATTGCCATGTTTCGGGGCTGTTTAGCATCATATTTTAGTGCTGAAATTCGCATGTCTGTATTCCATATTCCATGCCTTGCCATGCTTTGGTAGAGTGGCATTCGTGCCTTAGGATCGGTCCTCGGTTTGCGTGTATGTGTGCACGCATCTCGAGTGTCTCATTTTCATCTCATGGCCACTGATGTGAGTGTGGCTGAGGTCCACTCATGTTAGCGTAAGTCCATTATGCATTGTGTATGGCATTTCATTTCATAACATTGTGTATGCTAGGTTGCATATTAGAGCATCGTGTATGCCATGTCACATCGTGCATGTTATCTCATAGCATTGTGCATGCTAGGTTGTATGTTAGTTGTATTCATGCATGTCATCTCATTTGCATTGTGTTTGGGATAGGAGTTAGCCCGAGCACGGGAAAAGAGGGACGTTTCGTACTTCGAGTGACGGAACGTATCTCAATTTCCAATCACCGACACTCCGAATTAACCATGATGGAGTCTCGGTCTTGTTGTGTTTATACGTGCATTCATTTCATATTGAGTTGTGCATTCGAATCCTCGGCCATCGTGCATCGAGATGCGTGATTGGTGACACGAGGATCGAGACATATATACATATGTGAAAATACATTGCTATGCCCTTTTCCTGCTCTCTGTTGCAGCAAATCAAAAACCGACAATCCCTTTTGGAGCCCCGCGTGACATTCCGAGTTTAATTGCAAACAGAGGCTAATGGGGGCATCACAGTGGATTTCCGTGCAAAGGCAACCCGAACATGCATCATTCATCATCCGGAGCAGAGTTTGAGGCAGTCCCTAGCTTGCATGCTAGTTTATAGCTTTCCTAGTTACTTTGTTAATTAATTAGGAGTTTGTATTTATTCGGACTGTAATTATTTATTCGGGACTGTATTATTTATTCGAACTCTCTGCGCGAGGGCAATGTTGTAATAAGTGTACGTGCGTGTGATGTATGTCTTCCAACCCCACGTCTTTCTCCCTTTCATTTACTTGTTTATGATGGTTAGATTAGGGCATGTTTCAATTAGCATACAGTATGATAGCATGTTTGCATTCATTCATCTGTTTTGCATGCATCAGGCTCGGCACATCATAACTCCCTGCATTGTATTTCAATTCCAAGTTGAATACATGTTAGCTGTAGCATTCCATATGCCATGTTTAGAATAGCCGAGCCTACTATAGGTGCATTATTGCATGTGTTGCATTAGGCATTTCAGTATAATTAGGATCATGCTTGGATTTCTAATTAGTTTCTGTTTTGGCTTGGAGTACTCGGTAAGTTTTTCGCTTTAGCATCCTTGCATGTGTGTGAGTGACTGCCATGATAGCATGCTTACTATGAGGTTATGTGCTTATGTAATATAACTGTCTGTATGCCTGTGGGTGGAGGTTGGGTTATTTGGATTGGGACAAATCATCAACTGTGAGTTTTAAGCCCACTAGATAGTGGCAAAACCATGTTTTCCAAGCCCACCTGAGGGTGGCAAAATCTGCATTTTAAGCCTACCTGCGGGTAGCAAACCATCTTTCAAAAACAAACATGAAATGTTTTGTTCCAATTCATGTGACCCGGTCTATACTTGTATGCTGTGCGCATCACATAGTAAATCTAGGCTAATAACCGGAATAAGAATGCATAATGTTTTCAAAACTAGATATTATGGTTAGTAGAGGCCGATCTTTGATCGGGCGAGCGGGGGTGCTCACGAAGTGACCTTTTCCAATCGTACCCAAGTTCCCGAGCCGAGGCAACTTTGGTGATGACGGACATGTGGCCTTAGGCAAACGAGTCAGGGTTTCCTAAATTTCCCCAAAAATAAAATATTTCGATGGTGACTCTGTATCTGGCAAAGCAGTCCATGTTTGGCACTTCTTTTCTAAAAATCAATTTTCTCAAAACAATTTGCCGGATTTGGACTCTTTGGTTCAGATTACGAACCGTGACAACATTTGAGTCCTGAACTGTAGTGAGCCCAAAACAAACGGAACAGGGAACTCATTCCCCTCCCGGGGCGTTCGGGGACGTCTACATTATCTGCTTTAGCCGAGCTGACAAGACCGATCAGGCGGGCCATCTCGGTATGTAACTCGGCTGTTTACTTCTTGGACTCTTCTAGCTCGGCTGATTTAGCATTGGCCTCTGCCACGGCCTACCTTGTTGTTTTGTGCAGTTCCAACACGCGCTTGTGAGCGACGTGGTTCTTCTGTAGGGCCTACAAAATGAGAGAAACAATTTTTAGCAGAATCGAGCAAACAGATGTACAAATTAGGATAAGAAAATGAAGAACTTACCAACACCATTGATTTTGTTGTCGAGCGAATGGCCTTCAGCTTGGTGAGATGGTCGTGGTGTCCCATATCGGCTGGAAGGCATACACTCTTGGCAAGGTTAAAAGCCAGTGAGTGGTCTTTTTCTGCGACCACTGAGTCAGAGTCAGTGATAGCTCGATTCTTGTACGTGACCTTGGGCACCCATTCTGAAGGGCTAGCCCGATTTGAACGTACTGGTTCTGGGCTCAGCTGGGTGGATTGAGGAAGTATGGTGGTGTCTTCTTCATCAACAAGGCGTGGCTCGGTGGAGGAAGTACGAGCACACTTACTCGGCCGGGATAACGAGGCACAGGCCGTTGGAAGGGCAACCACTACCTCATTTGTTTGGCCAACTTGTGGGACCTTGGCCTGAGTAACTGTTTCAGTAATAAGTGCTCTGACTGCCCTCTTCTTGGCCATTTCTTGCTTTTCTGTTAATGGAACGAGGTTGATTTGTGGAATGGTTAGATCAGGTTCAGGTAATGGCTCTAAAAGGAAGTCTGTCACCCTGGTCTTCTGCCTGCTGCTGCATCTGTACGTCGACTCAAAGTTGAGTAGCTCGGCCCAACCTCGATTAGGATATCTTAGTGCGGCGCGGAGTGTGTCAAGATTAGGGTAGCTATACTGGGACTTGAGATGGTTCAAGTTTGTATAAAGAAAAGAGACAACAGTTAGTACGGTTAAAAATGAGACCAACGAAGTAAAGAAAGCACAAAACTGAGCCGAGGTATATATACCGGCTACTCTCTTATTCCAGTTGATCCGGTCTCCTGGTACTTGGGCTTCTTGGTCTTCGAAGTTGCCCGAGACCCAAAAAAAATCGTCATCATTTACATCTTTGTCCGGGGTGTTTTTTATTATTTTCTCTCGGCGGCGTCTTATTCTTAAATAATAAACCCAGCCATCTTCGTTCTGGCCTAGAGAGTACTGGTGAAATAGCTTGGCTAAACCAAGGTTGAGGCCAAGCCGGCAATTTAGCTCGGCGATGCCTTTTATTATTCGGTAAGAATTGGTGGAAAGGTGGGGAGGGCAAAGTCTTGTTTGCCTAAGGAATTCACAAAGGAGTGGTTGGACGGGGAATCGAAGTCCGACTTCTATAATGGATATGACGTTGAAAGGGACAAAGCCCGGTTTTTCCCAGGGAATGGTGTCTAGTTTGGCTAAACTAAGGTGGACATCATCAGGGATGTTGTAATTCTTGCGGAATTCGGTGATAGCCCTGGAGAGTTTACTAAAAATCTATACTTCCCCATGTGGACTTAAATTATGTATAATTTAGCTTGGTGTTAAGATGACCTTCAGTATCTCGGTTGAGCGTGCAAAGGGGTGCCAGGCCAACCTAAGTCAGTTTGCAAAGTGAAAAGAAAAAGTATTAAGCACAGATCGTTGGGCCGTGCTACAAGAAACAAAGGCAAGATAAGTGGAGTCCTAGCTTGGCTACGTGGGATACTATCCGTCCTTAGCTCGATTGGAGCAAAGGACTTTAGCTCGATTCAGTGGAGCGAGAGGTACGTAGCCCGGTTGAAGCTTAGGATGCGGCATTCTTGGATCGGTTTTTATTAAGTGAGAGAGCTGGTTGGGCCCAAGTGGTAGCCCAGTCTTTGGTTAAGGTTTTCTAGTTCGAAGGCCAAGACGCTAATACAGTTCCCTAGCTCGACTAAAGTAAAACAGAAGGTTCTTTGTGAATTGAAACTTAATCTAGTTCGGCTAGGTGCACACCTTAAAAACAAACAGGTTGCTAGTTCGATTGGCATAATGTTTTGGATCAAAGACGTCATTTCTCAAACTAGTCGTGAATTCAATGGGTTTATCACATGGATTTTGAAATAAAGTGGTTATTTCCCATAGAAACTACAAGAAAGTGTTTTTGCAAAACATATATATTATCTTATTTATTACAGTACGATGCAAAATGAATGGAAAGAAATAGAGGATTGAGCTACTTACGGATTAAAGACGGAAGGATGCAGATCTAAAACCACGAAGATGGTGATGAGAACGCAAGCTTCACAGGTACTGAGGTTACAAAAATGGAGGCTTAAGCACAAGAGAGAAGAAACTCAGAGGGCACGAGAGTGGAAGATGAACAGGAGTGTTTTGATTTGAAAACTTATGGTTTTTGTATAAGATGTGTGAAAAAGGCGGGACTGTTCAAATTTTTCGGAGTACAAGGGCGGCGCAGACAGTTGTACTTGACCAATAGGAGTCAGCCACGTGTCCACATGAATAGAAAATGATTCAGATGTACAGACTGAAAGGACGTTATGAACTGGACTAGGCGGCAGCATGGTAGGAAGTGACCTCGGCTAGCTTGACAGCTTTTAGCTCGGCTGGAGTAGAGTAATCCCAAATCATGCTACGCAGATGGAATTAAGGGGTAATTGAGAAGGTAATTTGTGGACAATTTAGGCCGAGCTAAGGAAATGCCTTCTTTGTAAATTGGGCCGTGCAATGGACCGGGGTCAAGGGTTGACATAGCTCGGTCTTAGAGCTAACGAGTTGGACCCAGGTGAAGTCGGACCAGGCTAAGAATAGCACATGGTAGCGCCAAGATAAGGTCGTCATTCAGCATAGTTATCTCGATCTTAAGTAATTAGCCCAGTTGGAGTATGCCAAATCGAGGTACAAGTAATGAAGGGAAGAACCGAGCTAGTTGGAGATCGGTCAAAGCTGCTGCTTTAGCATGGCAAAGAAATAGTGTTAGCTCGGTCATGTTGTCATCCCACCGAGGTAAAACCATCTCACTTGGTTAAAGTAGTGAGGGGGGTGTTGAAGGATAAGTATTATCTTTCAGGAATGTGATTCCTAGGAGGACTCAAACGGAGGAATAAAAGTCCTATTAGAATTGTGCTACGCAAAACCTATAAAAGCTCACAACATGACCTAAGTACAGGTAACACAACTTTGATTCCCGAATACACAGAGCTTTTATCTATTTGTCTATTTTGCTGACTTAGGCATCGGAGAGGTATCCGGCACACACCCGTCGGCTAGCTCACGTTTGTGTTTTCAAAAAGTAAAGCGACGACGTTAGGAGGAGTGCAGACTTGATCAACAGAATTATACGAGAACATTATTTCTTGCTCGTACATGATATATTCATCTTATGAACTTGAATAATAAATTAAAAAGAAGACAAGAAAAGATTTTAACCATTTAAATAAAATATTTTTTTTATTTCTCTTCCTTTTTTAATTTTTACTCAACATAAGTAAAAGTTGATATAAATAAACATATAACACGAGTAACAAATAAATAAATAAACAAAAAAAAAACAAGTGAAGTCTGGACGAAATTAGGATTTCATCATTAGAAGGGCCAAAAGACAAATAAATTTTTTTATTATATACATAAGCACATATGTATGTACAATATGATATATAAATTATATCTATACACATAAAAAAAAATTTAAATACCACAGGAGGAATTTCTAATAAGATGAAAAAAAAATTTTTGTACAAAATAAAAAGAAAATGCAATATAGGATAAGAATGAGATATGTATTTTTTATACTGGAAGTTCATTTTATGTATAAAATGAGATACATATTTTTAAAATGCCATGACAAGTCATATTTTTTACATAAATAAGGAGACCATGACCCTCCACAATTTTCTCCTAATTCCGTCCCTGATCAAATAATGTAAGTGATAACCGACCATTATGTAATACGATACATGATCTGATCAAATAATGTGAGTGATAACCGACCATTATGTAATACGATACATGATATAATCATAATCAGCAAGACTCTGTTGTTGGGTACATACATGATGAAACATCATCTTCATGCTCTATTTTGTGCCCTACCTACATTAAAGTCCCCACCATTCCTCCAAAACTTTTTCCTTGTCTCTAGATCCACTTGTTGCCTATATATATATATGCTTACTTTGTCATCAAAATAGACATTTACAACTTTATGATTAATAATAAGATCCCCAACATAGTAGCATGATTTTAGGCAATTGTTACTAAGATCCTTACATAGTAGCATGATTTTAGGCTATTGTTTGTTACTATTGTTTTATGCAACAAATTTATTGGTGAAATGTTTGTCTCTCTCCACTTATCTCTCAATTTTTAATTTTGTGTTTGTGTTTTTTTTGTTATATGATTGTTTCTATGTATTGGATATTCTTAATTTCAAAGGATTAGCCTAATGGTCAAAGTTTGGGATTTGAGGACGTACTCCTTCTAACATCTTAAATTCAAATTTTTTAAGAATAATGTTTGGTAGCTCGAGAGATTGCCCCCCCGAATCCTCCTAATGCCCAAAACGACGTCGTTTTAGGCATTAGCCTTTTTTTTTTCTTTTTCTTTTCTTCCTCCATTTTTGAGTCTTCTTTCTTCCATTTTCCTTCGAGTCTGCAGAGGGAGAGAAAGAGAAAAGAGGGAAAGAGGAGGAGAGAGGGAGAAAGCTCGCCGATCGTCGCCTGTGCCTCTGCCGCCACCGATCGTCACAGCAGCAGCAGCTCGTCACCTCCGCCGATCGTCCGCTCGTCGCCTCCGCCCCCTACCCCCCGCCTCTGCCTCCTCCTCCAGCCCCCATTTGTTGGGCCCCCTCCAGTCTCTCCTCCTCCTTCTCCTCCCCCGCCCTCTCCTTCTCCTCCTCCTCCTCCCTCCTCCCTTCTTCTTCTTCTTCTCCCTTCTTCTGATCTGCAAAAAAAAATAAAAATAAAAAATTTCAAACGTCGAAACGACGTCGTTTTTAGATTAGGGGGATTCTGGGGCAGCTCTTTTTGAGCTACGTAGCATGACTTTTTTTTTAATTATAAACAATTTCTTAGGGTCAGTTCATATAGGGTTTTGCATTGACTTTAATTGGGACTCCCACAAGTGAACGGTGAATTTGGTCTCCCAAATTGGTCGGATATCAAGTTATCATTCTTTTTTAGTTAAATGTCTGTTTTGATGTAATTATCTTTGTATTTGTAATTTATCTTTTGCCCATTAATTAAAAAACATGAAGTACATGTGGTTATCAACAACTGGTATTAAGATTCTCTCCCTAACAAACTTAAAATGAAGATCTCCATTTCAATGTTTATAAATTGCTTATGTCATTATGAAGTTTAAACTTCAAAATAGCTTACAAAATTTTAATTTTTAAAGAATTTTCTTAAGACCGGGCCACATTAAACCCACATTGCAAAGTAAATTTTGGATATTTATAATTATCTGTAAATCAATTGTGTTTGGGATTTACACTACCAGGGTGGATTCAATATTGCCTTGTCTTGAAAGGATTTGTTGTTATGAAAAAATTAAAGTCAATAAAAAAAAAAAAACTTCTCTTAGCACTGTGGTCCCTTTACTTTTGTACATGATTATTTATTTATTTATTTATTTCTGTTCCAAATTCTAATAGTAAGTGATGGAAGGACCAAATTATAACAAAATTGAAAGTGTATGATTAAAATTGTTTAAATTAAAACCACAGAAACTAAAATGACACTTCATTTAAATTACATTGACTAATGGTATAATTTACCCTTAAGAATAAAAATAAAACCCAAAAAGGACTTCTACATAAATGGGAAAAACCAACAAGCCCTTCTCCAATTTTGGGAATTTGTTTCTACCTGTATAATTGACAAAACAATGAGCTGTTTTCTAGTATCCTTGTGATCAGTATATCATCTACGGTAGTGGTGCTACATCCCTCTAATATATTATTCTTATTTTGACTTCTAATGAGGCAGAAAAGAGAGAAAGAATAGAGAGAGATAGAGAGACGAATAATGAGGAATAGAATATTCTATATCATTAGAGGTAGATTATGAGTGCTGAATTAGAATTTGCAAATATTTTTCTTTCCACAATGACAATTTTCATGAATCCATTTTTCTTATATGTCTCTTATGGTCGATCGACCACGAACAGAGCATTACTGCCAATCATGGCGGTTTCCTTCTCACATATTGCATTTGTTTCTAATTGCAGCCACTTTTTTCAAAATCTTCAAGACTATACCACTTGTCACCTTGTTACTTTCTTCTCATAACTGCTTGTAACTGTCCATTTATTTATTTATTTTTATCTAAATATGTAAAAATTATCATACGGGTTAGGAAGATTATGTGGTCGTGTACTTATCTAATCAGATTATGTCATTTCTTTAACATTTTTTTTATTTTTAACGCTATGTAATTCTTAACCTCCTGTTATTAGTTGAACACACCACCAACATAGACCATTAGACAGAATAATTACTCATCAATATGTGCTTTTTTTATGGTGCTACGACTTGAATTGCCATTTGTCCTCTTCATAAAGTATCACATGTTATTTATGTTTTGTGCCACTTTCAAGTATATTGATTTGTCAACAGACCTGCATATGAAAAAACAGTATAAATAGTGATCATATCAATGGTCCTTATAAATGGGCTAATACTGGCCCGTTTGTTTTCAGAGATAGAATGGAGGGGATTCATAATGAGGGGATTAATAGTGAAGAATTGTTAAATTATTTCTATATAAAATAATAAAACAAATAAAAAAATATAAAAAATTAAACATTAATATTTTTTAAAAAATTCCCAATATATAAAAAATAAAAAAAAAATTCTAATCCCCTCACTGTTTTTCTAATACCATCTCTATCTCCTCCTTACCAATCCCCCTTCCAAGGGGACTACTAATACCAAGGGATTAATAGTCCCCTCTCCATCTCTCAAAACAAACACCCATTAGTAATACCAAGGGATTAGTAATCCTAATCCTCTCCCTATAACCCCAAACAAACGGGGCCTTATAGGAATAGAGAAAGAGGCAAATTAAAGGAATTATAAAAGATAATTAATTAATGGAATGAGAAATAGGTTGGCTAAATTGTAAAAGGAGTTATAATTGGATCAAGATTCTCTTTAATACTTTCTTTATCCAACCATTCTATAGCTTTTAGATCAATTACTAAAGGATAACTGAATGAAAAAAATGTTGGAAATGATTCTCTTTTGTTATAATTGTAGTGTGAGACTGGTCATACTACACACCATACCAATTAAATCCATTTATAGTCTCTCTAGAGAGAGAGAGACAAGTGAAATACACTTAAAAGCCACTCACCCATACTTGGTTCACCTTTAAGCCTACATCAATACCTCAAAAAAAATTCCATGTCGAAGGGGAATTGGTTTGGGGAAAATTAGAAAACAGATCTCTAGGTCAGGTTTGGTTTGATTTTCAAAATTTGTTTTAGAATTTTCTTTAAAATAAAAAATAATTTGATGAAAGAAATAAAAATAAAATATGCTTATTATTTTTATAAAATTTTATCTTTTAAGAGGTCAGAAATAATTTTTAAAATTTTAAAATATTTTTTTGATGTTTATTTTTATTAAATTAGTTTTTATTTTTTCATAAAAATTTCTAAAATATTTTTCTTAAAATCAAACCAAACAAGACCTTAATGTCTATGAATTGCTTCAAGTCTCTCATATTTAACACAATATATAAACAAATTTTTTTTTTTTGGAGTGTAATAATAACTAAACATAAAACTAATAGGATAATTATTCAGTAATCTCGGATTATGGACATGTGGTATGATTGATGGAGAATGTGAATAAGTGGTGTATTGTATTGGGTGATTGGAGAATATGATAGAACATGTTAAATAATAATTAGTTAGGGAGTATAAACATTTAATATTTTGAAAATATTGAATAATTTTCCAAACTAGTGCACATCACTTTCTAGTAAGAAAAGTTATAACACCCACAATATTCAAATGAGGATAAAAAATAAAAGAATATTGTTTGGACCATCATGTCATTAACAATCTTGATCAATTATGATTGGCCAACTGAGCTAAAATGAAATTCGAGATTTCACCTTTCTCTTTTCCTAAATCTACTTCTGCCGAGTTTGCTAGCAATAATAAATTGAAACTATTAAATTTAATCATCATACTACCAAAAAAAACTTTCGTTCAACCTTGTCCAAGAACTCCACCATAAGAGATGGAACTCTCTTTTCCTAAATCTACTTCTGCTGAGTTTGCTAGCGATAATAAATTGAAACTATTAAATTTAATCATCTTACTACAAGAAAAAAGACTTTCGTTCAACCTTGTCCAAGAACTCCACCATAAGAGATGGAAATCCAAAATGGGGCGGATCATTCGTTATCTCTTGAGTAACCATCAAATATAATCAACATTGTTTCAATCATAAAAATTTTAGTTATATCGCTAATTAAAAGCATCACTAAATAATATAAGATAATACTATGAATGACTACAGAATGTGTAGAGAGACATATACATCATAGCTAGCCACCAAAATCTAAAAGCATCACTAAATAATATAAGATAATACTATGAATGACTACAGAATATGTAGAGAGACATATACATCATAGCTAGCCACCAAAATCTAAGTCCGTAAAGACTAGCAACTAAAAAAATTAGATTTAATATTTTCCCAAGAATTTAAATATGTGATAGAGATTGAATGGATTTATCATAGAATCCATTTGTAGAATAAATTTCAATTTCTTCTCAATATAATTTTGGATGAAATTTTTGAGTAGAAAGTACTAGAAAATCAAAATGCCATGGTAACTATTAAGAAGTGTGACAGCCATAATCCCACATATATAATTCATGCAATTCGGGGGAATCATAACGTCATCACCTTTTTACTTCATTACATTAAATTACATTAGACTGATATAGATGTATATATTCCTTCAACTCCATTAATAAGGGTAGCTTTAATTTGCTTTTAAAAAAGATTCAATTAAACACCCAATTTGGAATCAAATTAGTCATTGTAGCCCGAATCAACTAGCTCTACCTAGCTACAAACAAAGATAGAGTAAATGGCTATGCAAATAAAAAATTATACAAAAAATTAACCATCATGCTACGTAGCCCGAATTTCATGGCTCGACACCAAAACGACGTCGTTTTGGTGTCGATTTTTTTTGATCTTTTTCTGGTTTTGAGCGAAGAAGAAGAAGAAGAAGAAGAAGAAGGAGAAGAAGGAGGAGGAGGAGGAGGAGGAGGAGGAGGAGGAGAACTGGAGGGGGCCATAAAAATCAGGAGGAGGAGGGGAGAATCATGGTGGCTGCTTGAAGTCAGGCAGGTCTTCTTGACGGCAAGACTATCAGGCAGACGATGGATGGGCAAAATTTGGGTAGAGGCAGACGATCGGCGAAGTCATGACGAGGCCCTCTCCTCTCTCTTTCTTCCTCTCTCCTCCTCCTCCCCTCTCTTCTCTTTCGAGCCAAAATTCGAGCCAATTTGTCGAGCTCTCAACCATTTTCCAAAAATTAATACAAATGTGATAAGTATTAATTGATCTTACCACTAACTTGATAACCTAATTAAGGTAGTCACTATGACTCTCTTAAGCATTTAGTCTCAAGGAGAAAGTCATAATTTTAACTCTCCCTAAAAAAAATTAAATTAGAAGGCAAACACTTGGTACTTTGAAATAGTAAAGATGATAACTCCCATATATACTAATATAATAAATAATAACTAATAATTGAATTTCGCCAAATAAAAAAAAAAAAATACTTGCTCACCTAACTTTGTAATATGCCACATCCTATACTTATGTGAATACATATATATATATATATATATATTGATTTATCTTTCCACTTGAAAGCAAAATAGTCCATAAAAGTGGCTAAGGTGGTTTAATAGTTTTTTTATTTTTATTTTTATTTTTAATCTAAAAAAGCATGCAATTGGTAATTACTAATACAAATTTGTTTTGACTTTCCAAACTTTTTTTTAGTGGTAAATTACTATATTATCTTTATAGTATTGTGAAGCCTCGTAGGTACATAACAAAAAAAAAAGCCTCGTAGGTACATAACAAAATTTCTAAAAGTACTAAGAGTAAAATCATTTTTCATAAATTTGCTAAAAAAAAAAAAAAAAACATCTTTTATGATTTTAGTCTTTCCCAGACAAACTTTTAACTTTTGACTTTTTTAATAAAAAAAAAAATTACTTATTTAAAAAATCTCAAATAGAAACTTAAATTTGTATTAATATATTGTAATCACACATAGTTGTAGATATAATAATCTTAAAAAGTTGGCCGAACGATAAAGATTTAAGGATAAGATTTTAGCTCTCGAGTTTGAATCACTCAAAGAGATTATTAGAAGTCTATCTGATCATTAATTTATAATCCTAAAATTAATCAAGGTATGCACAAATGAAAAAAAAAAAAAAAAAAAAAAACTTGTAAATATAATTATGTTAAAAAATATCATTTTCTTTCTGGAGAGCAAAAACATAATAGAGGATAAGAACTACCTAAACATGTCAATGTATATATTTATATTCCATATCCAAGAATAATCTCATGTAATTTTCAGAAATTCCCGACAGGATTATATTAAAAAAAAGGTCATAAAAGTTGGAATAAAAAGAAAAAGAAAAAGAAAAAAAACACGTGTAAACAAGGCAAAGAACATACCAAAAATAAACCCTAGGTATATACTTAGTGGTGATGGAGTGTGTTGTGCTATCTAGGCTGGCCACCAATACATGATTGAAATGCCAAACCAACCCAATCCCCTATTAGCCACCACTGGTCTCACCATCATGGGGCTAATGGGTTTGGACCACTACAACCCATACAAAGCCCCTAGCTCAAGCTAATGGCCACTATGTCGGGTTCTCATGGCGTCCCGCCACGTGGCTCATCCTCATTCGCACATGGCTTTCTTTCTTGAGAAAAAGTAAAGATTTGGGAAATTTATACCAAAGTTGTGGGTCCAAATAGCATCACCCTCGTTAAATTATAGAAGTGCAATCATCAAGGCTAGTCCGATTAGTCAGTGCAAAATTTATTTACCTCTGTAAGGATCTTTTTCTCTGAATATTTATTGAAACTTTTCTCTTTCATTTTAGGATTTTTTTTTATTATTAATTATTATATATATTATATTTAATTTTCATCATTACAATTGTAATTTCTTAAGTTTCATTGTAATATTATAAATGAATTAATTTTTTTTTTAAAAATATAAGTGCAAACAGTTATGTAGTCAGGAAATACGTTAAGTGGCATCATTTAATTAATTACAATCAATTTTATTATGTCCTATTTTTAATTCAACAAAAGTTAATAAAAATAAATTTGTACACAATATAATGCAATATTAACATTATAAAAGAAATTCAAATTTGTCCAATTACATGTACAAAAAAATTTAGAAATATTAATATACCATTATTTCAACTAGAGAGAGATTAAAACTATGCAATTTTTAGTAGGTTGAGCAGAGAGAGTTAAAGAAAAGACAAAATGAGTTTTCAACGTGGGGCAACAAGAAAAAAAAAAATGGTAAACACATAAGAATTATCTACTGAAAAAGAAGGGTGATTCTCAAGTAAATTCTATTTTTACAAAAATATAGAATGACACTATCATGGTTATTTTTTTTAACAAATTTAATGGTGTCAATTTATGAAAATCTATCTAAAAAAATTTACATAATACGACGTAATATTTTTAAAAAATTTAAATTTAAATGGGTTCAACTAAATTTCAATAAAATAAAGTTTGAGCGTAAATGAATTTATATTTTAATACAGTTAAATATTGTAACATAAAATACAACTCTCACTTATACTAGACTTGAAAATTAAGATACAAAGCCCATAGCTCCAGCAAATGCCCACTACATCGTGTCGACTTGTCATCATGCCACGTGGCTTATCCTCATTCGCAACATGCATGGCTGGCTTTGGAGGAAAAGAAAAAAAAAAAGAAGAAAAGAATTCTTCACATATTCTGGCATTTTCTCTCACTTTCTCTTCCTTTCGGTACCATTAGATCATCCAATCAGTGTAATATAATGGTAAGAGATTTCTTCCCCCTATTGTGATGAGAATAATAAAGGTGGTGTTAAAAGCCTCCTTAAAAAAGCTTCCATAAAGCAACAATTGTTGGAGGCGAATTTTCCCCACTTTTTCTTTCTTCACACCTTCTTTTACCTCTCATTTTCTATGTAAAATATTTTCCCGAGAAACCTTTTTTCTTAAAAGAGAATTCTTGCTACTGGTGCTGCCCATGACGTCCTTTGATTCAATTGGCACACTCTGGATAAATCATGATTTTGAGTAACGGTATCAAAATATTTTCAATGATATAACAATATACATGGGCTAATATCGGCCAGTTGAAATATCGATCCATTATGATACATAATATTCGATATTTAATACTAGTAATAAATATGTAGTTCATGCATAGTCTGGTGCATGTAATTTGTGAATGCCTTTTGTTTATGGAAAATTCTATGAACTCAAAAAACTCATGAGAGATTTACCAAGAACGACAGATCTATGTTATACATTTAAAGTTCTTGTAGAGCCAGTCCAGCAAATCTTGGTCATAAATTTAGAATTCTGAGGGTTTTTTTTTTCCTTCTAAATTTGTAATATTGCTTTTTTCCATTTTTGTACAAGTGTCTCCAATTACAAGAGGTCCAACCCTCAAACTTTAAGGCCCATTTTTTATGCATTCTCCAGCATTCGTTTTCTAACAATTATACTTTACTGTGAACTTTTAATCAGAATTTTGAAGAAAAAAAAAAAAAAGACTAAAATATATTGTGTAGATTTAAAATTAGTGTGCTATGAGCCATATTGAAAAGAATCTTACCCGCATATTTTAATTATGAATAATTTTGAATAATTTTTCTAAAAATGTAGCAAAATTATTTATTCTCTCCTTACTTTTCTTGAGATCCAAACAAAATCTAATAGGTCTCAAATATAATAAATTGATCATATCATATAATTTATTCATCTAAAAGTTACATTGTCGTTGAATTTTATTAATAAATGCTCTAAATATACTTATTAATAAATTTGAAAAAGTAGTAGTACATTGTTTAGAAAAATCTATGCTATAAATAATATATAATTAATTTAAACTTTGTTTACCAACACCTTTAAAACACTCATTACCAAATATTCATTAATTAAATCATACACTTTTCTTTTGTCAATTGCATGGATTGAAGACATGTTGGCCCTGATATCTTGTGTAGGAGCCAATTATTTGAAAAGTAGGTCAAAACTAGCCTCAACATCAGTTGTGATTTTCTTGTCTGATAATTGCATATAGAGAATGTTCCTTACCCTTGAAGGAACAAAAATCCTATTGCCCAGAAAAATTGTCTTAGATTTTTTTTGAATAACGTGTTTTATAGGGTGGAGATTGAATCAGTATAATATGAATGAATGTGATTTATAAATTGATGTATTTGGATAAAATTTGAAATAAATTTTTTGATTTTGTAATATTATTGTTGAAATAATGCTTAATGAAAGTGATATTTGTAATAAATATTATATATATATATATATAATTGCATATTGATGCATGATGTGTAAATGGATTGGTCATTGATTACTTTTAAACCTTTGGATTATGTGTGGTGTATATGCACTTATCTATTTTATATATTTAAGTCCTTACAGAATTAAAGAATTGAAACTGCCAAATAAGTTAAGATAGTCAAAACTCTATTCCATTCCAACAAAATAAAACTATTTAGTTTTTTAATAATTGCAACACACTCGCTTAACAAGCTCGAATACATGAGAAAAACAAGATGGAACGAACTGATTGATGTGATTTAGCGACTTTGGTGGGTATTGATTTCGTTAAAAGTTAGAGAGAGAGAGCAAAAAGAATTTATGTAGTAGATTTTATTTGATTTTTCAGTTTGATCGAGTTTAATAGTATTTGTATGATTAGAGTGATTCTATATTTTGTTCATTGACGTGTGAGGTGCAACTATGGTATAAAACTAATTGAGCTGTTTGATTTAGTTTTTGGAAATTATTTTAAATTTTTTTGTTTTCATATTTTTTTTTTTTATCTTTAGTTTATTTTATTTTATTTTATTTACAATTTAGTTAATTTTTTATTTTTTATTTTAAATACACCTACTTTAGATGCACCTAGATATTAAAATATTTGTATAGAAATTTTTAAAATTTACTAAAGAAAAAAAAATAAAAATATTTTGTCATTTATTTTTTTATTTTTAATGAACTTTTTTTTTAAATATATTTGTGGAAGGTAGAATTCCTCTTTATAGGGAAATCGAAATGACATATCCCTTCTTTTATTTTGTCAAGAGAAATCAACAAGCGTCAGTGATCACCCTCGATCATAAGTGGTCATGAGAACCCTCTGAAAGTCAAGTCAAAATATTGTTTGGTCATAAGAAATTTAAATGAGAGTTCTTGGATTACCTCTGCTCTATCTTTCTTGCTTTACTATTTCGCCTTTTTATAGTATTCTTGACTTAAATCTTATCTGTTAAATCAATGTTTGATCCGAGAATTCTGTCTGTTTCTAGCTCTAGTCAAGCAAGTAGCCATGTTGCTCTTATTTTTAATTGTTGGATCATCCTTTCTTGGACGACTTAGATTGCGTTAGATGTTAGTGGGCTACTTGTCAAGTGCTATGTTTGTCCGATCAATCTGATTGGACGGTTGTGTTGTTTAATAGGCCCGATCTATGTCTCAGATTTACTACTTGATATCTCCACTATTAGATGAAAATGAATCAGGCGATGATCCTTTGTCATTCTCCTAATCTCTTTCTAAAAAGAGATATTGCTTCTCATGTGCTCGATCACGTCGTTGCTTCGGTAGTTGTCCTTAATTGGCCCCTTAATAATCTGTTAGCCTTTTCCTTTGGACCATTTTGCCTAATTACTTTTGGATTTGGGCCAATCTTTTATCCTTCCACAATATTTATTCACAAATATACTTTGATAAGTAAAATCATATTACCTGGTACGTCACATTAGTTTTGGTAAGTAGCATCAAGTCTTGTGGTAAATAGAAAGTCACATTATGTAGCATGTTCACTTTCAGTATTGATTAAAGTCAATTTTAATATAAAAAAATAAAAATCATAAAAGCTACTTCGTTTCTTCAAACACTGTCTTATTATTATTATTATTATTATTTTACAATCCAATTTTGATCATTTTTAATCAAAAGTTGAATTTTTTCTCCTATCCCAAAAAGTTAGCAGTGATTTTTTAGTATAGTGCCCTAAAATTATTTTTTACTGTAAAAAAGATCCTTTAGATGTGACGGACCAATAGAGAGAAAGAGCAATGATTCATCCCTCCCTTCCTTTTTCCTTTTTTTGCCCCCTTTTTCTCTTTTTTTTTTTTTTTTTTTTTTTTTTTTTTTTTTTTTTTTCTCCAAATCACACCACCACGGGGGGGAGGAGGGGGGGGGGGAGGAGAAAAAAAGTCATTTGATTTTCTTAGAATCTATTCAGTTATTTTTTAAAAATTAATATAAAAAAATTAGTAAGTAAGTTCCATTGTTTAAATTAATAAAATCAAGTTGAAATATCACATATACTTGAGAAATTATTTTTTGTTTCTGAGACAATGTCATGTGGTGCTTCAATTTGATTTTTTGGCTAAAACAAAGGGATCTAAGTATTTTTTTATTGAGTTTTTGGAAAATAATTTATCAAGTGTCAAGTAATAAATGATGTGAAGCAATATTTTAAGATTATTAAATAATCACTTCATATACTTACCGAAGACAATCATATAATTTTCCCAACGAGTTGAGTATGAAACCTATATAATGATCCTTACACTCAAAATGAGAAGTGAAAGGAACACATTATGACGTAATGTATTTAAAATTATAATTTAATTATATCACATCGTAACTCTAATAACTAGCTAAATCGTAATTGTTGTTGTGAGGATCACATCATAACATAACCAATTAAATGTTTATAATCTGCACATTTCTATGAAGTGTATGCACCGCAAACTATCCCTAACTTGGTAGTAGGGTAGTGAAAAGGGTGGTACATATAGAGGAAGCCAAACAATAATGCAAAATATGATAGATAAATAAATAAATAATAGGGTAAAGAAAACAGTCCAAATACGTCATAGTCCCATAGTATGTCAAGGAACACATAGAGGACATATCATTTGTGAGCTTGTGCTTGATGTTGCCTTTTTTAGTAATTAAAATTGACAAATTGGTTACTCTACTGTAGTTTCGCATATATTGTATTCCCTTTTCCTCTTTCTATCTAAAGGAACTGGGTCGCTGTTGTGTATGATGTCCACTAGTTATTATTGTACGGTCGGTGGACTCTAATTTAAAATAATTTAAATCGTTTAGTTTTTAAGATATATCAAATAAAATATATCTGTAAAAAATTAAATTGATCGAATATCAGTAAATATTTCATCAAACTTCATTTGGATAAATTATTTAATAATTCTGGAACATCAAACCATATTCCAAACCGATCATTAATTACTTACCTCCATATTATTCCCCCATCTCCAACATAAATTGTGAGCTCCTACCCCTCTTTACCAATCAAAATCTTATGGAGCACCACGTATCCATACTGTGGAAGTACTGAATAATCACCCCTCTATTTGTATGCAGCTTTATACTTAAAATCACACTTACCATTCATTTTTTTTTTTTTATACTAATGTGATCTGATGAAAGGGTTTATAATATTTGATCAGTTTGATTTTTTTGAAAATATATTTTATGCAATGCATATTAAAAAGTGAACAGTTCAAATTTATTTTTTGTACGTTAAAAATTGATAATCAAATAATAGAAATTAATACAATATTCATCAAACTTTCATCTTTTTAATAGTTAATATTTTTTACATTTATTTAAATTATTTTTATCTTATAAATTATTTTAAAAAAATTAATATAAAACAATTCTCACATAAATAAATAAATAAAATATAACTTTATAAAATGTACCAAAGATGACCTAATTGAGAATCACTAGTGAGTAGAGGAAGAAAAGCAGGTGGACAGAACCATATGCTCTCTTTTCAACTGTTTGCACCCTTTTTGACAACCTGAAGAGTGTAAACACCAACCAAAACGCCACTGTCTCTTTTTTTACTACATATTTTATTGTATTGAAAAGTTGCATTGCCTGTGGTTTGTAGTGGAGATATTTTTATCCAACTTATTACGTGGCTCCTTTCTATTTGCTAGTCTGCGCCAATGGAGATGCCACTTGGAAATGTGAAAGTCATGCAAACATTTATTGCCATCCAGATAATTTCTTTGTTTGTGACTAACTTTTTCATATTTAATATTAGGGAGGGTTACCAAAAATTTATTTACAAAAACAAAGTAAATATTATAAATATTAATAATTAAAATTATAAATTTTTTCATTAATATGTAATAATCTTTTAAAACCCCACCTGAATAGTAATTTCCCCTTAATATTACTCCTAAAAAATATTTTTTGATTTATTTTTTTGGATAACTTAGACTTTGCCCTCTTAAGTTTCATAATTTTTTCACTTGACCCTTAAGGGTTTTTTTTTCCCTCACTTTGGCTCTTAATATTTGAATATTTTCTCAAAAAACTTTTCGTCCAATTTGGAGGAAAAATGTCACATTGACAATCACGTAGCATTAAAATAGATAAATTACACTTTATCTCCTTAAGTTTTACAATTTTATCACTTTGGCACTTTAATTTTTTTTTTTTGTGATAGAGAGGTGGGGCAGTCAGGGAAGGGTATAGAAGAAGCGATAGAGGTAGGGAGAGGTAGTGGAAATTGGAGTAGAGCGGGGTGAAGAATGAATGGAAATTGAGGGTGAATTTAAACAGAAAAAATATAGGACAGTTGGAATTTGAGTTTGGACTTTGGGTCATAAAATTCAAAAGAAAAAAAAGGGAGTTTACAAAAATGGTTTAGGGAGTAAATTAGAAAAAAATACAAACAGTAGGGCTGAAAGTGAGAAGAAAAATACTTTGCCAAAGTGAAAAACTATGAAACTTAAGGGACAAAGTGTAATTCATCCATTTTCTTGCCAGTTAGCATTTTCCATTCAAATTAGACAAAAATTAGTTTTAAGAAAAAATTTAAAAAACTTATAAATGTTAGTAGAAAAAGTTTATTTCAAGGATGAAAATGAGAAATCTGCTAAACACAAGAGAGAAAAAGTATAATTTACCCTTATTATTTTTTACTTGTCCCCTCTCATTTTGCTGCCATCTGAAAAACAATTTCATTTTATTATTATTAATATTTTTTTTATAGAAAAAAAAATTACATAATTTCAATTAGATGTGTGCCAAGAAATCAAATTTGCAATAATATATTTTTTTCAGCCCCACTTTTATACATATATATAAAAAAAAAGTTTAGAATGTATCACGTAACTTTCTGCATCCTTACTGAAAGTATGTTTGTTTTGCAGAATATTTAAAAGGCTCTTGAGATACATCAGGGCGAGGTTTAGAATCTCCAAGTTATGCAATAATAATAATAATAATAACAATAATAAAATAAAATAATAAATACGGTTAAACTTGAACCTATTTATTTATTTAAAAGAAAAATGTTAAACATATTTCTTAATTTTTTTCAATACTAAAATACAAAAAACATGGGTCAGATATGTTTATCAATACAATTTTATTATCTTCGTATGGTTCGGTTTAGGTATAGTATTAGAGCATCTCTATTTACCCAAAATCTCACTTTATTTCTTTAGTTAGTCATTTTTTCAATGTACACTCCAACATACATTTTATTTTGTCTATATCATTTTAAAATATTTATTTAGTGTTTTTATGAAAAAGAAAATTATAGAAAGAGAAAATAAAAGAGTAAATGCTTTAAGAATAAAAAGAATAAAAAATTAAGTGGCTAATGTGATTCAACAAAAATAGCTTAGATACCTATACAAAGAGTAAATGCTTTAAGAATAAAACACTAATAGTGATTCAACAAAAATAGCTTAGCTACCTATACAAAATTATTTTAACTAGCCTTTTGATTTTTTGGTTAGATGAATTGTTCTTGAATTTAACTAGCTATTTTAGATTTAGTGGTTTGACCAGTTTGCTTTAATGCTTTTACTTTATTTTAAAGGGAAAATTACAAACTAGTTGTGATTGGGGCCCGAAAACGGGACGTCCAGAATGTTTCTAATTTTTTATTTTTTATTTTTTTATTTTTTTCAGTAGAAGAAGAAAGAAAGATGAAGAAGAGAAGGAGGGGGAGGGGAGGGGATGGGGCCTAAAAAATAGAGGAGGAGGGGGCGGAGGCGAGGCAGACACGATCGGCGGAGGGTGATGCGATCGGCGGTGATTGGCGGAGGCGACGCAATCGGCGGCGATTGGCGGAGGCGACGCGATCGGCGGCAATTGGTTCTGCTTCCCCTCTCTCTTTCTCTCCCTCTCCCTCTCCCTCTCTTTCTCTCCCTCTTCCTCTGTAACTCAGAGGTCCAAAAATGACGGAAAAAAAGAAGGGAAAAAACAAAAAAACTAATGCCCAAAACGACGTCGTTTTGGGCATTAGGGGCATTTGAGGCGGAGAAATTCAGGCACCAAATCATTTTTCATTACAAACACTCTCTCGAGGTTTGGTGAAAATATAATTTTTTTTTTGAAGTTTGAGAAATTATATCCCATCTCCTGAGGTTTATATTTCCATAACAAATTACCCCCTGAAGTTTTTATTTTCATATAGATTTTTCCCTTTCTTCTAATTTGTTATGAAAATTTGAGTCTCAGAGGGCAATTTGTAATTTCTCAAATCTCAAGGAGAAATTTATATTTTTACCAAATCTCGAGGGGGGTGTTTGTAATTTGCCCTATTTTAAAACAAACAAATTGTCCAACAAAATTAGCTTTAGTTACAAAACAATAATATTGCATCATAAAAAATTACAAAAATAATAATCCTATTAAGGGTGAGTATGGTTCGGTTTGGAATGAAACCATGACCAATTCATTATTTACAGTTGCACAAAAATTAGAATCAAACTATTAAAATTGTGGAACCAATCCAAACTAAACCGTTTAAATACGATTCGGTTCGGTTTTGTTTATAACCACATATAACATAATCTGTTCACAAGAAAAAACAAGTAACATTTTTTAAAAAAAATCAACCTATCGTAAATTTTGATTTTTGTTTGTTTGTTTGTTTGTTGTTGTTGTTGAGAAACATATTGCAAAAAAAATATATATATATATATGATGATGAATCTATGGCGCCATTGTTGTCATCAAGGTTGACGAAGCAACATATAGTAGCTTTGTGTATTTCAATAACAAAGATTTGAATAGATAAAAAAAAAAATCAACAAATAGAATTCAGGGAAAAAAATTGAATAAATAATAAAATTTGGACAAATTTGTTTAAATAGATAAGTGAAAAAAATTGAACAAATAATAAAATTTGGATAGATATTTGAACAGATAAGGTAAAAATTGAACAGATCATTTAATCATATTAAAATTTGGATAGATATAATGATAATATTTTTATTTATTATAGTTTAATCATATTAAAAATTAAGGAGTTCCATCAAATAGGAATCACAAGTATTAAAAATTTACTGTTTGAGAAGTTTAAATCACTTATTAATAATTTTTAAGTTTTTTATTTTTATTTTGTGTCTTTTTTTTTTTAAATCTTTTGTGAACTTTTCAAATATTATGAACAAATTGTATTATTTTTTAAATTCACTTAATTTAAATAAATTTTAAAAAATAAAATATTTGTGAGAATATTCACTAAATATAGATAAAAAAAATTAAAAATTTTCACAAATATTTTATGTTTTAGGCACAGGATGCATCTAAAAATAAATGACTAAAATAATTTTTTTTTTAAATTCTAAAAACAATAAAGCATGAAAAATAAAAATCTCGAATTGCTTTTGAAAATTCAAAGCCAAATAGAGTGAATGGTGTTTAGTTAAAAGAAAATTTCCTTATAAAATTTATAAAACATAAATTTGTGACTGAGTGTTAAATCTTAGGTCCTAATTAGTAAAAAAATTTAAATTGTGAATTGAAAAAATATGCGAACTAAACAAAAATGTTATGTTGAAATAGAATCTCTCATCATCTGCAATAACATGCATGCACTAAAATTCTTATTAAAAAATTTATTGAAAGTATATGTGTCCTAATATCATTAGTTGTCTAAATATTATTATTATTTTTTGACAACCAATTATATTTAATCGCTTACACTTTTAGTAAAAATTTAATATATAAAAATATTAGTATCTATGAAATTATTTAATTTAAATCCTCAACTATTGTTAGGCTAGTCTATAATGACTAAAAAAGCAATGAATATAATAGAATGATATTATAATCAACAAGAGTATCAAAATATAAATTTGGACCCTTTATGCTGCATGCTATATTAATAATATTATGTTTATATTATAATTTTTTTCATTAATAGTAAAAATATTAATGTTATAGTAATTGGATTCTCTATGTCAGCATTATATATATATAAGTTGCGGGAGTCAACTCCGAATCAATCCATCCATCCAGATGTCATAAGTGAATTTCTATAATTATAATTAATCTTATTTTTCTTTTAAAAATTCAATTTTTTAAGTTATATATCTTCAACTAATTTTTTATTTTTATTTTTAAATATATAAACTCATGACTCATGAGCCAACTCACCCAATCAGAGAATCAGTTGACCTAGTAGAAATATTTATATATAGTACAATCTTTTTTTTTTTTTTTAATTTAATTTCTAAGGATAATGCTCTTTAAAACTCAGCCTCCCATTTAAAAATTCGAATAGAAATTCTTCAATGGAAGAGAATGTTGTGTTTTTCAATGAAATTATCAATAATCTTCTAGTGGTTATTCAATATTTGATTCATTGGAATATGATTGAAATGAAATAATCATTCATCATTTAAATAATCTAGTTTTATATTTGCTTTGAAAAAAAAAAAAAACTTACATTGAAAATGTAATCATCATTCATGGATTTAGGAAAACAATCATTCTATTGGGAGGTCACGGAATTGCTATTTTATTCTTGTTGAAAATCATTTATGTTGCGTTTAGTTGGGGGTTTGGGAAGAGATTTAAAAAATAAAAGAAAAAAAAGTATGTGAAACTAGGTGAAATATAAATATATTTTATTCACATTTTATATATTATTATTGTATTGATTTCATAGATCGTACCACTTATGTTTATTATCGTATAGTGGTTACAATAAACAAAAAAAAACACTATTGTTCACATTTTGTGACACTAATTTGTTGAGCACTAATGGCACTAATTTTTATATTAGGTAAAAAAAAAAAAACAAAGTTACCAAAACAGAAAATTAGTGCCATTAGTGCCAGCAGTTTTAGAGCCACAAATCATTTTTCATAAAAGAATAATTTTAGCTTTAATTTATTAAAGTGTAATTTTAATTATTTATTCTAATAATATTGACACTATTGTTCCATAAAATTACTACTTGAATACTTATATATATTAATTTTAGTTAGATTATTTGTGTATTTTGATAATTTTAGTTCTATTATATTATAAAACTATAATTATCATATAATATATTCATTTGACAAATAAAATTATGTAGAAATAGAAATTATATAAAATTTATTTAAAAAATTAAATATAAATATGTTGTAGTTGGATTATTATATAATGATTTTATATGATATATATTAAATTATAATATTGTAAAGTAAACACTCTTAATTAAATTAAAATATCAACTATATAAAAGAAATTTAACAACGACTAACTAAGAAAGAATCACATAACAACATCTAAACCCAAAATAATAATAATAATAATGAAAACATTCAAACAATAGATACATCTCAAGAAGTAAATTCAAACTTTAGAAGTTCATCGAGAATATTATTGTTGTGTATGTTTTTTCTTTTGTGAGTTGTGATTATATAAAATAATGTAAAAAATAAAGTATAATTTCATATATATAATCATTATAAATTTAAACGATGAATTCATAATATAGAGTTAGTATTGGCTATGCAATAATGCATCGGAAAATAAGAAGAAAAAAAAAAGGAGACAATTTAGCATTAAAAAAAATCCTAATACTCTTGTGATTTTTTGATTTTTTTAGTCAGATCACCTTCATATTTTTTTTTGTATATTTTTTTTAAAAAAAAGTCAAAAAACTTAAAAAGCTAACTTTTAACTTTCCAAAACAAGTCTAACCTTTCATTTCTAGCAAAACAATAAAGCTAATGGTTCAAAATTTATATTTAAAATTTTATGAGAAAGGTTATTTGTTGTTTAAATTTAATTCTTGTATAATAAAATCTACACTTAAAATGAAACTTAATTATATATTAATTTTTTTTGGCGTTGAGAAGATTATAAAAATGCAACAGTCATGATTAATTTGGTTCAAACTTATGCATTGCCAAGGTAAATATTGACCAACTTCACAGAACAAAAATACATTATGGGAGAATAAAATTTAAGAATTGCAAGAAGTATAAGTTGCAAACCTGAAGATCCTCGGGGAGTGCCTCTAAGACTACAAGCGTGAAGCAACGAGGGACAAATCTTCCTGGAAAAGGTTTAATATGATCATAAATTCCAAGTTATATAGATTATTTCAATTTATCATGAAAAAATATATGAAAAATAAATATTTATCAAATAGAGTTTATATAAAATATGTAAAGTTAGTATAATTTAAATTAGATTTAGATTTGTGTAGAACTGTATATGTAATTAAGAAAATACTTACTGACGTGACTCTCTTAGAAAAAATAAGCCCTTATAATGTACCACCTAAGCATGAGAAAAACATTACTTTTAATAATATATATATAAGTACTTGTCATAAAAATAAATTATTTAAAATTTTTTAATTAATACCATTAAGACACTAGTTAACAAAATTTATAAAAAGATTTATGTGATTATTAAAAAAAAGTTAATGAATAATGAATCAACCCAAAGGGTGAGCGAGTAAAAAAAAAAAACAACCAGTATGTTTGGTTTCAATCTTTTGTTTTTCATATTTTTTTTTATTTTTAGTGAATATTTTTAAAATTTTAAGTAATTTCTTTACTTTTTTAGATGCATTATTTAAAAAGTAAAATATTTGTGAAAAAATATTTTAAAAGATTAATAAATACACAAAAATATGAAAAATATACTGAATTTTTATATATTTTTTGTATTTTTGGTATTTAATAAATTTTTTAAAGATTTTTTTCATAAAAATTATATTTTTTAAGTGTATTTATGTTAGGTGTATCTAAAAATTAAAAAAATATTAAAAATATTAAAAAATTTAGTGAAAATAAAATGTATAAAAAATAAAAAAATAAAATTTTTTGAAAAGTAAATTTTAGAAACCAAAACAAAGCAGATAAGGCTTTGGACGGATTGAGTGGCATTAGCTTTGCTTTATAGGCAGACAATGCGCATCCATACCTGGTTTCCCCACTTTTCCTTTTTGGTTTTCTCGCAAACCAATCGACTACTGCCTTTCTCTCTCACTTTTTTTCTCTCCCTTCCCTCTATCAGTAATCAATAATATTAGACATCAGGAATGAAAAAATATTATGAAAAACTTTCATGTAAATTTTTCATCCTCAAATTGATTTATAGTGTTTTATTATTTTTCATGTAATTATTTTTAAATTAGTTTCATAAATTTTTTTATAATATTTATTTCATGATGTGTAGTATTACTCAATAATATTTATACACAATTTTTATTGAGAATGATATGATTAGTTATAATTTTTTTTATCAGTGTTACTACATGCACTAATTGGCATATTAATTAGTATACCAACATATATTATAACATTTTCACTGTAAAATTATGGACTCCACCTATTATACAAATTACAAAGATAAAAAACTTTTAAAATTATGTCACATCATTAATTAGTGCACTAATTGATTGGTGCATATAGTTTTATTTTTTTTATTTCAAAATTAAAGGATTTTTTTTAAAAAAATTTTTATGATCAAGTGTCCAGATCAGCTTATGCGTATTTCAACTAATTTCACGATCAAGTAAATCTCGAATAGAATCCATAAACGAAACTCCCAAAAATTAGTAACATCATATATATATTATTAAAAATAATATTTTTCTCAAGCTTAGGTGACATATTATAAATGCTTATTTCTTTCTAAGAGAGTCATGTCAGTATGTATTTTTTAATCACATATAAGTTTTACACAAGCTCAAACTTAATTTAAATTATATTAACTTTATGTATTTTATATGGACTCTATTTGACAAATATTTTTTTGAGAAATAAATTGAGATAATTCACAAATCCAATATAAATTTTGCTTTTCATTCTTAATTCTTTCAACGGTATTAAGTTTTTTTTAATGCTAAATGGACTTTTTTTCTTATTTTCCATGCATTATTCTATACCCAATACCAATTTTATATTATTCTATATTATTGATTTGTGGAATTTTATACTATTTATATATGTGAAATTATACTTCATTTCCTATATTATTTTATACAATCACAACTCACAAGGAAAAAAAAAAAACTTACACAATAATGATATTTTCGAAGAACATCTAAAATTTGGATTTACTACTTGAGTTACTTTTTTAATGGTTGAATAGTAAGTTCTTTTATAGTTTAATATCATATTATAGATGATTAATCACTTCATACACTGTGATGTATCTATCATTTAAATGTTTTCATTATTTTTTCTTTTTGAATTTAGATGTTATTATGTAATTTTTTCTTAGTTAGTCGTTATTAAATTTCTTTTATATAATTCATATTTTAATTTAATTAAAAGTGTTTATTTTACAATTTTATAATTTTATTTATATATATATATATTATAAAATCATTATATGATAATCCAACTATAACGTATTTGTATTTAATTTTTTAATAAATTTTATATGATTTCTATTTCTACATATTTTTATTTCCCAAATAAATATAAAAGAAAATTAAATAGTTAAAATTAGTTTTAATTTTATGTTATTAATTTTTCTTTTAATTTAACTATTATTTTTAATATCAAAATGAGTATTTATTTTATTATTTTATAATTTAATATATATCATAAAAAATTATTATATGATAATTACATTTTTATAATACGATAAAACTAAAATTATCAAGATACACAAATAATTTAACTAAAATTTATATATATATATATAAATATTCAAGTAATAATTTGTAGAACGATAGTGTTAATATTATCAAAATAAATAATTAAAATTATATTTTAATTTTAATTTTAAATTAAAATTGAAATTATTATTTTATAATATATATTATATCATCAAATATTTTTTTAAAAAAATAACACATATATTATACAAGTCAACTATTAATACTTCCTGAAAATTAAATATGAAATCTAAAAGGAATACACCCCAAATAAGTTACACCCACTAGAGACAGAGACAACAGTGGGTGGTTTTTGAAGGGATCAACATCATGACCTTTTGTGTACGAGTGGAGGACTGCTTGCTTCACATACGTATAAAAACCACTCACACTCTGAGAGACGACAGGACTCATGCATGAAGGGTCCCACCTATAATATATGGAAAAATATTTTGGAATTTTAATTTTTGAGCTCTAAAGGTAGCTCTAATGAGTTAACAGTAGACTCCATTCATAGTAATGTGATATTTTAATCTTGATTTGTTTTTATTTTATTTTTTTTGTTCATTACTATGTTATTAATGCTCTATTAAAACACCAAAATTAATTATATAAATTATTGCCGTAATATATGTATGGACGTGACGCCTACCATTGTTTTCACCCACATTATTCCCTTATTTATATATGTATATGGCTATGGATTCCCTGCGATCCATAATTTGAATTGAAAGAAAATAAGATAATTAGGATTATTTTGAAAAGCTGATTGTAATTAATTTTTTGTGAGAGAGTGAAGTGAGTTATAATCTAAAAAGTAGATTATAATCCACTTTCCAAAAGACCCCTTAATGGTGTTTGGGAACTTGGTTTCAAATTTTTTTCTCATTTTTTTTACTAAAAGACAAAAGTTTTGCAAAACCAAAAAAAACACATCCAAACAAAATATCACATCTAACCCCATAATCATTTCACTTTTTCTCTCACAAACATCACATCCAACCACAAAAAAACCCAACTATCTTCCCAAACACTAAAAATTTTTTATCTAATAATATCCTACAACTAAAAAAACCTACATAAAAACCCACTTCTCAAACACCCACATAGTTGTCTTTTGAAACAAGAAAGCTAGAAGTTTAGGATTTGAATTAATAGAACAATTATAATTCTTTTTTTGTAATATAATTTATTAATCTACTAACATATTTCATGGTAAAAAAATAAATAAATTAAAAAAAAAAAAACTAGATTGGAGAAAATTGTCTAGACTCATGAGATTTATTACGAGTTTTATTTTAATGATATGAATAATTTGAAATTTTTTTATATATTATTTATATATAAAATTAAATTGATTCAATAATTGTAATCTATTTAATTTATTGTGTTTGTCAAAAAAAAAATAAAAATGAATGGTCTATTTTTAAAAACATAATTGCTGTCTCTTTTTTTTATGACAAACACAATAAATTGAATTAAATAATATTATAATTATCAAATCGACCTAATTTTTATATAGATGATACACTCATGCTGTGTTGGTTGGAAGATTTGGAGAGAGATTTGGAAAGGGAAATAGAAAAGGTATGTGAAATGTAAATAAAACATGTCTATATTTCACCTAGTTTTACACACCTTTTCCCTTTCTCTTTCCAAATCTCTCTCCAAATTCCCCAACCAAACACAATATCAAAGTAAAAAACAAAATGAATTGATCAAATTATCAAAATATGACCCATAATAAACTCTTACGAACTTAAATAAAGCTCTCCAGTCCATAATGTCGAGTGGTGGGAATCCACCTTCCATACATATATATATATATATATATTATTTAAATTAAATATGTTATGTATATATATAATAAGTAGATATCTATATAGTATATAAATATATATATATATTATTTTATTTAATTCTATGTGGGTGGTGATTATTTGTGGACGTACATTCTTGATGATGGGGGGTTTTGCCGCCCAATCATGGTGGGTTCTGAATGTGATTCCTTTGCTTCCACTTTAAGCCATTTTCATCCAATCAACATCCCCACCTTGCTTTTACCAATTTGGCAAAAATTTTACTTCTGAGCTCTGTGCTTCCCCTCGATATTATTCTCATTTTCGCCCTGTGAATTCTCCTTTCTCCTATCCTTTCATTCTACAACAAAACTTCTGTCTTATATGTTTGGTGCAATTATAAATTGTATATAATTTATGAGATGTAAATAATTATTAAAAATTAGAATAAATTTACTTTTAACTTCTATTTAATTATGCAAAAATCGCATGTCAGTGTGTATTTAAAAAAAAAATTACAAATTAATGATAAACTTTATAAGCATTAAAGTGTAATTTAAAACTTTTTTCATTAGTTATTAGTAATTAATTTTTAAATAACCACTTGACGGTACTTTCCACTTTAATTATCAACTTTTAACTTTGTATCAAATAGGTCTTTATGTACTTTCAAAAATTATTAAGGAGAAATTACAAATCATGAGTAATTTGAAAAAATAATTACGAATTCATGAAATTTTTTATGATTTTAATTATTAATATTTATAAAGCTTACTGTTGATTGGTAATTATTGTTTGCAAATATCACTAGTGTGATATTTCTCCACTTATTATCAAAATTACATTTATAAATCATAATTATTGTGAATATGACTCACATCTTATCAATTTTGAGTCTACACCAAAGCAATTATCAAGATAAAAATTATGGATAGATAACAATTCTATGGTGGCGTAAGAGGGTCCCTCAAATGAAACAAATAATCAATCAATGTAATAGTGATAAATGTTATAAATTAATAAATAAAAAGAAAAAAAGAAAAAAAATTATAATTTAGATTTATTTGAAACCAGTGGCGGAGCCAGGAAATTAAGTTAGAGGGACATTTATTAATTATAATTTTTTATTTTAAAAAAAAAATCATGAGCAACATTAAGATAATCATAATTTTATGAGATAAATTTAAACATAAAAATTACATATTCATTATTAAAAAGAACAAATCAAAATTCTATAATAGTGTGGAATAGCTCGGTATGGGATGATGATGTAAGTTTGCAATTTTAGCACAAAAAATTATGGATCAAAATTCCTAATTTTAAAAAATAAAAACGCATCATTTATAGCACAAATTATTATAAAATCTATTTAATTTTTATTTGACAGAAAAATATTAAAGATATGACATTGCTTATAAATGATGTGTTTTGAATGAAAATTATTAAACAGTCTTAAAGTATCATATGACATTACCTATGTGATGTTCAAAGCATAAAAAATTACAAATCATACTAAGTGGTATGCCAACCACTTGAAAATAATAAGTTTATTATATCCAATCTACAATATTTTTCGCTACACTATTGATTTAAACTACTATATAAATAGGGTTAATTACACTAATAATCCCTATAGTTTGGGGCTTGTGTCACTTTGGTCTCTGACTTTTCAATTGTGACACATTTGACCCTGAATTTTGAATCTTGTTCCAAATAAAGACAATTGAAAATATCATTAGATTTTTCAATGGTAAAATCGTCAATTTGATAAAATATAAAACAATTTGACAAAAATAAATGTCAAAAAAATATTTTTAATTTTTTTAAAATTATTTTTATCCACCAATGATAAAATTATGTAAAATTAATAAAAATTACATGATTAATTTTCTAAAATTAATTTTACATAATTATCATCTAAACACATAATAAAAATTAATTTAGTAAAAAAAATAAATAAATGTTTAAAAGATTTATCAAATTTACATAATTTTATTTTTAGTGGGTAGAAATAATTTTTAAAAAATCAAAAATATTTGTGTGACATTTATTTTTGTCAAATTAGTTTATTTTTTTTTATCAAATTGACAATTTTACTCTTGAAAATCTAATGATATCTTCAATTGTCCTTATTTGAAACAAGATTCAAAATTCATGGTCAAATGTGTGACAATTGAAAAGTCATGAACCAAAGTGACACAAGCTCCAAACTATAGGGACTATTTGTGTAATTTGCCCATATAAATAATATCACATAGTGTTTTCAAAATATCAAATAACTACTTGTTACGAACAATATAATAAATTCTTAACCAAAAAACATATTAAGAAAAAAAAATACATTTTATACATAACAATAATAAAAATAAAAATTCAAAATTCAAAACTAAGGCGAGACACATAACCCTCTGGCCTTATACTGCCTCCGCCCCTATTTGGAACATAGACTCACCCATCGTATAAGAATTAAATATAAATCGTATTTTTTATGGTTGAAATATGTGATATTATTTAAAAGTTATTTTATTTCAATTTTAAAATCAAGCATATAATAGAAAAATCACGACAAAAGATCCTTATCCCACAGGCGTGGTTCCATAAGACAACTGGGCTCCCTACAAATACCCCCAACACTCTCCATTTTATTTGCCATCGACCAAAGCCTCAAAACACCCCAAAGCCTCCTCAAAGCAACTTCATCTTCATCAACCCTCAAAACTTCGCCAGCAACAACTCTGCACCCACTGTTGGTGCTGTTGTTGTTTGCTTGAGGTAATTAAACACATCTTTCATCTCTCTCTTTTCACTTCTTACTCTCTTACACACACACTCACTCACACACACTCACACACACTTCTTATCTATCTATCTGTCTCCTAAAAAGCTTTGTAACTTGAGATTTTGTTTGTTTACCAAGCTTTTTCAATTTCCTTCTTGGGTTTTTCTTTGTCTAATTCTAATAATTGATTCATAAACATTGTGCAGCGAAATATTCTTTTTTTTTATCACTCCTCTTCTCTCTCAGTCACCACCAGACAGAGAATATGTCAGGTACAGTTGGCATGGCTACTACACTTGTCTTGTCTTCTTCACCATTGAAGAAGCTTGAAGAAGAGGCTGCTCTTCCTATGGCAATTGAGAAGCAAGGCATAGTCTCAATTCTTGGATCTGACACCAAACAACTACACCAACAAACCAAAGGTTCCTCTCTGAGAAGAGCTCTCTCAGCAGACATGTCTTCGAAGAAATGGTTGGCTCAAAATGGGTTCTCCCCCATGAGAAAGATTGCTTCGTCTCAAGCGATTGCGGTCTCAGCTGCAGTGGCAGACTCGTCTTCCTCGGAGGAGGGAGAAGAAGAATTTGAAAGCCCCGGACAAGACGAGGTGTGGAGGTCTATCCAATCCAAGTCTCAGAAGAAGGAGGAGATTGAAAAGCCTAGTCAAGTTGATATTTGGAGCTCAATTCTATCGCACAAGGCAAACGAGGACAAAACCGAGCTTCCTCCTCCTTATGTTCATCCTCTTGTGAAGAGATCTGCGAGCACCTTGAGCGAGAAAAGCCTCGAGGTATGCACCGAAAGTCTTGGATCGGAGACTGGCTCCGATGTGTTTTCCTCCTACCCGTCTTCAGAGAAGGGTGATGCAGAAGAGGACAAAGAAGAAGAAGAAGCTCAACAACCACAAGAAGAAAAAGAATTGCAATATTCCTTAGATATAGAGGAATTGCGAGTTGAAAAGTACAATTACTCTACTAGTAAGAAATTGGGTCTTAGCTCCTTCCCTCCTCCACTTCCTTCCCTAGCTCATCGTGATGGGCCATCCCTTCACATGCAATCTCATCGCGAAAATGGGCGATTAGTCCTTGAAGCCGTGTCCACTCCTTTGAAGAATAACTTTCGCGCCCACCGCCAGGGTGGACGCCTTATCCTCGAATTTGCCTCACAAGAACCAAATCGTGATGAAATCATTGGTCAACATCATGATGATGATGAAGTTGAAGAAATCGTACGAGTGTTTGACAACTTCAAGGAAGAAATAGACAATGAAGACGAAGAAAATGAAATAATTGAAGCGGAAGATGAAGAGGAGGATGATGATGATGATGATGAAGAGGGTGAGGAGGAAGTGATGGGGGAGAAAATTGAGAACAAAATTGGAACTAAAGAGATTGGAATTGTGAAGGAGCAAGCACCAAAGTTGTCAAGTGGGGCAATAAATGTTCATAGGTCAGCAATTATGATGAAGAAGCTATTGGGCCTAGACTATAGGAACAACTCAACATGGACTACTAAGAAGTTCAATGAAGCAGTCAATTTGGTGGAGATGGAGGAGGAAGAGGAGGGTTGTCCACCACCTCTAACCACGCTAGCACAATCACTTCCACGGCCAACACGTATGGCTCGGCTAATACCCTCATCATCACCGATTGCAACCACCGCCACCTCTTTCAATGCTTATGAATACTTTTGGAGGACCAAACCTACTGTGGCCAACTTGATCAACAACCCAATCACCCAACAATGCCCACCCCTTAAAAACAACTACAACAAGGTCTGTCTATCAAGTGGCAAGCCAACTGAACAAGAGATGGTGATCTTGAGAAGGAATAGGGAAGATTACTTGGTTCCTTTGTTGAGGGGTTGCAAGGAGAGCAGGAGGTCACTTTTGATATGGGAGCCTTGTAGCATTGCTTCCTCTTGATCCATTTTCATCCCATCCATTATTAATTGACTAATGCTAAGAATACAGAACTAAACGCAGAACGAGTCATAAACACTCACTCAGTTGTGAGATTCATAGTATGAGCCTCATAATTATCTGAGTGTATTTTTGACATATTTTGTGTTTAATTTCTGTATTGATAGCATTGCTGTTATTAATTACTATATATTTTCTCAATCTCTTGTAGCCAAATAAACATGAAAGAGAGAGAGAATACTTTGCTTTAGGTGATCAAAGAATTGGAGAGAGATGGTTTTAACAGTGTGACATATATGTGTAATTTTATAAGTGTGGGGGTGGGGGGGTCGTTTGTAGCTAAACAAAATCTTGGCACCATCTTTGACTTGGGTGGAGTGTCTTGTCTGTCTCTGAATTATTATATAATGGAGTACCCTTTTCTTTTTCCATAACTTTTGCAACTCCTAGCCAATGGGATTTCAATTAGGGTCATTTCTGGTCCATTTGCGGTTAATTTTGGGAGCATCATGATCAATCCTTGATTTGTTCTTGTCTTGGTTGGTTTAAGGTTTACAAGTGTGATACATATTTCTCATTAATATATGTTTTACACTCTTCAATTTGAAACACCATACAACAAAACAGACTTGGTTATGAATCCTGATGTGTTTGGAAAAATTTAATTTGTGCTTCTTTTAACTTACTTAAGGATTGTTTTAGATGATCTAAATAAGTGTATTTTTTGATATTTTACGAAAACATATGCAAAAAAATACGAAGTGATTGTAAACTTATAAGATCTATATACTAGAAATCAAAACACTACGAATATAATTAACTACTAAAATATAAACTTAGATACATACTGTTTGATTCCGTTATTGTCTTGAGTTTTGCTTCCTTGAAAGAAGATGGTATTCACAATTGAAAAACCTTAGCATCAGCTCTTCGCCTCCTTCTCCTAGTCTTTTTGTTGTCTTTTCAATAGGGTTGACAACCCTTTGATCTAAAATGATTCAAATATGCAGAAATCAAAGATGATTCAAATACACAGAAAGGCAAGCACTTAAACCAAATTCATATAAACATTAAAATTTAAATTTAAAAACTTAAATACATAAATAAATACAAAAAATAACTTACAATTACACTTGTAGCAACTGCAAGGATCTTAATTAGGTTACAAAACGGGAGGAGGTAAATCTCACTCAGAGCTCTCTGGTTTTTTCTCAAAACAATGTGTTTCTAAAAATTGAAGAATGCCGAGTGATTACAATTGATTACAATATATAGGAAAATAAAACTAACTATGCAGCATGTGACTTGGTTGATTGATGAAGGCACCGGCAAAGATTGTAGCCGGTTGCTTTCGGCCAATTGATTGATCAGTTGAGCAGCTTTAATAAAAGTTGATTGAGTGAACAGTAAAAGTGAACAGTAACTTTTACTATTCATCATTTTCGGTGGAACATGTGAATATAGGAGTCAAAAGAGATACAAATTAGCAGCTTTTCTCAAAAGAGTATTGATTGAAGCCGATTTGTATTTATAGGGAATCCTATGTTGATTAGGCATATGGGTCCTAAGCATCTTGGAACTCAGATCTGCTATATGAAATGGGATGAGTAGTTGATCCTTCAGAAGATTGTGGCTGGTCTGAACCTTCTTCTGACCTTTCTAAACTGTTTGACTGGGCTTCAGCTTACTCGGTTATTTGACGGGTTAACTGGAGCATTTCTTCTTTAGACATCTTGGACTTAATTGTTGATTTAGCTTTGGGCTGAGCAGGAGGTGAAATGGACTTAGCCTTAGCTTTGGACTTTGACTTGGGCTGTGAATGTTCCTTGGGCTGGACCGGAACTATAGGAACTTTGGATTTAGCCTTGGATTTTGATTTAGATGATTTGGGCTTGGAACCACTAGAAGAGGGGCTTCCAAGATTGATTGGAGGAAGACTGGGTTGACTTTCTTGGCTGATTGCAGCAGTTGGGTTCTGCTGAGCTTTGATCATAGCAGGAGTTGGACCACATTGATCAATAGGGAACTCTTCTTGAACAATTTCAATAATTCTGGGCACATTGAACTTAGCCCATCATTTGACTGTATGTTGTCGGATAACTATGTTGCCATCAATACCATAATGCCATTTAAATATCCATGGAAGCTTGTATTTGGATATAAAAATTAGCAAAGATGGGAATTGGCGTTGATGAGTGGTGAATGGATAAACAGCAGAGAAATAATTGATGACTTCAATAAGATCACTAGGAAGAATATCTGAAATGGCACCATAATGGGTCCACCATCGCAGGAACCAAGTTGGTAATTCGGATTTGAATTTTTGATCAAAGAAGATGAACCAAGAGTGACTGAAGGACTCATTTTGGTACAAGAATATCTTGAACCAAGCATCAACATAATCATGGTAATTATACTGAATAGAGTGACCAGGTAAACCACGAAGCTGAGAAGGAGGACCCCATTCAGCCAGGGAAACAATGTTGTGAATGTAAATGAAATGATATAGAACCTTGTAAGCATAGGTTCGATCTTGAATTGGTTTGATTAAAATTGAGTGGTGATGAACAAGAATATCTTTGTAATAGGTGAGTGTTTTCTCTGGATGGGAAAGGAGAAAATGGCACCCAGAGCCAAAATGGAATTTAGCAAGTTCATTGAGTAATTGACCTTTAGGATGACCAGGTTCTTTATAGAACAAATTAGTAACGTGTGAGTTAGCATAATCAGATCGAGATGACCTGACTGGATTAGCAGGAAAAGGAGTAACGGAGACTGATTGACTTGAAGCAAAAGGATCAGTGGCTAAAACCGATGAGTAATTTGGACGGTAAATATTACCAAGAACTTGGTAACGATTAACCATTTCAAGTGAATAGGATGGGTTGACTGACTCCAAGGGAGGTGGAACAATGAGTTGATTGGGTATACTGGAAGATGGAACCAAAGCCTTGGAAAGGGGCTTTGGGCGAGACATCTGTGAAACAGGAAATAAAGATTAGCAACCAGAAAGAAGATCTAAATAATTTTGGTAATAATGCAAATGATTGTAATAATCATGTCGCAGAATACGACGGGCTTTAATCTGATGGTAATTGATGTATTGGGCTCTTTTAGTAGTTGGTCGAGCTGATTTGAGACGGTTAATAAGGTGGTTAACTTGGTGGATCAGGGTTTGGTAATGGGTAATTTGGGTTTTTAAATATGGCATATGTGGAGTAGCACTCATCCCTTACCGCCTTGTAAAAAATCCCGAGTGAGAAAATCAGCGAGGAAATTTTGACAACCAGGTATATAGGTAATATCAAAATCAAAAATACTTAAAATACATTGCCAACGGGCAAAAATTTGTTTACTAGCAAGATTTTGAACATCCTTTTCCAAAACATATTTAGTAGATTGACAATCAACACGAAGTAAAAAATTTTGATTTAAAATGTCATCTTGAAATTTTTGAATACATAAAACAGTAGACAAAATCTCTTTTTTAATAGTACTATAATTTAATTGTGCTTTATTCCAGACACCAGAATGATAACGAACTATTTGTTCAGGTGATTGAGGAGTGACTTGCTGAAGTAGAATGCCACCATAACCAATATCAGAAGCATCAGTTTGACTAATTTTGAATGAGTTCTCAGTAGGAATACCAAGACAAGGAAGAGTCTTAACATATTGTTTGACTTGTTGAACGACAGCAGTATGAGTATGAGACCAAGGAGGAGGATTATCCTTTAACTGACCGAAGAGAGGTTGGCAGATTTTCCTAAGGTCTTTATAGAACTCAGCAATGTAATTGAGGGAACCTAAGAACCGTTGTAATTGAGTTTTATCAAGAATTTCATCAGGAAATTTGGAAACAAACTCAATAGAGCGACTAATTGGAAGAATAGTATTATGGTGAATGTCATAACCTAAAAACCTAACTTTAGTTTGAAACAAGTTAATTTTAGGAGCAGAGATGACTAAACTGTGACTTTTAATTGTATAAAAGAATGCAGTTAAATGTTTCCAATGTTCACTAATAGATTTTGAAAAAATTAATATATCATCAATGTAAACAATTGAAAAATGGCTAAATGGGTTAAATATGTCATTCATTATGTTTTTAAATTCACTAGGAGCATTTTTTAAACCAAATGGCATGACATTCCATTCATATTGACCAAAAGGTGTATTAAAAGCAGTTTTGTATCTATCTTTAGGATGAATTTGAATTTGCCAGAAACCACTTTTTAAATCAAATTTACTAAAGATAAGAGCTTGACTAAGTCGTTTAATTAAATCTTTTTTATTAGGAATAGGATATCTAATCTATTCGAGAACAGCATTTAATGGTTTGTAATTAATAACTAAGCGAGGAACACCTCGTTCTAATTCAGCATTTTTATTAACATAAAAAGCAGGACAAGACCATGGAAATTTACTATGACTGATAATTCGATTTTTTAATAATTCATTAATTTCTTTTTTACACATTTATAATAATTCATGATTCATTTGAATAGGTCGAGATTTAGTAGGTATGTGTCGTTCATTAAAATTCGTAATATAGGGTAAAGTAACTACATGCTTTTTTCTATGCCAAAATGCAGTAGGTAAAGATGAACAAACAGTTGATTCAAGTTTTAATTTAAAATCATTAATTTGAGAAATTAGAACTGGGTCAGTTAACTGTTGATCAATTCTTTTATAATTAATTTCTTCTTTAAGAAAATTAATGTGTCGGGTTAATCTACTAATAGTATAAGAAATAGAACAATCTTGTAATTGATTTAATTCTAACATTTCAGGTGGAAATAAGAATTTAAATGTGACAGGTTGTCCTAAAACATAAGTAGTTATTCCTTCACTAGAAGTAGTAAAAGGATATAACAAAGATATGAATGGTGTGCCTAAAATAATTCTATCAGTCATATTTTTAACTAAAACAAATGTGGTTTTAAAACAAACATTATTTTGACAAACATGCACTTTAGGTAACTTGTATTTAATATGCATTTTACTACCATTAGCAGAGGTTAATTTCTCTTGACATTTTTCATAATATTTAGTGGGAAGTAATCCTTCTTGAATGTAATTTAAATCAGCACTAGTATCAATTAAAGCAACTAATTCTAATTCAAAATCTTCAACTATGATCTGAATTCTGGAATACCATTTTTGCATATAGATTTTATTGAGTAAATTTAATCGTTTATCTTCAAGGTTAGTAGATTGAGGTCGATTATCAAATATGAGTTTAGCAGGATTAGTATGATCAGAATCAGGATCAGAATTATGTTCAGATTCATGAGGTGATTTTGGATTATGAGGTGATTTTGGATTAGGTTGGAAATTATTTAAATTTTGATTAAGTTTGAGATTAATGATTTCATTTTCTAATTTGTTATCTTTAGATTGAAGGTCTCGGATAGTTTGTTTAATTTGATTGATTTCAGATTGTAAATCTTGAAAGGTAACTTCTTTAGTTTTATTTTTAAATTTTTCTAAGGTTTTAGATAAACTAATAATAGGTTTATTAAACTTAGGTTTAGTATCTGATTGAAGTAGTAAAGCTTTTAATTTATCAATATATAGTTGTTTTAAGATAGGGTCATCCAATTTACTAATTAAGTCAATTAAAGCAGATTCTTCTTGAGTATGTTTGGTAAGAACAGAAATTTGTTTAACTGGTTTACAACAAACATCATTACAACTTAAGGTAATTTGATTATCAGAATCAAAATTATCACTATGAGAAGGGGAATTAGATGTGGATGGAGGAACGGAAGAGGAATCATTATCAAGTTGATTTAATTGAAAGATTTCAAATAACTGGATTTTAGATTCTTCATTAATTTGGAGTTGGTTAACTCTATCTTTGAGTTTTTGTTTTTCTTTACATTTATTAGCATAATGACCTTTCTGACCACAATTATAGCAGGTAATATCTTTAGTAGATTTCGGATGTGATTTAGATTTATAATGTTTTTTCTTGGGTTTGGTATAAAATTTATCATTGGATTTGGAAGGTGAATAAGACTTTTTGTATTTATTATAATATTTGGATTTATTTTTATGTTTAGAATATTTATGTGATTTCCTACGGGAGGGTGCAACAGGAGATAATCCATATTATTCGCAGAAATTGCCTAATTCATATTTAGCTTTATGTTTATCTTTAGTAGCTTTTTGACTAAGTTTAAGATCAATACACATCTTTAATCCTTCTTTTTGAATAGTACTAATTATATCACCATATGTTAAGTTATCATATTCTATGACACCAGTAGGTTGACAAAGAACGTCTCTAATTTTGTGAGCAAATAAGCTAGGTAATCCATTAATAAATTTTTCTTTCCAAAATGATTTAGTACAGTCTTCTCTTAACATAACTCTAGAGGTAAATACATCTTTATACCATCTAAAATCGCTTAAAGTTGGACAAGTGAGATTACTAAGTTGATCATGTATGCGAGAATAAATATTAGTTGGAGTACCAATAAAATGTCTAACAATAGTATAGATTAATGCATTAATGCCATCGGGGTGGCAACATCAAATATTTTCATCAAAAATAGGCAGACCATTATCATCGGTTTGATTAGCATAAATTATGGATTCTCTTTGATCTTCAGTTAAATATTTTTCCCACCAAGATTTAAGCATACCAGTGAAACCGGAAGTAATAAGATTAACAATTTCACATTGAGAGTATTGTGGATAATTGGAGAGATAACTATTGGAAACCATAGATAAATGATTTAATTTCTGGAGAATTTGATCTTCACTAAGACCATCAATATTCCACTCATATAATTTTTTAGCAGAAACCGAAAATTGATTATTGAGATTAGTTTCTTCGAATTGAAGATCCGGAGGAGTAGGACGAGAATACCAGTTTTTGGTAGTTTGGGGATTAACTTTGGGATAATGAATTTTCGTAAGATGAGTATATTGGAATTGTTGAGCTAATTCATTTATGTCATTATCAGTGTCAGATTGAGTAGAAGTTGGATCAATATCAAATTGTTGATTTAAAACAGTAAGACCTTTATCTTTAGAAAGTGAAGCAGTATCAGTTGTAGATAATTTAGTGAATAATTTTTCAATGGCGTGGACAGTAGAATGATCATTAGTAACTAAACTAGTTCTTTTGAAACAATTAGTGGGTAGGTTAAGTAAAGGGGAATCTAAAGGTTGTTTAGAGGATGAGGTTTGGACAGATTCCAAATTGGTTTCTATTTTGTCTAATTGTTCAATTATTTGGTGCCAAATTAATTAAAAGACATATAAATAATTGTTACAATTTTATGCATATTCGCTTAATTCAAGTTGGTGTTAATCCATTAACCATAGTTGGTAAAAATACCTCTGTTTTATTATGTTTACGAGATTCTCGTTTTCTTAATTACAATGACAGTTTAATGGATATGATGGAAACTGGTCTTCATAAAGGTCCAGTACATTTTAATTGCTTTCCTGATTTTACACTTAGTTTACGAAATCCACATATTTTAGATGCCTTAACATTAAACATTCAAATGCATGGTTCATTTACTAACATGAAAGAGAAAGTTCATAATATTGCTTTAATATATCGTGTTCATTATAAATGCATACAAACTAATTTAAATGTTCATGCTTTACATAAAAGTCCTAAAGATAAAACTCTTTTAATTCAAAGTAGCAGTTATAATGAATCACATATTAATATATCCCAAATGATTGAATGGAAAAATGTTGACTTACTTGACCAATGGATTACTGTTAATGAAAATTATAAACATAATCAACAACAATCCTCAGAACAAGATATCCAAGATATTCAACAATTCAATGATGGTTTTGTACACATTAAATTCAACCGTAGTCAATCTTCTAGACATAGTACATCTAGTGTCCCTACTGAAATTGAAACTGACGATGAAATATTTAATACTCCTTTATTTAGAAAAAAATAGTTGATTACATCTTGGACTAACCACTGGTCCTTCAACTCAACATAAATTGATTGATAATTCTACAACTTCCCAAATTAGTAAACCTGTCTATTCCACACACACACATTTCCCTGAAGAAGAAATTGCTTCTACTAATTTTCCAACTCAAACTGACTTTGAAGAATTCACACCACCTGTCAACCCTCAATTAATGACCATAAAAAAAGACTTTACTCCTAATCTTGATAAATTACTTATTGACTTTAAATCCAAAGCCAATCGAACTCAACGACATGCTTACTATGCTAAATATAATTCTGCTCAAATGTCTCAAATTTCTCGCGAATGGTATGATTTTATGGTTACTTATGGTTTTGAATTACCTTTATTAGAGTATGTTGACAAATATTACAAACAGCTTAATACAATCACCAAATATAAATGGAAAACTTTTCTTACTACTTCTATTAGTTCTAGTCATCCACCTCTTGAGAAAATAATTATCAATCAACAAGGTTCTGACATTCTTGCTTCTCCTTTTAAATTACCTAGCACTGATGCTGAAATTAAAAAAGTCATTGAACAAAATAATTATACTAATCAATGTTTAAGTACAATTGGTAAACAATTAGACAAAATAGAAACCAATTTGGAATCTGTCCAAACCTCATCCTCTAAACAACCTTTAGATTCCCCTTTACTTAACCTACCCACTAATCGTTCCAAAAGAACTAGTTTAGTTACTAATAATCATTCTACTATCCAAGCCATTGAAAAATTATTCACTAAATTATCTACAACTGATACTGCTTCACCTTCTAAAGATAAAGGTCTTACTGTTTTAAATCAACAATTTGATATTGATCCAACTTCTACTCAATCTGACACTGATAATGACATAAATGAATTAGCTCAACAATTCCAATCTACTCATCTTACGAAAATTCATTATCCCAAAGTTAATCCCCAAACTACCAAAAACTGGTATTCTTGTCCTACTCCTCCGGATCTTCAATTCGAAGAAACTAATCTCAATAATCAATTTTCTGTTTCTGCTAAAAAATTATATGAGTGGAATATTGATGGTCTTAGTGAAGATCAAATTCTCCAGAAATTAAATCATTTATCTATAGTTTCCAATAGTTATCTCTCCAATTATCCACAATACTCTCAATCTGAAATTGTTAATCTTATTACTTCCGGTTTCACTGGTATGCTTAAATCTTGGTGGGAAAAATATTTAACTGAAGATCAAAGAGAATCCATAATTTATGCTAATCAAACCGATGATAATGGTCTGCCTATTTTTGATGAAAATATTGGATGTTGCCACCCCGATGGCATTAATGCATTAATCTATACTATTGTTAAACATTTTAGTGGTACTCCAACTAATATTTATTTTCGCATACATGATCAACTTAGTAATCTCACTTGTCCAACTTTAAGCGATTTTAGATGGTATGAAGATGTATTTACCTCTAGAGTTATGTTAAGAGAAGACTGCACTAAATCATTTTGGAAAGAAAAATTTATTAATGGATTACCTAGCTTATTTGCTCACAAAATTAGAAATGTTCTTAGTCAACCTACTGGTGTCATAGAATATGATAACTTAACATCTAATGATATAATTAGTACTATTCAAAAAGAAGGATTAAAGATGTGTATTGATCTTAAACTTAGTCAAAAAGCTACTAAAGATAAACATAAAGCTAAATATGAATTAGGCAATTTTTGTGAACAATATGGTGTACCTCCTGTTGCACCCTCTCGACGGAAATCACATAAATATTCTAAACATAAACATAAATCCAAATATTATAATAAATACAAAAAGCCTTATTCACCTTCCAAATCCAATGATAAATTTTATACCAAACCCAATAAGAAACATTATAAATCTAAATCACATCCGCAATCTACTAAAGATATTACCTGCTATAATTGTGGTCAGAAAGGTCATTATGCTAATAAATGTAAAGAAACACAAAAACTCAAAGATAGAGTTAACCAACTCCAAATTAATGAAAAATCTAAAATCCAGTTATTTGAAATCTTTCAATTAAATCAACCAAATAATGATTCCTCTTCCATTCCTCCATCTACATCTAATTCCCCTTCTCATAGTGATAATTTTGATTCTAATAATCAAATTACCTTAGGTTGTAATGATGTTTGTTGTAAACCAGTTAAACAAATTTCTGCTTTAATTGACTTAATTAGTAAATTGGATGATCCTACCTTAAAACAACAATATATTGATAAATTAAAAGCTTTACTACTTCAATCGGATACTAAACCTAAGTTTAATAAACCTATTATTAGTTTATCTAAAACCTTAGAAAAATTTAAAAATAAAACTAAAGAAGTTACCATTCAAGATTTATAATCTTTAATCAATCAAATTAAACAAACTATCCGAGACCTTCAATCTAAAGATAGCAAATTAGAAAATGAAATCATTAATCTCAAACTTAATCAAAATTTAAATAATTTCCAACCTAATCCAAAATCACCTCATGAATCTGAACATAATTCTGATCCTGATTTTGATCATACTAATCCCGCTAAACTCATATTTGATAATCGACCTCAATCTACTAACCTTGAAGATAAACGATTAAATTTACTCAATAAGATCTATATGCAAAAATGGTATTCAAGAATTAAAATCATAATTGAAGACTTTGAATTAGAATTAGTTGCTTTAATTGATACTGGCGCTGATTTAAATTGCATTCAAGAAGGATTACTTCTCACTAAATATTATGAAAAATGTCAAGAGAAATTAACCTCTGCTAATGGTAGTAAAATGCATATTAAATACAAGTTACCTAAAGTGCATGTTTGTCAAAATAATGTTTGTTTTAAAACCACATTTGTTTTAGTTAAAAATATGACTGATAGAATTATTTTAGGCACACCATTCATATCTTTGTTATATCCTTTTACCACTTCTAGTGAAGGAATAACTACTCATGTTTTAGGACAACCTGTCACATTTAAATTCTTATTTCCACCTGAAATGTTAGAATTAAATCAATTACAAGATTGTTCTATTTCTCATACTATTAATAGATTAACCTGACACATTAATTTTCTTAAAGAAGAAATTAATTATAAAAGAATTGATCAACAGTTAACTGACCCAGTTCTAATTTCTCAAATTAATGATTTTAAATTAAAACTTGAATCAACTGTTTGTTCATCTTTACCTACTGTATTTTGGCATAGAAAAAAACATGTAGTTACTTTACCCTATATTAAGAATTTTAATGAACGACACATACCTACTAAATCTCGACATATTCAAATGAATCATGAATTATTATAAATGTGTAAAAAAGAAATTAATGAATTATTAAAAAATCGAATTATCAGTCCTAATAAATCTCCATGGTCTTGTCCTGCTTTTTATGTTAATAAAAATGCTGAATTAGAACGAGGTGTTCCTCGCTTAGTTATTAATTACAAACCATTAAATGTTGTTCTCGAATGGATTAGATATCCTATTCCTAATAAAAAAGATTTAATTAAACGATTTAGTCAAGCTCTTATCTTTAGTAAATTTGATTTAAAAAGTGGTTTCTGGCAAATTCAAATTCATCCTAAAGATAGATACAAAACTGCTTTTAATACACCTTTTGGTCAATATGAATGGAATGTCATGCCATTTGGTTTAAAAAATACTCCTAGTGAATTTCAAAACATAATGAATGACATATTTAACTCATTTAGCCATTTTTCAATTGTTTACATTGATGATATATTAATTTTTTCAAAATCTATTAGTGAACATTGGAAACATTTAACTGCATTTTTTTATACAATTAAAAGTCACGGTTTAGTCATCTCTGCTCCTAAAATTAACTTGTTTCAAACTAAAATTAGGTTTTTAGGTTATGACATTCACCATAATACTATTCTTCCAATTAGTCGCTCTATTGAGTTTGCTTCCAAATTTCCTGATGAAATTCTTGATAAAACTCAATTACAACGGTTCTTAGGTTCCCTCAATTACATTGCTGAGTTCTATAAAGACCTTAGGAAAATCTGCCAACCTCTCTTCGATCGGTTAAAGGATAATCCTCCTTCTTGGTCTCAAACTCATACTGCTGTCGTTCAACAAGTCAAACAATATGTTAAGACTCTTCCTTGTCTTGGTATTCCTACTGAGAACTCATTCAAAATTATTCAAACTGATGCTTTTGATATTGGTTATGGTGGCATTCTACTTCAGCAAGTCACTCCTCAATCACCTGAACAAATAGTTCGTTATCATTCTGGTGTCTGGAATAAAGCACAATTAAATTGTAGTACTATCAAAAAAGAGATTTTGTCTACTGTTTTATGTATTCAAAAATTTCAAGATGACATTTTAAATCAAAAAATTTTACTTCGTGTTGATTGTCAATCTACTAAATATGTTTTGGAAAAGGATGTTCAAAATCTTGCTAGTAAACAAATTTTTGCCCGTTGGCAATGTATTTTAAGTATTTTTTATTTTGATATTACCTATATACCTGGTTGTCAAAATTCCCTCCCTGATTTTCTCACTTGGAAAATTTTACAGGGGGGTAAGAGATGAGTGCTACTCCACATATACCATATTTAAAAACCCAAATTACCCATTACCAAACCCTGATCCACCAAGTTAACCACCATATTAACCGTCTTAAATCAGCTCGACCAACTACTAAAAGAGCCCAATACATCAATTACCATCAGATTAAAGCCCGTCGTATTCTGCGACATGATTATTACAATCATTTGCATTATTACCAGAATTATTTAGATCTTCTTTCTGGTTGCTAATCTTTGTTTCCTGTTTCACAGATGTCTCGCCCAAAGCCCCCTTCCAAGGCTTTGGTTCCATCTTCCAGTAAACCCAATCAACTCATTGTTCCACCTCCATTGGAGTCAGTCAACCCATCCTATTCACTTGAAATGGTTAATCGTTACCAAGTTCTTGGTAATATTTACCGTCCTAATTACTCATCGGCTTTAGCCACTGATCCTTTTGCTTCAAGTCAATCAGTCTCCGTTACTCCTTTCCCTGTTAATCCAGTCAGGTCATCTCGATCTGATTATGCTAAATCACATGTTACTAATTTGTTCTATAAAGAACCTGGTCATCCTAAAGGTCAATTACTCAATGAATGCTAAATTCCATTTTGGCTCTGGGTGCCATTTTCTCCTTTCCCATCCAGAGAAAACACTCACCTATTACAAAGATATTCTTGTTCATCACCACTCAATTTTAATCAAACCAATTCAAGATCGAACCTATGCTTACAAGGTTCTATATCATTCCATTTACATTCACAACATTGTTTCCCTGGCTGAATGGGGTCCTCCTTCTCAGCTTCGTGATTTACCTGGTCACTCTATTCAGTATAATTACCATGATTATGTTGATGCTTGGTCCAAGATATTCTTGTACCAAAATGAGTCCTTCAGTCACTCTTGGTTCATCTCCTTTGATCAAAAATTCAAATCCGAATTACCAACCTGGTTCCTGCGATGGTGGACCCATTATGGTGCCATTTCAGATATTCTTCCTAGTGATCTTATTGAAGTCATCAATTATTTCTCTGCTGTTTATCCATTCACCACTCATCAACGCCAATTCCCATCTTTGCTAATTTTTATATCCAAATACAAGCTTCCATGGATATTTAAATGGCATTATGGTATTGATGGCAACATAGTTACCCGACAACATACAGTCAAATGGTGGGCTAAGTTCAATGTGCCCAGAATTATTGAAACTGTTCACGAAGAGTTCCCCATTGATCAGTGTGCTCCGACTCTTGCTATGATCAAAGCTCAGCAGAACCCAACTGCTGCAATCAGCGAAGGAAGTCAGCCCAATCTTCCTCCAATCAATCTTAGAAGCCCCTCTTCTAGTGGTTCCAAGCCCAAATCATCCAAATCCAAATCCAAGGCTAAATCCAAAGTTCCTGTAGTTCCGGCCCAGCCTAAGGAACATTCACGGCCCAAGTCAAAGTCCAAAGCTAAGGCTAAGTCCATTTCACCTCCTGCTCAACCCAAAGCTAAATCAACAATTAAGTCCAAGATGTCTAAAGAAGAAATGCTCCAGTTAGCCCGTCAAATAACCAAGCAAGCTGAAGCCTAATCAAACAGTTCAGAAAGGTCAGAAGAAGGTTCAGACCAGCCACAATCTTCTGAAGGATCCACTACTCATCCCATTTCATATGGCAAATCTGAGTTCCAAGATGCTCAGGACCCATATGCCTAATCAACATAGGATTCCCTATAAATACAAATTGGCTTCAATCAATACTCTTTTGAGAAAAGCTGCTAATTTGTATCTATATTGACTCCTATATTCACATTTTCCACCGAAAGTGATGAATAATAAAAGTTACTGTTCACTTTTACTGTTCACTCAATCAACTTTTATTAAAGCTGCTCAACTGATTAATCAATTGGCCAAAAGCAACCGACAGCTCTGCTCAGTCTTCAATGCTGCCAGCTGCCTTCATCAATCAACCAAGTCACATGCTGCATAGTTAGAATCAACCAAGTCACATGCTGCATAGTTAGTTTTATTTTCCTATAAATTGTAATCAATTGTAATCACTCGGCATTCTTCAATTTTTAGAAACACATTGTTTTGAGAAAAAACCAGAGAGCTCTGAGTGAGATTTACCTCCTCCCGTTTTGTAACCTAATTAAGATCCTTGCAGTTGCTACAAGTGTAATTGTAAGTTATTTTTTGTATTTATTTATGTATTTAAGTTTTTAAATTTTAATTTTAATGTTTATGTTCAAATGAATTTGGTTTAAGTGCTTGCCATTCTGTGTATTTGAATCATCTTTGATTTCGTAATCCATGTTCTTCATTCTACTTTCTGCTTCCATGTTTATGGTAAACCCTAATAAGGATTAGAGAGGAGACTAGGCCTAAATAAAACAATTACTAGGCCCTCCCATTAAGGAACCCAAATAACTTATACAGGTCTTACACCTCCGTATCACATATCCACATATAAAATAATAAACACACTAAGAGGGACCATGGCCCAAAACTTTGTGGATCACAATAATAATTTTGGACTCATACCAGTCAATTTATCTGAATCACGTTCAACCCGTTTTTCACAAACCAAACAAAATATAATCAATGACAACCTAATTTAGAACAAATTCTTGCATTCTCCTACTTAGGCAATATTGACTACTAATTTAAGAAAATATTTTATTTAAGAAAAAAATGACTCTCGGGTTAAACAACTTTAGTAGCCACATAAACACGATTCAGAATAGAAATGTCTCAGCACAGAATCCCGTTCAATGAGAAATATTAATATCGAACTGTAGCGATAATTATGCTATTGAACAACATAACACCTTCCACAATTACAAACACTAATATCTCACCAACATAGATTCCTATATGTAATAAAGTGTAGTGTGGAATTTCAGCATAATTGATCCAAAAATTATATAACATGCTAATTCCACATTCAGTCCTCCGTATGGTCTTGACAAGACTCTGCAAGGAATTTTATTCCATTTTACACTTCCAAAAGAAGCCTTTATTCCTCTAAACCGAGGTCTTTCATGCTTTGAACCAAGCATCGCACTTTATGGATCCATATACACTTCTAAACCGAAGCATTATACATTTCTAAATTAAAGTGTCATTCTTTATATCTCAAAATTTAAATATAACTGTAAGAGTTCATATAAGATGAATACATACATAACAGTTACCATTTATGCGTACACACATAACTATAAACAAAATGTGAATAAACACATTAAATTTTATTAACTAAAATACACCATAGATAATATTCATGGATAAAAAATTTCTATAACCAAGCACATAAAAAACTGTAAAGTACCCATATGCTCAATATATTTAGCAAACTAAAATTTGGCCTAAGCCCTATATTTAGAGGATCGACTAGTATGTATTCTATAATATGTGCTCATAAAGAATATCATTTGTAACAACTTTCTAATTCTGAAGTACTTTAAATTTACCATCAGAGCTTTTATTATTCTTCATAGAGAAAATAAAAACCATATATAATAATACATCTTTATAAGTTTGGAAATGAAATTAACAATTCCAAACTCTGAAATAAAATTCTTTAATTACATAATTCAAGTCGAACTCTCACTACAACAAAAAAGGCCTTTGGTGACAGACTGATTTCGTCTCCAAATATCAAATTTTCGTCACTAAAGTAATCTGTGATGAAAAAAATTTGTCACCACGTTTGTCGCCTATACGTTGTTGCTAAAAGTACTTGGTGATAAAAAATAGTTTCGTCGCCTATTTTTCATTTTTGGCGATGAAATGTTTTATCTCCAAATGTTACATTTTTCGTCCTTTATAACATCAATTTCGTCACCAAAACTAAATAATATTTTATTTTAATTGTTTTTGGCGACGAAATATTTCGTCACCAAATAGATTTTAGTGATGAAAGTTTTCCTCACTAATGATATGGATTAAGATGACAAAAAAATTCATCACTAAAATGAGCAGAGAAGAAAATTCTTCAATGACAATAAACATTTTGTCACCAAATATTTCAATTTAGCGACGAAATATTCAGCAAATGTGACGAAATTATTTGTTTGGTACTATATCATTAGTGACAAAATTATTCGTCATGTTTTTTGGAAACTAATAGCGACATTTGTTATTTCGTCGCTAATAAAAATTAAAAAAAATTAAAATGGGGGTACTATTTTCAAATTAAATTTTTTCTTTTTAGTAAAAATTTCCTGCGCATTTCAATAACCTATTCAATAAAATATCTATTACAAATCAACACAAAAATCTATTCAGTTTCATAAACATCACAATTGAATTTCAGCACTATCCACAAAAATACAATATGAATTACATGCGGATTATAAACATGTCTCCTAATATCCACAAAAAACATGTCTGCTAATATCAACAAAAATAAACTATCAAGTGCGGATTACCAAACATGTCCTGTAATACCAACAAAAATATAAAATTTACAACACAACAAAAATACATGTAAGATAATATGAACAAAAACACAAAATGAGCTAGCTTCTACTCTCCAAATTACCAAACATGTCCATATCAAATCTCGAATCTGCAAAAAAATGAAACACAAAAAAAGAAAAAAGAATGCAAGTTAGACAATTATTATCTTATCAATAAAATATACAATTTAACATGCATTTTTCGACTTAGTTTTCAAATCGGGAGTCCGATGCTAGTTCCATAAGTTTCCACAACTTACATTAGTCCCTCTTTATCAGAACTGTTCATAAAAGCAAATTAAAACTCAAAAAGGCTATATTCAGATTATAATAATAGACCTCTTTTCCCAACTTTAGTATTATTAAACAAATCTCCTATTCTCTCCACTCAAAAAAAAAAAAAAAAAAAAAAGTACAAACGCAGGCTCAGAGTTGGTTAGCAACAATAATAGTCATACACAATCTACATCTGATCTCTTCCTATTACCATAAAGTTCCATAATATGTAACAACAAAACCAGTATTTGTCAAATAAATAAATAAATAATAATAATCCCTCCATCCCAAATTGTTTGTCTATTTTCCGCACCCATACCCTTTAATCGGATCAATAAATAATGTATTTCATAAAAAGAAGTTCATAAATTAAAATATCTCGTTTAGTTCTTGTAGATAAGGTCTTCAAAATCATTGAAAAAAGAATAAATTAAGAAAAAAAAAAACTTTTCCAGATGTCTAGGATAGCAAATAATTAGAAGAAGAGAAAGAAAAAAAAAAAAAAAAAAGAGGATCAAAAGCCATAATTAAAAATGAATCAAACCAATCAGATATTGACAATTATGAATTTGAAAATCTAAACATAATACACATCAGCTCCTCATAGTTCCAATTTATAAATTTTTAGGGTCCATTTCGTCAACAACTTTAGGAATCAACTGTTAATTGAATCAAAGCAAGAGAAAAATTTTACTCCTACAAATGCACTGAACTCAAAATTAGCACAAAAGCCCTAACTAGACGAAATTCACCAGTTCTAATGCAAATCCAATATCAAAATTTTAGTTGAGTGTATACATAAAAATATATTTATTTGTTGAGTGTACCTACCTTGTTGTACCTACCAATCACACAAAATAACACATATCCAAAACCGAACAGAAATGTAACTCACAAAGCCACACGGTCCGGAGTGAACCCTCTAGTGGCAGCTTTGTACTCAAACCGACAAAAGTAATCCTCAGCCCCAACATTCTCAAGCATTGTGTAATTCTTGAAAGTATGGACAATGCACTACCCTTCTATCATGTGAGCACTCTGTACACCATAATGGTCCAACAAGAACAACTTCTTCGCTCCATGAAACTGCCTTCGGCCCTAATTCAAGTTTGAATTTGCAAAATCATTTCAAATTGAGTCAAATCTGATGGATTTGAACCTTATCTAAACCAATTTAAAGCCCTAGCAACCTGAATTGAACTAAAATTCTTTTTTTTTTTTAATAAATACCTGAATTGAACTAAAATTCCTTTCAATTAAGTTCTAGACTACGACAAATTCATGTGTGAAAGGTACGAACATGTTTCAAATTGAGTCAAATTGTCAACAACATTTTGAGAGAGAGAGAGAAAAAGAGCATACGGGCAGTAGGACTTGGAGATGATGACGATGGAGTGGAACGCCTACATCGCCTTACTCAGCCGCTTATGCCACCGCTTTCACGCCATCGAAAGTGAATGAGAGAGAGGCAATTGAGCCTGAGTGAGCGCGTGAGAGAGAAAGAGAGACACTGCTGAGAGAGAGATGAGCGATTGAGAGAGATGCTGTCGCTGCCACTGCATGCCGCCGCCTCCCTTGCCTTACGTCGTTGAGCATGACTGAGAGACACATGAGCGACTGTAAGCAAGAGAAGGAAAAGAAAAAGGGTAGGAGGGAAATTTTGGGGGGAGTTTTGGGAATAATTTGTTAGTTTTTTTTTTTCATCAAACGTGGTAAATAGGTGGGGTTTGAACGAGTCAAAATAGGTTTTGTATTAAAAATTTATTTCAACTTTTGAAAATTGTTTTTTGAGTTTTTAATTAATATTTTTTTATTTTTAGTGAAATTTTTCAATATTTTAATCAATTAAAATATTTAAAAAGTTCACTAAAAATTATAAAACATAAGAATTGAAACTTGAAAATTAATTTTCAAAATTAAAACCAAATGAAATTGATTCAAACTCATCTATTTAATAAAGGGATTTAAATAGTTTCGGTTGAGGTGGAGTGCTAGTGGTGGTGGTTGTGGAGCGGCAGCGGTGGAAGTGGAGTGGCAGCAACGGTAGTAGTAAAGTAAGGTAGTGGTGATGGAAGAAAAATGGTAGCGACAACGATGGTTATGGTAGTGGTGGTTGAGGTGGAGTGCTAGTGGTGGTGGTAGTGGAGCGGCAGCGGTGGAAGTGGAGTGGCGGCAACAGTAGTGGTAAAGTAAGGCAGTGGTGATGGAAGAAAAATGGTAGCGGCAGCGATGGTTATGGTAGTGGTGTGGCAGTGGTAGTGGTGGTGGTGGTAGTGGAGATAGTGGAAAGATGATGGTGGTAGTAGTGGTGATGCAGTGGCGGGGCAGCAGTGGTAGAGTAGTGATAATGATGGTAGTGAAGTAGTAGCGGTGGTGGTATAAAGGTGAAGGTGGTAGTGGTAAAGTGGCGGCGGTGGGAGTGGTGGTGGCACTGGTACAATGGTGATGGCGGTGGTGGAAGATATGTGGTAGTGGTAGTGATAGTAGTGGTAGAGTGACAACGGTAGTGAAGTAGTGGCAACATGGAAGTGGAAGAGAGGTGGTGGTAGAGTGGTGGCGGTAGTAGCAGCGGTGGTAATGGCTCTATGGCGGTAGAGATGGTGGTGGTGTTGGAGTGGTGGCAATGATGGTAGAAAAATCCATTTAACCAGGTACTCATGTCTAACCCAAAAAGGGCTTTGCAAAATAGGAATTGATTTGGGCAAACAAAGAGGATTTCTCAATTATGGCATGAAACGATGTCATTTTTCATAATAAAACTATAGGAGACGAAATTATTTCCTCACGGAAAAATTTGTACAATTGTGAGGAAAATTTTTGTCTCTAAAATGGCGCCCAAATATTCCGCGAAATTTTTTAAGGGCGGGAAATTTTTTTGTGACGAAAAATAAAATATAGAGATGAATAAAATTTTCGTCTCCTATTGTTTTATTGATTTTAAGCATTTGGTGACGAAATTTGGTTTTTCTGTCTAAAAATACTATAATTGGAGGCGAAATCTTACTTTTATCTCTAAAACATGTATATTTGGAGACGAAATTTTTTTTCGTCAAGCGTTTTGTCACCAAAGACCTTTTTTGTTGTAGTTAAAACATGTTTGTATAGTGAAAAATTATTAGAGATTTTATGAAAGTCTTTTATGAAACAAGACCTCATGCAAACATAAAAAAATGTAACCAGTACAAGACACTATATATCATCTGAGCAACTTCCAAAGTTGACATTATACAACCAATAATATTAACATAATTAATTCTTCTATAACCAATTGTATGATCTTTAATTCTCTATAAATATCATAACAATTTATGTCTTTCAACCCAATGGTCAAGGCTTAAATTAAAATAATAATTGTCTAACAAACTAATTGCATATGCACCAAGTTTAATTCAAACTTCATAATTCATTAAACTCTCACAACACTAGAATACGAGACATTACTCATGAACTCTTTCTCAAAATCATTTTATAAATACTGAATGTTACTTAATTAGTCTCGATCACTAAGAAAAGCAATGTAAAACTTTCAATTCTACATATTAAATTTAGTAAAAATGTGATCTAGGTATCCTCTTTGAGATGAGACAAATAATTATTTTTCAAGTATCTCAATGCCAAACACATAAAATTCTTTATCAAGATATTTTATATCAAAAATTTATTAACAACAATATCTTCACATCAAGTATTAATTTGAAATTATTACTAGTAAGTCAAATTCCATCGGTATAAAGGATCAAGAAAAATAAATTGTTCCTACTGACCTTGAGATATATGTATAAATTAACAATATTATTCATAAAGCCAAGTAATAATATTTGGTGAACTTTTAAATGTCATTGCTCAGAAATTTGTTTAAAACCATAAATAAATTTGTTTAACTCACAAATCAAATTTATTTTGTTTGGCGAAGCAATAGATAAAAAAGTCAGAATGCTACTACAATCATTATAAACCTATCTTTGCGACAATGGTAAAAACAATATCCTTTTCAAATCACAACCTCTTGCAATAGCATTGTATTTATTTATTTATCTTTAAAAAATACTCATTAGATTTCAAAATTTTAAAAAAGTATAACATGATCTCATATCTAATTAATAATTTGTACTAATTCATTTACCATATTACAAATCACCAATATCTTCATTATACGTAACAATCATCTCTTCAATCTCTTGATATTCCTCATTTAGAAAAAATAATATGATCACAATGATCTTTTAATTGTATGAGAATGTCTAAGAGTTGTACATGTTATGCATATTCAAGTTATATCAACCGATTGAATAGGCACTTCATGTTCTACTTGCACTCTCATCTTCTCTATATGAGAATGAACGGACCAATTTATTACAATAGGCACAAGTACACTAGAAGATTTATATATTTGAGCTTTAAACTATTCATCATTCTAAAAACTTCACATTTTAAGCTTAAAAGATTTTTATGTCAAAACCAAGATAATAGAACCATTAACAACTTACAAAAGTAACAACAAATAGCAATAAGTCCCATTTTAATTTCAAAAGTACAACAAACTTTTTTCTTTTGTACAATCCCAAACGCAAAAGTTATTTTAACTAAATTTTCTACTAGTTCACAATTCAAAAATGTTTTAAAATATTTTTGACTTAGTACCATATGTAAAGTATACACAAGTGTGGGGACATAATTTTTGAATGACAACACGTGGCCGAGGTGTCACCGAAGTGCCAGCCGGGGTGCCAAATGTCCTGGTCATGACGTCGAGATGATCTCGGCGAGGCCGAGGTTATCTGTGAAAATACCAGAATCCGGGATAAATGGATAAGGGACAAGAGTCCTAGAATGAGAGAAGACTTCAGTTTGGGTAAAGATAAGACTCTTAGAAAGTTTATCCTAATCCTACCGGGAGTCCAAGATTAGCAGTAATCCTAAGTCCATTAGAGCTAGGCTTCTATTGGGACTAGGATTGTATTGGCTATAAAAAGGAGGCACCCCCATGGGTCTAAGGGATGTCTTTTATGCTTTGTCTAGTGAGTTAAGTACTATTGGTTATCTTTGAGAGATATTTTACTAACTTGATCGTCGAAGTGCCCCCGGGTGGACGAACCACCGCCGGAATCTCTTCTTTTCTGTGACAGGTCATTCAGGCAATCTATTCTGCTAGTGTTCTCCAGCTGAGTACCAGTTTGGCAGTGTGGTCGGAAATTGACACACACAATTTGGCGCCGTCTGTGGGAAAGAAATGAGAATAAATGGCCAACGACGGACAGAAAGAGAAGGTTGGGGACGACACCCCTACTGAGAGTGGGAAACATATTAACCTTGACGTCAAAGAAGACAACTGCAACGAAGAAACTCATGATAAGAATCATGGAGAAGAGGACGTCGGCCAGAACGGCGACGTGTCAAAGAAATCAGACCGAAACGAGTATTATAACGAGGATGACCTCCAGGTATGGAAAGATAGATGCTTACGAAAGGACGACGAGATGAAGGGAATGGCGAACAAATTGGCGGACCTGCAAACGGTTGTCAATTTCATGATGTAGAACAATGTCATGCAGCCACCGTTCCCGTTACAAGGTACGCCAATTCCAGCAGCCAAGAAAGATGCCCAGACAGGAGGGCAGAAGACAACTCCTACGACCCCTCGGCACAATAGGACCAAGGAACACTCTCACCGGCCTTCAAGGGAGGTCGGGCGAGGAGAGTCAAGAAGGGAAGAATCGAGAAGGACGCATCGCACCAAGGAAGCCGACCCCAAAGAACATCGGCATGTTCAAGGGCAGGAGTTGTGCTTCGACGCAACCAATGGAAGGAAGTCCAAAAGGACCCATAACGAAACTGGAAGTAGTGCACCGAAAAGGCTAAAGTCAGGAGATAGCCGAGCTCCTGGACGGACCAAAGAGGATCTGGGGGATCATCTACAGAGGAAGCCACAAGATGCGGAGGTAACCTCCGCGGTCAAGCCGAGAACACTGTTTTCGGTAGAATTAGACAAATTCAAAACCCCAAAGAGGTTTAGCATGCCGAGATTCCAAATCTATGACAGTAAGTCGGACCCCAACTTTCACATCGGCTTGTACCTGAACTCGATGGCATTGTACACTGGGAACGAGCCGTTGCTCTACAAGGTGTTCCCCTCATCCTTCGGAGAAATTGCATCGGACTGGTTTCACAAGTTGCCAAAAGGAACTATGAAAACCTAGGAAGGCCTGGCCGAGATGTTTGTGGCCTAGTTCATGACAAACAAGCTACAGCCATTGAGGGTGGACGCCCTAATGGCCCTGAAGACCGGCGAGGATGAAAGCCTTAGGGCCTATGCCAAAAGGTATTATGAGGTATTCAACTGAATACCAGGATGCAACCAAGAGGTGGTGGTCATGTCGTTTAAAAACGGCTTGAAGGATGATTGCCTGCTTCGAAAATCACTAGCAAAGACATTGCCGAAAAGCATGGGGGAGCTAATGGCCAGGATAGAAAAGTATGCCAGAGCCGAGGAAGACACGCCGAGGACAAAGGCGTCCAAACAAGAGAAGAGAAATGGTTTGCCGAAGCGAAGCTAAGATAACACTGGATACGAGAAGACAAGAGCTTAGCCCAAGTGAGCAGATCCCGGATTCCAGATCTCGAATCCCAGATCCCAGAAGACAAGATCTCGGCCTAGATGATTAAGTCTGAGAAAAGAAGAGCTTGGCCTAAGTTAAAGAATTTTTATATAAGGTCCACAAAAGAGTATGTGGAAGCCATACAGGGGGCAGATCCCTTGCCCATAGAGCAATATCGTAGGGATTCTTTTGGCCTTACATGCAAAAGGAAGCTGAAGCCTATGTAAAAAAGCATAAAAATGCTTTGAAATCCACCCCTAACGCATGATAGAACAAAGAATCGGTCAGCATACCTGCAACAACTTGCTAGGGCTTACAAAAAGAAGGTCAGCCTAAGAGAGTTCAGAGTTAGGGACCTCAACCTGAGAAAGGTTGCCGGCAGTGGGGCATAACGGCTGAAGCAATAATAAAGTGCTAGTTTGATTTTTGAAATCTGTGCGATAGGACCGACCAGTCCTATGACGATGTTTCTGATCGAAACATGATGAATGGCTTAGACTTATTATATGGCAGAGTAGGAACTTTACTTCCATATAATAAAGTTGAACTAAGTTGGGTTAACCTGTACTTGTCATATCGGCAAAATCAGACATAGATTGGAGCTAAGTGCCTTAGTAAAGAGACCAAGGTTAATAACCTCGGCCAGTCTTTGTTCAAATCTTACATCGGCGACGAGGTCAAAGCCACGTGCCTAATAAGAACCCAAGTGGAACTTAAGTTCACATTAGGGGGCAAAAGGCTGAAGAATGATGCTTGGGTGTTGGAATTTCACAAGCTAAGATTGGTTTAACACTTGTTGAAATTGAAATTTACAAGTTGAAGTTAAACTAAGGACGTGTTTTACACTTGTTGAAATTGAAATTTACAAGTTGAAGTTAAACCGAGGTCATGTTTAACACTTGTTGAAATTGAAATTTACAAGTTGAAGTTAAACCAAGGACGTGTTTAACACTTGTTGAAATTGAAATTTACAAGTTGAAGTTAAACCGAGGTCATTTACAAGTTGAAGTTAAACCAAGGACATGTTTAACACTTGTTGAAATTGAAATTTACAAATTGAAGTTAAACCAAGGTCACGTTTAACGCTTGTTGAAATTTAAGTTTACAAGTTGAAGTTAAACCGAGGTCACGTTTAACGCTTGTTGAAATTTAAGTTTACAAGTTGAAGTTAACTGAGGTTATGTTAAAAGAAGATTGGTTTAACACTTGTTAAAATTTTGAGAAAAATTTACAAGTTAAGCCAAGGTTATGTTGAAAGAAATATCTACATACTTGCCGAGATTACCATGTTGCCAAGACTTGGAAGAAATTTGAAGACAGAAGTCTTGCTAAGAGTGAAGTTATTGGCTTTTTAGCTTTCGAAGGTTATTATTGTAATTGTGAGCATGCCAGCAAGGATTAATAAGTCCTTATAGAAAACTAATTGCCAACCAATTATCAGACGATTGTGTTTTAGTTCTTTCAGCCTCAATGAAGAGGACTTTTACTGATGGCTTGATTTAGGAGAATTAAGCAAAATAACAATTAAATGAAGAACAGTTGAAGTATTTCATTAAAATGAAAAACTTACAATGATCCAAACTCAGCCTCATAGAGGTTTACAGCAACAATCTACTTGAAACTACTCCTATGAACGAAATGCAGTGCAGGAATTTAAAGTACAGGAAATGTAAGACTGGAAATGTAAAACTGGAAAGGAAAATAAGTATAATAAGACTGGTTTTTTGGATCTGAGTCTGGGGCTTTTTTCTGGGGCCTTCTCTGCTATTTATACTTCTCAAGGATGACCATCAAACTACGTTTCCAACCGTCGAACTACTCCTCCATGATTGCTGATCATGTTGCCTTGTAATTAGCCCACTATGCCATCACTTGCAGTTAGACTTCCCTCATAAATTTGAATTTAAATGTGAGTAACCGTTGAAGCCACATCACCTTGCCTCTCTTTGTTGATCCACTGCTACTCAGATCTTGTAATAACCAATACTAACTACCACGTGTACGATCATGATCGAAGACTTGACTAGCCGTCCTGTATTACCCTTATTCTACCACGCGTCAAATTGTAATTGGCTTGTACAAAATATGTAGCCAACATTACCCCCCGCACTAATATACCCAATACTTGGTGATATTAGTGGATCAAGCCATTTTCTCCACGTCTTAGAACGTGCATGGGCTGTGCATTCTTCTAGAAATGCAACTGTCATTCATTATCTGCATTAACTCCCTTTCAATCTTTTGAACACCCCCACCACCTTAGTATTCGAACAGACTGATACATTTTAATGGCCGAATTAATTTCCTCCTCCATTGATCGAGCACACGAAGAGTCATCTGATGATGTTGTTCCTCCTCGAAAGAACCTTCATGCATTAATTAGCCACCCTTACCCACCTTTCTATATTCAGGTCATAGATGCGTTTGCAAATTATCAACCCTTGGACTACGAACACATTGCCCTTAATCCTTTGATTCAAAAGCTTACAAATATGGACATGGGAAATTCTTCTTCTGACTCACCCTTGGACTGCGAACAAACTGCTCTCAATTCTTTGATTCAGAAAGTTGTAAATATGGACATGGGAAGTTCTTCTTCATAACCCTCTGCATGGGATAAGGCTGTAGCTTCTTCTTCCTCTGGGACTTCTAACTAGACACACTGGTCAAAACCTGAGGCCTGTGATTTAAGGGAGCGAATCAACCATCACTTTGTCGAGTTTACTGACCCTTTAGAGTTCCCTTTCTATGCGCGAAGCTTGGTGGTCTATCCTTACGTGCCCATCGATCATCGACGCAGTTTGGAGGAAAATCTGCTTGTAGCATAGTATACATCCTCCATGCCTACAAAGACAGTGTATGCTGCTCGACGCCTCGAAGAGGCACAAGGGTATAATCCATCGTTCTTAGCCCAGAAGACGAAGCTTTGTTCTTCTGACTGGCTCAATTATATTAATGCCCTTGTTCCTTCTTCTCTTGCTCCTCCTCCTGAAGTAAGGACTTCCATACCTTCTCCTCTGCCAACTCCTTACTGGACAAAGAGACAGAGGCTTGCCCTTTCTACGGATAAGGTCTTTCCACCTTACAAGCCTCCATGTTCCCTTAATCCAGCTGAGCGTAAGCAAGCTCAACTTCTGCCCGCGGCTTTCTCTCACTTGCCCTTCAATGTTCTTGAGGACGAAGTCCCTCTCAAGAACCTTCGATGGGCTTGTGATATTTTAACTCAGGGTCATGTCCTCAATCCCCTCACCCAAGCAGAGCTTCATATGTTTTTGGACCAACTTCCATTGCTTCTCCACTGGCATCGGACCTCTATGGCCACCACACAATCTTTAGACCAACTCTCGTCCCTTCGAGTTCATGCCCAGTACGAAGCAGAGAACTTCATTGAAGAATTCGATGATTTCAAGAATAAAGATTCTGCGTACTGGGATGACTTGGATATAGATGAATTGGAACAAGGATTGAGAGAAATAGCATTCGAAATAAAGGCTGAAGAGCTCTTTTACGAAGTAAGAGCACATCAACTCATGCAGCCAATGTTAAAAGAAATAGAGGATAGAATAAAGAAAGAACAGAAATTCATTTATCATAGTTGGACTAAATTTCATGATCTTATTATTTATTCCACTCCCTAATTTATGAGCTTAAGTTTGTACCCAAATAGGGCCATTCGATGTAATTGCTTTTGCTTTAAAACCACTAAGACTTTTTCTTTGTTTGGTATGGTTTGATCTTGTCCCCATTTGTCTTTAAAGCAAATTCAATATTAATCGAACAATCTTATCCTTCGAATTTGGACTCAATCGTTTTAAATGAAACACTAAAAAGAACCAACAATGAACCTTTCCAATTTATGGAATATAGTTAACAATTTTTGCTGATTTTCATTTAGAATTAGTGCTTCGAATTTAACAATCTTACCCCTTAAAGCTTGTTTTAATCATAACCAATATATGGTCATGGTTAGTATGATCAACCAATTTTAAATTGATCATTTTTGCTTCGAAGAACAGTCTATGCTGTTTTTAGTTCAAAAGACAATCTTTGTCTATATGTATACAAACCAACTATTGGTTTTGATATTTCGAATACCAATTCCCACCCTTAAAGGTTCTCAAGTTTTACTTCAAAAGACATTATTTTTATTGAGAAACCTAAAACAAGTCTTCAATCCTTTTGAAGCAAACAAATACTTGAATATTCTTACATCGTTAGGTATGAAATGTGCTTCGAAGCTAGCTTGGTAGTTTCGAAACCGTTTATTATTTGACTTTTGGCGCCAAAATCTGGTTTCAAAGCCAAATATTATACTTTGAAGCTGGCTTCAACATCTTGGATGTGTTTTTCCCTCCAAAAGTATCAATATTGAAGGAAGCTCTTCGTATTTGTACTTTTAGTACTTTAACGCATTACACGATATATTTTCCGGACACAAAGGTTTTTTAAAACCCTTTTTATTTCATGCTCTGAAATCACTTGCTCGCTCAAAACACGAACCCTTTTCCTCTGTTAACCCCCTCTTCCTTGCCTCTTCCTTGCTGCTTGCTATCAATGGATTCTTCTTCTCTAAAAGTGCTTGCTGGTGACCGTATAAGCCCAACCATGGCTTTGAAAAGATGTATTAATGAAGAGATCGCCAAGTTAACAACTGATGAGTCAAGCGCCAGAGACGGCCGCCTCTTCGTTCCTCGTCAGAGCAACAAACAAGAATACGTCTTGGGTTCCATCTTTCAAGAGGCTCCTACTCAACTTCCAGCTTTATACCCTCGTCTGGAGGACCATTTTCTTCTTTACGAAAGAGGGCTCGACTGGGGAAATTGGAGGGTAACCCGACCTCATCGCTACTGGCCGACATTGAGAACTTAATGGGAAGAATGGTATGACAGAGTTGTACCTGTGCGAGAAGACGACCTGCAAGAGCTCTGCATTCTCGATGCCTTCCGTCTTTCCAGGTTTATCATTCCTGAAGACCCTTTCTTAATTCCCGCTGCTCTTTGTTTTTAGAACATGGCTTTCAATTTTTTCCAATTTCGGTGTGGTATGATGGCTCCCACCATTCTTAATATTTGCCATCTTTTAGGGCTTTCACCCCTTGGCTCTCCTTTCACTCTCAGCTATCCAGACCTCCCTGTTAAGTTCTCCCTTCCACCCTTAAAACTCCTCTTACAGTGATTTTGTAAAGGCCGAAAATAAAAGGGTAGGTCCCGTGAGAGATAGAGAACTTTTTTCCTTCATTTTGTACTGGTTGTGCAAATTTCTCTTTTGTACATCATCTAAGAGGATTATGCCTGAGTTCGCGCCACTTGCGAAAGCACTTGTTTTGAAAAAATGCATAGTCCTAGCTCCTTACCTCTTAGGCCATGTTTATAGACCCTGTTCCCAATTTTGTGAGAAACGTCTTGATGTGAACCAATGGGGTCCTCTTTGGGTGCTCCAACTTTGGCTCTTTGCTTACTTCACTGATTTGCATCCCAAATGCTTAAAATTCCTTGTTTAGGACCCTAGCACTTATGGGGAAAAATATGCCAGAGTTGTTCTTTATCATGCTTCCTTTGCCTACTACTTCACCTTTTTTTACCAACTTCCCATTTCTCCACCTACTACCTTCTTCTGCCCCTTTGATGCCAACAAAGGACCTGCTTGGCTTCGAACATTCTTAGCTGATAAAGAGTGCTCTACTCCACCCCATAAAGGCATGTGGGCTTCTATTTTGCTGCCGAGGGAGCTGTTCATTGGCACTTTAAACCCTCGAGCTTATAAGTGTATAGCTGAGGTGTACTGTCCTTCTCAATTTGCCAAGCAATTTGGGTTAACTCAGGGGATTCCCATTCCACTCTGCAGTCTCTCGAATGTCTATCTTACAGCCAGAGATTTGAGAATACCCAAATCAAAACTGGAAGAAGCAACATTCAAACTGTTGAAAGAATTGAGCGAGTTCCAATTTGTCTCATTCCTTCCTTCTGGCCTGACTCTAAAAAGATTTCAAAACTAGTGGACAGCCAATATGGAAGTGCATCTATCCGTACACCCTCATGACTTACTGATAGGGTTAGGAGTGCCTTCGAAGGCCAAATCAACCACAGTTGAGAACATCCCTTCTCTTTCCACAATGCCAAAATCGCTCCTCAGAGCCTCATCCTCTCCTGCTAGAGTTACCAGAGCTGCTTCAAAGAGGGGTAAGTATTTTTTAGGTTTCCCCTTAGACTCTTTTATTTGTTTCCTTTACATTCATACCTCTTGGTGCAGGGTCTCCACAAGAAGAATCTCCTAAGAGGGCTGAAACCCTAGCTACTCTCAAGGACAAACAAAAGCAGAAAAAGAAAAGGAAGCTGATACTCACTCCTGAGGAATCTGAATCCTAGATTGAAGAAGAAGAGATTGAGAAAGAACAAAAAGTACCATTACAGAAGAGAAAAAGGGAACAGATGACTGTCTTTCCTTCGATTAAAGATTCCACTCATGAGACAGCTGCTAGAGTAGTAGAAGAGGAACTTACTTCTGAGGAATCTGAATCCCAGATCGAAAAGAGAGAAATTGAGAAGGAACAAGCAAGACCAATACGTAGAAAAAAGAGAAGGAAGATGACTGTCTCTCCTTCTGATTTGGTCAAAGACCCTATTCATGAAGCAGTTGCTAAGGCAGTAGAACAAAAGCATTCTAAGGCCATCATTATCTTTGAGAGAGTTGAGAAGAGACGACAACAGCAATTCTTAAGAGATGAAGCAGCTGCTGCTGATGCAATCCAAAGGGTAACTGCAAGAAGGCAACATATTGCTGAGCACTATTCCCTTTGAAGCTCTCATATTGCTGCTTTTACTTCTGAAACAAGTAATTTCTTTCATGCTTCTACTGTTTCTCCCTTATCAAATTTTTGGTATTGAAACTTGACATTACTTTACATCTCTTCTTTTGCAGCAACAATTACTGAGCCTATTCTTTCAATAAGGACTCCCTCAGTTTCAGTTGAAGTTGATCAGATGCAAAATGTGAGGACTATTCAGATAATACTCCCACTTCCTAGGCCTACATTCAATGTACTCTCCTTGAGGCCAAGCATTCCTACATCTCTTTCCTTTGGATTAAATCCGTATCTTCCTTACTTATCTTTGGATCTACTTCAATTCAGTTCTCGTTCGAGCCTTGCTCTTCCCTTTTCTCCTAAGGAAATTCCAACTGATGCTCCATCTCTGATGGTAGTTGATTCCCCTATAGAGGGTGCTGGCAGCTTTTCAACTCATGGTTTATTATCTCTGTCTAGTTCCAGCCCTTCTTCCCTTGACCTATTGGTGGCTAGGACCATAGAGAATGTTGAAGATGCTCCACCCATCTCTCCTATCCCTATGCAGTTCTCTGTGCCTTCCACTACAACTCTTTTTACACCCCTCATGTCCACGAATGAGGTAGATATCTTCAAAGCAAGACTTGCCAGTCTCCTTGGCATGCTCTTTACTTCTCCAATAGCCTATGATGAAGCTGAGCCATTAGTTTTGGCTGACTCTTTGCTAGAAATTTTTCAGAGTTATTCTTCCAGTAGTAAGCCTTCTACACCTCTGATAGACTTAGACAACTGCCTAGAACTATTGACATCTTTTTCAAGGATTCCTTTCAAGGCCCTAGAGAGACCTATAATAAGAAATGGCTTCCTTCAGTGCTGCAAAATTGTTGAGCAATCCGGCATGACTGTCTCAAGTCATCTATCTCAGGCAGTAGCTATTATTGACTTCTACATCAATATTTGCTGTGCTGCCAAGGCTGCAGAGGAGAAATTGGTCAGAGATCAGGACTTTGTTTTAATAGTACATGCTGAGATATCAGAGCTAGAGGAACAACATTCCTCTGTCTCCCAATTTCGTACTCAACTACTAGAGAGAGAGGCTCAACTTGAGGAGGAGTTATCTATAGTCAACCAAGCCTTAGCCCGAACTGATACCAAGTTGTTGATCACCAACCAAAGACTGGCCGATCGAAAGCAAAAAATCCTTTAAAACTAGAACATCTGTTGTAAAAGAACAACTAAGGCATTGTAATGATTTTTGGGCCAATTTATGGCGGAATATATTTAATTCTTTATGAAAAAACAAACTCTTGTTTATCATTTGAGTATTCTTGTGTTCTTGTACTTAGTATTTATTTTATTCCTTGTGTTTCCCAAATGGTTGGAAAATAAGGCTTCAAATATCTGTCATTAATCTTTTGGGGATGTACATATCCATTCAAATTTCTTAAATGGTATGCTCCAAAAGGCAGGACTCTATGAATTTGATATGGTCCTTCCCAGTTAGGTGACCATTTGCCAAACTTATGGCTTTTAATTCCTATTGGGAGTATTGTCTTCCAAACCAAATCACCTTCATCAAAGCCAATGTGTTTGACTCTCTTATTATAATTTTTGGCTACTTTCTTCTTTTGAAAAAGAATGCTATTTAATGTCAGAATTCTAGCTTCATCTATGCTTTCTAATTCTAAGCACATACTCTGATGGTATTGCTCAGGATTTAACTAGTCTTGGCATTTTACCCTCAAGGACTTAACATTAATTTCCACAGGTAACACTGCATCATGCCCATATACTAAGGCATAAGGAGTGACTCCTGTGCTTGACCTTGGGGAAGTTCTATAAGCCCACAATACATCCAATAACAAGTTATGCTAATCGCTACGATTGTCCTCCACAACTTTTTGTATTCCCTTTTTCAAGGACTTATTGGATGATTCAGCTTGACCATTAGCTTGTGTATAATAGGGGGTGGAATTAACAAGGCTAATTTCAAACTCTGCCACAAAAGACTTTACCATTTTTCCATCAAACACAGTCCCATTATCAACAGTTATAGTCTGTGGGATACCAAATCTATGGATTAAATCCTTAATGAATCCAATAACCTCAGTTTGGTCTACAGCCTTGTATGGCTTAGCTTCGACCCATTTAGTGAAGTAATCAGTGGCCACTAAGATGAAACAATGATGCTTCAAAGAAGGTGGGTGTATTTTCCCCATCATAGCCATGGCCCATCCTCTAAATGGCCAAGGCTTTACTACTGCATGCAGGTCAGTTATGGGCACATACCTGATCGTGCCATGCTTTTGACATGCCTGGCAACCCCATGCATATTCTATGCAATCTTTAAAGATAGTTGGCTAATAGTAGGAATGCCTTCGAAGCAACCACCTCATCTTCACACCAGGCTGATGAGCACTACAGATGACTTCATGAACCTCAGCCATAACTGTCAATTCTTCTTTTGGGCCTAAACATTCCAATAATAAACTGTGAGACCAAGAAATATCCTCTCACATGGATGTTGTGGAGATCCAACGAAGAGAAGAGCTTCACCCCTATAGATCTGCAATGAGGAACATAGTCGGTGCCACCCAACCGGGGTTGCCGGCCGGGGACTCTCCGATGATGAAGTCAGTCCCTGTCTCAAGGAAGAAATAGTATATGCATTTGAAGGGGTGTGTGTTGTGTGGAGAGAGATGAGAACATACCATGTTATGAGGTCCTTCCTTCCTTTTATAGACGGGGGTGGGCGAGTTCAATAGTTGGGGCTTTAGCAAGCCTTGTTTGGGTTAGGCCCAATAAGCTGGTACCTATAATTTTCTGGCTCCCACAATTGCCCCAAAACTTTCATTGTCTGCGGTAGAAGGAATGAGAGTTTTTTCTTGCCAAGTTACGCTGTTCAAATAGCTGTTAGGTTTTTTGATAAAGAACACTTTGGATAAATGAATAAAATATATGAATGAATGTTTGTATGTATGCGTGAATGTATGCTTGAATGTATGCATAAATGTACGATGTACGTATAAATGTACGTATGTCTTGAATGTATGTATAAATGTATGATGTACGTATAAATATACGTATGTTTTGAATGTATGTATAAATGTACATATGTGGATCATAAGATTTGGGGGGTTAAGCTAAAACCCAGAAAGGAATACAAATAAATCATAATGATAGGTCATGTATTCTAACCCCGGCAAGGGTGTAGGTCATGTATTCTAACCCCCGGGCAAGGGTGTAGGCCGCGGTATTCTAACCCCCGGGCGTGGGTGTAGGCCACGGTATTATAACCCCCGGGCAAGGGTGTAGGCCACGGTATTATAACCCCGGGCAAGGGTATAGGCCTTTGCTAACGGCGCCTGCGTCGAAAAGTAAGATTGTGCTATACCGGAGACTTTTTTCTCGATTTTATGGCAAGTGCCAAAGTGGCAAGGATTTTGAATAATGTATCCTGCATCAATAAGGTGGACGTGTTAATCACCAATAATATTGTTCGCTTGTATAGAATTGCCAAGTAGATATTGGGCCAATCGCTTAATTGCCGAGTTGCTCGGTTTATGCTAGTCCAAGATGGACTTGCCCCATTGCTTTAATGACAAAAGTTAGTCGGAAGGAATGTAGATTCCCATTACCCTATGTTGCAGGGAAGATTCGGCTTTGGTAAAATGGCGGCGCGCAAAAATATGCAAAATGCAAACTGCCAACTGCCTAGTGGGTAATGCATTGCCCCAAAACGGGCGCTTGCTTGAAGCTGTGTGAAAATGAGCGGGAGTTTGTAACTCAAGTAAACGTCGTTGTAATGTTTGTACCAAGTTGGCCGAGTATGCATGCATATCAAAGGTGCCGAGACGATGATCGGCTGAGGTGCCCCAATTAGAAAGTGAAAAATTGGCTGATGTCCCAGTGGGCAATTGTTTTGCCAAATAATGTTGTTAGGCGAATAAAGTTGCCGAATACTGTGGCCAATGTTGCTGCATAAAGTTTGACAATGCATAAGGTTGACAAATAATGTTTCTTAGCCGAATAGAGTTGATGCACGGCCGGATAATGATCATGCATAATGTTGCATTAATAATGGTCGAATAATCTTTGCCGGGTAAAGTTGATGCACTGCCGAGTAACTAGTGTCAAAACATCGGTGTATCGTTTGGTTTGGCGGTGGCTCAAGATTCCTTCTGAGTTAGGTTTGCCGATTTAGTGAAGTTGAGTTTCTTGTCCAACGATATTTGCCCCATTGCTTGTGAATAAGATTTGTTATTCGGGAATAAAATTGACTTGGCCAAAATTGTTGAATGCGTATTGATCAAATGCCGTGCTTACGGCAAAAAGTATCGTGTGAGTTGCGACACGGCATTGCATATAAAATCTACAAATTTTGTGTATGAAATTTGCAAAATCAGACCGCATTTGATGTGTTCGTAATGCTCCAAATAGTTGGAAACGACTATGGGATCATGATGTCGGACTCGATGGCGTAGTTCTAGCCAAAATGATTCTAACGACTCGATCGATGAAGACTAATGATGTGCGATCCATCGACAATTGCTCTTGTATTGCAAAAAATAAAAGAAAATTTAGTGTGGTGGCAAGAGTTGAACCTGTGCTCTTGTGATAAAAGATTAACACTTAACCACTCGCCATAACATGCCTTGTGTCCATATTTTGTGCATTATACATATTTGAACTTAATTATTTGGTTATCACAAGATGTAACTTAGTCGCAATCCAGAATAATTTCTTATGTTTTGGCAACTCGGTCGCCTTCTTCTAAGAATATATGTGATTTTCTGACCAAACTTCAGATGGCTCATTTTAGCTCCGATTTTGACGTGGTTTTTTGTGTTGGACTCGTCTCGATGAGTACTTTTCATTGGTGTAATCAAAACTTGATTTCGGCAATGTTGAAAATTGCAGGTTTTGAAAATATGGGCTGTTGCGTAACTATCGGCAAGCATCGGTTACTTTTTTGCTCCTCTAGTGAGTGGCTTTGAACTTCCTGAATCGATGAGAATCCTCTAGTGTTGTTAGATGTGGATTTCGGTAAGTCACGGTGCTAGTTTTATGCCGAGAGCATAGAGCCAAACAAGTTGAACAAGTTGATAACATGCAGAGGTAATGCAAATGAAACAATTAAGTCGTTGAAATTTTGTTGATAATATGCCGATGAGTGATACTATGCAAAGTGAATGAAAATAAAAGTTGCCGAATAAGCCGATAAGTTGCCGACTTGTTCATTGGGATGGTGGATGTAAGTTGGTTCGTTGGTGGTTGCCGAATAGTGTGTGTTGGCTGTGCCGAGCTAGGCTAGTACATTTGGGTTGCCGAAAGCTGGATGCCGAAAATATTTCCTTGACGAGTTGATAGGCCAATGGCAATGCCGAGTAAGGCGGGTTCCCAAACTGCTTAAGTGGCCGAGAAGTGCCAATGTTGTGACGTATGGGCTGCCGAGTAATGCGGAATAATGTTTGTTGGTTAAGAATCTTTTGGGTGAGCGTCAGGGGCAGCTTGGGTGAGCATAGTGATGCCGAGAAGGATGGAAGAGCTACCGAATAGCCTTGTCGGATTGCCGATTTTCAGCGGTAGGTTGCCGAGTAGTAGCTTGGCTTGGCCAAGATGCTTAATTTTGATGCCGAACTAAACCGCTGAGCAATGAAGCCGAGATGCTGGTGCTATATTAAGGCGCGGTGTCGAATAATGAAATGCCCAAGATTATATTCCCAACTAGGAAGTGCCGAATAATGAAATTTCCCGACCAATAGCCGAAGTGCCGAATAATTAAGTCCTGAACGTTATATTAAGGGGCAGTGCCAAATAGTCTGTGTATGAGGTCGATGATGGAGCTTTCAAATCTCCTTTATATAACACCAAAAATTATTTGGGCAACAAAAGCCGTATAGATTGCTTCATATTCTCATAAATTATGAAGTAAAAAATGTCAATTTACATGTTATAATAACTCATGGCTTTATTTATGTCAATTTAGTAGAGAGAGAGAAAAAGTGAAGACCCACTTAGTGATGAATAGATCATGCATGATCTTGGTCGAGAAACCCTACTAGTGATGCCGAAAAGAGCTAAAACCCACTTTTAGAGAGAATGATGTTTTTGTTCTTGTTGGTTTTAGCTACATAAAAAATGATATTCAAAAAAATTAACCCACCACAACTGGCATCACAGATATATAATATGATATGTACGTAGATATGCATATTACGAATCGAGTTGAATCAAAATGAAAATAAGAGACCCAGCCTTGGGTTCTACAGAAAGGTCTAGCATGGGTATACGTGCATACATGTCAAGCATCAACTTTAAGCTAAGTTTTGAGAGACAAAGAATAAATAAATAAATGGACAGACCCACGTATGAATTTAGCCGAATAACTTTATTGAATTGCCGAAAAGATGTTTGCACCAATAAAGGTGTGAAACCCATTTTTAGAGAGAGAAAACAGCTACTAACTTCATCTTGTTTTGGCAACCTTTCTAAGCAATATTAATATTCAACAATGCTTTGATCAAATCTGTGAGCTTAAAGAGATACATACATAGATGTGTATATATATATGTATACTTGAACTTTAGCAAAAAATATAATCAGAATGAAAGAAGCCAAAAACCCAGTTGTGGGTCGTATTACTTGGGATTGATTTTGCTTTTGTAGAAAGTGCACTGACCTCAAAGCAACCAAGATATGTTTACTTACAAAGAAGATATTTGTTGTGTTCTTCGTTGATCTCATTCATTGCTCCCACAGACGGCGCCAATTGTGAGACCAAGAAATATCCTCTCACATGGATGTTGTGGAGATCCAACGAAGAGAAGAGCTTCACCCCTATAGATCTGCAATGAGGAACATATAGTGGTGCCACCCAACCGGGGTTGTTTAGGGACTCTCCGATGATGAAGTCACCCTGTCTCAAGGAAGAAATAGTATATGCATTTGAAGGTGTGTGTTGTGTGGAGAGAGATGAGAACATACCAGATGTTATGAGGTCCTTCCTTTTATAGATTTAAATGGGCCTAAAGGCCAGTAGTAGGGGGCTTTAGCAAGCCTTGTTTGGGTTAGGCCCAATAAGCTGGTACCTATAATTTTCTGGCTCCCACATAAACCATCTCCCTCCCTTTTCTAGAGAGCATTACTGTATATGATGTATTGCATAGATTGCAATTTAATTTTTCTGCTGGCCTTCAAGGATGGGCCAGCCAAGTACCGCATTATTGGATACCACCAATCTTGTTCCTATAAGTCATTATGATTGACTTCCTGGACTACATTCCTTTTATTTAAGGGTGGTATAGATTTCTGGTATATTGTTTGGCTTATGTCCCTTTGAGTATTATCCCTTCTCTTGAAATTCGAAGCTTTCTGAGCCACATCATTAGCTTTATCATTCAAGAATCTTGAGACATGAGTTATATTTGCTATTTGAAATTGAGAAAGCAGATGTAATGTAACAACATAGTGTGGCAACATGCTTATACTTTGACATTTGAAAATCCCTTTCACTTGGTTAACCACCAATTGAGAATCTCCAAATATGTCAACTGCATAAACTTGTAGTCCAATAAGAATTTCCAATCCCACTATTAAGGCTTCATATTTAGCTTGATTATTAGAACAAGTAATTTTATCCACTCTGAAACTATGTGTGGTTTCTATTCCTTGTGGTGACTTAATCACTATACCAATTCCAGTTAGGCCATTGGCTTTCGATCCATCGAACCACATTTTCCATAACTCAACACTAGCCATACCAAGTTCCATTATCTCTTGGCTTTCCGTTTGAGATGGATGGTCTGCTAAAAAATTGGCTAAAACTTGTCCTTTTACTGCCTTTTGGGGAACATATTCTAAATGAAATTCTGATAAGGCTAATGTCCATTTGCCAATTCTTTCCCTCAACATAGGTCTAGATAACGTATACTTAACCAAATCTGTGGTTGCAATTACCAAGACAGTTGTAAGCAAAAGATAGTATCTCAATTTCATTGCAGCAAAATACAATGCAAGGCACAGCTTTTCTACAGCTGAGTATTTACATTCACAAGAATTTAAAAACCTACTAAGATAATAAACAGCTTGCTCCTTGCCTTCTTCATTGTCTTGAGCTAAGAAAGCTCCCAATGAATCTTCTGCTGCAGCTATGTACAACTTCAAGGGCTTATCACCCTTTGGTGGCATCAGCACTAGAGGGTTGGCCAAGTAGGCTTTGATACCTTCGAAAGCAATTTGATGCTCTGCTGTCCACACAAATTCCTCTTCATCTTTTAGCCTTAATAAGGAAGAAAATACTTTAGTTTTCCCTGCAGTGTTAGAAATGAATCTTCGAAGAAAATTAACCTGTCCAAGGAACTTTTGTAATTCTTTCTACTTGATGGAGATCTGGCTTCAATGATGGCTTTGGCCTTATTCTGGTCAATCTGTATTCCTCTCTTATGTACTACATAGCCCAAGAAGTTTCCAGATAATACGCCAAAAGCACACTTAAGAGGATTGCATTTCAACTTGAACTTTCTCATTCTTTCAAAGGTTGCTTCTAAGTGAAACAGATGCTCCTCCATGGATTGGGATTTAACTACAATGTCATCAATATAACACTCTAAATACCCTCCAATGAGGTCATGAAAGATAGTGTTCATAGCCCTCTGATATGTAGCCCCAACATTCTTCAAGCCAAATGACATTTTAACCCATTCGAAGGTCCCAATACTCCCAGGACATCTGAATGTTGTCTTGTGAACATCCTCCTCTGCAATGCAGATTTGGTTATAACCAGAGTGCCCATCCATCATTGATAAAATTTGATTCCCTGCTGAACTGTCTACCAACAAGTCTACTATAGGCATAAGATATTCATCTTTTGGAGTTGCTATATTTAAGTTTTTGAAATCAATGCATACCCTCATTTTACCATTCTTCTTAACTACAGGCATAATATTGGATAGCCATTCAACATACCTGGCTGTCCTGACAAAGCCTGCCTTAAGTAGTCTAAGAATTTCTTCCTTAACTTTCTGAATCACTTTTGGACTCATTCTTCTTGGCTTTTGCTTGTATGGCTTGAAATTAGGCCTCATAGGGAGCCTATGTTCCACTAATGACCTATCCAATCCTAGTAGTTCATTATAAGACCATGCAAAATAATCTTTATATTTCTTCAGAACAACCAACAACCGATCCCTGTCCAGAGCATTCAAACAAGCACTTATATAGGTAGGCTGTTGTATAGAACCTTCCCCTAAATTTACTTCTTCTAAGGAGTCTTGTGTCTGAGAACTTACTGAAGCTTCTTCTTTGATCCCTTCTGCCTTCGAAGCAATCTTCTTGCTTTGTTCTGCTCCCAGGTTCTTTAATTCAACATCTTTACCTTCCTCCTCATAGACAAAGTCTGTCCATAAGGCTTCTTCCTCCTATATCTCCTGGACTTTTGTTTCAATGTCCAATGCACAGTATTTGTCAAGGACCAAAACTCTGGCCTGTTGTTGTTTCTGCTTGCAGCCAATTATCATGGCTTCTTTCTCTTGCCCTTGTACACTCTGGATTATTGATTTTACATCCAATATTGAGAACTTAATTAGAGCCAAAGACATCATGGCTTCTTGGACTTCATTTCTTTGCCTACAACCAGACATCATTGTTATCCTTAACGTCAACCTCTTCATCAGCACTCTCCTGGACTAAGTGCTTCAGGTGTGTTACTTCCTCATCAGCCGTCACTTTGGTTGAGCCATCAGGTTTCCTCAATATACTGATTGGTGTCACTCCCTCAATATACAATTTCGCCTCTGCGAAGTCTACACAGGCTATGAAGGGTTGAGGATCTGCATCAATTTCCTTTGTCTCCCCATTGCCCAAGGCCATCATTATTTTCTAATGCAAAGAGGATGGCACACACTTGTTAGTGTGAATCCAATCTCTATCAAGTAAAGCATTGTACTTAGAATTACTGTCAATGACGAAGAATGCTGTCATGCAGTCCCTGGTTCCCACACTCAAGTTGATAGGCAGAATTCCCTAAGCCATCTGTTTGTCTCTAGCGAAACCAGCAATGGTTGTGCTGGTTAGGATTAACCTGGGGTTCCTTTTCCCTAGTTTCTTCAAGGAAGATTTCGGTAGTAAGTTCACCGCTGCCCCATTATCTATCAAGACTCGGTTCAATTGTATCCCATCAAAAAAGGCCTTGATGTACAAAGGCTTGACATGCTGTGTCATAGAGTTCGAGGGATATTCAAAAGGATATGAGAGGTTAATGCTCACCTCTTCTTCACTCTCATATTCAGTTTCCATTGGAGTAGCCATTTCGGAATCACCTTGCACCATACTCACTTGTGAGTCTTCACTAGAGACTAGAATTGGGTCCATTTCTTGCCCCTCTTGGTTCTCATCTCCAGCTTGGAATTCATGCGATAGTATGTGTACCATATTCACTGATACTGAGCCAAATTGGATGGTTGGCTGTGCCTGTTTCTCCTCTTGGCCACCTTGTTTAGTTACCTCAGAAGCATCCTCTATACTGCATTTTGGCACTTCTTTACTAACAAGCTCTTTCAAATGGTCTTTTCTGACTGGTTTTTCAACCAAAAATGTTTGTTCAGCCATGAAGGCTTCGAACATTTCTTCATCAACCATTTCTTTCTTTTGGCCTAAGCCAACTTCTTTCTCTGCCTCGCTGTCACTCTTCATCAACGCCTTCTCCAATCCTGCTAAACTGGACTTCTCTCTGGCTTTTAGTTCAGAGTGAACTTTGGCTAATTGTTCTCTGCTGCAACCCATCTTGCCTTGTAGAGTTGGTTTTGGAGTATGGTCTAACTTAGAATTCTTCTTTCCTCCTGTCTGTACCAATGAAGAACTCTCTCCACTCTCTTTCAGGTCTTGCTGGTACTAAGTGTACCTACGCTGAATTTTCCTCCTTTGTGATCTAGAAATTACGAGGACCATATCTGGTTCCTTTGTTTTTGGGTGCTTAAGGAATACCCAATTGTTTGGAGCCACCAAAGGAGGCTTGACCATCCTGCCTTGGTTTACAATTACATCTCCTTGGATAAACACTTCCCTAGGTTTGTTCTGCATCACAAACCAATCTAGGACCCCAAGTACCCACGAACTTACTGACCCGGCTGTTGAACTGATTCTTTCTTCCTTCGAAGTCACCTTCGAAGCTAGCTGTGAAGGCCACTGTTTGGCCCTGACTTTATGCTTTGGGCCTCACTCAGGCCTTTGATGAAAGTGTCCACCTTCTGTCCTGCGTGAGGTTGGTCTAGGGGGCCAATCTTTGGCTTTGATCCCATAAACTGAACCTCTCTCCAGTCTCCTCTCAGAATGACTGCTCTCCATTGTATAATAATTAGGTGGCCTGGACTCATATAAAGGTCTCTTACCTTTGGAATCCATTCTATCAGCTGTTGGTTCAACCATCAATGGCTCCTGCCGAACACTAGATGGATATGGCCTTTTATTGTAAGCATTGGTTGGTTTGGGACGTCTCTGCACATCCCTGTAATATTGCTTCCCATCAATTTGAAGCCCTTTCAACCATTTGTAGCTCAGTCTACACCTGGGACATATCCTTTGCATTACAGCTGCTTCTAAGGAGTCGTCATCCAGTGCTTTTTCATCAGAGTCTTCCCTCTGGTGTGAGAAACCTTGTCCAATAGCTGGTAGATTTTTTGTGTCTTTCTTGATAGTTGTCTGGTTGGGAACATGCATCTGCACATTAACTTCTCCCAATTCTTTCAAGGACAAGCTTCGAAAGTCTGGCATTATGACATTGGCTGCCACCTCTCCAATCTCTGGAATTGGATTACTGTTAATCCCCATGGCCTTTTCTGCTTTGGCTGGGAATTTCAAACTTCCTTTTCCGAATTTGTTCTTGGATCCTGTCTCGAAAAACAATACAGTTCTTAGTCGAGTGAGACCAAGAATTATGCCATTTACAATATATTTTTCTATGAAGTTCATTAGGAGATGGAATTTTGACTCCTTTCGGTAACTTAAAGAAGTTGGCCGCAAGCAAATGATCAAAAATGTCATCTGCCTTAGTTAAATCGAAAGAGTATTTCCTATGAAGGTCTTTCTTTTTAAACTGTTGGTCAATTGTGGTATCCTTATGAATTAATGCTTCACAGATTACAGGTTCTTTCTCCACAATCTCTGCTGCATCGATCTCATAATTAGGATCTCTATAATATGTCTTGTACGATGCATTATTTCGATCTTGTTCCTCCTCTAGTAATGCTTCGTACCTAGACACCTTATAAGTGAGTTCCACTAAGTCTCTGAACTCAGTTGAGTCAAACTTCTTTCGAAGCCTAAACTCTAAACCATTTTGAGCCAATCTCACGAATTCTGGCTCTGGTAAGATGACTCTACATTTATTTCAAGCCCTTTTAAATATGGCAATAAACTGAGTAGCTTTCTCATCAGGCCTTTGACTCAATCTTGCCAAGTCTACCATGGAAACCTCTAGTTCTGATTGGAAGAATTGGGCATGAAATGCCTCTTCCATCTGTTGCCAAGTCTGGATAGAGCCAGGTGTAAGGTTAATATACCATACAAATGCTCTCCCAGTTAGGGAATTTGGGAATAACCTTAACTTCATATAGTCATTATTGGTAAATTCGCCGTATTGAGCAGCAAACCTAGCAATATGCTCTACTGTTGATCGGTTTCCATTCCCATAAAAAAGGGCAAAATCTGGTATCCTAAAACCTCTTGGGTATTCATGTACCCTATCTACCCATTCTGGATATGGTTTCCTGTACACAGGAGTCTGGACCCCCCGAGCCATCGGTCCACACATCTCTCTAATAATATCTGCAATTTGGTGCCTAGGGATCATATTTTGTGCCTATTAAACCACTACTGGAGGGGCAAATATAGGATTTGGTGGGCAAACTTGTGCCTGTGGTCCTCTTGGTCCATAAGGTGGTATATTTGGAACTGGTTGTCCCTGTGGTACAGGCTGTTGTTGGGGGTGTGGGTAACCCCTTTGAGCCTATCCTGCGAAAGGACTTGCGAAAGGTGCTGGAATTGGTGTTGTGTCTCTTCCATTTGTAAGAAAACCTTCCAACCCCCCGGGTATAAATTCGAATAAGGGATTCGTGAACCCCCTTGTGCCAGGTATGGCTTCGAACATGGGATTTGGAACCATTCTTATGCCATTTTCTTGTACTGGGCCAGATCCACCAAATTGCATGGCTTCACTGTTAAGTACTAAGGCATTTTGACCTGCTATAGGCCTCGAAATAAGTTCGTACCAAGATTGATGTGATGGTCTTTCATAGTTCTGATTACTAGTTTGACCATTAGAATGTCCATTAACTTGCATAGACTGTTTATCTCTAGCCAATCTTTGCTGAGGGACATTCGAAACTTCCTCCATGTGTTTCACATTTGTTAGTTGGTGATTATTCATTCGATCCAAAAAGGATGTTGCCCACCTTTCCATTGTGTTCATTAATTGCTGTCCCATAGCATCTACTAGGCCACCCCATGGATTCATTGGCTGAGTAGATGAAACAGTGGATGGTCTAATTTCTTAGTCTCGTCCAATATTATGAACATGTGGTACTTGTTCTGAAGTGCTGGTCTGTTCGACCATAGGTTCTGATAAAATAGGAGTTTCCACAGGATGTGTTATTACATTATCCTCTGGATTAGGTATCTCTACCTCTCCTTCCACGCCTTCTTCCAAGCGTTCATTTTCTCCCTATCTCCTACGTCTAGCCATTTCAATTAGTCCCACCGGGCGTGCCAAAAATATATGTTGGCTTTTTGGCTTTCGAAGGTCATTATTGTAATTGCGAGCGTGCCAGCAAGGATCAATTACTTGTTTGCTATCCGGGGCCTTCTCTGCTATTTATACTTCTCAAGGATGACCATCGAACTGCGTTTCCAACCGTCGAACTGCTCCTCCATGATCGCTGATCATGTTGCCTTGTAATTAGCCCACTATGCCATCACTTGCAGTTAGACTTCCCTCATAAATTTGAATTTAAATGTGAGTAACCGTTGAAGCCACATCACCTTGCCTCTTTTTGTTGATCCACTACTACTCAAATCTTGTAATAACCAATGCTAACTGCTACGTGTACAATCAGGATCGAAGACTTGACTAGCCTTCCTGTATTACCCTTATTCTGCCACGCGTCGAATTGTAATTGGCTTGTACAAAACATGTAGCCAACAGAAGTATCAAGTTGTAAATAAACACTTGTGAAAATATTGTAAAAAAATATTTTCAAGTGTTAAGTCGAGGCTGAGATAAATCGATTAGTGGGTACAACCAAGGTGTTACACCCCGAGGAGATTGCACAGTTAAGGTGTATTTTGAAGACATGCAAATTATTTTTAGAATCATACAAGAGTAAAAAGAAGACACATACAACCACGTTGAAAGAAGAAATTAAAAAATGCATTCAGAAAAGGAAAAAAGGCACTTCGGCCTAACATTGAAGAATGATTGTTTAGATTACAAAAAGGTTTCGTCAGATTGAAGTAGACGGTAGTAGTAAGCAAAGAAGTGCAACGAAGCCTCACCCGAGAGGAGTGAAACTGTTGCGTAAAGCTTCAAAAAACAAGAATGCGAGATTTGAGAGAAAGTTTGAACAAGAACGAAGATGCAGAAGTGAAAAGATAGAGAGAGAGTTGATTTTGATCAAAAGCATGAAATGGCGGCAAAATGGCAATTATGGTGCCTTGGACGACGTGCTTGTCAGATGACGCACGCAAAAGTGATGCGACTTGATGGCACGTATTAGGTACGGTCCAATAGAGGAAAGACACGTGGTAAAAACGGTTGAAATACTGTGCATGCCAGTTCATACGCATGCTGGAACTCTTGGAGTTCTTAATTCAATGAAGCAAATACCTCGGCTAGGAGGACGGTTTCGACTGAGAAACTTGAACGAACTTGGTCATTGGTTCTAAGGCATTGATGAAAGCAGACTACAGGTCTTGTTCATATTGAGTCGACGAGTTCTGACTTCGGCAGTAGATGATGAAGCGAGCTTAGCCGACGTGCTAAATGGAAGAAATAATATAGGTTCCATCACCTCAGGATGCCGAGGTAATAGAACTTAGGGGGCAGTTGTGGGGACATAATTTTTGAATGACAACACGTGGCCGAGGTGTCACCGAAGTGCCAGCCGGGGTGCCACGTGTCTTGATCATGACGCCGAGATGATCTCAGCGAGGCCAAGGTTATTTGCGAAAATACCGGAATCCGAGATAAGCGGATAAGGGACAAGAGTCCTAGAATGAGAGAAGACTTTAGTTTGGGTAAAGATAAGACTCTTAGAGAGTTTATCCTAATTCTACTGGGAGTCTAAGATTAGCAGTAATCCTAAGTCCATTAGAGCTAGGCTTCTATTAGGACTAGGATTGTATTGGCTATAAAAATGAGGCACCCTTATGGGTCTAAAGGATGTCTTTTATGCTTTGTCTAGTGAGTTAAGCATTATTGGTTATCTTTGAAAGATATTTTACTGACTTGATCGTCGGAGTGCCCCCGGGTGGACGAACCACCGCCGAAATCTCTTCTTTTCTGTGACAGGTCATTCGGGCAATCTATTCTGTCAGTGTTCTCCAGCTGAGTACCAGTTTGGCAATGTGGTCAGAAATTGAGACACACAACAAGTATACATAGCAATTAAAAATATTTTATCACAAAAAACTTGTATAATTTAAACATGTTAATCTACACCTCATCATTTTATTAGAATCCAATTACGGCGCTCAAGTACTCAACTTTCTTCCAAAGTTACAAGCATGATATATTTAAACTGATTCCATAATTTTATGAAAAATTAATAAGAGGCTATGCACATTAACCAAAATTATCATGTTCACTATAATATTCATCTTCAATTAATAATTTTAAAAACTTTATCAGTATGTTTTTCAATATAAATGAGATTAGACAAATGCATAACATCAATACTCATTTATGAAATCAATAAAATAATTTCTCCCACACACTTTATGATAAATGAAAATCTATTTCAATTATTATTATTATTATTTATTTTATTTTATTACCAAGGTGACAAAAATTAAAAAAAATAATCATACTTATTTAGTTTTGACATTAAAATTAAATTGTTGTTATATGAACAATATATAAAATAACATTCTTTAAAACAAGATTAGGACTATACTACAACTTAAATAACATGATCAAAAATAAAATTTTGATTAACACAAGAGCTTTTAAGTAGTTTAAGAAACAAATAAGGAGATCTTAGAGGTGGGAAGAGCGTCATAGCTCACAAAAATTCGAAAGAATTTTTCTTACTAAAGTTAATAATATGTAAAGAGATTTGCGGAATATTCTGAAAAGGAAAACATAAAACACTGAAAAGAAATAATGATTTGTAAAAATCGAAAGTATTATATAGAGCATTGTAGAGTATAATTTAGATTTTCTTATAAGAATCATCTAGTAGATATTCTAAAACTCTACTTTCTTAAATAGTTAATATTGAATATAATTTCAATCTTTCATACTATATTGAGGTGTTAATATAAATGGTTAAGAAGGTGCATTCTCGAGTATGTCAACATCTAAATTAGTTAGATTTAAAACTAAGTCAATATCTATTTGCGGATTCACAATCAAAACTTTAATGGAGTAAATTTGATTTTCATAAAAATATTTCTCTTCATTGCTTTCAATTCAATATAATATCATTCAATTATATATGGACAATAATAATATCATAATCACAATTAATATTCTCAAATATTTAAAATGTATCACTTTTAAACTGAATATATAGAAAGCATTTTCACAACTCCAACTTTCAATTATACATAGGCAATTAGTATAATCTCACAAGAATATGCTACGAATAAACTTTAGCAATATTCTCATATGTGCCAAAATGTATCACTATATAAACACCTTTGGGTTGAATATATAGAATACAATCAACATCTTTAAACTTCAATATAATCTTAATTAATTATATATGAGCAATAATTATAGTCTCACAATAATGGGCTACAAATAAAGTCTAAAAATATTGTCAGATGTTTCAAAATATATCATCATATAAATACCTTTGGGCTAAATATATAAGACATATTCTAACACCTATAAAGAAGTCAACTAGCAAGAATGATTTATCAAGAAATTATCTCCTTTAGGTAGATAAATTCTTTTAAAATCAATAAAATTTTCCTTACTAGTGGCTCACACTACCTCTAAAATTAATACACTCAATTAACCCCCTTTGGGTAGGTAATTGAGTGATATAATATTAGAAGAGCTTCCCAGAATCCTTATTGGTAAATCACTTTAAATCTCAATAAGTTAACCACTCCAGTAGTATCACCCTCATTGATTCAAAAATCTTCCAACTAGGACTATATCAAATAATAAATATTTTTTTATTTTTTTATTTTTTTTGAAAAAAAACATTATGATTCTGAAGCAAACAATGAACAGTATATAATAGAGGAACATTGAAAAAGGTTTGGTGGCCAAGCACATTGAAAAGGTTTGAACAGTATGTATGATCACCAAGCACATCGTTTTAGTAAAAGAAAATATTAATTTATTTCTTATCATTATATAAAGTAATTTTACTGAAATAATCTGCCATGATTTTGATTCTAATATAAACTTACTCTAATACCACATGTAAGATTATAGGATCTATATACTAGAAATCAAAACACTACGAATATAATTAACTACTAAAATATAAACTATGATTCCGTTATTGTCTTGAGTTTTGCTTCATTGAAAGAAGATGGTATTCACAATTGGAAAACCTTAGCACCAGCTCTTTCCCTCATTCTCCTAATCTTTTTGTTGTCTTTTCAATAGGGTTGACAACCCTTTGATCTACATATATATATAGATATATGTAAACGCTAATCAAGATAGGAGAGGGGACTAGGCCTAAACAAAACAATTACTAGGCCCTCCCATTAAGGACCCAAATAACTTAAACAGGCTTTACACCTTCATATCGCATATCCACATATAAAATAATAAACACACTAAGATAGACCATGGCCCAAAACTTTATGGATCACAATAATAATTTTGGGCTCATGCCAGTCAATTTATCTGAATCACGTTCAACCCGTTTTTCACAAACCAAACAAAATATAGTCAATGACAGCCTAATTTAGAACAAATTATTATAGTGATGTGACCTAAATAAGTGCACTTATTTAGTTTGTGCCTCTTAAAGTTGTATATTGAGAAAGTTTATTGTTTGATAAAGGGAAAGAATATGATACACACCTCATAACTATAGAAAAAATGATATAACCTTATACTTTTTAAGTCATAACTAAAAATAAAAAATAAAAAAGTCATAATCAAATATCTCAAAATAATGTCACAATTAAAGAAAAAAATCAGTCATGACTAAAGATGAAAATAGTGTAACTAAGGGTACATATGATATGGGATATATATAATAGAATTCTCCTTTGATAAAAACATTTTACATTTTCAATTTATTTGATTTTTTGGTTCAAAATAAGTTCAAACAACTAACTTTTTAAAATTTGGGTTTTGAGATTTTTTTTAAATTATTTTTTTGAAGTTGCAAAAAAGTTTTTCCAACTGAAGCGGAATTAATGCAAGGAAGAGAATTCAAGGTGGAGCACTCAAATCATAAGACGATAGATAAAATTGTCACAACTTTATACTACTTCAAATTTTAAGCGGAATTTTGGGTTGGTGTTGTCTAGCTTGGACAAATCCCATAATTGACTGCAGGTTGATCTTGAGTTATAGTATTAAGTTGAGACTCATCGTATAAGGTTGTTGGCTGTATAAATTGTATAAGCCAATCACGATTTAACATGTAGCATGAGAAGGGCAATTTATGAAAGTAATATAAATTATCAACCATAGTCAGACACGTGTCAACCCATACTGATAATAATGGGTTTGCGTAGCACTGGAATGATCGAGGGATATAAAGTGATGTGGCCTAACGGTTACTCACAAGGTTCAAATTCAAAATCAAGAAGGAAGCCTAACTGCAAACATGGCGTAGTGGAGCTAACTGTGAGAGAGCATGATCAGCGATCATGAAGGAGGTTTCGGCAGTTAGAAGTCCATTTCAGCGGTTAGAAGTCCATTTCAACGGTTATTATTGAGAAATATAAATAGCAGAGAAGGCCCCAGAAAGAGGGACCCAGATTCAGATCCAGAAACCAGTTTTTATCTATTTTATTTTCCTTTCAGTTTTTACATTTCTTGTTCTTTACATTTCTGTGCTTCAAATTCCTATATTGCACTTTATTCACAGGAGTAGTTTCAAATAGCTTGTTGCTGTAAACCTCTACGAGGCTGGATCAGATCATTGTAAGTTTTCATTTTAACTTAATGAAATGCTGCAATTGTTCTTCATTTAATTGTTGTTTACTAAATTCTCCTAAACAAGCCATCAGTAAAAGTCCTCTTCATTGAGGCTGAAAGAACCAAAACACAATCGTCTGATAATTGGTTGGCAATTAATCTTCTGTAAGGACTGATTGATCCTTACTGGCACGCTTAAAATTACAATATTAACCTTCGAAAGCCAAAAAAATCAACATATATTTTTGGCACGCCCAGTGGGACTAATTGAAATGGCTAAACGTAGGAGACAAGGAGAAAATGAATGCCTAGAAAAAGGTGTGGAAGGAGAGGTAGAGGTACCTAATCCAGAGGATAATATGATAACACATCCTATGGAAGTACCTATCTCATCAGAACCTATGGTTGAACAGACCAGTAATACAGAACATGCACCACGTGTCCAGAATAGTGGACAAGACCATGGAATTGGACTATCCACTGTTCCATCTACTCAACCAATGAATCCGTGATGAGGCCTAGTAGGTGCCATGGAACAGCAGTTAATGAACATAATGGAAAGATGGGCAATATCCTTTATGGATCGGATGAATACCCATCAACGAACTAACACAAGGCATGTAGAGGAGATTTCAAATGTTCCACAGCAAATATTGGCTAGAGACAAACAGCCTATGCAAAGTAATGGACATACTATTGGTCAAACTAGTAATTAAAACTATCAAAGATCATCACCTCAGTCTTGGTACGAGCGTCTTTCGGGGCCTATGATAAATCAAAATGCCTCATTACTTAATAGTGAAGCCATACAAATTCGTGGATATGGGCCAACACAAGAAAATGACATGAGGATGTTTCCAAATCCCATGTTCAAAGCCATACCTGGCACAAGGGGGTTCACTAATCCTTTATTCGAATTTGTACCTGAGGGGTTGGAAGGGTTTCCTGCGGCTGAAAGAGACACAACACATGTCTCTCCTATTATAGCACCTTTCGCAGGTCTTTTCGCAGAACAGGCTCAGAGAGGTCAGCCATACCCTCAACAGCAGCCAGCACCATAGGGAAAGCCAGTCCCAAATTTAGCTCCTTATGGGCCAAGAGGACCTCAGGCACAAGGTTTTCTACCAAATCCTGTGTATGTTCCTCCAGTGGTAGTTCAACAAGCACAAAATATGGTTCCTATGAACCAAATTGCTGATATTGTTAAAGAAATGTGTAGACCTATAGCTCGGGGGGTTCAAACTCATGTGTACAGGAAACCATATCCAGAATGGGTGGATAGGGTACATGAATACCCAAGAGGGTTTAGAATACCAGATTTTGCTCTTTTTTATGGAAATGGAAATCAATCAACAGTAGAACATATTGTTAAGTTCGCTGCCCAATATGGTAAATTTACCAATAATGATTACACGAAGTTAAGACTTTTTCCAAATTCTCTAACTGGGGCAGCTTTTGTATGGTATATTAACCTTATACCTGGCTCTATCCAAACTTGGCAACAAATGGATGAAACATTTCATGCCCAATTCTTCCAAATGGAGCCAGAAGTTTCTATGGCAGATTTGGCAAGATTGAGTCAAAGGCCTGATGAGAAGGCTGTTTAATTTATTGCCAGATTCAAAAGAGCACGAAACAAATGTAAGATCATTCTACCAGAGCCTGAATTTATGAGATTGGCTCAAAATGGTTTAGAGTTTAGGTTTCGAAAGAAGTTTGACTCAACTGAGTTTTGAGACTTAGTCGAATTAATCTATAACATGTCCAGATATGAATCATTACTTGAGAAAGAACAAGACCAAAGTAATGCATCAGACAAGACATATTATAGAGATCCTAATTATGAGATTGATGCAGTAAAGATTGTAGGAAAAGAGCCTGTGATCTGTGAGGCATTAATTCATAAAGACAATACAATAAATCAGTAGTTTAAAAATAAAGACCTTCATAGGAAATATTCTTTCGATTTAACAAAAGCAGATGACATTTTTTATCATTTGCTTGCAGCAAATTTTCTAAAGTTACCAAAATGAGTTAAAATTTCTTTCCCAAAAGAACTTAAAGGAAAAATGTATTGTAAATGACACAATTCTTGGTCTCACTCAACTAAAAACTGTATTATTTTTTGGGATAGGATCCAAGAACAGACTCAAAAAGGGAGTCTAAAATTTCCAGCTAAAGCAGAGAAAGCTATAGGGATTGACACTAATCCATTCCCAGAAATTGGAGAAGTTACAGCCGATGTTATTGTGCCAGACTTCCAGAAATTATCCCTGAAGGAATTGAAAGAGGTTAATGTATAGATGCATGTTGCCAGTCATACTGCTGTCAAGAAAGATGCTAGAAGTTCACCAGCAAATGGGCAGAGTTTTGCAGAACAAAGGGAAGACTCTAATGAAGAGGCACTGGATTATGATTCTTTAGAGACAGCTGTCATGCAAAGAATGTATCTCAGATACAGGTTAAGCTACAAATGGTTGAAAGGGCTCTCGATTGATGGGAAGCAGTATTACAAGGATGTGTAGAGACGCCCTAAACCAACCAGTGCCTACAACAAAAGGCCATACCCAACTAGTCCTAGACAACAGCCATTCTTGGCGGGACCAACAGCTATTAGAATGCATTCCAAGCGCAAGAGACCTCTACATGAGTTCAGGCCACCCAACTATTATAGAATGGAGGATAATGATTCTGAGAGGAGACCTGAAGTGGGCTCAAGTTATGGGATCAGAGCTAGAGATTGGCCTCCTAGATCAGCCTCACACAAGATGGAAAGTAGCCACCCTCATGGAAGGCCTGAATTAGGCCCAATACAAGGGGGCAGAGCCAAGCAATGGTCTCCACAGACGGCTTCGAAACTGGCTTCAAAGGCAGAAAGAGACAGGTCAACAACTAAACTAGTGGGTTCATGGGTATCTGGGGTTCCAAATTGGTTTGTCATGTAAAACAAGTCTAAGGAAATACCTATCCAGAGAAATGTTGTTGGAGACCAGGGTATGATGGTTAAACCTCCCTTGGTGACTCCAAATAATTAGGTGTTATTAAAACATCCGAAAACAAAGTAACCAAATATGGTTCCAGTAATTTTTAGGTCCCAAATGAGGAAGATCCAATGAAGGTACACTTAATACCAAAAGGATCTGACAGAAAGTGAGGAAAGTTCTTTATTGGCCCAGCCAAAAGGCCAGACAGAGGGAAGAAAAAGTTCCAAGTTGGATCATAGTCCAAAATGAACTCCTCAGGACAAAAGGAGTTGCAGCAAAGAGCAGTTGGCTAAAGTTCACTTAGAAGTAAAAGCCAAAGAAAGATCCAGTTTAGGACTTGAGAAGGCTTTGATGGAAAACGACAGTGAGACAGATAGAGAAGTTGACCTAGGCCAAAGGAAAAAGATGGTTGAGGAGGAAATGTTTGAAGCCTTCATAGCTGAACAAACATTTTTGGTCAAAAAACCAGCAGGAACAGACCATTCGAATGAAGTCACTAGTACTGAAGTTCCAGAGTGTAGCATGGAGGATGCTTCTAAGGTAACTAAACAAGTTAGCCTGAAAAAAAACAAGAGCAGCTTTGGCTCATTTCTTCCAATGTCCGTGAATATGGTGCATATATTGCCACAAGAGTTCCAGGCTGAGGATGGAAACCAAGAAGGTCAAGAGATTAACCCTATTTCAGTTTCTAGTGAAGACTCACAGGTTAGCATGATTTAAGATGAATCTGAGATAGCCACACTAATGGAAACTGAAGATAAGAGTGAGGAAGTAAGTATTAACCTCTCATACCCTTTTGAGTATCCTACAACATCCATGACACAACATGTCAAACCCTTATATATCAAGACCTTCTTCGATGGGATACAGATGAACCAAGTATTATTGGATAATGGGGCAACAATAAACCTGCTTCTGAAATCTTCTTTGAAGAAATTAAGAAAAAGGAATCCCAGATTAATCCCAACCAGCACAACGATGCTGGTTTTGCTGGAGATAAACAGATGGCTCAGGGTATTCTGTCCATCAACCTGAGTGTAGGAACCAGAGATTGCATGATGGCATTCTTTGTTATTGACAGTAATGCTAAGTATAATGCTGTACTTGGTAAGGATTGGATTCACACCAGTAAATGTGTGTCTTCCTCTCTACATCAGAAAATAATGATGGCCTTGTGCAATGGGGAAACAGAGGAGATCAATGCAGACCCTCAACCCTTTGTCATTTGTGCTGATTTTGCAAAGGCCAAGTTGTATACTGAAGGAGTAACACCGCTCAATATATTGAGAAAACCTGATGGTTCAGCTGAAGTGACGACTGATACGGAAGTAGCACACCTGAAGCATTTGGTATAGGAGAGTGCTGATGAAGAATTCGTCATCAAAGATAATAATGATACCAGGTTGTAAGCAAGAAGGTGAAATCCAAGAAATCAAACCACTGGCTTTAGTTAAGTTCATAGCATTGGACTTAAAAACAATAGTTCAAAAGGTTCAGAAACAAGAAAAGGAAGCCATGATAGTTGGCTGTAAGCATAAACAACAATAGGTCAGACCTTTGGCCTTTGATAAATACTGTGCATTGGACATCGAAACAAAAGTCCAAGAAATACAGGAGGAAGAAGCCTTATGGACAGACTTTGTCTATGAGAAGGAAGGTAAAGATGTTGAATCAAAGAAATTGGGAGCAAAACAAAGCAAAGAAATTGCTTCGAAGACAGAAGAAATAAAAAAAGAAGCATTAATGAGTTTTCAGATACAAGACCCCTTGGAAGAGGTTAACTTAGGGGAAGGTTCTACACAGCAACCTACCTACATTAGTGCTTGGTTAAGTGCTTTTGATAAGGACCAGTTGTTGGTGGTCTTAAAGAAATATAAAGATTGTTTTGCATGGTCTTATAATGAACTGCTAGGATTGGATAGGTCATTAGTAGAACATAGGCTCCCTATGAAGCCTAATTTCAAGTCATACAAGCAAAAACCATGAAGGATGAGTCCTAAAGTGATTCAAAAGGTCAATGAGGAAACTCTTAGGCTCCTTAAGGTAAGCTTTATTAGGACAGCCAAGTATGTTGAATGGCTATCCAATATTGTGCCAGTAGTTATGAAGAACGATAAAATAAATGCATGCATCGATTTTAGAAACCTGAATTTAGCAACTCCAAAATATGAGTACCCCATGCCCATAGTAGATTTATTGGTGGATAGTTCAGCAAGGCACAAAATTTTATCAATGATGGATGGGCACTTTGGTTATAACCAAATGTGCATTGCAAAAGAGGATATCCATAAAACAGCATTCAGATGTCCTGGGAACATTGGCACCTTCGAATGTATTAAAATGTCATTTGACCTAAAGAATGCTGGGGCTACATATCAAAGGGCTATGAACACTATCTTTTATGATCTCATTGGAGGATATTTAGAGTGTTACATTGATGACATTGTAGTGAAGTCCCAATCCATGAAAGAACATTTGTTTCACTTGGAAGCATCTTTTGAAAGAATGAGAAAGTTCAAGTTGAAGCTTAATCCTCTCAAATGTGCTTTTGGCATATCAGCTGGAAACTTCTTAGGCTATGTAGTACACAAGAAGGGAATACAGATTGATCAAAACGAAGCCAAAGCTATCATTGAAGCCAGGCCTCCATCAAGTAAGAAAGAAGTAAAAAAACTTCCTTGGACAGGTTAATTTTCTTCGAAGATTTATTTCTAATACTATAGGAAAAACTAAAGTGTTTTCTTCCTTATTAAGATTGAAAGATGAAAAAGAGTTTGTGTGGACAGCAGAGCATCAAACTGCTTTCGAATGAATCAAAGCCTACTTGGCCAAGCCTCCAGTGCTGATGCCACCAAAGGGTGATAAGCCCTTGAAGTTGTATATTGCTGCAGTAGAAGATTCACTGAGAGTTTTCTTATCCTAAGACAATAAAAAAGGCAAAGAGCAAGCAGTTTATTACCTTAGTAGGTTCTTAAATTCTTGTGAATATAAATATTCAACTATAGAAAAGTTGTGTCTTGCGTTGTATTTTGCTACAATGAAACTAAGATATTATCTTTTGCCTACAACTGTCTTGGTAATTGCAACTACAGATTTGGTTAAATATATATTGTCTAGACCTATGTTGAGAGGAAGAATTGGCAAATAGATACTAGCTTTATCAGAATTTCATCTAGAATATGTCCCCCAAAAAGCAGGAAAAGGATAAGTTTTAGCTAATTTCTTGGCAGATCATCTATGTCAGACAGAAAGCCAAAAGATAATAGATCTTGGTATAGTTAGTATTGAACCATGGCAAATGTGGTTCGATGGATCAAAAGCCAACGGTCTAACTGGAATTGGTGTGGTGATTAGGTCACCACAGGGGTAGAAACTACACGTGGTTTCAGAGTAGATAAAATTACTTGTTCCAATAATCAAGTTGAATATGAAGCTTTAATAATGAGACTGGAAATACTTATTGGATTACAAGCTCATGCAGTTGATATATTTGGGGATTCTCAATTGGTGGTTAACCAAGTGAAAGAAATTTTCAAATATCAAAGTGCAAGCATGTTGCCATACTATATTGTTACATTACATTTGCTTTCTCAATTCTAGATAGCAAATGTGACTTATGTCACAAGATTCATGAATAACAAAGCTAATGATGTGGCTCAGAAAGCTTCAAATTTCAGAAGAAGGGATAATACTCAAATGAACATAAGCCAAACAACATATCAAAAAGTAATACCACCCTTAACTAAAAAGAATGTGGTGTTAGAAGTCAATCATAATGACTTATAAAAACAAGATTGGAGGCATCCAATAATGCAGTATCTAGTTGGCCCATCTTCAAAAGCCAGCAAAAAAATCAAATTGCAATCTATACAATACATAATGTATGGTAATGCTCTTTACAAAAAGGGGGCCAGACGAGTTATTATTGGAATGTTTACGGCAAATGAGGCATTGACAACCATGGCTGAGGTTCATGAAAGCATCTGTGGTGCTCATCAACCTGGTGTAAAGATGAGATGGCTGCTTCGAAAACGTTCCTACTATTAGTCAACCATCCTTAAAAATTGCATAGAATATGCTAGAGGTTACCAGGCATGCCAAAAGCATGGCACAATAAGGCATGTACCCATAACTGATCTACATGCAGTTGTAAAGCCTTGGCTGTTTAGAGGATGGGCTATGGATATGATAGGAAAAATGCATCCACCCTCTTCAAAGTATCATTGTTTTATCTTAGTGGCCACAAATTACTTTACTAAGTGGGTCGAAGCTAAACCATATAAAGCTGTAAACCAGACCGAAGTTATTGGATTCATTAAAGATCTGATCCACAGATTTGGTATCCCATAGACCATAACTGTTGACAATGGGATTGTATTTGATGGGAAGATGGTAAAGTCTTTTGTGGCAAAATTTGGAATTAGCCTTGTTAATTCTACTCCTTATTATGCACAGGCAAATGGTCAGGCAGAATCATCTAATAAATCCTTGAAAAAATAAATACAAAGAATTGTGGAAGACAATCCTAGGGATTGACATAACTTACTATTGGATGTATTATGGGCTTATAAGACTTCTCCAAGATCAAGTACAGGAGTTACTCCTTATGCCTTGGTATATAGGCATGATACAGTGCTATCTGTAGAAATTAAGATCAAGTCCTTAAGGATAAGATGCTAGGATCAGTTAGCTCATGAGTAGTACCATCAGAGTATGTGCTTGGAGTTAGAGAAAGCGGATGAAGCTAGAATTTTGGCATTAAATAGCATTCTTTTCCAAAAGAAGAAAGCAACTAAAAACTATAATAAGAAAGTCAAGCACATCAGCTTTGATGAAGGGGATTTGGTATGGAAGACAATACTCCCAATAGGAATTAAAAGCCATAAGTTTGGCAAATGGTTGCCTAATTGGAAAGGACCATATCAAGTTCATAGAATTTTGCCTTAGGGAGCATATTATTTAAGAAATTTGAATAGATATGTACACCCTAAGAAAATTAATGGCAAGTATTTAAAACCTTATTATCCAACTGTGTGGGAAACACAAGGAGTATAATAAGTGCTAAACAAAAGAAGCATGAAAACACTCAAATAAAAAATAAAGATTTTATTTTATAAGGAGTTGAATACATGCAGCTATAGATTGGCCCAAAAGTCAATACAATGTTTCAGTTGTTCCTTTACAATAGACTCTCTACTCTTTAGAGATGGGAACAACTGAATGGCCGTAGTCATCTCCTGCTTCTGATCAGCTAATCCTTGATTGGTGATTTGCAGCTTGGTAGCAGTTCGATCCAAAGCTAGGTTGACTACTGATATCTCTTCTTCTAGTTGAGCTTTCTTCTCCAACAGTTGAGCTCGAAATTGAGAGACAGAGGAATGTTGTTCTTTCAACTCAAACACTTCAGCATGTATCTGGAAAACAAATTTCTGGTCTCTTAACAATTTTTCCTCTGCAGCTTTGGCAACATGGCAGATGTTGATATAAAAGTCAATGGTAGCTGCTGCTTGAGATAAATAACTTGAAATAGTCATGCTGGATAACTCAACAACCTTACAGCACTGGAGGAAACCGTTCTTGATAATAGGCCTTTGCAAGGCTTCAAAAAGGATCCTCAAGAAGAATGTCAGCAACTCCAAACAACTATCCAAATCTAATGAAGGCAAGGAAGTCCTACTGGTAGAGGAGGAGCTCTCAAAAATTTCTAAGAGAGAATCAGGTAGAACTAATGGCTCAGTTTCATTGCTAGCTATTGGAATGGTAGAAGGCATGTCAAAAAGGCTAACTAGTCTAGTTTCGAAAATGCCTATCTCTTCCATTAACATGGTTGGTGCAGAAAGGGCTCTGGTAGAAAGAAGAGATGGCTGCATAGGGATAGGAGAGGAAGATGAAGTATCCCTTGCAGTTTCCATAGTCTTGGCAACCAGTAAGTCAAGAGAAGAGAGACTGGAGCTAAGTAGGGATAGTGTACAAGGAACTGGTGAGCTACCAATGTCTTCCCTAAGGAAATCAACTATCATTGGAGATGAAGTAATAACCGGAATTTCCTTAAGAGGGAAAGGAGTAGCAAGGCTTGAAGGGAGAATAAATTGGGCAAAGTTAAAGGATAGAAGAGGAAGGTATGGAGTTAAGCCAAAGGACAGAGATGCGGGAATGCTTTACCTCAAGAAAGGTATGAAAAGTATAGAACCAGGAAGTGGGAGTATTGCTTGAATAGGCTCCATATTTCGTGGTCTTTCAACTTCAAATGAAACTGAAGTAGTCCTTATTGAAAGAGAAGGTAGAATAGTTGTTGCCACAAAAGAAGAAATACAAAACAATGTTAAGTTTCAGTATCAAAAACTTGAGAAAGGAAATTAGAGACACGAAAGGAAATTACTGGTTTTAAAAGTGGTAGCAATGGTTGGAGAGCTGCGAACAGTATAATGTTCAGTAGTTTGTTGTTTCTTTACAGTTTCTCTTTAGAGTTCATTAGCAGCAGCAGTTTCATCCCTAAACATTTGCTATTGTCTTCTCTTCTCACCCCTCTAGAACACAATGATTTCTTTAGAATGTTCCGCTTCTACTGCTTTAACAGATGCTTTGTGAATGGGGTCCCCAGTGAAATTAGAGAGAGAGACTGTCATTTTCTTCTTCCTTTTTAATGGTGCCTCTTGCTCATTTTCTGTTTCCTCTTCCTCCACGTGAGCCTCAAGTACTTTTTCTTCAGGATCAAGCAAAAGTTTCTTTTTCCTTTGTTGATTTTGCTTACTCTTAAGGAGATTTAAAGCTTGAGCTCTTTGGGAAGAGTCTTCTTGTGAGTTGCCTACGCCACCTACACTAAAGAAGGAACTATAAGTAAAAGGCAAAAGTGTCATAAAAAGAGAAAAGAAAAGAAGCAGCATTGCATACTTTTCTTTGAAGTAACTCGAGTAACTCTAGGAGGAGTTGAGGCAGCAGAAGCAGATTTTGTAGTAGCCAGGGTAGGAATTAGGACGGCATGAGCAGTAGAGGAAGTAACCACTCTAGTCCCTTTAGACTTGGCTTGAGGCACGTCTAGTACCATTAATAGATCTTGAGGAAGAATGGCTAAGTGCACCTCCATATTGGCCATCCACCAGTTCTGGTACCTTTTCAGTATATTACTTTGAGGTATGAAGGGTAGGTACTCAAAGTCAATTAGATCTTGGATAAATTTGGAAGTTACTTCTTCCAATCTAAATCTCCGAACCTTCAAATCTCTGATGGCAAGGCTTAAATTGGACTGACTACAAAAAGAAATAGGGACCCCTTATGAGAGTCCAAATTGCCTAGCAAATTGGACAGGACAATAAGGCTCAGAGATGCACTTATAAGCTCTGGGGTTCATAGTACCAATGAATAGTTCCCTGGGGATCAAAATAAAAGCCTACATGTTTTTATACTGAGGCATAGAACAAGACCTATCACTCAAAAAGGTCCTCAACCAGGCTGGGCCAATATTAGTAGCTTCGAAGGGATGGAAAGTGTGAGAAGAAGGGGAAGCTGGGAGTTGGTGAAAGAAAGAAAAGTAGAAAACGAAATTGAAAGGATAAAGTGAAACATTGGCTAACTTCATACCATAAGTGGTAGGGTTTGGCTCCAAAAACTTTAAGCATTTAGATTGCAAATCAGTGAAGTATGCAAAAAGCCAAAGTTAGAGTATCCAAAATGGACCTCCTTGATTGGCATTCATGGGTTTTTCACAAAAAAGGAAACAAACTCTATAAACATGACCCAAAACATATAGAGCTAAGGCCACCTTTTTTTATAAAACAAGGGCTTTGGCAAGAAGGGCGAACTCAGGCATGATCCTCTGAGAAGAAATACAAAAGAGGAATTTGCAAAGCCAATACAATAAAAAAGAGAAAAATTCTTTATCAGTCACAGGGCCTTCTCTTTTGTTCTCAACCTTGACAAAGTCACTATAGGATGAGTTCAGAGGGGAGAGAGAAAAATGGGTTTTGAGGTCAGGATAGTCTAGACCAATTGGGGTACCAATAAGGGATAATCCTAACATATGGCAAATGTCAAGGACAGTAAAAGCCATCATCCCACATCTAAATTGGAAGAAATTGAAAGCAGAATTCCAAAAACAAATAGTAGAGTATTAAAAATGGGTCCTCTAAAATGGTGAACCTAGACAATTGAAGGGCGTCGAAGAGGCAAAACTCTTAAAGATCCAGTGTTCTAGCAGAGACGACCCGATCATACCATTCCTCCCACTCTGGTCTTACTGTGGGTTAGCAGCGATGGGGTCAGTTCATCCTCCAGCTTCCCCAATCAAGACCTCCTTCATAAATGAGGCAATGATCCTCTAGACGCGGATACAAAGCTGGAAGCTCAATGGAAATCTCCTTAAAAATGGGCCCAAGCACGTATTCTTGTTGTTCATGGCGACAGGGAATGAAGATGCGCCTGTCAATAGCACTTTTCTCACTAGCCTTGTATTTCTCACACTCTTCATCAATGATCCTTTTTAAGGCTACAGATGGACTCACATGTTCCACAATCAATATTTTCAAGGAGGAAGAAGCCATTGACAGGAGTTTTTTCAGAAGATGGAGTTAAGAAAGAGGGTAAGGAAAAGGCGAAGTCAATAGAGATGAAGGGTTTGTGTGTTAGGCGAACAAGTGAATTGGAAGCACGAAATAAAAGGGTTTTAAAACCTTTCTGTCTGAAAAATACCCAATCATTTTAAGTGGGTAGAATTTATAAAGAAGTGCTAAAGGTACGGATGCGAAAAGTTTCTCTCAATGTTTATAATTTGTGAGAGAAATGTATCTCAAATACTAATATTAGTTTCGAAATCAAATGTTTGGCTTCTAAGCCAAGCTTTGGCCCCAAAATCAAGTGACAAACATTCAGCTAGAGCTTCAAAAGCGAGAAGTTGACTTCGAAGCACATTTCACACCTAAGAGTACATGAGTGTCCAGGTATTTGTTTACTTCAAAAGGATTAAAGACCTACTTTTAGGTTTCTTGATGAAAGTAAAATCCTTCAAAGCAAAGTTTGAAATACTCTGCGGTTAGAATTTATTTGTTCTAGGCTTCGAAGTGACGTAAAACCAATAGTTGGTTAAGTAGTATACAAAAGGAATCACTCTTTTAGAATAAAACAGTGCAGTCCTTAAAGGAAGTTTCCATACTTCGGAAAATGTAGACTATTTGTTTGAAGCAAAAATAGTTGATTCGAAACTGTTGATTGTATTAACTATATGATTGGGAAAAGAAGGCCTAAGGCAAAGGTTGTCAATTAACTTCCATATATTGGTGAAGTTCAAATTAGGTTTTCAGTATTCCATTAGATATGTTTAAATCAGGTTTCAAAGGACAAAATCGGTGAATTCAAAGCTCTGATTTTCTTTATTTTGGATAAATAGAATGAAATCAGACCATGCCAAATAAAGAAAGGAAAGCCTAGCTTTATTAAGGTGAAAGTAATTACATCAAAAAGCCCTTTTGCTTACATGTTCAATTTCATAAAAATAAGAAATAGAGAAAATAACAAGGTCATGGAACTTGTTCCAGCAATAGTCAATGAATTTATGTTTCTTTTTTATTCTGTTTTCTATCTTCTCCAAGCTAGGTTGCTGAAGCTAATATGCTCTTATTTGATGAAAAAGTTGTTCGACTTTTATTTCGGACTCTGTTTCCTTCAATCCTTGTTCTATCTCATTTATATCCAAGTCATCCCAGTATACAAAGTCTTTGTTCTTGAAGTCATTATATTCATCGATAAGGTTCTCTACTTTATACTCAGTGTGAATTCGACGGGCTGAGATGTTGTCCAAAGATTGAGTGGTGGCCATAGAAGTTTGATGCCAATGAAGAAGCAGTGGGAGTTGATCCAAAAACATCTGAAGCTCTGCTTGGGCAATAGGATTAAGGACATGACTCCGAGTCATAACGTCACAAGCCCATCGAAGGTTCTTAAGAGGAACATCACCCTCAAGAACATTAAAGGGCAAGTGAGAAAAAGCTGCAAGCAGAAGCTGAGCTTGATATTGCTCAAATATAGTAGGGGAAGTTGGAGGTTGATAGGAAAGAAGAAACTTATTCTCAAAGAGAGTAAGTCTTAGTTCTTCCACCCAATGAGGGTTTTGCAGAAAAGGAGGTGCAGGAGGATCCATCTCGAAAGAAGGAGAGAACTGGGGGTTGTTTACACAGTCAAGCTAGTTAAAAGAGCAAAATTTTTCCCTCTAAGCTAAGAATGATAGGTTGTACCCTTGTGCTTCCTCTGGACGACAAGTGGCTTGTACAATCTTCGTAGGCATGAAGGACGTGTACCATGCTATGAGTAAATATCTCCCAAACTGCGTCGACGATCGATGGATACATATAGGTAAACGACCGAGCTCCGAACGAAAGGAGGGAAAGATGGAAGATCAACGAATTCGACGAAGTAATGATTAATGCGCTCTCTCAGCTTGGATTCCTCGTTTCGCCACCTCCCGACGAAGTCTTAGAAGAAGAAAATTTGACCTCATCCCACGTAGAAGGTTTTTGGTTAGAAGAAGAGCTCCCAATATCCATGTTTGCAAAGTTTTGGGCTAGAGAATTATGAACAATAGGTTTGTAATCCAAAGATTGATAGTTTGCAAAAGCTTCCATGACTAGAATATAGGGAGATGGATAGGAGTGGCTAATAAATGCATGAAAATTCTTTCGAGGGCAAACATTATTATCTAGGGCAAATTACACTAATAGTCCCTATAGTTTGAGGCTTGTGTCACTTTAGTCTTTAACTTTTCAATTGTGACACATTTGACCCTAAATTTTGAATCTTGTTCCAAATAAGGACAATTGAACATACCATTGCTTAATTGGAAGGGCAAAATCGTCAATTTGATAAAATATAAACTAATTTGACAAAAATAAATGCCAAAAAAATATTTTAAAAATTATTTCTACCCAACAAAAATAAAATTATGTAAAATTGATAAAAATTACATGATTAATTTTACATGATCATCATCCAAATACATAATAAAAATAACTTGATAAAAAAATAAATAAATGTCTAAAAGATTTATCAATTTTATATAATTTTATCTTTAGTAGCTAAAAATAATTTTTAAAAATTCAAAAAAAAAAAAAAATTGACATTTATTTTTGTCAAATTAATTTATATTTTATCAAATTGATGATTTTATCCTTGAATAATCCAATAGTATCTTCAATTGTCCTTATTTGGAATAAGATTCAAAATTCAGGGTCAAATGTGTCATAATTGAAACGTTAAGGACCAAAATGACACAAGTCCCAAACTATAGGAACCATTAGTGTAATTCACACTATTATCTAACAACTCCTTGTATGTTCGATCTATATCAAAACAAGTTTGTTTGGCCATACGAGCTGTAGTAGACCTTTCAAATGCTTAAATAATGGGAAATGTTCAAGGTGTGGAAAAGAATTTAATGCAGGCGGTTGCAGTTCTAAGAAGATGTGAAATCCATGCACGTCCTAGCACGTAGGTGAAGGTTTTTGATCCACTAATATCACCAAGTATTGGGTATATTAGTGCGGGGGGTAATGTTGGTTGTATAAATTGTATAAGCCAATCACGATTCAACACGTGGCATGAGAAAGGCAATTTACGAAAGTAATATAAATCGCCAATCATAGTCAAACACGTGTCAACCCAAACTGATAATAATGGGTCTGCGTACCACTGGAATGATCGAGGGATATAAGGTGATGTGGCCTAACGGTTACTCACAAAGTTCAAATTCAAAATCAGGAGGGAAGCCTAACTGCAAACATAGTCTAGTGGAGCTAACTGTGAGAGAGCATGATCAGCGATCATGAAGGAAGGTTTCGACGGTTAGAAGTCCGTTTCGACGGTTAGAAGTCCATTTCGACGATTATCATTGAGAAGTATAAATAGTAGAAAAGGCCCCAGAAAGAGGGACCCAGATTCAGATTCAGAAACCAATTTTTATCTATTTTATTTTCCTTCCAGTTCTTACATTTCTTGTTCTTTACATTTCTGTACTTCAAATTCCTGTATTGCACTTTATTCATAGAAGTAGTTTCAAATAGTTTTTTGCTGTAAACCTCTACGAGGTTGGATCAGATCATTGTAAATTTTCATTTTAACTTAATGAAATACTGCAATTGTTCTTCATTTAATTGTTGTTTACTAAATTCTCCTAAACAAGCCACCAATAAAAGTCCTCTTCATTGAGGCTGAAAGAACTAAAACACAATCGTCTGATAATTTGTTGACAATTAATCTTCTGTAAGAACTGATTAATCCTTGCTGGCATGCTTAAAATTACAATATTAACTCTCGAAAACCAAAAAAGCCAACAAAAGTACTCTTGAAAAAATATTTAACCTTACTACAAAAAAAGCCATTTTTAGCAATGATCAAATTCATCACCAAATGTTAACATTCGCTCCTAATAATCTTTGACAATGGATGGACTTTTGGTGCCAGATTTGCTACGGAAAGACCGTCAGCAAAAATCTAATCTAATCTATCGTGAGAGATAACTTAATGACAAAAAAAAATCTTGTTGCTACATAGATTAGTGATCATAGAAAAAAAAATCTTTAGCAACAATTAAATTCATTGCCAAAAGTAGAAATAATGTAATCACAACTTATCGTTTGTCACCAAAACTTGGTTGAAACTAGGGTGGGCGTCAACTAGATCAAGCTAGTCTTACACTACATATCTTATATAAGAACTTATGTGTCATTCCAAGTGCAACTCGACAGCCATCCCAAATCCATCCTAAAAAATTCTTCTAATTTCTAATTTCTAAGCTCATCCACTTAACTCGGTATTTTATAAGCTATTAATTAATGAATATGCTCTTGTTAATAATCATTTGAATTTGGGTTATTAACATAATTGAATTGTAAATGAATATGAATCTTTAAACAAATGTATGAATTTAAGCCATAAAAAGAAGCATATATCTTGTTTTTTCTAGTTTATTATGTAACTTTATAATATAAAAATTAAAATTAAAATTAAAATTTAATAAATGGACTCAGCCCCTCAGGCCAAAATATTTATCAGCCCGTAGAATATCAAGTTTGGTTGGTTGAGTTGGGTTGGTCATCGAACCTATGGCCACCCCTAGTTGAAACGCCATTTTAACAACAATTTTAGTTCTAAAAATATTTTTAATAATAATAATATTTTTGTTCATGTACATATTGATGCATTTGTAAAACTCACTTATAACCTATACATTCATAAATATGTCCCATTCAACTATCCGAAATATAATCCACACCCATTATATAGATTGAAAATCCAAATTAATACCAAAAAATTTAAATACATATATATACAAATAACTCTGTTTATATTGTGATTAGTGTTTAATGTTTTACACAACCCAATATTGTGGGCTTTCTAGAAAAGCACGGATAAAAAAGTTAGTCTGTGATTGTAGGTTTAAATTAACAATTACACAAAGACTCCCTCAATTATTGAAAAGTATTATTTTGACCCCCTAAACTATGAAAATGTACAAATAGAACCCTTAAACTATTGAGAAATATCACTTTGATTCCCTAAACTATAAAAGTATACAAATAAATCTCATAAATTATAAAAGGTACTAATTGGACTCTTAATAGAAGGGTCAAAGTGAAATAAATTAATAATTTAGGGGGTCCATGGATATACTTTTATAATTTAGGAGACATAGAGTTCCATTGAAGTAATATAAAATCACATTACTACAAAAATAAGATTTTAGAATGGTTAAAAATATCCCAACAAGTGCTCCGTTGAAGTAGTTTTAGTTTGTCGAAGGGTTCCATTGCATGTCATGTATCTTGATAAAGTTATGTAGTACATTTGAGAGCCATGAGAAGCTTCTTGACCAACTTCCATATATAATTACTTAAAAAAATTATTCTCAAGGGCACTTAAAAATATTTCATTAACATTTGATCAAGCATGCACAACCATGATTAATACTTTGTAGGGGCATTTTCATAAATACCTTAATGAGGCATTTTCATTTCCATTCATAGTCCACCTCAAAATTTTGTGTGGTGTGGTGATGTGTGTTGTTTGGGTATGAGTATGGCTAGTGAGTGCCTAAGTATTCTTCTTTATTTTTAAAGAATGTATTGATTATTATAACATCAAATGTTATTGCAAAATTTAAGTTGCCTTTTCTTGCTTTATTTCTGTCACTAAAATTATATTTACTGTATGATATCTCGTACTTTTACTTATCTTTTCCTACATGATTGTTTAACTAACATTATTCTATCTCTTATTCACATAATTGATACTATCACATCTTTAAGATATAGATTCATATACCATTTTAATATTTATGTCTCTTTCTAATATACTGAGTTTTATGCACATGATATATGAACTCTCTTTCTAATTTTAGTATTTACAAACTATATAGTTTTACTTGTTAATTTTGTTATATTTTAACTAGTTAATTTAAATCTATAATCTTAGGCTAACTTCCTTTATCACACTTTGGACGGTGATGTAGCGTCCCTTTTTCCATTCTTCATAAACCCTAAGGCAAGTGCAACACCTCATTTAAGGGGAACAACCTCATTTAAGGGGAACACCCTAAGACCTATTGGAAATATTTTTCAATAAAAAATTAAATTAACAGAATAATTAAATTACAATAAATAATTAAACATAGAACAAGAGATAACTTACAACTTTCTGTAGAATGAAACTTAGAATAAATTTTTGATTGAGGCTAGTGTTTGAACATTGTGTCTTTAAGACAAAAATTCGTCCTCTCCTAAGGTGTTTGAGAATAATGGACATTCTGCCTCCAGGATTCAACAATCACCCCAAACAAATGCAACACAACGTACTGTTTGTACAGTGAACTAGGCTGTGTTTTTCGAACTCTTACAGGATGTAAGATGAAGAACGAAGGAAGCAATGAAGAGAGAAGATGGAAGGAAAGGAAAAACTTATAAATTTTGGAATGGAGGGTTGCTATATATAGGCAGTGAAGTGCCGTTTCCGGAATAGATGAGCGTTATGATGAATAGTCGCCAAACCGAAGACGCGACTGGTCGAAGATGGAAAAAAGTTCCAACCGAAAATTTTGAATTCAAAATTTCAGAATTTGAATTTTTCCCACAGAAATTATTCGAAATATTCAAATAATTTTGGAGAAAAAAATAAGGACAAGTTAGACCCACACCCGTGCCTGCCTCGACCCGACCGGACGACGGCGGCGGCGGCGGCTCGCACGTGTGGTGGTTATGGGTTTGTCCATAACTCCTCCTCCTACAAAACTTGGGTACCCCTTGGGGCCCAACCCAAGGTCTCTAACTTAGAACTTATATATTCATAAAAACTCTTCCATGTTTCCTATGTGGGACAAGGTTTAGATACCAACTCAAGGGAACCATACCAAACATATTCATGTTGATGAGGCTCACTTCGGTATCAATTTCTCATTCACTCGAAAATGGTTTTGACCATCCGAGTATATATTCTTGTTCTTCACACGACAAGGAATACGTTGCCATTCGAACCTACCAAAACCGAGGTGTGGATCCTACGTTAATGATAGCTTAAAGTTACCGGAAATTAATGGTGATAAACCATTTTCTCTAACAGTCCCCCACATGAATGAAATTGAAAACGAACATGCAACAACATGCAGACACTGAGAGTACAAAACTGAAAATATCTTGCAAATGATAGATAGCTTTTGGCTTGGAACCTATCGTTATGAAAACTATCGGGTTTACTGGCTGATTAGTGAATATGATGTCTTAAACTATTCTGCCATTGGTGTAAACCGAGACAACAGTTTGTCACACAGTTTTATTTCCAGACACAATCTGGTTCTATTCAGTTGTGCCCATTTTAGCCCTAGACAGTTCCTGGTTTTCCTGAGTGCTCTAAAGAATTTAGCCTTGTTTCAATTCTCATAGAACTAGCCCAATTCACACTCATATAGGTAATTCTCATTAAGAGTATTCTGCTATACCCCACTTGGATTTCCAAGATATGAATATCATTAAAAGCAAAGCTTAACCTAATTAACGCTGCAGACATCACTATGTCATCATAGAAAAGGATAAAAAATTTCCTTTAGTAATACTAATGAGTCACACATAATTCGGTTGTCCCTTTGAACCTAGACCTTGGGATCTCCAGTCAGTTAGGTTGGGTTGCCATTAAGACGACTCTTTAGTTAGTAGACTTTAATACCATTCCCCTCGATGATCTTAACACTTGCTTTCTGGTCAAACCTTTGGTTAACGGATCCACAATATTATCTTTTGATCTTATGTACTCAATGGAGATAATTCCATTTGAAAGCAGTTGCCTAACAGTATTGTGTCTACGTCGAATATGATGAGACTTACCGTTATACATATTATTCTGTGGTCTTGCCATTGCTGCTTGACTGTCGCAATGAATGCAAATGGCTGGCACAGGTTTTGGCCACATTGGGATATCCTCTAGAAAGTGACAAAGCCACTCTCCTTCTTCACCTGCTTTATCTAGAGTGATAAACTCGGACTCCATTGTGGACCTTGCAATGCATGTCTGTTTGAATGACTTCCATGAGACTGTTGCACCCCCCAAGGTAAAGACATAACCACCAGTAGACTTGGAGTCTTTAGTGTCTGAGATCCTATTAGCATCACTATAACCCTCTAAAACTGCTGGATATCTCATATAGTTTAGCCCATAGTTTCGAGTATACTTTAGATATCTAAGTACCCTAACTATTGTTGTCCAGTGGTTTGTTCCTAGATTGCTTGTGTACCTACTTAATCTGCTAACTGCATATGCTAAATCTGGACGTGTGCAGTTCATGAGGTACATTAAGCTTCTGATGATCTGGGAGTATTCTACTTATGATACACCTTCACCCATATTCTTCATCAAATGAAGATTAGCATCTATAGGGGTCTTAGCAAGACGATCGTCCTGCTTGTTAAATTTCTCAAGTATTTTATCAACATAATGTCCTTGAGACAAGGTATATTCTTCAGATGTCTTTGTAATTTTTACTCCAAGTATAACATCTGCTTCTCCCATATCTTTCATGTCAAACTTAGAGGTCAACATTTTCTTGGTAGCTTTGATCATTTCATTATTACTACCAAGGATGAGCATATCATCTACATATAGGCAAACAATGACATATCCCTTTTCTATGTTTCTCACATAAACACATTTATCACATTCATTAATTTGAAATCCATTTGACAGCATTACATTGTCAAATTTTTTGTGCCATTGTTTAAGTGCTTGTATTAGACCGTAAAGAGATTTCACAAGTTTGCACACTTTTTTCCCTTGCCCTGGAACCACGAACCCTTCTGGTTGTTCCATGTAAATTTCCTCATTCAAATCGCCATTCAAGAATGCAGTCTTAACATCCATTTGATAGATCTCAAGGTTATACAAACCTACAATAGCTATTAACATTCGAATGGACGTTATTCTTGTTATAGATGAGTAAGTATCAAAATAATCTACTCTTTCAGTTTGCCTGTAACCTTTAACTACAAGTCTCGCCTTGTATTTGTCAATTAAACCATCCGGCTTCATCTTCCTTGTAAAAATCCACTTGTAACAAAGAGGCTTACAACCTGGTGGAAGATCCACTAATTCCCATGTATGATTTTGCAGGATTGATTCAATTTCACTATTGATAGCTTCTTTCTAGAAAGAAGCATCAGGAGTGAACATTGCTTCTTTAAAAGTTTGAGGCTCCTCTTCCAGTAAGTACATTAAGAAATTAGGACCGAAAGATTTTCCTGTCCTGGCCCTTTTTTTATGTCTAGGTTCCTCCTCGACTTTTTCCTCTGGATTTTCCTCAACCTGTCCTTGATCATTGTCAAAAGCAGTATCATAAGTCCTTTTAGGCTCTTGTGTCATTTTACAAGGAAACACATTTTCAAAAAACGATGCATTCCTTGACTCGATAATTGTATTGACATGAATCTCTGTGTTCTCACTTTTATGCACTAAAAACCGATAGGCACTGCTGTTGTTTGCATAACCTATGAAAATACAATCAACAGTCTTGGGTCCAATTTTAACCCTTTTCGGTTCTGGTATTGCCACCTTAGCTAAACACCCCCACACTTTTAAGTATTTGTAGGAAGGCTTTCGACCTGTCCATAATTCATAGGGTGTTTTATTAGATTTTTTATGAGAAATTTTGTTGAGAATATAATTAACGGAAAGTATTGCTTTCCCCCACAAGTTCTGAGGTAACCCCAAACTTATTATCATGGCATTCATCATTTCTTTCAAAGTTCGATTTTTCTGCTCAGCAATTCCATTTTGCTGAAGTATATAAGGTGCAGTGGTTTGATGTATTATTCCTAATTATGAACATAAGTCACCAAATGGTGCTTCATATTCACCACCTTTATTACTCCTTATAGCCTTTATTTTCTTGCCAAGTTGATTCTCAACCTCAACCTGAAATTCGATGAATTTTTTTAAGGTTTCATCCTTGCTTCGCAGCAAGTATACATAGCAATATCGAGTGCTATCATCAATAAAGGTTATGAAATATTTTTTTCCTTCTCGTGTTTGAAAAAATTTCAAATCACATATGTTACTATGGATTAGACACAGAGGTTTAGTATTTCTTTCAATTGACTTAAAAGATGTCTTAGTCAATTTTGATTCAACACACACTTCACACTTATGATTTGTATCAATATGAAACTTAGGTAGAAATTCTAAGTTAATTAATCTACGCAAAACACCATAATTAACATGTCCTAATCTACCATGGCACATATATAAAGACTCAACAAAGAAAGTAGCAAATGTGTTGTTTTTATTAAAAGTAGGAACCACTGTCATTACATTTAGTTTGAAGAGCCCATCGCTCAAGTACCCTTTCCCCACATACATCCCATTTTTAGTGAGTACAAATTTGTCAGACTCAAACACAAAGCGAAACCTATTCTTGCTCAGCAATGATCTAGATATCAGGTTCTTCCGAATTTCTGGTACATGTAACACCTTTTTCAAAGTAAGCTCTTTGCCTGATGTCATCTTGAGTACTACCTGTCCTTTGCCTTTAACCTTGGAGGTAGAAGAATTGCCCATATAAAGTTGTTCTTCATTATCTACCACTTGACATGTGAAGAACATCTTTTTCTCAGAGCAAATGTGGCATGTAGCACCTGTGTCCACCCACCATGTTTTGGGGTTGTTTACCAGATTCACTTCAGACACCATTCCAAACATATATAAACCCAAAATCATTGCACAAAGATTTTCCTCCTCTGTTATGTTGACTTGAGTAGGTTTCTTTTTCATGGTTCGTTGAGCTGGACGCTTGTGACAATCTTTAGCACAATGTACTTGCTTGTCACACACGTAGCATTTGCTTGTCAAGTTCTGAATCTCTCCAGTCTTCAAGCCAGAGAATTGTCTTGAACTTTCACCAGGATACTTTCTTTTCTTGTTGTTGTGCTTAGGCTTCTGTTCCACCACATTAGCCTTGGCCTCTATGAGATGACGCCCATTTTTCTTTTCAGACCCACGGTTGTCTTCTTCAATCCTCAACCAAACAATCAAGTCCTCCAATGACATCTCTTTGCACTTGTGCTTTAAATAATTCTTGAAATCCTTCCAAGACAACGGTAAATTTTCAATTATAGCTGCTACCTGAAAAGACTCACTCAAAGACATACCTTCTGCATGAATTCAATGCAGGATAAGTTGTAGATCTTGGACTTAACTGATCACCGTCTTGGAATCTACCATCTTATAATCTAGGAAGCGGCCAACAACAAATTTCTTTGTTCCTGCATCTTCCATCTTATATTTGCGATTCAAGGAATCCCACAGCGTTTTTGCTGACTTAATTGGACTATACACATTGTACAACGTGTTGTCCAATCCATTGAGGATATAGTTCCTGTAGAGAAAGTCTGCATGTTTCTATGCATCTACTGCAGCGACAACTTGCGCATCACTCTCATCCTCCTTCAGAGTTGGCGCATCTTCTCGTAAAAACCTCGCCAAATTCAAGGTAGTTAAATAAAATAACATTTTTTGTTGCCACCTTTTAAAATCGGTACCACTGAATTTTTTAGGTTTTTCCCCATGGTTCACTGGAACATATCCATGACTCAGGCCATGAGCCAGAGCAGGAGTAACAACTGGAATAGAAACCACCAGTGGAGGCACAATGGGATTAGGAGTAATAACAGTAATAACAGTACTCTCAGTTGCCATTTTTTCTGATTAATAAAATAAATTAAATTAAATAGAAAATATTTTATAGTAGAATAAATAAAACTAGTAATTAAAACTAATAATATTCTGGAACAAAATATTCTATAGGAAAATAAATAACTAAATACATATGAGGAGAACAAGATTTTATCTTTATTGGAATTAAAATCATATTATATAGTATAAACCAAATCAAACAAATAATATGACAAAAGAAATTAATTGAATTGACCAAATTAATTATCTTACCAAATTAAAACAATCAATTACAGATTCATACTGTGTAAGAAACACTACAAGATATTTAAACCAAAAAAGAAGAATACAGAAATCGAATGTTATATGGCAACCAGTAAACTAGTAAACAAAGACACTTTGTTCTGTATTAGATAAAATTTCTGTATACAAATAATCTTACTTAAATACACAGTACATATGAAAGAACTATAAGTCCAATAAACCAATATTCCCGAAGATAAAACTAATCATGCTCCAGATAAAACAAATATATATATATATATATAACCCACAAATATTTGTACACAGTGCACTCATGAAATAAAGAGTGATTTATACGATTTATACGTAACTATTCACCCACAATGTAATAACAAACATGAATATATATACACACACAAACAACGTTAATTTTCCTATGAATTATTTTTTTAAACGAAAAATATAGAAACAGATTTACAGAAGTAAACCAGTAAACATACAGGAATTTCGGTCTTAAAAATTGTTGGAAATATTTTTCGATAAAAAATTAAATCAACAGAATAATTAAATTACAATAAATAATTAAACACAGAACAAGAGATAACTTACAACTTTCTGTATAATGAAACTTAGAATAAATTTATGATTGAGGCCAGTGTTTGAACACTGTGTCTTTAAGACAGAAATTCGTCCTCTCCTAAAGTGTTCGAAAATAATGGACGTCCTGTCTCCAAGATTCAACAATCATCCCAAACAGATACAGCACAGCGTACTGTTTGTATAGCGAACTAGGCTGTGTTTTTCAAACTCTCACAGGATGCAAGATGAAGAACGAAGGAAGCAATGAAGAAGATGAAAGGAAAGGAAAAACTTATAAATTTTGGAATGGAGGGTTTCTATATATATAAGCAGTGAAGTGCCGTTTCCGAACAGATGAGCGTTATGATGAACAATCGCCAGACCGGAGACACGACTGATCGGAGATGGAAAAGAGTTACAACCAAAAATTTTGAATTCAAAATTTTGGAATTTGAATTTTTCCCGCAGAAATTATTTGAAATATTCAAATAATTTTGGAGCAAAAAATAAGGATGGGTTAGACCCATACCCACACCCGCGCCCACCTCGACCCGACCAGACAACGGCGGCAGCACGCGCGTGTGGTAGTTATGGGTTTGTCCATAACTCCTCCTCCTACAAAACTTGGGTACCCCTTGGGGCCCAACCCAAGGTCTCCAACTTAGAACTTATATATTCATAAAAACTCTTCCATGTTTCCTATGTGGGACAAGGTTTAGATACCAACTCAAGGGAACCATACCAAACATATTCATGTTGATGAGGCTCACTTCGGTATCAATTTCTCATTCACTCAAAAATGGTTTTAACCATCTGAGTATATATTCTTGTTCTCCACACGACAAGGAATACATTGCCACTCGGACCCACCAAAACCGAGATGTGGATCCTACATTAATGGTAGCTTAAAGTTACCGGAAATTAATAGTGATAAACCATTTTCTCTAACAAGACCAACGTTATTAAGCATTTTACTTATTCAAATATTATTATTATAAAATATATTTTTTATTTTGCCTGTCAATTTTTTCATGTTTCTATTTCAATCATACTATTTATTTTAGCTATTCATCCAAATATTATTAATTTTATAGAATGCCACATTAGTAATAAAGATAAAGGAAAATGATCATAATGATTAAATATGTTTTGCCTAGCCTTTGAAGGCTAGCTACGTGTAGTTAGTAAATGTGAATTGAGTCAAAATACATAATCATATGCTTAATGCATTAGAATTAAAAAAGTTAATTATACTAAACATTTTGACTAGCAGGCATTATATGCCTAGTGGGCTGGAGATACTCTAAGATATTCATATTAAAGATTGATGGGTTAATTACCAAAAAAAAATAATCCTAAAATTTCATGCGTTTTTCAATTTAAACCCAAATGTTTCATTTTTAATAAATTAAACCCTAGAGTTCCATTTGTGTTTCAATATGCTCCCCGTCCATCTCCGTCTGTGTAAGGTAACGGAGAATCGTTTTGGAGATGAACGGAGGGAGTATATTGAAATACGGATGAAATTGTAGGATTTATTTTGTCGAAATTAAAACACTAAAATATAATATATAGAAAATGCGTGAAACCTTTAAAAAAAAAAAAAAAATTATAATTTACCCAAGATACACAATAAACACATTTTTTTTCTCTATTTTATTTAATTTTTCTTTATTTAAACTTTGGAAATCTTATTATTTGATTAAATACAATCATTAGAAACATGTTCTTATATTTTTCGACGCTCAAGGCGGAGTCTTAAAATTGAGGTCCTTCATGTATAAATAATAAAAAAATTATTTATTTAAATATTTTACTATAAAGGTGTATAATGTACATTCAAAGTAAATATAATGCGAATCATACCTAGAATGAATGAGATCTATAAATATAAATTTTTTGATTTGGCCTTTTTTTAAAAATCAAATTTAGAATTCATCAAATTTAAAATTTGATGAAAACTTAAAAAGATATTAAAGATAATTTTTTTTCATCAAATTTGATGAAAAGAGAAATTTGGGATAGGAAGAGAATTTTAGAAAGATTTTCATGAAAATTTGATAAAAGAGTTCGAGTAATTCATATCAAATCAAAATTTTTACTCAAATCTATAATCATATTAAATCCATATATATATATATATGAAGAGTTGGAGATACTTTAAAAACCTTTAATTTGGATTCACTAAAAATCTTTAAACCTTGAGCCATGGCCGGCTCTGTTGGCCAGCCAAATAGTATTGAATTTAGTTTTCTAGAAGATGAGTTTTTTTATTTTTCGTTTTTTTTTTGTTTTTAGTAAATATTTTAAAATTTTAAATAATTTTTTTTTTAACTTTTTTAGATGGTAAAATATTTGTGAAAAAATATTTTAAAAAATTAATAAATACACAAAAATATGAAAAATGTATTGAATTTTTGTATTTTTTTTTTTTGAATTTTTGGTATTTAATGAATTTTTTAAAGATTTTGTTCACAAATATTATACTTTTTAAGTGTATTTATGTTAGGTATGTCTTAAAAAAAATTCTTAAAATATAAAAACAAAATTCAATGAAAATGGAAAACAAAAAAGTAAAATTTTCTAAAAAGTGAATTCTGAAAACTGAAACCAAACAGAGTGATATTGTTGAAGAAACTAGTTAATTTTCTAAAATGGTAAATTCCGCTTTTCAAAAAAAAATTTAGTGAAAAATAGAATTATTTTTATTTTTTTATTAATAAAAGTTGAAAAATGTTTGAGAGCTACAAAAAAAATATCCACAATTATACCCACAATGATGTGATGTCATATATGTCAATTTTTGATTTGCTATACACTCAATCACATGGGTCTAACTCTCTTGCCACATCATTGTGGGTCAAAGTGTTAGAAATATAAAAACATGTTTCTAATTGTTAGTGTTGATTTCTGACCTCACAACCAAACACATCTCTTTGCCGAGATCTAAGGAACTTAGTCATAGAGCACACGGAAGAAGAAATTAAGCCCAATATCTGTACACAATAAGACAAGAAATACCGCGGTGGCTCGTCCACCTGAGGCACTCCGACGATCAAGTGAGTCATTTATCTCACAAAGATATCAGCACAATGCGGGGGTACCCTACTTTTATAGTCAACAGTGCTTTTGTCCTCTAGAAGTATCACTTCATAAAACTCAATCCCTTAAGATAATGTCTATCTCGGACTCGTCTAATCCGGATTAGAACAAACTCTCTTACGAGTCTCATCTATATCTAAATAAAGAGTCTTAAACCATCTAGGACTCTTGTCCTTTATCCGAATATCTTAGATTTCAATATGATCACATCATATCTTGATAGGGATGTAAAAATGGCATGCGGCCCCGTAGGCGGCCAGAAGCCCCCCTATGATAACCCAACTCGTACTATGCTTAATTATGCATGTGATTATGTGTTTGATATGAATTTGCAAGTTTAAGTATATGAATTATGTGAATTTAGAGTAATACCTGTCGAATGTAGGAATATCTATTGCAATTGGAATTTTGAATTGAAAATTGAATGCCTTAGAAGCGCGATAAACAAAAACCAACTTCATGTCTATGATTAGCATGATTTATAGAGTTTACAGTGAAATTTTGAAAAATTACGATTTGTAATAAATAAATTAGGATTTATGAGTTAAGTTATATATGTTTAACCCCTTTTGTTTTTCATTTTTTGAGGAGAGCCCTAGTGAGTGAGTGAGTTAGAGAGAGAGGAAAAAAGAAAGCTAGGATTTTGCTAGAGATTCAAAGGGCAAACCCTAAATTTGAAATAAGGTATGTTAATCTACTTGAAATCTTTGTGTATATCTCATCTTTTGCTTGAAATAAAGAGGAAATTAGGAGTTTTGAACTAGGATTTTGAGATATATAATGGTTGAGCTAAATGTATGAAATTAAACCTTAATCTCTCCATTTTTGTTTGATTTGAGTTCATCCTTGTGATTAATCCATGAAATAAACTTCAGTTGGTTCATACCAACAAGATTTGTTGGAAGATTATTCATAGATATGTATATTTTGAGCTTGGTTATGACATTCATGATTGTATGAAAAAGATGTGACCTTGATTTTGTTATTGAAGCAAGATTGATATGTATGAGATGTAATTACCCTTGAATCATGCTAGCTCACCATGTTTTGAGCTAGTTTTGCTTTGCATTTGGCTTGGAAATGGATTTGGAAAGTTTGCATCTTTGAACCATTTTTGGACTGTTTGATTTTACCCATACCGCATGAGCGACCACGGGCTCCGCACGAGCGGAACATGAACAAAAACAGGGAATTTCATTCTGCTTAAACCACCGCTTGAGTGGCCTAATCACCGCATGAGTGGTCAAAGTGGGCGCACGTGCGGCTAGCTTTGCTTCAGCTTATACCTTGTAACTTCAAAAAGGCATATCTCCTTCATCCGGACTCTGTTTTAAGTGATTCTTGTGCCTAAATTCAAGCCCTAGAAGTCTAGTTTTTAATGGTGATGGTCTCACATCCAAATTTTAAGTACACAAATAGGTATGCTTAAGTTAGTGAAGGATGTTTATTTTCTTTTAACCATTTCATGCCATTTCTTACCCTAACTTAGTTCCTTTTCGCTTCTTACTATTTCCTTAAACTGTAAATATGTAAACATGATATTTTCAATGGAAAACATATGAAATTGTTGTAGGAAACATTAATTTAACTCGTGAACATTTAGGGCTGTTTAAAGTACATCTTTGACATAAGCTTTGTACGTGAATCACATGTAGAGAAGTTTAGCATTAAACACTTGAGAGAGATTAAAGAATAGGGAATGATTGAACGGATATGTAATGAATAAATCGATTGAGTGAATTGAAGGCAATGTGTTTTGAAATGTTATGCATGGTTATGTTTTTGCAGGCTGAGTCGTTAAAGAGTATCATTCGACCAAGCACTATGAGTAATTTCTTTGTAACGGTATTTTCATATGAAATACTTTGGAATTGTGAAACTTATGCTTTGTATAAATTATGTGCCTTGACGAGTGTTTTCAAAATGATAAAATATGCTTAAAATCTTCGTAGCGATTATGTTATAGCAAGTTTCTGAAAGAATGTTTTGATAAGAATGAATGAGTTTCCTTTTGAGCAATGATTATGATAAATTTGGAAAATGTACTTTGTCCCTCAGTAACTGTTATTTGTCTATAATCCATCTTAGATGTTTTTCATAAGCTAATGATTCGCGATAAACGTTTTGTTTGATGTCAACCTTGGACGATTGTCTTGTATGGTAATTTAGCAAGTTAATTAAGGCCTTCGAGCACTCCATCACGACTTGGAGTTATGAAAGGTTTGGTAAGCAATATTTGATACTATGTGATTTGAAACAAGCTTTAATGTGATTTGGAATCCAACTTAAATGTATCATTTGATCGAAATGAATGAACTTCATTAATATTATATAACATGTGCAATATGGGTCTGAGGCCGCTTGTTATATGATTGGGCCCGAGGCCGCTTGTTATATGATTGGGCCCAAGGCTACTTGTTACATGATTAGGCCCGAGGCCGCTTGTTATATGATTGAGCCCGAGGCCGCTTGTTACATGATTAGGCCTAAGGCCGCTTGTTACATGATTGGGCCCGAGACCGCTTGTTATATGATTGGGCCCAAGGCTGTTTGGATATATGATTGAGCCCGAGGCTGTTTGTTATATGATTAGGCTAAGGCCATTTTGAATATATGAACATATGACTACAGACATTGTGAGAATTTTATGATCATCTATTTACACTACTTTACCGTATTATTACTCACTGAGCTTCGCTTGCCCAATATTATGTATGCACATGTAGGTGATCAGTAGCATAGAGCACACCCTTAGAGTCAGTTTTAGGAGCTATTTTGTAAACCAATCGAGTCATGCCTCTGAAATGGAGTTTTGTCTTTGACTCACACCATACCTTGACCTTATTTTGTTTTTGCCATTATGTCTTGGGTTTGTAAACAATATGTGTAAATTTCTTGTGGCACTTATATTTTTGCTTGGGTATGTAAATCTATTAATGTGTTATAAGGTTATCTTCATAATTTTTTCTTATGATTGGCACAACTCAATGGACTTCTCTTTATTATGCGTTTCCGTTTATGGCCCCATTAGCATAAATATTCTGTATGATCGTTTGAGATCTTTAGTAATCTATGGATTACTGGCTGGTTATGACCCAAACTTTTAGGGACGGGTTTGGATCATAACACCCCCGCAGCCCAATGTAGGCTCGACCCGATTAGGCCTATGCCTGAGCTTGAGCCCGAGCCCGAGCCCGAGCCCGAGCCCGAGCCTAATCCGAGATGCTAGGCTTGGGCCTGGATCGTCATTTTTTAAGCCCGGCCCAACTTGTGAGCCAGGCCCATGCCTCGACATATCAGCCCGCTCAAGGCCCACTCAAAACCCGGTTCGCGCCAAGGCCTAGTGCCATTTTTGGTGGAAAAAGAATAAATTTTTGGTAAAAATTTTTTTTTTGTTCGTTTCTGACCCGGCCGAGCCAGACCCCGCCCACCCAACCCGAGGCTCGGCTCCTAAGGCTCAGATATCCCCTGGCTCGACCTAATTTTCTAGCCCGTGGGCACCTAGACCAACTGAATTTTGAAGCCTCACGCGCGACTTAACAGGTGGCTCGAGCCTGGGCCGAGTGGGCTGGCCAGCCAATATTTACACCCCTATATCTCAACAACTTGGTTCATTCATATGGCATCTTGGCTAACAATCTCGGCCACATGGACAACTCTAAAAACATATCCCTACACTAATGACCATATTTTATCAAATAATAAGGGTGCGTTTGGTTTGTATTTTGAGATAAATTTTCAAAAAAAATTTGCGGAGAGAGTTTAGAATTTTTTGTTTTTTGGTTAGTTTGGTTGTATATTTTGAAAATAGTTTTGGAGTTTGGGAATTTGGAATGATTTGATATTTTGTTGCAGTTAAGTAGATGTATGTGAGAAAAAAAGTGATTGATTGATTGATATATAGAAGAGAGAAAGTGATTTTGAAAAAAAAAATTAAAAAAATTTGAACCAAACAAAATTTTGATTTTTTTTTTCAAAAATTATATATTTTGAGATACAAACCAAACAAGTCCTAAGATTTACAAAGTTTAAATGGAGAAAATTTTAAATAAAATAGAGAAAGAAATATTGTTGAAGAAAGGGTAAATTACACTTTATCCACTCTATCACTTCGGTCCTTAAAGTTTATTTTTTCTCAGTTTGACCTTTCATGTTTCAAATTTTTTTCAGCTTAAAAGCTAACTTTTGTTAAAAATTAGACAAAAAATGATACATTGATAATCGCGTGATATAAAAATATTTTATTATATATAATTCACATCTCTAATACAAACTCAAATTTCAATATAATATATTTTTTATATGACAATTATCGCGGCATTTTCTATCTAATTTTGATCAAAAGGTAGTTTTAGGAGTAATCTAAAAAAAAAAAAAAACTTAAAACATGAAAGGCGAAAATGAAAAAAAAAACAAACAAACTTTAAGGGACAAAGTGACAAAGTGATAAAATATAAGAGGGACAAAATATAATTTATCCTTTAAGAAACTAGTTAATTTTCTAAAATGGTAAATTCCACTTTTCAACTAAAATTTTAGTGAAAAATAGAATTATTTTTTATTTTTTATAAATAAAACTTACAAAAATTTAAGACCCACAAAAAAACACTCGTAATTATATTCATAATGATATAATATCATATATATTAACAACAATGATTGAGACCCTCATTTTTTTGGACACCTTCACAACTTCTTTTGGATCTCCACCATTGATGGTGTGGGCCCTACTCATACATAAATGGGTCCCATTCATACATCAATGATGAATAATAATGGAGATCCAAAAAAATTGTAAGAATTTTCAAAAAAATAAGGATCTCAAGTATTTTTCATATATTGACTTGTAACCCACCTGCTTAACCATATTATTGTGGGTGGGCTAAAATGAGTAAAATTTGAGCCTTCAATCCGACCCGACCCATTAAGCCCGTTTGTTGGATCCTGTAACCGAACTGCATATATATTATAATCAGAGAGTATCGGAAGACGATGATATATACATATAGACGGACCGCCATAACTGAGCTTCGATTGAATCCGTGGTAGAGAGAGAGAGAGAACAGAGGTAGACGATGGGTGAGAGTGCGACAATCGACGACGATTTGCTTCTCAAGAACTTCTTCGCCGAGGTCAGCGAAGTTGAGCGCGAGAACGAAGTCCACAGGTCTCTCTTCTCTTCTCTTCTCTTCTATCTCTTTTTAAAATTCCCTTTCTTTTTCTGCCAATTACTATATTTTTCTGTTTTCTGCCCATTTTTTATGCTGTTGATTTTGAACGATTAGGGTTTCTTCATATTTTTCTCGTTCGTAATTTGTTTCTCTCTTTAATTCACTACATATAGGAATAGGTGGGGTAAAGATTGATGTTGTATAGCTGAACAACGGTCAAGAATGGAGTATGTTGTTGATTTTTTTTTTTTCTTCAAGGAGGTGGTGGTGGAACTAATATATTTATGCTGATCAATAGTGTATTATTAATGAACTGGATGAATTGAAGGAGTTGTTATTTATTTAGGGTGATTTGGATTAGGGAACTAGTATGATAGTTACAATGATAGTATTGTAAGTGTATAGGTGTATTACAAATTATGTAGATTTGTGAGATTTGACCCTAAGAATATCATTGGGGCATCAAATCTGTGCAAAGTCGGTCAAATTCATTTTATCTCTAGCTGTATCATTAGTTTTTATCTTCTTTTTTTTGGGTGCATTGGAAGGAGGAGGGGAAGCCAGACCCATGACCTCCTAGTAAGATACACAGGTTCTCATTACTATGCTAATCCCAATGGTTTGTATCATTGGATGTTAAACCAATGACAAATTGCATGTCTCAACATTGAGTACTCAATGCCTTGAATTAGCAAGGATGATGAGATTGTGGATGGATTGCATGTTTGATAATGAAATTAATACTTTCAAGCTTAACGCATTTGGTGTGCATTTAACATGCAGTCACATACCACTTTAAATTTGAAAATTGATTGAAAATGGGTTTTAATTATAAGTCACGAAGTCAAAGAGTCTAGACTTATCGATGAATATTGAATACGTTGAAGTGGAAAATAGTTTTCATTTTCACTTTAAACAGCATATATATCTTAAAATTTTCAAATATAAATTTCAGTATTTAAATAATTCAGCTTCAGAATTCAGTACGAAAAAAAATTCAGCATCATCAAATAGCCTTTTGCCTTGACCCATGCATGGGTAATAAAGATGACACTATGTTAAGAGATAGAAAGAACGATGAGTGAACAAATAGTGTTTGTTGTTTGAAACGAACATTATTTATGTAATATGGTTTAAATGATCCAATATCTCTAGGTTATTGGCTAGCATAGAAAGAATGATGAGTGAAAAAATGATGGTTGTTGTTTGAATCGAACATTATTTAGTGCAAGCTGGTTTAAATGAACCAATTTCCCTAGGTTATTGATTAATAGCTTGGATGGATTGTCTTATGTCACAATGGTTACCACCAAAGAAAGAAGTCTAGCATGGAGGAATGTATGGCTGTGGAATTGTTGAAAACATGACTTTCTACATATCAAAACATGCACAATGGTGAAAGGAAAGGAAGAAAAAAGCACAAACCAACAAATGATAATAGCTATGTCCATGTCAACTTAACTCAGCAAGTGTTTGCCCAAGTGCTTGGGGTTGACTACATAATCCTTTCCTCCAATTGTTTTTATTCAAAATCATATCCTCTATTATAAAGTCCTTTTTATTGTCACCTCGTCACATTTTTTTCTTGGCATTCCTCTATTTCTTTTGCAGAGGGGTGACCATTGGTTCAATGGTAAAACCTTGGCCTCATAACCTCAAGTCACGGGACAACCACTTTGTGCACTATGTCAAAGGTTAGGTGTATATCCAATCTTTCCCCGCCTAAACACACATTAATGTGTACTAATTGGGCGTTGTTTATTTTCCCTCTATTTCTTTTGCCACCCTCGTCATGGATCAAATCACTCCTCACATGTGCATTAACTAGTCTATGACTCACTTGTCCATGCCATCTCAAATGGGTTTTCCTCTTTTCTCTTTCATTGATTCCATTTCTAACTTCCTCGTAATGGATTCATTTTTTATTTTATCTTTTCTTTTAGCATCACCTATCCATCTCAACATTCTCATTTTAGTTCCTCATTTTTCTAAACATGATTTTTTTTAACCACCCAACATTACCATACCTCAAAGCAAGATCGTAGTCCTACAAAATATTCCTTCAACTTAATAGGAGTCCTACAATCACACAATACTCCTGATACACTTGTCCACTTCATCAATCCCGTTCTAATTATATATAGGCTACATTCTATTTAGTCTCTCCTTATCTATGTATAATTGATCGAAGATATCGAAAATGGTCACTCTTTGGTATCTCTTGGCATTAAGTTTACTCTAACTTCGTCTATATTTCTAGTTTTGCTAAGGTTAAGTACTATTTATTTTGTTGTAGCTCTACTAGACCTTAAGCATTTAAATTCTAAAATATCTCTTCTTAATTCAAACTTAGTGTTTACTTTTTGTCTTGTTTCATCTACTAAAATTATATTGTCTGCAAACTACACACACTAGTGGATATCCCCTTGAATGTTTCTAGTAAATTCATCGATAACTAATGCAAATAGATAAGAACTTAGTAAATGATCCATGTAAAAACCAAGGATAGCAGTGCCCATGTTCCTTTATTGAAAATGATAGATTGAACTTTTTTAATCCAATTCTACTTGTTAATCACCAAGCTTTGGTGTGTCAAAGTCTATATCATTGTAAACCTATACTTGGAATAGTGGTTTAGGGTTTCCAACGCCGATTACAAAACTGAGATAAAGGTGAGGGGAGAATCTTCAAGATTCTGTTGAGCTTTCTTAGTATGGACCATTTCTCTACGTGACTATACCCCACCAGAGACAATTTGTGTTTGGGAACACCCACCTATACAAGGTTGCAATATTTTTATTTTCACAAACATTGATTGCTTGAAAGGTATAGTTGAATTCGGGAAGGGAATCTAGACTATGATTTTTGGAAAAGGTATAGTGGCTTCACTAATATAATGTTTCAATATGATAATCTCATATCTCACTAACTTTGTTTGCTTGAGAAGTATAACTGATTTGAGGAAGGAAGTCTAGACTATGATTTTTGGAAAACGTACACTGGTGTCACTAATATAATGTTCAATTTTTCAAAAAGACTTGACTTTTCTTTTAAATTATATCCAAATATGTTTGTTTTTTGTGTTCTTTCTTTGCTAGTTTATCTTGCCACAATTGATCAAGAAAAACCTTACAATTATGTAGGATCCTCTCATGCTTCAAGTTAAATGCATTCGAGTTTCTTAATCTACCATTTGATTCATCTCTGGAGGATGTGAAAAAACAATATCGTAAGGTAAAGCTTTCCTTGTCGAAGTGGATTTAAGTTTCTTGATAATTTGATGTCTTATTAGTTAGTGCTTCATTGACATGTTTCATATTACTTGTACATTTCTAGTTGTCTTTGCTGGTTCATCCTGACAAATGCAAGCATCCACAAGCTAAGGAGGCATTTGCTGGTAAGTATATCTATGCTACATGTCTTGTTGTGTGAGAGGGAAAATTGAAATGTCATTCAGAGCCATTGGGCTGATGTTATGTCAAAAACATTTCTACACATAATGAGATTTAAAAAATTCAAGAATATGTTAGCTTAGCGGTCATGTTCGATAATTATAGTTATCTAGTAAGTCTGTCCAAATAAAGAAGTTACAGTTTATATATATATTTTTAAATTTTTTGTTCTTGTTTTAAGTTTTTTAATTTAATAGACACATCACATCTTGAAATTCCAAGCTCTGAAAGTTCGACGGCATTGTTTCTCATTGCTTTAACCTAACCCCTTTGTTAACCTTACTATTATATATCATGGTTAGGGGAGCAGGCCCTTGCACTTTGTCTCTTGATTCATCATTTATGTTTCAATTTGTGAGGAGCCTCATTAGTCTAAGCACTCGAAGAAGGAGATTTACAAGAAGCCTTGCCCCAACAAAGTGCACATGTTGTTGGTTAATAAAAACATGAGTTTTGATAGGCTGGAGGACTGGGACTATAAGTAGTACAAAGGCTTTAAATGAAAAACGGAAGGATTTTTTAGCAAATTTTCACTTACACGGAATCCCTAGTACCAAAAATTTCAAAGGCGAATGAGTAATTCGAGGCGTTTTACCCCTCATGAGGCTAAGCATAAGCCTTAAGGCGGCGAGACATAGGCCTTAAGGCATCGAGGCATAAATATTTCAAATTTTACATTTTAATATCAAGTGAATAAATTAAATATTTTAAAATAGTAAAAATAAATAAATAAATAGAAAAATACTTTTCTCCTTAAGGCATTAAACATTTCACTGCAAAAACTGAACTTTGCCTTTACTGAAAGTGAAATTGATATCCTTAGTTTTAGTGATTGAGCTTTTCACTTGATAATTAACTGTGTTTTTTCTTGATTGGTCATTTACGTAATGTTTCCTTTAGAATATAGTTGCAAAATGGCATTCTTTTTTATTTTTTGCTTTTTTATGTGTAAACAATCTACTAGACTAAGTTTAACAAAAAAACCAGGGCAACCTCTTCATATGCGTACTTCTCATGCTTATGCGCGAAAGGCGTACAAGGCGCACCTAAGGAGCATGTCTCAAACTGTTATGTGTAAGCTGTTGGGGTGTAAAGCCTAAAAATCAAGGCCTCGATATGTTTTACCTTAGCCTCTAGGCGAGGTGAGGTGAGCATTGAGGCGAGCCTCAATGAAGCCTATTAAAACTTTGCCTAGTACACATCTATCCTAGAAATATGTTGAATTTTTAGCAAATTTTCACATGTGTTGATCCTTCTGGTCAAAATGGAAGTTGTAACTTCTAAGTAATATGTTGGAGTACACAGTCTGAATTCTGAATTGTATTTATACTTGTTTTTATTTTTTGATTCGACTTATGGTTTGGCTAACAATAGATTGTTATCTTCTGAGCAGCATTAGCAAAAGCCCAACAATTGTTGCTTGAGCCACAAGAACGAGAGTACCTTCTTAACCAAGTTACTGCAGCCAAAGGTCTGTGCTTAGGCATCAATATCTTTAAGTTCCAGCTGGATCTTATTAGTTAGTTAGTTTGTTTTTTTTTTTTTTTTTTTTTTTTTTTTTTTTTTTTTTTTTAAACATTATTCTTTACTATCAATGCACACATGTATTAGAAATTATTGGCTACTCCTCTGTTCTTGTTTTCATGTTGATCATGCAATTTGCTTGAATTTTTATGTTTTCTTTCTTATTTGATAAATATTAGTCCTATTTTTTGTCCATGGCTGCCCTATTTTGTAGCCTTGTATTAAATTTGTTGTAATTACTTTTTACTATATAGAACTAAATATCATGGCTCATTACACTTTAACTTTGCAGAATGGAATAGTAATGTAAATTTTTGTGCGTTCATCTGATTCTTAGCATTACTATTTCATGTTTCTTTCCCTATTGGGTAATAGAAAACAATAGAAGCTAACTTTTTTTTTTTTTGGTTACATTTGAACTGCAGAAGAACTTAGAGCAAAGAGGAAGAAGCAGCTTAAGAAAGATAATGCTTCTAAGATAAAGTCATTAGTCGATGAGGTAATGTGAGGTTGCACTAGCATTTCTGTGCATGCTCTTTCTTGCCCCACAGCTGCTCGCCCCCTCTTTTTTTTTATATGTATATTCTTCACTGATGACAACCTTGCTGCATGCTTGCAATACTTCATCCTCGTATCTTGAATGGTTTATTAAATTTTTAGATTCCGATCTTGTGAAATCTGTGTTGTCAATCACGCAGTTAATATGGAATATTTTGTAAGGTAAGGAAATAACTTATGGAAATTGAACAAAGGTTGATTTGCTCCTTTTTGGACTTGGGATCATGGTTTTTCTTAAAGCTGCAAGTGTTATACAAGTTTTTTCCATTGTTAACTAAACCGGGAGCTTCCTATGTCTGACCCCAATTTGAGCTTCCTATTAGAATTAGTATATTTACTTTTCATTGTTTTTCCATACAGCATGCAGAAAAGTTTTTGATAATCACAACAGTTCAGATAATCTGTGTTATTGTCCACATATTGAACCGCTTTTGTGTCTGATACCTTGTGGTCATACCAGGATGTGATAATCTTTCAATGTATAGAGGTCATTTTTTTTAATTTGTGGAGTGTCAAAAATTATGGTTTGAGGCCAACATCTTTCTAAGTGTTGCAGTAGAGAGTGGATTATTCAGGCCTAAAAATTGCGGACACTTATAAGAAGGTTTTGTGTTCATGTTAACAACACTTATCAAGAAAAGTTTTCCTTGTCTAAAACCAACACTCCTTGGACTCACCTGAATGTGTGTTAAACACCTTTGGTATTTTTAGAACCTGACATGCTTTGGACACTTGGGAGACACAGGTGTCAATTGCGCACATAAAATACAACACAAGTTTGAAGAGAATTACCTAAATCTAATAACTAACATCAAACAATGTGGGTTTATACCTATCAAACTCATCTCTTTAGTCTTACTAAGTTTAAGAACTCTAATGCCTAAAACATCCAGTTTGTTTTTGAATTAAGCTTTTTCAAATAGATATTGGAACTTTGTGTCAACACTTCTTTTCCGATAATGTGAAATAATTTTATACTATTTGGGTATCAATAAAATAAAAACGTACTTGTAATGTGAAAAACAAAGAAGTTATTATTATTTCTGTGTATGCATATAAATATATCTTATTTATAATTGTGTTCCTGCCCTGTCGTGTTTGGATCTTTTGACAATTGTTGTGTCGGTGTGTTTGTGTCCTGTCATATCCCTGCTTTTAAAATTGCAACTCTGGTGAATAAATTACCACCCTTTTGCTCAATTAGATATTTTCATGTGCGAAGTAGGATGAAGGAGGAAGAATCATTTTATTGTTGATTTATGTTGAATTTTCTTCAATAATGCATTTTTTTATTTTATTTTATTATTATTGTGCCTTGCTTTGCCTTTGGTATAGAAGTTACTTTCCCATTTCTTATGCTTTTGGTGATGAGGCAAACAGCTTGGTGATTTGTATGACCCTTGAACTTTGATACAGGGAAAATATGAACAAGACTATGAACGGTCTCAGGAATTTCAACAACAGCTGAAATTGAAGGTTCGTGAGATTTTGACAGATCAAGAATGGCGGAGGAGAAAAATGCGGATGAGGGTATGCTGGAAACCTTTTTTGTTGTTTTCTTCTGGTTTAACCATTAAAACTTTCATGTTCATCTGTCTTTTGGATATCGTGTAGATATCAGAAGAGGAAGGTAGACTGAAGAAGGATGAAGAAGAAGCACAGGAAATGTGGAAAAGAAAGCGCGAGCATGAGGAGCAGTGGGAAGGAACAAGAGAACAAAGGGTTTGTTTTCAAACTCACATTTTGATACCATCAATTTACAAATTTGCACATGCATTTTGTGTTCATTAACATTAGAATCTATGTTCTCTACATGATGTGGGTGTCTGTTCTAGGTGTTGCTTTCTGTACAATCCTACTAAGAATCCCATTTTTCTTCTATAACCTAGGTACAATCATGTGTTGGTGCATGTCCTACATTAGTACTTCACTCATTTGACAGTCATTGTGATAGAGGGTTATGTGAAAATTTTCTGCCAAGTTGCCAGTATGTTCTTTACTTGCTTAGACTTGCTTGTTGGGTTCATGTCCAACAACACTCATGCCTTAGCTCCATGCACACACTGAGCTGCGTCCATGAATATACAAGTGGGTATGTGCCATTTGAGCTTTTTACGACTTTCTATCATGCACATGGTTTCTTGTCTAGCCTTTTATTTGCAACAGACATTGCCAAGGTGCTTGTCCCCAAAAGAAGAAATGTGGTAATGTGTACCTGTGATTTTCTTACATGCAAATTTACCCCATTTGAAATCTACAACTTTAGAGAGATTAATGGTAGATGTTAAAGTGAATTGAGAAGATTTTGAGGATCTCTTAGTATTGTTACATCAATGATGGTTTTGGGGTTTGACTTTCTAAAACTAGTCTTGAGGTCAAACTGAGAAATATAAGTTCTTGATTCATCATCTCAGCCAAGGGTTCAACCTCATAAAAATTTTAAATTAAACAAAGTAAAAGTTCTGTTAAGTATGAATTTGGGTGGTAGAAGGTTTATGGAAAGGATATTTTCTCAGACCTAATATTGAAACTCTTCAGGAGAAAGTCAATAGTTTGAGGTAATTTCAGGTTAAATTTTACCTTTCATGACTGTAATTTTTTTTCTTATAACTTTTCATGGTTCAGTTAAGTTGTCCTAGGACTATACTTACATCTCGTAATGCTTTCCGTAGTATACTATGTGAAGGTCTGATGCTATGCTTCACTTGCTGGTTTAGGTTGTAATGAAGGTACTAGTTGTAAGGAATGGAGAGGACATTGGAATTGCCTGCCTCTGTTGAAGGTGGCATGTAGTCGGAACTTTGAGAAGCAAGTAATATTGGCAGTAACTTCCTTTAGGCTATTGGGTTTCTGGAGAGCGGCTTACAGATAGGAAATGGAAGTAGGCTTTTAGGTTGAAACAACCCAAAAACAAGGTCTTTATGGATTGTAGGAATAGGGGAGCAGGGATGAAATCTCATAACGACAAATGGAATGCATAGATAAGGAGATTTCTTTTTAAAAAATAAAGAGAAGAAGAAGATGATAAGTAGGTTTCAATTGCCTCTCGTTTTTGTTTTCTGTGGCAAATTGTTTATGGAAACTGTTTTCAAGAAAAACTTCTGAAATTACCACTTTTGTTTTAAAAAACACAAACACAAACAAAAACAAAAACAAAAACAAAAATCAAAATAAAGTTTTTGTATTTTACAAAAAATGAAATAGAAAACAAGTGAAAACGCAACCAAACATTCATTTCAATTTTAGGGTTGTTAGGTCCATTTTTTGAATGACTAGAGACAAAATATTATGGTTTTTTGATAATTTTATAATTGGTGGGATTTGAACCTAGATCTCTTGCTATAAACTTCACAATTTGATGGCGTAATCATGTCCTTACATAAGAACTGGTATATAAAATGTGCCAAATAATTTTTTTTTTCATATATACAATTGTTCAATATCATTTTTTTATAGTTTGTACTGAATCGTACAATGATTCTCAAGACTGGAATTCTGATTCACAATACGATTCTCAATTTGATGACTCATGTTAGTACTTTCCAGCTAGCCTTTCTAGCTGGCAATGTGGTGCATGTTTTTAGATTTTTGGAATCATTTTAGCATGACTCTTTTCAGCTTCCGATTCTAGCTCTTTTATTGACCCACTTTTTAACTATTAATATTAAAGAACTATTCAAAATTGTAGATATTAAAATATAAAATATATTTTATTATTGATGTATCCTCACGGTACCTGTATTTTAGTTTTTTAGATTTTGATATATGGCCCTATCCACCACATCATATTGTACATATTTGTTTCTATGCTTCCTAGATTGTAGTTTCATTCAATAGTATGGCATCTTTGTCAATATCATGTCGGATTGAAATATTCTGACATATAATGTGATCCTCACTGAAGTATAATTATTTATAGTCCATTGGATTTTGGATTCAAACTTAGATTTTGGTGTATTTTATTAGAAAATGACGTGCCTGAGACAAATTGCTCCTATCATAACTTGTTAATTAGCTGTTCTTTAAATTTTTATAGTGTTTTGATATTTTAAGATGGTTTTTTTTTTTTTTTTTTTTTGTTAAATGATGATGGTAATGTCATCTTTTGCTCTTGTGAAAAGATGTGATTATCATAGAACCAATTATATCTGTTAGTATGATATTTTCAAGTATTTAAATAATTAATTATATCATAATATGATTTTTATGGAATTAATATCTCATAATTTTATTTCTTCCGTTAGCAACATTAGTTGTCTTGTCAATATGTTACTATTATTAATTTGAACCTTATATTATGATTGAGTAGTCTTAATTTTTCATCCTAATGACTTCACACGATTGAGAAATTTGAGATATCATGAAATGAAAGGATAATAAGGTATTTCCATTCGCATTCCTAAATTTGTTTATGGAAGAATAAGTTGGTATTAGGATGTAGTCTCCAAACCAAATTAAACTAAATTAAACAAGTAGGATTCGGTTTTTTTTTTTTTTTTTTTTTTTAGGAAACCAAACCAAATTAAATCAGAATCAAGTGAGGTTCGTTTCATGAACCCTTGTTTATCATTCTGCTTTGTCAAGGGTTGCATGCTTTTCCTTTTTTTTTTGGGTACATCTTATTAATTAATGATATGAATACGGACTTAATGGAAATTACTGTCTCTCTCTCTCTCTCTCACACACACACACACACACTGCCGCCCTTGTTTCATTGTGTCTCCTGTTTTTTATTTCTTTTGTTAGTTTCTTTTTTTTAATAATTGTTTCGTAATCACTTTTTACTGGACCTGTGCTGATGCTTATCTTAAAACCAGATTTTATTATTATTAGTTTGGTAACATGGAGTCATGCTTTTGCTAAAAGATCACATGTTCAAAGTTATGCAGACAAATATGATATTGACCTTTTCTTTTATGACATGATATGATAGGTTTCCAGCTGGAGAGATTTCATGAAGGGTGGTAAGAAGGTGAGATAACTCAAATGATAAATCTCTTCCTTCTTTTTCATCTTAAAAGAATCCAGTCTAGTTGTATGAATAAGGAATGTTACACTTTTAGCAGACACAAATGGGCTTTAAATTTGATATTTTGTTATTTGGTTTGGCACAGGTAAAGAAAGGAGAGATTCGGCCCCCAAAGCTGAAGACAGAAGATCCTAACAAATCATATGTTCAGAGGCCTGTGAAGCGAGCTTAATAAATTTCAATTCAAGCGGTTTGGACTTTTTGGTAATTTGTGACGGTTTCAACAAGGCAAGCTATGCTGAAATTTATGGTTCATATATGTCATCTCTCTGTATTCAAAGCTGATTGTTTCCAAATCTTTTTAAGATACCTTATTGAGTAAACTTAAATCCCCGTAATGTAATAGATTTACTATATTCGTAAAGACGATTGACATAGTTTGTACATTGCATTCAACTAATAATTGCTTTTCAAGTAGTCACACTTAACGTCATTGAACGATCTCTTCGTTTTAATAGAGGCAACTGAAAGTGTCAGATATAAAGGGTAGGCCTCAGGGCATGGATTTTGGACACTGCAGGGTCTAAAACTGATGAGATGTTTTTGGAGTTCTTGCGTAGGGTAGGGAATTAAATACTCTCTTGGCAGGCGGTAGGAGAAAAATTATTCTCTTAAGAAATGATTTAGACTAATAATTGCTTACTATTCATAATTTGTCTTGCTATGGACATAAAATGTCTCGCAAAACTCATTAGATATTTAGTGGGTTCAATCAAACTCAATTAGATATGTAGTGGGTTCAATCAGACCTCTTTGAATCCAATTTTGTTCCTTAATCATAGCCGTCTGGAATAATCAATGGACTGTCTTTAATCTAAACGGCTGAAGAATCCTTTGATTAAACACTAATATCTAATTCATTTTCCACATTCTTAACAAAGAAATTGCCACTTCATTCTTCTAGTTGTCAATGTATAGATTAGATATACCAGGGAGCATTTTAACAGGATTAAAAGAAGAAAAAAAAAAATTCATAGACAGACGATGTGAGATAAATTACAAAATAAAGCCTCCCACATTTTACATTCTCAGGCCAAAAAAAGTTTATCTTCACACAAAAGTAATATATATTGTACAAAGCAAAAACACAAATTACACAAAAAAGACGCCTCTAGCTCTACATCAAGGCCCAATAAGATTTTACCCATTAATATATCTCACCAATCGCATATGGGGACCTCCTGTCCTCTCAACCAAAAAGACAAAAAAAAATAATGCAACCTAAAATTTTTTAAGATAAGGAAAAAATAAGAAAAATACCCAGCAGTACTCATCCAAAACAGAAGAGACAGCCAAGACTAAAACTTCTACCCTGCCTGTGGCTCAAATGTACAAAGGGGTGGTAAACTTTTGGAGAACCCCCAAACTGCTTTTCAGCAATAGCAAATAAAGTAACACCTACCCTCCTCCGCCGGCAACTTGGTTTATCGAACTCGCTGTCTTCATTTTCTGAAGGCCTCTCTCTATACCAATTATGTGCCAAATACCAAGCCAAACTCTCCAAAAGCCTTCATATCTCTCCAACAAGAAGTTCGGGAAACTCTCTTCTTCCATATGGCATCATGCTCTCTATACAGAACACCTTAAAAATCCCAGGTGATAATAGCATGAGTGTAGAACTGAGTATACAGATAGTGTGGAAGGATCTACTGAATCCAAGCAAGGGAACCCCGTTCATTAGCAACTTGAGGACGGCCTCGAGTTGGCGTCGGCGGCCTATTTGCATTGAGTTCCTAATCCCAGAGCAATAAACGATTCAGGATCAATCCCACAACAATGTGCACAAAAATCACAACAAAAAAACCGACTTCAGTGCAAATATATACATACATACACTATAGACTGTGTGCACACCCGATGGATGTGCATGAAAATCGACAATTTAGATTTAAAAAATAAAAACTGAAAAGTTATCGAGATTTGAAACTCCAAATCAAAATCTTTAGTTATTTATAGATATACATGGGTAAGTTGGGAATGAAAAAAGGTGTGGCAGTTCACACCAAGAAAGGTGTGTCCTTTACATAATAGAATATATATATATATTGAAAATAGCAGTACCTGCATCCACGTGTCTTCTATATGGTGCTCAGGAGATGCTTCTGGAGAAGAAAGTGCAGGTGGCAATGGATGAATGAGTTTTGGAACGACTACAAGATCTCTACCCAAAACTAAAATTGCACCTGCATTATTTGCAGTACCTACAGAAATGGGGGAAAAACAATGTTTAAACATATGCTAAATCACGAGTTATGCTAAGAATCATTGTAGGCAAGGAACAAACCACAGTAATTGGTGGCCGAGAACAGAGTAATTAAATGCCCCTGAGCAAAACGCTCAAACCCATCCATAACGCATTCATGTGCACGTACAATCAATTGAAGATCATTGTTGTTGCAGAATTCCATCACCCGATCAGGCTGAGTCAGAAAACCACATCAGATAAGCAGTAACATGCAAAATGCTGTAGAAACTACCAGAACAATAAGCTGACAATTTTAAAAGTATTAACTGTAATATTATGCCCAACTGAAAGGCCAAAAAATTTCAGGCCAGTTTAGATTTTACAGTTTCAAATAAGGACAAGGTTGAGTTTTAAGTATAGTATGCAATCAGTCCAATTTAGATTTTACAGTTTCAAATAAGGACGAGGTTGAGTTTTAAGCATAGTATGCAATCAACCCAACAATTTCAAAAGTGTAACAGTAACATTTGGCTAAATTACAAGCTCAAAAATTTCAGGCCTGGAGAACAGGAGGATCAGGCCAGTTCAGACTAATTTAGATTTTACAGCTTTAAATGAACTAATACAATCGCGTGTCCATTTTGGAACCTTGATAGGTGCTACCCATAATATTACCTATTTTCTATCTTTATCCAAAAATGTACTCAACAAATGTTAATCATGTCTGCAATTCCAAGAAAGTTGAGGGAATATAAAAGGATAATTCATCTAAAAAGTGCGTTAATATGCTAAATGTGTTTTCACCTATTCCTCTCAGATTGTGAGAGGTGTGTTTGGGGACATCTTAAAAGTTTAGACTAGGTCTGTGTGTTCTCCCCATTGAGGGGCTGTGACCTGCCTGGTCGTGTCTCTGTGAGCCTATAGGCTATGTCTTTTCTTCTTTTGGTAATCAAATACCTACCAACAAAAATAAAAAGAATTGAAGAAACATCTGAAATATGATGAAACACAAAACAGAATACACACCCCGAAGGTTACCAATCCAGGACCTCTAGCATTTGGTCGTAATCCTTCTACGCTGTCATTTTCCGTTGGGTCGGACCTAAAAAGATTTCATAAACTTATGTTAACTGACAAAAAAAAATCGATGCAAAAAGATTATTTAAAAAAAAAAAGAAAAAAAGAGATAAAAGGTGGAGTCTATAGACATGCACTGACCACAACAAGTCCATGAGAACTATTGAGCCTGCTTCCATTGTAATCGGACGCTGGAGATTGTCAATCTGATCCACATGATTTATTGATCTGCCAATACCACCATGCATACAGATAATTTTTTTCTCAATTAAAGCAGCCAGAGGGAGCCAATTAAACAATCTATTTATCCGATGCCACGTCCAGATTCCATCTCTCTCACCCTGTTCAGCATTTCAAGAAGTTAATAACTATGACTGGTAAAAGAAGAAAACAAAAACGTTTTAACATACAACTAATGTTTTACCATGCGCTCAATACACTCGATTCGAAAGCCAAAAAGGGCATTGATATCAGCAGCTTCATGATTCCCACGAATTAAATGTACGTTGTGGGGATACTCGACCTGTAACATTCATCAAATGTCACAGAAACACAGCCCACATGTTTTAGTGACAGCTCTAAGATGATTAGACAGGCCAATTAATAGTATTTTTACCTTCAGAGCTAGAAGAAGTGAAATTGTTTCCAAGCTGTGCTGGCCCCGATCAACATAGTCTCCTAAGAAGAGATAATCGATATATCTGATATAGTCATATTTAAAATTAGCATCACAATAAAGGGTGGCAAAAAAATGCTGGTAATTGCACAATTCTTCACATAATAACCTAAAGAATGTGGATTCTATGCATACAAAAAAAAATACCGAAAAGTACAGTTTCAGTAAAGAAAATACACATATATAAGAGCAAAGTAAAAATAATATTCTATGGGAATGCCAGAGAAACTTGACTATTGATAAACACCAACAATTATCTCTAGCATTTATGTATAATTAAAAAGGCCCTGCATCTCACGAAAAAACATAGCATGACATTATCACTTTTTTACATTCATGTAATCATAGAACGTGATGTTCAATGATATATCAGTTAACTCGCATATTTACATATTGGCCAACACATAACAATACAGAGGCTTTGTTTGGCATATGTTAAAATAGCATGCTATTTTAACATATTATCTTATTTGGGTTACGATCATCATTTGAGTGAAATCACCTTTCTACTACATCACTTCAAACCCGACCCATATTTCACATTTTTTCGTAAAAAGTCAAAAAATATACTAATCTAGCACTTCTCAAACAAACCCATAGTTTGGCATTACATGAGGTAATACAGTAGATTATTTCTTTCTGACAGGATTATAGAACCCCACAAACCAATCAACAAAAGTTTAGCAGCAATCAATAAGATCCTCTGACCCATTAGCAAGCATCGATGGCACATTTCAAATGTGGTGAGGAATAGACTAGGGCCTACACTATATTGCACAAGTCTAGGTAAATAAAGTCAGTCTAGCATGGTAGACAGCTTAAAAAGGATGTGCCTTGAAAAATAGAATTCCTTGGAGATCTGGAGTTCTCCCAATTAACCACATGGGAGTCCCATCCATTGGCATGTATCTCATACTTATTTTTAAATAACATAATGCCATAAAGTCTCCCTGTCGCAAGAAAACCTCCATAACCACTTCCCAAGCAAGGCAGTACAATATTAACCAAAACAAGGCTCCTTTCTCTTTTGACCACTTCCCAACTAACCAAATGAACTTTCTTCCATCTTCACTACCTTCCCACAAAATGTCTCTCATCAACTTTTCAAACTAACCAAGTGAATTTTCTTCCCCCGTTCACTACCTTTACACAAATTTTCCTCATCTATTTTTCAATCTTATTGGCCCCCCTACTGAAATCTTAACAAGGATATGTAGTAAATTGTTATGCTAGATAGAATGAACTGGAACAAGGCAAACCTTCTTCCCTTGGAAATTAAAGCCCTCTTCTATCCCTGTAATCTTTTTGCCAATCTTCTCATGACAAGTGTCCAAAAAATCATCAACCCTAGGATTGCCTCCCCAATGGAAGTTCTAAATACTTCATTGGCAAAGACTCAATTAGATACCCTGTCAACCCAGCCAATCTTTGCAAACCATCATGTGAAAGATTAATGCCCATTATCGCAGTTTCACTCAAATCAATAACTTAAGCTTCAAAATCATTTCAAAAAATCTCCAAATAAAGAGTACGTCGGCCCTATGTTGCCTGGAACATGGATCGTTCCGGTAAGTGAAACGGGAACGGGAACGTGATACGCCACATGCTCTCAAATGTGGTACGATAGGAGTAGACTTGTATATATTATACTTGAGAATTTAAGGTACTTCTAGACAGTGTTTTAAAAAGCGCACCTAGGCGCTAAGCGAGGCGAGGCGCAGGGCTAGGGCTCGAAGCAGACGAAGCGAGGCTCATTGCAAGAAGCGCACGTAAAGCGCTGAGGCACGCGCCTTTCTCTGAGGCTCGAAGCGCACGCTTCATGCACTTCAGCTAGGATTGAGCTGCTTGTGTACTAGCCACATAAGATTAAAACTCTTATACAAATCTGTTTGTGAGCCTCTTTGAATCGACAAAGCCCTAAATTTGTTACGACCAAAATTTCGATTCAACGAAGTGTTGCGACCAAAATTTCGAATCGACGAAGACATGAGCTTCAAGTTCGACATCGACGTGAATTTTGTTTCGACGTGAGCTTCAGGTTCGACATCAACTCAGGTTCGACATCGACGTGAGCTTCAGCTTCAGGTTCGACATCGACTCAGGTTCGTCTCTTTCGTTTCTTCTTCTCTCTTCTCTTCTTCTTCTTCTTCTTCTTCTTCGTCTCTGTTTTTCGTTCTTCTTCTCTCATCTCTTCTCTCTGTTTTTCGTTTCTTCTTCTTCTTCTTCTTCTTCTTCTTCTTCTCTATTTTTCATTTTTTCTTCTCCTCTTCTTTCGTCTGTCTTCTCCTCTTCACTGGTATCTGATTCAATTTTATTTTTTTTTTATTCTTTCTTCTTCATTTTTTCATTCTTCTCTTCTCTAGTCTCTGTTTTTTTCTTGCCTTTTCTTGCCCTGTAAAAAAAAAAAAAAGAAAAAAAAAGAAACAACCAGTAACTTGATGAGTCAAATGTCGAGTGCTGAAAGTGGAAGGAAAGATCCAGCATGGAAGTATTCAACGATGGTAAATCCCAGAAACTTAAGTAAGTTCAAATGCAATTTTTGTGAAAAAGAGATGAATGGAGGTGTCTGTCGAGTTAAGCAACATCTTGTTGGAAGGTATAGGAATGTGACTAAATGTGTTAGATGCCCAACTGAGGTTAGAGATGAGATTTCTGAGTTTATGGCTAAAAAAAAGCAAGTTAAGGAGCAAATCAACTTGATGCCTGATTTTGATGATATGGTTGATGAAGAAGATTTTGAGGATGAGGATGATCTTGTAGAACTCCCTCAGCATGGTAAAAAGTCCATTCCTACTCAAGGTTCTACTCAAAGAACCAGCTCTGGTTCTGTTCAATCCAAACTTAAAAGGCCTAGGAAGATAGGGCCTATGGATTGTTTCTTCACACCTGATCCAGATGTGGTGGCGCAAAAACAAAAAGGCAAGGGGAAGCACAGTAAAATTGATGAAAATGATCCCTATAGGAAAGAGTTAATGCAACAGGCGTATGTTAAATTGCAAGATGGATGTATGACTCTGGGATTCCTTTCAATGCAGCGAATTATGACAGTTTTGGGCCAATGATTGAAGCTATCAGGCAATTTGGTCCTGCTCAAACCACCAACTTACCACATGATACGAGTTCCTTAGCTCAAAAAGAAGTGGATCATGTTAACAAATTGATGAAGGAACATAGAGACGATTGGCCAAAGTATGGATGTTCTTTAATGTGCGATGGTTGGACAGATAAGAGAAATAGGACTTTGCTTAATTTCTTAGTAAATTGTCCAAGAGGCACCATGTTTATTGAATCCATTGATGCATCTAGTTACTCAAAGGATGGAAATAAGATGTTTAATTTGCTTGATAAGTTTGTGGAGAAAATTGGAGAAACTAATGTGATCCAAGTCGTCACGGATAGTGCGGCAGCAAATGTGTTGGCAGGTAAAAATCTTATTATGTTAATAGTTTGCAACACAAATCATTTTGTTTCATATCATTAATTTTGTGTTTTGGTTGTTACTTCTAATAGGGAAGTTTTTGGAGGCAAAGAGACCCCACTTGTATTGGACGCCTTGTGCAGCCCATTGTTTGGATTTGATGTTGGAAGATATCTTCAAATTACCCAATTTTAAAAAGACATTCGAAAGGGCAATTGGTATACATGGTTACATTTATAACCGACCATCTTTGTTGAATATGATGAGACGTTTTACTCAGTTGAAGGAGTTAGTTAAGCGTACACATCCCAATTCCCTCTTTAGTACTTTACAGTTTCTGCTTTACATCTGTTTCACCACATATGCTTTCTGCTTTGCATTTTATGTATCTGCTTAGACACTATTCATACACTGTGCTTTCTGTTTTGCACTTTCTGCATTTGCGCAATACTAATCACATACTTGCTGCGTCTGCTCACACTGATCACATACTTGCTGTATTTTCCCCGTAGCTATGGGTGTACGCATACTTTCCGACTCTTGCCTCGGAGCCTATACAGGAGCTTCCATTGGCAGTCCCTTACTTGCCGATATATGACGGTTGGCTCCGCCGTAAGACCCGTAAGCCCTTCACGTTCTTCAAGCATTACTTCGACATAGTAGCTAACTTTACAAAGGGTTTATGAACAAAGGAACAATTTGAGGAAGATGTTCACTTCAGAGGAGTGGACCAAAAGCAAATAGGCGAAAGAGCCACAGAGTAAGAAGACAGCTCAAATACTACTGATGCCTTCATTTTGGAACCATTGTCACCGTGCCCTCCAATTTTCATGTCCTCTTGTTCATGTACTAAGAAAGGTTGATGGTGAAGAAAATCCTCCAATGGGTTACATTTATGAGGCTATGGATAGGGCTAAGGAAGCTATTGCAAATAGCTTCAATGGAAATGAAGAGAAGTACAAAGATGTGTTTCAAATCATTAACCAAAGGTGGAATGTTCAATTGCATCACCTTTTACATGCAGCTGGGTTTTATTTAAATCCAGAATTTTTTTACAAAGATCCAAGGGCTGCAAAGGACAAAGAAATCGTATCAGGCCTATATCAATGTATATCAAGGTTGATCCCAACATTAGAGGTCCAAGATAAAGTTACTACAAACTTGAAAAAATATGAAAATGCTGAAGGACTTTTTGGAATACCTATGGCAATTAGACAAAGAACTACAAGGGTACCAGGTGATCTATGTTCATCCACAAAATTAAGTTAGTAGTCAATTCCTTATAGTTTAATTATTTGTGAAGTGTTAACCAATAATCATTTACAGCTGATTGGTAGAGTTCTTATGGTCATGATGCTCCTGAGTTGCAACAATTTGCCATCAAAGTTCTTAGTCTTACTTGCAGTTCATCTAGTTGTGAGCGAAATTGGAGTATATTTGAACATGTGAGTATCCGTTGTCAAATTTGGAGAACTCTAAAAAAATTTTCCAAATTTTTTTAGTTATATATGAATTTAAATGTTTTTTTATTTATTGTTGCAGCTTCACAACAAAAAAAGAAATAGGCTAGTTCAAAAACGTCTCAATGGTTTGGTGTTTGTCAGGTATAATAGAGCATCGAAACGTCGATACATTTCACGTGGCAAATTTGATCCTATCTCTTTGAAAGATATTGATAAAAGCAATGAATGGTTGATTGGGAGAATGGAGAATGAGCTTGTGTTTGATGATGATGACGATTCTTTGGGGTGGGATGATGTTGTTGTAGCTTCTGGAGTTGAGGAAAGTAGCCAAAGAACTAGATCAACCACAACTAGGACAACTCCAATTGGTTCAAGCTCACGTCGACTTGTAGATGAGGAAGAGGAATGGGAAGATGTAGATTCAGATGAGGAAGAAGAGGAGGATGTGGAGGGATATAAATCCAATGATGACGAAGGAGATGATGGAGATGACGGAGATGACGCTTATTATTAAGTTCTTAGACAATGCATCCATGGGACTAGTCACTAGACGTTTAGTTGTTTTCAACTTTGTGGATTATTAAGTTCTTATGTTTGTTGTTTGATGTTACTTTCATGATTTTTGGAATGTTGAATATTGTTTTGTTCATTTTAGAATTCTATAAATTTTTGCTTATGTTGAAAATTGTGCTATGTATTGTGCTATATTGATATTTTGCTTAACTTCTATAACTTGCAAAAAAACTTTTTTTTTCCATAATTATATTTATTGAGTTAAAAATAAATATTGATCAATTTTGTGATCCAATACATTTCATATTTTTAAATCACTATAAATTGAGTTTTTACATTTTATTTTAATAATTAATGACTTTATATTTTACAAAAATTAATCACTAACTATTATATATAAGATAAATAATGACAAAAGTAAGAGAATAAATAAGAGCCTAAATATATATATACATATTTTAACCAAGCCAAATAGATAATGACCACACTTATTATTATTATTATTATTTTCAAACAATATATAGATAGACACACAAACAAAATGGTTTAGTGATATCAGCTGAATAGAATAGCATAGGTCTTATAATTTCAACAAATCAATAACATGTTCTTTATCTTCTCTCTTCTCTCTCTCTCTATCTCTTGCTCCTCTATTTTCTCTCTTTATCTTTCCTCTTCTCTCTATCCCTCTTCCCCATTTTCCTCGCTTTGGTGAGGCACGTGCCTCGCCTCACCTCGCGCCTCGGCGCTTAGGCTCCAGGTGACCTTGGCGCCCCGATGCGCCTAGAGCTTTTTAAAACACTGCTTCTAGAGTAATTTTTTTAAACTATTAGACATCCAATAAAATATTTTCTATGAGCATTATGACCCTTTTTTTTTTTTTTGTTGATGTTTTTCTCATCAAAACTTAAGTTACCTTAGATTTTAGTTCATTATATTTGATTTTTTTCCTCCTAAGGTAACATTTAAGGACATATATTGAAAAAACTTTTGGAATTGCTTTGGATTACTAAATTTACCATTTTGGAACAGAAGTATACCATGTTTCGAAATGTGCGTACCAATACGTAATTCACTAGGGTTTTAGTGTTTTCTAGTAACCAAGAGTCAGCCAATTTCTCCTCTTCACCCAATCTTTGCGAAACATCATATGAAAGATTAATACCCACTATAGCACTTTTACTCAAATCAATAACAATAACAAGCCTCAAAATCATTTCAATAAATCTCAAAATAATGAGCAAGTTAGCCAATTTGAGAAAAAAATTGTACAAACATTGTCTTCAAAGCGTCAGGAGGAGAGGTTTTGGAGCCAATGATCAACACCACATTAAAACAAAAGCTCAACATGGAAAGAATACAAACTATAATGTGAAAAATGAGTAGTTAACATGTATGAGCAAAAATACTTACGCTATGTCCCCAGCAGTTGAAGGGGAACCATATTCATCAAAAAGTCGCATAAGATCTCCAAATTGCCCATGCAAATCACCAAATATCTTGATAGGAGCCCTGAGTTGTAGAACAGTCGGTTCACTTGAAAATATCCGTTCAGCACTATCACAAAGATCTGCTATTTCATTGCAGTCCAAGAAAAATTGTCGGCGCACAGGAGGCTTCCAACCACGAGGCTTCAAGAGATGAGCTATAACCTGAAAGATTAAGAAAGAGGGTTCCCATTACAACAGGAAGCATAGATTGTAATTGAAACAACGATTACAGCTGAAAGATAGCAACCAAATGTCAAAGCAAACAAGACAGATAATTGCAGTAGCATGAGGACAACACAACAAAAAAATTTAATTATGGAGGACACCCAAATTCAGATCTGCAATTGCTGTTGCATGTCGGCACATGCCAAAAATAGGTATATTTCTATCATATACTAGCAGTGAAAAACTTAAAATGGTAAAAGAAAGTCGGAAGGAAATAAGATGGCATAACCCTACCTTTTTGGGCACACTGTTGATGGACATTTGCCTGTCTAAAAGTTTCCTTGCGGCAGTGGCATTTTCTGGTGTTCCATAGCTGACTCGCCGTCCTTCATTTTCAAATTGATCAATTGAAAGCTGCCTTACCATGCCACCTAAAGCTCCACCAGTCTCTGCAGCTACAACAACCTGCAAATGAATGGAACAATATACTTTGATAAACGGATCCGCCTATTGATAGGCATATTATGTATGACAAATGACTTGAAAAATAATATTCAAGATGGAAATCATTCTTAGTACTGACAGCTCTGTGATGCAACCGCACCCCAGCTGGAGCTGAATTAATTGACACAGCAGAATCAGGCTTAATCAAGGAAGATATCTGTTTCCCACTAGGGGTAGCCTCAGCGCCGCGACCCCTGTCTGGAATTTCAACTTCTCCATTAACTTGTCGTGCTTTGGCAGCAGCCAATGCCGCAGTAATGGCTTCAGCTTCTGCTGCTGAGGCCTCAACTAAGTACTCAACACCTTTGCTCAGTCTCCTGCAAAGAAGACCAACTTTAGAAGCTTTTAAGTGAACTGCTAAGCCAAAGTACTACCATGCTCAAAACTACACACAATTCAAATCAAAGTATAAATGCAGCTACAAAAATACCGGGCACCCTGGAGCATTGCATTTTCAGTGCTTATATCAGTGTATATATCACCATTTATAGGAGGAGCAACAGGATTTCCCAGCACAACTGCACCATCAGGAACAGCTTCCGGATTTGTGTGTGCAGACCTTTCATCAGCGAACCCATACCTTCCAGCCAACCTCCCTGCCTGTATATTAGATGCAGCAGCTGCAGCTGCAGCATGTGAAGCTGCACTTGTTGTCTCAGCAGCAGCCAAATCTTCAGCAACTAGTAGGTCATCAAGTAACACCCCTGCAGCAGAAACAATATCAGACTCAAACTACAGCCTTAGAATCAACTAAAACACTGGTTAGCACAAAATGCTAATCATCTATAGGGAGATAAACTCTGAAGATGAGTTAAAATTTGCTAGGATAGAACATGAATGCACAGGTTCAAAAGTTCAACAATGAAAGCTCCCTAAGAGGGGGGGGTGAGATTACAAACTAGTGGGACAATCTTAAAATAATTTCACTGTAGGTGGAATCTTTTTTTTTCTGTAAGTCTGACACATAGGAAAGACTCTTGCACCATACACACAAGAGACTTGCACCACCATGAGAATGAGATTATTTTCCCACTGTCCACCTGAAATGAAATTTCCCAAAAAATAAAAAAGCAGGAACAAGATAATTTTTGTTATTTTTTAAAGTGGCTATTTTAGAAACTTTTCCCAAAATCCATTTTCAGAAACAATTCATGAAACAAGTTTTTTTTTTTCTTTTTCAGGAAAATAAAACAGCCAAACAAGCTCTAAATGACCTCAACTCTAGGGAATAAAGTGACAAATTTCAAATGAAGTTGAAACTTTCGTCACAAAATGTGCACGAGTTTAGTGTTTTAAAAGGCATGCGCTAAGCACGAGGTGCAGCCTTGCGCTTCGAACAGGTTGCTGAGGCGCAGCTTAGGCACTAAGGCGAGGGCTTTTTTCCGAGGTGCGAGGCGTTGGCTTCATGGGCTTTACCTATTTTTCTACTCTAACTGTTGATTAAGTGCTTTTTTCATGGACATACCCACAGAGATTCAAAACTCTTCAATATAAAATGACCAAACATGGTCAAAAGGGAGCATAAAGTGATAAAAGATTAAATGTTATGCTTTTATATCTTTTGTTGGATATTATATTTCTAGTTTTTAGAAGATTGAATGTTATATTTAAAGATTATCGGAAATGGTTATGATTTTTGAAATTATATATATTTGTTATGTTGAAAAATTTGCCTATTTTATAATTTTGTTTTTCTTCTACTAATTGCGCTTCATTTTGGTGAGGCGCGTGCCTCGGTATGCCTAGAGCCTTTTAAAACGCTGCATAATCCGTATAAAAGGGCAGTGGTGAAAACACTAATCCAGCCTTGAAAAGTGAATGCGGTGTGTTAATAGAATACAAAAATTGAAAACTAGTAATGACAAAGCTAGAAGCAGCCGTGGAGCTCTTGGGTTGTAAGTTAGGAGACCATGGCGGCCAAAGGTACAGGCAGCAGCATCTTAAACCTTTGGGACAGAAGAATTGTGTGTAGAAAGGAAGCTCTGGTGAGAGACTTCTCAGTCTCTGGTCTTCCCTCTTTGGAGGGACATGGTTTTGGAGGTTGTCTCACAGAGGAGGAAAGGTGAATTTGGAGTGGATTATTCTTATGATATGAAAAGGATTAGTTGGTCGCAAAAGGCAGGGATATATAGCAGAAAAACGATGACAGGAACACTTAGTTCTTTTATCCACTCAAGTGACACAACTATACAGGGGGAGATTTGAGCTACATGCTGAAGACCTATTCTAGGAGACCTCATTTTAATGGTCTAGATATTGATACTATTTTCGAACAGGATAGAGAGTGTCCGGAAGGGTAGTTCACTGAAGAGGAAGTCTGGGCAACTGTGAAAAACTGTAATGGGGATTAGCCGGGGACATCATGACTTTGTTTCAACATATTTGAGAGAAGTCCAAATGCTTCATTCATTGCCTTAATTCCCAAGAATTGAGAAGCAACACAATCGAAAGATTTCAATATTATCAGCTTACTGGGGTTAGGAGTATTTAAAAATAGTTACCTAAAGTTCTTGCCTCGTAGTTGAGGAAGGTACTTGGCAGTGTTATCAAATCGTGAATTGTTTTCTTAAAATAGAGAATCATAAATCGCATTGAACAGAGAATCATATGATTCACTTAATATCAAGGTTTCAAAAAGTGGTGTTATGTAACGGTTGCGGCCGTTACGTAATGATTGGCGATGAGCGCAACCCATTATACCCGATTTTGTAGTGTAACGGAAATTTATACGTGTAATGGCCGTTTTGGTGTTACGTAACAGCTGTAGTGGTACCGTGACGGGCCGTTACACACCATTACATATTTACAATATTCAGAACAGCTATCTTTCTAAAAAAATAAAATAAAATAAACTTACAAAATATACATTATACACATTTTGCAATATTCAATAGTTCAAAAATAATTTTTGTTTGTCTCAATTTTTATCCCTATAATCATTTCATTTAATAATTGTAAATATTTTTTATTTAGTTAGTTTACGTATTGATCCAAAATAATTTTGTAGACATTTAAAATCAATTATTCTTAAAAAAATAAATAAATAAAAATAAGAGGTACAATACGGATTTATGATTTATAAAGTCATTAACTATTGAAATAAAATATAAAAAACTCCTTTTATAGTGATTTAAAAATATAAAATATATTAGATCATACGTAAAAACTAACAAACATTAATCAAAATCTATTTTAAACCCCAATAAATATGATTCTAGAAAGAAAAAAAATATGCATATCGGTAAGTTTTTTTTTTCAAATGTTATGAAAAATAAAAATAAAAATAAAAATTCACTAATCCGGTTACCGCAACCATTACGCTACGGCCTTTACACTCCGCAACCTCAACAGCAACACCGCAACAACGGCTTTTTGAAACCTTGCTTAATATATAATTTTATATATGTATATATACATTAAAAATAGGGGAAACTACTGCGCAGTGGGTTTTTTAAAAATTAATTACTAATTGATGAAAGAGTGTATGACTTCATACTTAATACATATAAAATTTATCATTAATTTGTAAATATTTTTTTAAATATACATACACTAACATGTAATTTTCCCTTAAAAATACTCATGCAGTGTTTAAAATAAAACTGATATCAATATAACTAAATTGTATATATGTATATAACAAACTTATGACTTTAATATTTCCTAAAAAGAGGCTAAAAAGACACCATATGCATTATGCAAACAAAAACAACTACAACAATGCAGTGAATCGCATAGTCTTTGTACAAAGGCTGTGCCCCTACTAGCATTATACAATATTTGTCAAAGAAAAATATTGAATTTTAAATGTCGTGAATTGTTAACAGGTTCATGATGTAGGACGAGTGCGGGGATTACTCTCCTACTAGTAGTGAGCCCAAAAATTAATATATAGTAGCGAAAAAACCTAGGCTTTGACTTTAATTGGTTTTTGTTGCTAGAAACACATTTGGTTCAGTTTTTAGACTTTTTTTCTGAACTTTTCTTTTAAAAATTAGAAACCAGTTTGATAAAAATGATACCGAAAAATATATTTTTAAAATAAATAAATAAACAAGCCATATGAAAATAATGAGCGCTTTTCTATTTTTTTCAACAAACTAGTTTTTGAAATTTTTCAAAAAAGAGGTTATGAAAACTCAACCAAACATAATAGAGTTTTGAAGGGTTTGTACAGGGGCATAATAAAGGGGTAAGGATTTAGGCATAAAAGGATAGGATTTTTAACAGTATTTAGGTGTTATCCTAGGTGTTGTGAACAATACCCAAGAACATTAACTTTTTTACAAATATCTACTGTTTATGCTATTGATTTATTTCCAAATATATCAAAAAAAAGCTAAAGCTTTCTACAACAGACAAATTGTTGAGAACATAAAAGTTGTAAATTAAAAATTAAAACATCAATGGTGATTTAGGACAATGCAAAAAAATAATAATAATAATATTATACAATTACAAGTAAATGAGAAATTTTTTTAGAGTAATTCAAGAATATTATAATGAGCTGAAACGGTACAACTTTTGTTATATTCACTTTAATCTTTCCTCCGCATTTTATATATATTAAGTATTGATGTATGCATAACTTTAATTACAAAAAACAATTGTAACGTTAAAGATTACACATTGTGTAATTTTTGGCTCTTGAAAGATATTTGTTTTTCTATAAACATATTTATTTTTCTACTTGTTTTTAAGATATTAACAAATCTTACAACACATAATTCAAAAAAATAGAAAAAATGATACACGATTCATATCCTAATTTGACAACTATTATTCAACTCTACAAAATTAAATGCATCACATGAGTTTATACAGATAATGGAGACTTTTTCACCAACTAGGACTAGAATTTCTACAAAAGTAATTATTAAACTTTTGACTTCTAAACCAAATATGACCCATAAATAAAACAATAAATAAGTAATTTGACCCACAAATCGACCCATATCATACAACCCATGTCTAGAAAATTCTACAATTGTCAAATATACCCCCAACTCTTAAAACATATAAAACATAACTAAATCCTAAAACTCTACTATGCAAGTCCCAAGTGGGCCCTAACTTGAAACCAAAGAGCTTCCTTTTTTTTTAATATCTTTAGATGTACATTTCCTTGAGTTATTTATGGCTTGCATTAGTTCATGAAACAGTAAATAAGAATATTTCTCTAGATTTTTAAAAAGAAAAAAAAGGGCATGCGCATAATAGGCAACCATTGCACCAATATAGAAGAGCAATATTGTCCATATTAAAGGTGATGCTAAAAAGGAGGAAGACCAAACAAAACATGAGATAAGATATTAAGAGAAAACAAGGTCACTTAAGATTTAGCTTGTGCTTTAGTCTCTAATCGAGCAAAAAGGAAAATAGGAATCATATGGCCAATCTCAAATAGCCGAACAATGCATTGAGTTGATCTATAACAAATAGGGGAGTTGATAGTTAAAGGAATACGCAAGCTTTTTGTCTATGTGATCGCATCAAGTTTTTTTTAGACTGTATGTCTAATCCTTCATTTCCACATTGATTTTTTAACCTGTCTACATGTGGTTTTTATCTCTCTTAAAATTTGTCTCCAGAACTTATGATTACAACTTGATTTGATTCACGATTTATAAAAGTAAGATTTTGATTCATGATTCAAATCTTAATTTTATTTAACAACTATGATCAAATATAACATTTTCCGAAAGAAGGATGAATCATCAATTGAGCATCATAGACAACAACTTCAAGCAGAAAGGCTATATCACTTTACTACGTGCAAATCAGGATAGATGAATATTATGCTGGGACAATGTGAATTAGAACAGATCCACCATAGTATGCTGGTGTATCAGAATGCAAAACCATATCAGATGCTAGAAAGTACTTGCCAGCTTGAAATCTAAAACAAAATGCAACAAATTGAAGCTCCATCACATGTTCATGTCTTACCACCACGTAGACCACCATAGATAAATATCAGGTCACCCACAGCGGCAGCGGCATGCCTACAGCGTCTCGTCAGCTCAACTTCAGCATCTCCACCAGCAGCATCAGCACTGTATCTGCCTGTCCTGGGAGTAGTAACAACAGATTTTGTATCGCACCAGACTCCTGCGGCAGTATCCAGGACTATACACACACAAACAATAGATATGAGAGAAATTGATGCCATGAAGCTTTCAATAAAAATCCATAAATGAAACTGCTTCTAGTGGATAAAGTGGTTACACTTGACAATGGCTTTTTCATTTTTAAGATCAGAAGTGAAGAAGCTCTTGGTTAAATTCTTGATGAGGGTCCACTGTCTTTGGAAGAAGATAAATTTTTGTTAGAAGGTGGCACCCTGGTATGCAATTTTCAAAAAATTCTCTCGTGTTCTCATTTGGAATGCTCTTGGCAAGGAGACCTTAGGATAAATTGCTAAAACAAGCGGGAGAGGAGGATCGACCCATACAATATAATTCCGAAGCGACTGTTGGCAGCAGGCAGAGACACATTACCCAGATGTTGATGTGATGTACGTCCGTGATTTAGGCCACAATAAATAAAATATATTGATTTGAAGAGAGGTCAAATATGATGTGCCCTCATGTTTCTAGAAGTTAAAAATAGAAGATTCTTGAATCACTCATAAATTTGGTTTCACTCAATGACAATGAGAAACTTGTCAGTTATTCCTTTGGAGCCCCCATCTGCATTTCTTGAGAAGGGTAGTTCCAATATTGATTGTATCAATAGGCTTTTCTCTTTAAATGTGTTAGTCTTTGTATATACTATCCCCGTACATGAACTTTCTTCTTTTACCCTTCTAAATGAAGTATTATTCATCAAGAATATATCAACCAGTTTCCTGCTCAAAGGAAAATGCATGCCTTTTTTTATTAGTATAACTAGCAGCTTGCACACTCTAGAAAAAGTAATAGTATAAGAATAATGAGAACAAGGAATGCACACATAGTACATGTTGCTCAAGTGGCAAGGGCTTTCTTTGCCAAACCCATGATCTTGGTTTCAAGTCACGCCCTCCTCTTAATATAATTTTTACAAAAACACCAACTATAGGGGTATTTTGGGAAAGCCAAAAATATGAGACATTTTGTGTCAAAACCATCTCAAGGCTTCACATATATAGTAGTATAGAATAATATTATTATATGAGGCACCAAGGGGGGTTCACAACCCATATACAAAGGAGTCTTACCCGCCTGGGTTTGAAAACATCATACACAAAGATTGACTGAAAAATCAAAAGGGGGATGATTTACAAATAAGCTTTCACTTGTTTGACAAGTCAATACAAACAACGTTTCAATTATCCATCAAACAATATTGTGGTGGCAGGTATTGCGTAACCAGTAATGTCAAAGGTAAATGTTCTAGCATCCAACCTAAATGGTTTCATGAATAGATTATTTGTTTAGATTATCTTATAGCTTATACGGGGTGGCATCCCTTCGGTATCTCTTCTTCTAATAAAATCTTATCAAAGGGAAAAAAAAGGGGGGGTAAATGCCTAAACATAAAATTACTAAGCCTAATATCATCCTTCACTATGCTTTTGAATTGCAAGACAACTTTCCCAGGATATATAAGTTGTCTCATAATAATCAACAGCCCACCTACGACCCAAATGACCAATCTATATCTCAGCCAGAAAATTCAAGCTAACATCCATAAGTGAAAATTCCAATAGTTCAGCAACAAATCCAGTATATAATGATTTCTCTGCACAATCATATGTAGAGGAGGTCAACTGAATCTATAAACCAAATATTCTAGCCAACCTTCTAATCAGTTATCATATCATTGAGTGGCAAATAAAATGTATAAAGCATGAGAGTTGCACTTGATTATGTGACAGATTTTCTCTAAATAATGTGTATATAGTAACCAATTTACTGCCATTTGCTACATTCTCGTCAGAAACCAATCAGCCTCACCCATCAAAGCATATAAGAGTTCACTTGCAGAACCTTATTTCCATTAGACAATACCCACAGCAAAAGCTCAATCTCAGTGCAAGTATACAAGCAAATATAAGGAACAAATGAACGCTGTGCATCAAGTAGCTTTCTGTGTTCTTGCTTACCACAATTAGGTAGGCACTCCATCTTTGATTTTCAAAGGTAAACCCTTGTGTACTTAAATAAAGATCCTTGTGATTTAAAAACTGTCATATAAAAGTGTAGCTTTTTTACACAACCGATGTCAACATATTTGCAAGGTTTCAAGGAACATACCTGCAACACTTGATGAGTCCTCCACCATGCGTCCACCACCAAGTGCACCTCCAGAAACATGGAGCCGCGCATTAACAAAAACCTACAGGAGTGGAGCACATGTGAAAGATTGGTTTTCCAGTCACATGAAAGAAGTCAACAATGGTTTTTTTTTTTTACATAAAGGAAAAACTCACTGCAGCATGTTGATATCTAGGAGATGGTGAGACACCAGGAGCAATTGCCCATTCCCACCGACCATCTCTATGTTTCGCAAGTCCATATGCACTTGCCAGTGGCTGCAAAAATATTCAAAGAGGACGTAAAAGGTTAAGCATTAACAACAATGGAAGTGATTTATCTTGATATCATTAGAGAGAAGAAATCATATAGATAAAATTGAAAGATAATGTTCATAGCAGATTATAACAGTATGTTCAGAGCAAACATACTGCCATAAAACTCCACGAAAAAACACACACACATGCGCAACTACACATATATGCATGTATTAGACATCATCGTCCAAAAAGTCAAGTCAACATGTAAAAAAATGGACAAAACTTAACTCCTAAAAGAAAAAACAAATTGAAAAACAGAATAAAAACCCCAACAGATACAAGCCTAAGAACCCAAATAGAGGAAGTGATGACTGATGGGTGATGACCTTACACACTCAAGATATGGAACCCTCTCTTGGCTAAAAAGTTTCACACGCCGTCACCCAATCTGTTGGTGGCATGGAGTCTAATGGGCTAGACACACTCCAATTCAATTTCAACAACTGTTTCATGTTAACCAAATCTTACCTGATCTCGACATGGAAATAATGTGTTAGACCCATTCAATTCAATATCAACTATAACATTTTTCATATTTACATTAACCAAATTTTAACTAATCTTAACCATGAAGAAAATGTTAAGTTTCACAAATGGTAGAACGTGGGAGTAACTTGGACAACAGTCTCTTCCCAAAGCCACCCCAAGGATAAACTGTCTCACATGCATTCAACTTGACAATCCATCCCAATTAGTAGGACATACATATTAAACCAGAACTGTACCAATTTTTTTTCTTATATATAGCTGCATGGCCCAAAATGAAAGCTCCTGAAAGTCAAATAACTGAGACACCATCAAGTAGACACAGAACAATGCCAAATTAACCATTCATAGACAAACTAAAATGAAAATTTTGAACACTCCAGGTTCTGCTCCTTGAAAGGAACCAAAATACAAGAGAATACAGATCTTTCAATGAGTGCTACTGTTGGCTCCCCAAAGTAAAAAAGAAAGCCAACAACCAACTTAAGCGAAGAAAACATATAAAGGCAAAAAGTTCATCAATGCCCTGGAAAAAGTAAACCGTTACAGAATGGTAATAAGCTAGCTTAAGTACAAGGCTTATAATATCTCAATACTTTGAATCCATCAAGCATGCAAAGAATACATTAACTTACCACACTATTAGCATCCCTCCCTCCACAGAGCAGAAGAAGACCATCAGAGCGTGCACTTGCTGTTGCATACCTACTCAAAGTGAGAGAAGTAAATGATAGATCAACTAGAGAAGTCCTCAATAAAGTATACCATCAATGGAAACAAAATAGAGAACATTAAACAAAATATTCTAACAACCTTCAACACCAACTTAAAAATGAAGTGATACTTTCACGTGAGCAGTGGTACTTTCACGTGCCTACCAACATATACACCACTCAAGTGCATAATGAGTGTTGAGTAATCATGATTTAAAACCACCAAAGATCATGAGAATGCTATTCAAATGCAGAACAAGAATCTGGACTAGTAAGTAATTAAAACCATTAGAGAACTCACAACCACAGGAACAACACATATTTAGATGCACATAATACCAATATGTATGACACATTATCAAATTCAAGCAACTAGTGGTGATTAAGTCTTACTTCAATCTGTATCATGCATCTTTCGAACATGAAGGGCACATGAACAAACACATTTTTATGCACATAATACTTGTATGTATGATACATTACAAGCAACTAGCTATGGTGATTAAATCTCAGTTCAAGCTGTATCTTGTCTCTTTTGAACACGACAGGACCGAAATATTATCAATGCAAGTGCTCTTTTAGCCTTCATTCAATCTGGTATGATGAGCTTCCCCCAACACACCCACAATCCCACTAATTAACTTTCAAACAAGCTTTAACTTCTAAACTGCTCCATCACACAGACCAAACTAAGTATATATAATAAAGCATAGCGCTGCAAAAATCTCAAAGAACATGCCAGTCAACAACCCCCATGTGCCATGTAGATCACAGTAAGGGGCAATCAGATACTTTACAGTCTGAAGGCAGAAAACCAAGAGAAAAATTGAATTGTGCATTGCAGACGAATATGTTCCAAGGAAATTAACAAAAGGTTCAATTACAAAAAAAATTTCCAAATAGGAGGGAGAGTTGGTTGGTTGGTTGGTTGGTTGGTTTTTTTTTTTTTTTTTTCCGTGTAAGGGATTCTAAATGATTATCACCGCATAAAGTAGGGTTAGCAAAAAATCAAGCAGTGTTGGCTAACTCTGGTAATGCTAATTTCCCATAACAAAGATGGAACTCGTAAGCTCCCCCAAAAATGTTGTTCTTTAACATGAATGATCAACACGGCATTGACAAATTGCCCCTGGGCAGTGGGGAGTAAGACTGTTAGGTGGACTAATTAAACTTCTTTATTTTCTCAGAATTCCTTAGCCTTGTCATTTCTTTGCTTACAAATCATATGTCACCACAGCCTTGCCTCCCATTTTTTCTTCCTTAATTAATTTCTCTTTTATTTTTTAAATAAAATCCCTAGAAGAAAAACTACATAGTAGAACAAACAAGCAGACAAAATTTAGGTTGCGTTTGGTAGAATTTTGTAAATATGATTTGAGAGTATGAGTTGTATTTTGAGTTTGTAAGTTTTGGAATTATGATTTGAGTGTGGAAAATTTGTTTGGTGAAAGAGTTTTGAAAAGACTTTTGAATTGAGCGGGAAATTTTTGATGTGACATATGATATTTGATACAAAAGCTTACAACTCATAACCAAACATACAACTCAAAATTCTATTAAAGCACATAAAAAAAAAAATTAAAAATTCGGAAAATATTTTTCGAATATATAAAAATTAACATGTCAATTATAAAAAAAAAAATTACACTATTCCGGTCAACCGGCCTGTCAACCGGCCGGTCGACTGGTGGGACATCTGGTGGGACGACCGGTTAGGCCAAATTTGAAAATCGCACCTCAGACAGAGTTTTGTGCATAATTTTGTAAATGTTGTGAAAATGTGATTTGAGTGTGTATCCAAACATCATGTTGGAATATTGGGGTAGAAATATAGTTTGGAAATCATTCCAAACAGAGCCTTAATATTTTAGAGAGAGAGAGAGAATTAAACACATCTGTTTCTTTATATGTTGATGATTGGTAAGAATTGAAATGAAATTCCATTTGGTGTTTTAACTCCACAGAGAAAGAAACCTCAATGTTGCTTGAGAAAAGGAGGCAAGAAACCCCAACAACAGTCTCCAATCCATAAATGTGTGCTTCAATCTTCCCAGTCATATTTTCTTCCACTTCGCAGTTTGGAAAAGTGTTTGTGGAATGTGCAGCTTGCAAAGAGGGAAAAAGCTCACTAAATAACTTTGTGCCTGAATATTTCCAAATAATAGTAATTTGAGATAATACAAAAAATCATAACAAAATAGCATGCTAGTACCTTTTCAAAAACTGCCAATCTATCTTATATTTGAACAACTAAAATATTCACATTGTGTGTATGACTAATAACAACCTGGTGTTGAGCATAGAGGGGAAAGAAAAGAGAAGAGAAAAGAAAAGAAAAATGGGCACACAATCACCACAGCCTAAACTCTCAACTTATCATTAATCAAAAGCTGCCTAACGTTATTTATATCCTACTTAAATAATACCAATAATAAAAATAGGAAACTACCACCAAAACATTTATTGGACCAAAAAGATTTATTCCCACAAATTGGATCAGGGGCTTTACTTGAGGCTTCCAAAGGGGTAATTGCACTCCAACCATCCATGGGATGAGCCACCAACCCCAACTATCTCAAGATTCTTCGTCAACATAAAACCTTCAATTATCCTAGGTTCCCACAACGTGGAAATTGTGAATATATGCACAATGACTACAACCTTAATTGGAAAAAGTTGTGAAGCGTAGTCCCACACTGTCTGCATACAAAGGGGTGTACAATGTACGTGAGGGCACTCTCCCTACATGCTAGGTGAGAAGGGTATGAAGCGAAGTCCCACAGAAGGGTATGAAGCGAAATCCCACATCACCTAAGTACAAAGGGAATGTGCAATTTATAACGGTATGGGCACCCTTATTTCACAAGTTAGTTTTTGAAGCTTGAGTTCTACCCTAAGTCACCTAATTCGTGTAGGTAGCAGCACAATCACTCACTAATTTGCAAGTTCACAAATTGGGAACGAAAATTAGTCAAATCCTTGAATTTATTGGGTCAAATTTGCGAATTACAAATGGAATCTATTTTAACCAACCATTTGTCACCATGTGTGAAGTTTGTAGTAAGTCCAGTTGCACCAAAGCTCTGCCACGCCTGACTAGGCTAACTAGATTCTCAATGACAAAGGTTGTGCTTGTTTTTATTTATTATAAGGGAAACATAGATTAACTGTATTTCAATACTGTTTTAGAAAATATTGATCACTTAACATATATATATAAATTTACACTTATATTATGCAGATAGACGCTCTGGAGGCACTCTTGCTCTTAAAATATTTTTTAAAAAGATGCACCGGGTCTCACTCTTGCTCTCAAATTTGCTCCACGAAACGGTGACTCAAGATCATGTCAAAGGACGTCAGTAATGATATTACAGCTTAAGATTGTCAATGCAATACACAAAAATGTGCATAATTTAATTTTTCACTTTTATTTTATTTTAGTTAGTGTAAGAAAAAAGTGTACAATCATGATAATGAGAGTATCAAACGTGCGTAAGAAATGTAAAAACATACATTAAAACACGACATAATGTAATGCAAAAAGGAGGAAACATAAGATTACACACATAAAAAGGACACAAGTAGAAATTTACATGCATGGAGGTGGACCTTCTCCTTCCGGTTCCAATTTCCGCCATTCATATGGCTTGGCAGCAGTGTCCAGGGCCCATACATCAGCCAAAGGTCGTTTTCCTGTAATCATGCATCAAATAATTGCTTAAGACCACAAAACGAAAAACATACTTTAGCACACAAGATGAAGCAGCTACGCAAGAAACTCACCATCATTTCCACCAATTGCCATAAGATATCTTTGCCCTACTAGAGCCATAACATGTCCATACCGTGGCCCTGGTCCAGGGCCTTGGACCACAACCCTACACAGATGTTGACAATGAATTAATGGATATACAACAAAAAGCATACTTGTACATGCATACATGTGTGAGAATACATGTGTACCGAGGTGTTTCATATAAAAAGCCAAGGAAAAGCTTCAGGAATCTAACCTATGCCATCGTGGGCGTTGCTGTGTGAGATCAAGAACATGAAGGTCCTCAGCAGACAAACCAGCTGGACCAATTCCACCCTGTTGGGTTGAAAGATTCAGCGAATAGTTATTATTTACTAACAAATTGAAAGAGAAAAAAGGTTAGTCCAAGCATTAAAAGGAAAATATTTATCTGCCTTGACCTGAATAACCACCATAGTACCCACAGCAGTTGCCACATGTGCTGCCCTTGGTGTGGGAGGTTCTCCAAAGGGTGTAATCCTACAAAGCAAGTTGATTAAAGCATAGTAGAAGTGAGCATGTGATAAAAAGACGTTATCCCAAAAGTATTGTTGTGCTAATAAATGATAATTATTCTGGGCATACCTAGACCATTTATTTGTCAACACATCATAGCAATGCACATCAGCGGTGGCCCCCGCTAACCCTGCAATCCAGTGTAACATTAAGAATCACAAAGGTTTAAAGCAGAAAATATTTCCATTTAAAAGATCTAGAGAGATTCTAATGTAAAATTAACAGCACCATCTTTGGTGGTAAAACCACTATGTGCATTTACGGGCCAAAAGTTAGGTATGTACCCAATCTAATCCCTTCCAAACATCCATTAATGGGTACTAATTGGGTGACGTCGTTTTTATTTATTTATTTATTTATTTTTCATTTTATAGAGATTCATGTACGCCAGTTGGCAAAATATTAGAGGACATAAGCACCTAAATGTGTTTTTGGGTCTCTTAATTAGTGGACTTCCATCACTGGATTCAATACAAAATTAATTATGTATGCAATGATGAGGATTGGACCGTTGAGTTTACGTCAGATGTAAAATTCATTGTTCAAATAAATAACAGTCTTTCATGCCATATGAACAAAACCAGTAAATGAAGTAACTTCACCCGCTAGGGTTGAACTAGATGGAGGTTTAAATGCAGCTTTGAATCAGTAGTACTTGAACATATATAAAAGGGAACAAAACAACCAACACACTTCAACCTCAAGGTTAACAAAGATTGCAGTTAAGTTGATTCAGAACTTAAAACAAATAAAAATTGCACTAGAATTTACTTGAGCTTAAGCAAATCAAGGGTTCTGTACAGCGAAAATGAACACACTCGAGACCAAAAAAGTAGAAGAACAAATTGGAGAAATATTAAAGCAAACAAACACATACTTATTCCAGCACTTCCAGCTGAGGTTGGAGTTCCTGAAGCTGCAGAATTGCCCTCAAGAGCTGTAGCGCCACCGAAGAGAATCAGCCGTGGCCCAATGTAACCCGGCGACCCTTCCTCCCCAACTGCAGAGACAGCTGTCAAGGTGTGCCCACAGCGAGGCCCCGGTCCATCCTCCTTCTTCTCTAGGATAGCGTTCACCACCGAATACGTGGCGCAGTCCTCGGCCCGGCCACAGGGCTCTGCGGCTGCGGCGGAGGCTGAGGCTGAGGCTGTTGAGTCAGTTGAGGAGGCGGAGATCCAGAATCCACCTCCGGAGACTGCTCAACCTGTTCTACGGACACCGGCGCGGTGGAATTGGAGACGGGGGGATCGTGATCGGGCTCGGACACCATTGAAGAATCAACATCCATAGCTGGAACCCTTCTTGTATTCCCTTGTTAGAGTCGAGATCGGAGCTGGAATTCTCACGGATTCGCATTTCTGATCAACATATTGGAATTCGAATTCAAAACCCTCGAATTAACGCCGAGAAATTCGATGGCTGTAATTGAAACCCTAGCTCAGATCGTTCTGTAAATTTTCCCGAGAAAATTAAACAAGAGAGGGAAAGAGAAAATGTTAGGTTTAAATGATGCGCTGTCTGTGTAAGCGGGTTGATGAATAGAGAAACGGAACGTAGGTGGAGAAAATCTCAAAGACAGAAGAGACCACCACCCAAGTGTTGTTCTTCTTGTTGTTACCAATCTCTCTCTCTCTCTCTCTCCGAATCCCTCACTTTCTCACTCTAAATCGACGATTTCTCTCTCCAAGTTTCTCTCGAGGTGAATATTGTGGGTGTTTGGAAAATTATTATTTCAGTAAATTATTTTAATTTTTAATTATTTTAATAGATTAAAATTTTAAAAAATGTAATGAATTTTAAATAATTTATTAAATGTTTTATCAGGATAGGAACTCACACAAGGGTTTTAAACTCATAAAGAGGTTTGGTAAAATATTTAAGCTCTGTTTGGAAATAGAGGTTTGGAATTTTTTTTTTTTTGATTAAAATAGTCATAAAAAATAAATAGTAAGTTTTTTAACTTAATAAAAAAAAACATCATATCTAATTCATAATTATTACATTTTTTCTTTAAAAAAAATCAAAAAAACTAAAAAAAATTTCAAATCAGACTTTTTAACCTCAAACTATTTAGTATCGGGCTAAAATAGCCAAAAAAACTAAAAAGTCAACCCACTTCCCAAACGAAGCCTTAATAACTTATTTAGGGCGTCCAGCATTATTTTAAAATTTTTGTATTTGAGAAGATGAATGAATTTCTTTTATAATTGGATGTAATATTTGTGAGAAAAAAAAATAAAATAATTATAAATTTGATATAATATTTTAATTTATTAACTATTTAAAAAAAATTAATTTTAACCGAAAAAAAATTAAAATATCACTTCCCAAACAGTTATGTATGTGTTGTGTTGTGTGTATAGTAGGAGATTGGTAATGTTGTTGTATATCTACATGGTAGGTATGTACGGATAGAGTCCAAGTCCGACAAGGAAAGGAACTATTATGATGTGTTGTGTTGTGTGTGATGTGAGAGAGACGGCGCAAACCTCAACTATGAATCAGTGAGGTTTTGAGAGAGAGAGAGGGAGGGGTTGACCGGATTAACCGGGGACAAGTTTCAACTATTAACGGTGATCGCCGGTTCCTATTTCTACGGACACTTGGCCTTTTTTTTCCCCGGTAGGTGAGGAAAGGATGTGATACAGAATCGCGTGATCACAAACGTCTATTACACGCGCCAAATGAAATATATAATAAATACAAAAACAAACAAATTTGAAAAAATATATAAGTGTTTGGTTTAAAAGTATTTTTTAGAGCTTTTTGTTTTGGGAAAATTAGTAAAACATCTCTCTCCAACTTTGTGTAATAAAAGAGGTTCAAGAATTTTTTTTTATTACCTAAGGTCTCTCGATAAAATTTTTATGTGATCATACTGGAGAAATTTCTCTGTAAAAATTAAAATTTCTTTGTGTCAAAGCTAAAATTTCCCTGAGTTAGGCGAAATTTCTCTGTAAAAATATTGAGGAACCTTAATTATTTTGAAAATATTTTATGTCATTTATCTTATAAAATCTTAATATTAGAGATCTTAAGAAAAAATTCCTTTTTGTTTTTTGTAGTTACTCTCTTGAGTAAATTTTTTGTATATTTTAAAAAAATTAATTTTTGGATACACTTTTCATTTGGCGTGTGAATGTTTTAGTCAAAAAATTAAAAAGTTACAAAAAAATTAAAAAGCCTATCACTTATACCAAAAAGTCAAATATTCGATTTTCTCTCTATTTTTTGCACATCTTTTTGTAAAAAATCAAAAAATTATTCTAAACATACTAATTTGTTTTACCTTATATTTTAGTCACAAAATCAAAAAATTATTAAAATAGTATATTCCCAAACGAAAGCTAACTCAAAAACTAAAATATTAGTAAAAAAAAAATACTAAAAACAAATGCGTGCTTTTTTTAATTTTAAAAACAATCACAAATATTTTTTAAAATTTTTAAGTGCATAAAAATTAAGTGTATTTTAAAAAGTAAAAAAATAAACTAAAAACTCAATAAATATCGATTCCAAATCGAAACAGTCCACAAAAATAATCAAAATGTTCCACGTATATTTCTGAATATGAATTCACTAACAATGCAAACCTATATGCTGTTAAATAATAACCACACTACTAAGGTCTCGTTTGACAAGTGAATTTTTTAGTCAAAAAGTTAAAAAAATTATTTAAAAAGTCAAAAAGTTAACAATCTATATTAAAAAGTCAAAGATTCTCTTTTTTATCTACTTTTTGCATATCTTTTCATAAAAAGTGCAAAAGCCATCCCAAATATTTTTTTTTTTTACATCATATTTTAGTCAAAAAATTAAAAAATTATCAGAAAACTCTATTCCCAAACGAAGGCTAACCATCCTCGAAGCAGCTCTTTCACAAATCAAATTAATAAATTCATCTGAACAGAGAATCGTAAGTTTGAATCCTTCATGTTTCGTTTTGAACCAACACTAGGGGTTCATTTGGCATGAAGGTTTGGTTTGGTTTGGGTTGGGTTGGAATAATTTTAGTCATAAAAAGATGTAATAAATTTTTTAACTCAATAAGATAAAATATCACATTCAAACTATAATCATTTTATTTTTAGATAAACTACCAATAGTTAGACTTAATTTCTATCCAGTTCTATTGAAAATAAGTCTTAGTAAAATTATCGTTAAAAATATTTTTTTTGTGACAATTTTTTACATACGTCGCTAAATATTGACAATTAGTGATTTTTTTTATCATGATTTTTATAAATTATCGCTAAAACTTACAATTTGTCACTTTTTTTATGACAAATTTTTTCCATAAGACTTATTAAATAATAAGTTCACTTATTAAGACCTACACGTAAGTACCCTTTCATTTTTTCTCTTATAAAAGTCAAAAAAATCCATCCCAAACTAGACTTTTTAGCTCAAATTAAAATAACCAAAAGACTAAAAAACTAGGGCAAATTATAATTTAACCCCTTATAGTTTACCTCAAAAATACGGAACTCCCTTATAGTTTCATTTGTAACGCTTAAACCCCTAGACTTTATACTATGTTGTAATTTTTAACGGACGTAACAGAAGTACACAAAACGACGTCGTTTTGTGTACCGCCTAATAAAAAAGAAAAAAAAAACGAGAGAGAGAGAGAGAGAGAGATTGCAAATCCTTGAAGCCATATTGTTGGCAAACCCTTGAAGCCATTGTAGACGAAGGCATTGTTGAGCTGAGAAGGAACTGGGTTTGGTAAGAGGAAGAGGAAGAGGAAGAGAAAGATAAAGATTGATTTGGCATAAAAGAGAGGACAGAGCTCAAGCACATGACGGACAAGACAAATCTCTCCAGTTGCAATCTCTCTCTTTCTCTCTAAGAACATCTCAATCTCATCTCCACCATTCGATCTCATCTCTAGCAACAACAACAACATAAGCCTAAATGGTGTTGCAGGGATCCACAACCAACTCACCAACGACATGCTTCGATTGATCAGCCACGCCTTGTACCCAACTCCGATCCGATTCAAGAACTCCACAATTGCCAAAGCTCTCTCTTTCTCTATAGCCTTCGCGGGACTGTGTTTGGTTCTTTGAGGCATTCATTTTACTTGAAAAGCCCTAGAAAAAAATTGATCATAACAACAACAATCTCATCTACATTTTCACATTCTCGCTTCACAAATTCTCATTTTTTAGAACATTCCTTTGGAATTCCATTTCCTATCTTTGTTTATATCAATGTTCGAGTTAAAGCTCATGGAATTTGAATTAATCTCTTTTTCCTTTGACCCATTTCGTTTTTTCTTGTGATTCGATTGTCAAATATGTATTTATAATTGAATTGCTATCAATTTTTTAGCAACCTGTTGTCTATAATAAAAGGAATTGTTGATACAATAGTTGTAAAAATTAGTTTTTTTTCTTTTTCAGTTATGAGTTTTTAGATTAGACCTTTCTTCTTCTTCTTTTTTCTAAATTTGCAATTTTTTTATTTTTTATTTTTTTTAGATGAAGAAATCTGGATATATGATCATGCTATGATGGAGAGCAGTGGAGAAGTAGGGAATGATTAGGGCTTTGGATGGTTGCAAGTTAAAAGAAGCATAGAAGTAGTTCAAAGTTTTCTTTACATGAAGCCCTGATCATGGAGAAGTAGAGGATGATCAGGGCACTTTGTTTTTAACCAAATCTCTCTGATAGCAATATCTCTCTGTCTCTCTCTCTCATTTTTTTCTTTTTTTTTTTTTAATTTTTTTATCAGGTGGTGCTCAAAACGACGTCATTTTGTGCACTTCTGTTACGTCTGTTAAAAATTACAATATGATATAAAATCTAGGGGTTTAAGTGTTACAAATGAAACTATAAGGAAGCTCCATGTTTTTTAGGTAAATTGCAGGGGGTTAAATTGTAATTTATCCAAAAAACTAATAAGCTAACCTACATCTTAAGCAAAGCATGTAAACTACGAAATGTATCTCACGAAAATTGCTCCAATATCAATCACACAACTGTCAAAACAAAAGCGCCGAATATGAAAAATATGTATATATCATATATACTATGGGTTTGTGTGATTAAAGGGTTGTTTGGGATAATTTAAATAAGTGCACTTTTTAACTTTTTATGAAATATGGGTTGGGTTTGAAGTGATGTGTTAGAGAGGTGATGTGACTTAAATACGATAATGTGATTTAAATAGGATAGTGACTTTTTTGACTTTTTTCATACATGCCAAACCAAGCCTAAATATCGACGAGGATATAGTCCAGAAAATATTCTAAAATATTGAAAAAAAAAATTTGTGAATATAAGTTTAAATATATGAAACTTCATAAAATATAAATGTCGTTTGGGAAGTGGGTTGGTTTTTTGAATTTTTGGTTTTTTTGACTATTTTAACCTGAGCTAAAAAGCTTGGTTTAGAAAGGGTTTTTGGCTTTTTTGACCTTTTTTTTGTGTGAGAGAAGAGTGTAATGATTATGGGTTTGATGTGATGTTTTTTTTTGACTAAAATAGCTTATTTTATCTTTTGTGACTAAAATAGCCAAAATATCTTGGTTTAGCTCTTCTCAAACGGAGATTGGGATATAAGTCTACTAAGGTCCCATTTGGGAAGATAGTTTTGGCTATGTTAGCTACAAAAGACAAAATAGGCTATTTTAGCCACAACAAACAAAATATCACATCTAACCCATAATCATTACACTCTTCTCTCACAAAAAAAGCCAAAAAGTAAAAAAGTCTTTCCCAAACCAAACTTTTTAGCCCAGGCTAAAATAACAAAAAAAGTTAAAAAGCCAACCCACTTCCCAAACGACACCTAAATCCCTTCTTTTTTTTTTCTTCTCCAAAATCACACAACTTAAATAATCTAACTATAAGCTAGAAGTGATTGCACTCATGGCCATGCATCTTGCACATATTAGTTCGTTTGGCATGAAGGTTTGGGTTGGGTTTGAGTTATTTTAGTCACAAAAAGACAAAATAGACTTTTTAGCTTAATAATATAAAATGTCACATCTAAACTATAATTATTTCATTTTGTCTCTCTCAAAAGTCAAAAAAATTAAAAAATCTATCCCAAACGAGACTTTTTAGTCCCAAATTCAAATAGCCAAAAAATTAAAAAGTCAACTCACATCTCAAACAAAGGCATTATAAAGAAAAATGCTTGGGACCTCTAATTAGAGGTACCACTAGTGATGTGGCAGTGGGTCCCACTCACTGCCACATTAGTGCTGTGTCTTGTTGTTTTTTTTTTTTTCTTTGCCTTTTCCACCTCATTAAAGGTATGTTTAGAGCCTCTAAATTAGAGATTTCTAGCATTGTTGTTATAACAAAACAATACAACCCAAAATTACAAGGTCAAGAATGGTTAAAAAAAAATTAAAAAATATAGAGCAATTCTACTGTAAATCAATGCAACTCCCACTTATATAAATGTATTGATAACCATGGGTTCTTTGATTATAAAAAATAGTTGGACATTATAAGGTGGGTATTTAGGAAATGGGTTTTTTTTGTAAGGTTTTTTTAGTTGTAGGATATTATTGGAGAAATTTTTTTTTATGTTTGGAAAGATAGTTGGATTTTTTTGTGATTGAATATGATGTTTGCGAGAGAAAAAGTGAAATGATTATAGAGTTTGGTGTGATATTTTGTTTGGATTTGTTTTTTTTTTTGATTTTGTAATTAATTTGTCTTTTAGTAAAAAAAATAAAAAAATAAAAAACCTAAAAACTAACTTTCCAAACACCTCGAGTTCTTAGATTTTTTAATGTTCAAATTTGTACAAATTCTTAAAAGCAATCACATTAAGCCTACGTAGTATTTTGAAAAATTGATAAAAAGTTGATTTTTTGACTTTTTTAGTTAAAAAAATTAGCTTTTTTTATAGTAACTTGGGTAAAAAAACTAAAAGCTAGCTTTTTGCTAGTTTGCCAAAGCAAATATAGGTTTGAAGCTTTTTTGACTAAAATAGCCACAAAAAACAAAATAAACGTTTTAACCCAATAAGATAAAATATCACATCAAATCTATAATCATTACATTATTTCTCTCACAAAAAAGTTAAAAAAGTCAAAAGCTCTTCCCAAACCAGACTTTTTAGCCCCAGGCTAAAATAGCCAATAAAATCAAAAAGCCAACCCACTTCCCCAACGAAGCCTAAAATTGGTGGGTTTATGAGTGGTTATTTTCAGTTAGGTTTAACAATATTGGAAGTGATAAGCATCTATGCTTTTAATGCAATTTAAACAAATTTATTATGAAAAATGTAGGAGCCCGAAATGGATTTATCCCATATCGGTTTGAGAAGTATCTATAACTCACTTAATAAGCTGATTAATTCCTCCTAACTAGTATGAGGCCTTTTCTAAAAAAGAACAAAACTGTGAGGCTCCGACCAAAACGGACAATATTGTGCTAATGAGGTTGGGTTGGCAGCTTCATTTGACCCCGTCTATGGGAACTCCCTCCAATGTAAGTCCCTTGGCGTTTGGAGCTAGTCAACTGGAGATTTATGTAGGAGTTTGAAATGGGTTTGTCTCACATTAGTCTAAGAGACATCCACAATCCACTCAGGTGTCATTTGGGAAGTGGGTTGACTTTTTTTATTTTTTTGGCTATTTTAGTTTGGGTCAAAAAACTTGGTTTGGGAAGTGATTTTTGGCTTTTTTGTCTTTTTTGTGAGAGAAGAGTGTAATAATTATGGGTTAGATGTGATATTTTATTTGTTGTAGCTAAAATATCCTATTTTGCCTCCGTTTGGGAAGTGAGTTGGCTTTTTGACTTTTTGACTTTTTTGGCTATTTTAACCTGGGCTTAAAAACTTGGTCTGGGAAGGGCTTTTTGACTTTTTGACTTTTTTGAGTTTTTTTGTGAGAGAATAATGTAATGATTATGGGTTCGATGTGATGTTTTGTTTGTTATGGCTAAAATAGCCTATTTTGTTTTTTGTGGCTAAAATAGCCAAAAAAACCCAAACCACGGCTTCCCAAACGAAGCCTGTATTTTGTGGTTAAAATAGCCAAAAAAGCCCCAAATAGCTCTTTCCAAACGGAGCCTAACGTTTTTTCTAAAGAAGAACAAAACTATGAGGCTTCGGTCAAAGCGGATAATATTGTGCTCGTAGATTGGGTTGGCAGCTCAAAAAATATTTTACAAAATGATCAAACTCGCTAACTTTTCTTACTTTTGAATATGTTATGCAATATTCAAACTTTGATATTTAAACCCAACTTGTTAGAATAATGTGAAAACGGGTACTCAACTGGCAAATTTATAAATAAGACAAAAACAAAATGAGAAGTAAGATTTGTTAATTTATATGGAATTACTCAGTTTTTTTGTTTTTTTTTTTAATTCAGGAACACTCAATTCAGAAATGATATTCTCTTATGTGAATTAGATTTATAAGAATTAGATCACGGTGAAGTGTGTGTATGTGTGAGAGAGAGTGTCCCGACCACTTATTTAGCATAATTAATGCAATATTATTTTATTTAATAGATACTTTAAATTTAGTGAGAACAATTGACTAAAATAAAAACTATTATCAAGGTGACAAAATAATGGGTATGGTGAATAAGGCTAAGTTTGGGATCTTTTAAAAAAGTCAAAAAGTTACTTAAAAAGTTAAAAAATTAACACTATTTACCAAAAGTCAACAATTACGGCTGCACAACTCCCAATTCGAATTTTTCCCTACAAATCAATTTTTACAATTATTTATTTGACATTTTTTAATAAAAAGTCAAAAAATTAACCCAAACATCCATATTTTCAATCTCAATTTTTTAGTTCAAAAAGACAAAAAGTGTACTTATTTAGGACACCCTAAACAAACCCTAAAGTGTCTCAAACATTTATTTAAGTCTCGTTGGAAAGTAATAGTTTTAGTTTAAAAGTCAAAAAATTATTAAAAAAATTAAAAAGACTATAATCTATATAAAAAAGTCAAAAAATTTATTTTCTCTATATTTTTTGCACATCTTTTTGTAAACAATCAAAAAATCATTTCAAACATACAAGTTTTTTTTACTTCATATTTTAGCTAAAAAGTCAAAAAATTACTAAAATAATCTATTCCTAAATGAGGCCTTAATAGTGATTATTGTAATAGTATTTTATTTAATCAGTTTGAAAATTATGTTAATAGGTAATATTTTTTAATTAATATTTAAAGACCATGATGAAAAATTAATTTCTAGTATTAACCTACTACTTAAGGGTGGGAATTTGGGATACGATATGATAACCTGATTCAAATTGCACACAAAATTAGCAGGTTGAGGTTGATCATTTTCAGACACGAACACGTATATAACACGACCCGATAACACAAATATTAAACAGGTCGAGTCAATATCAAATCTGTATAATACGAAATTGACACGGATTAACCATATAATGAAGAATTAGTTACACATTTTAATATTATTTCTACTAAAGAGTATCATGATATTTTTTGATCGCTTACGTAATTATATTTAATTTATTAAAAAGTATGTCAAATACAATTTTAAGTTTAATAAGTATAGGTTTTGTTTTTACTTTTAATTGAATTTAATGTATTTTTTATCTATTATTTGAGTTAATCTAGTAAAAAATATAATAATAAAATATATTTTTTATAAATTAAAAAAATAAAATTAAGTTGAAATTAAATATTTTTGTAAATAATTTCATTTAATAAAGATTAGTTTCATTAAATTTAACCTGTAAATAAACTTTAAATTTTTTTTATACATTTGATAGTTTTAGTAAATAGTAAAATTTTTTAATATGAAACCTTAACACGATACAAACCGGACACGGATCGAAAATAACACGATACGATATCATGAAATAATAAATGAGTCAGATTAGTATTTAAATAATTCTGACACGAACCCGAAATGGCATGATACAAATGCAACCTAATAAGACACGATGTCCACCCTACTTTTACTACTTTTACTTATTAAATCAAAATAATACGCATGCCCTTATAATTTATTCACAAAAAATAATAAAATCTATAATCTTGATTTATAATTTAATATTATTTATTATTAAAGATTGTTCTGAAATTTTATTTTTTATAAAAAGATGTATAAAAAGTAAAAAGAATAGTTAATTTTTTTTTATAATATATAGGGCTGTTTTGAAAAGTTGGTAAAAAACTGACTTTTGACTTTTTATCAAACTTTTTGGCTTTTTTAGAAGTGATTTGGGAAGTTGATAAAAAACAGACTTTTTTTATTTTGATTTAATATTTTTTAAAAGTGTCACATCACTCCAAAATAACCAAAATATCCTCACTTTTTATTTTTAAATTAATTAATTAAAATATTTCAAGGATAGTTTGGTAAAATTGATGGTTGGCATTTTTTGTCTTCCCAAATAGATTTCTTGGCCTTTTTGCATGGCTGGCGTTTTTGTTGCCATAGTCAAAACGTTGGCTTTTTGCCAAGTTGCTAAAATGGCGCATATATATATATATATATATTACTATAATTGTGACTTTCCAAAATAGATCTAATTATAAACCTAGACTTTAATTGCTAACATGGGTTTGTACTAAAAAAAAAGTACTGCACTCTCTCTACTTTTTATATATTTTTCCATAAAAGATTATTATCACCGTCACAAATGCCAATCATTGTTTTAGAATGAAGGAGATGGTAGGTTTTTTTTATTTGTGCTTTTAAAACATATTTCTCATGACGAATGTTAACAAGGGTTTTATATGTAGGCATTATTTAATATTAAGAAGTATGTAAATTTTTTTTTGAAAATATGTAAAAGTGTTAAAAAGTGTATTAATCTTAATAAAAGTGCATTGAAATTAGTGAAAAATATGTTATATTCTATAAATATTTTGACTTTTTGTGCTATAGAGACACTTATTAGTAAGATTTATTTCTCAAATTCAAAATACTTTGAAACTTTATTTTTAAAATTTATATTGTTTTATAAAAAAAAAATATAGTTTTGTTTAACTTATTCTTCTTTTTTATTTATTTATTTATTTGGCGAAACTCTGTAAGATATTAGCACGTTAATAAATTAGGTTAATATAATTAGTGACGGAGTCAGGAAATTAAATGAGAATGGACACTTATTGATTATAACTAAGGGACACTTATTGATTATAAATTTAATTTTTTTCCACAACTAACAGTAAGAAGATAATAATAATTTTTGAATTAATAATAAGTACAAAAACTTAAATAAATTATTACAAATGTATTTCACATGAAATTTTATAATTAACTTTAAGTAAAATCGAAAAGAAAGTATTGCGTGTAACTAGTGTATCATAGATAATGTAAAAAAGTTATATATTTACGTCTTAAAATAAATTATATAATGGAAAGATAAATATAATGATGGAGGGTGAACATATAAAGAGTGAACTTCACATGCAAATATAACTAACACTTTGTTAATTTTTACATATATATAGTGAGATTAATTATATTTACATATCAATAATGATAGATATTATTTTTATATTGAGATTTTTTCACAAAAATTTCATACATAAAAAGATAATTTGTTGTAATCACTTCATTTTCAATAAATATTATTTTTGTTTAAAATTTTATATATACACACATATGTATAAAAAAATAAAAATAAATATAAAAAAAAGGAGCAAAAATTCAAGGGAGCACGTGACCCCCTTAGGCACCATGTGGCTCCTCTAAGTTTGAAAAATATATATAGAAGATATTATTTTGTATTTTACGTACCGCTTGTTTTGGTAAAAAATATTTTTTATTAAAAAAAATTTCTTCAAAAAATATCTTTTAAAGAAAACATATTTCTATATTTGGTACTAGTGGTGGTGGGGGATGAAAGTGGAGGTGGAGTTGAAAGTAGGGAGTGGGCGGGTAAACTGACGGCAACAGTGGTGATGATGTCAATGATGATAGTGATAGTAGTAATCTGGTGATTTTTATAACATTTTAATACGTAAAATAATTTTAGTCTTTTAAAAGTGTAAAATATTTATTTGCAAAAAAAAAAAAGCAAAAAATATTTTTTTTTTATCAAAATAGATTTGTTTTTCCGTTGATAATAAAAAAATATTTTTCATTGACTTTTGTTTTTCATTGTCCAAAATGCCTGAAAATACAAAAAACATTACAAAGAACTAAAAATTTATGGATAAGTTATAAAATAAATAAATAAATAAATAAAAGAATTTTGATCCTTATAACAAAATAAATCTTAAAATTTTAATTTTGTCAATTTAAATTTTAAAATTTTGATTTATTTTCAATTTAAATCATCTGCTTATTTTCGTTAAGTAAAATTGATGAAAAAAAAATAGTTAGCAAAAATAGATAGATGATTTAAATTGAAAATGAATAAAAAATGTAAGATTTAAATAGACAGAATTAAAAGTTTAGAATTTATGTTGTTACAAATGTCAAACCTTAGGTAGCATTTGTTAAATTTTTTTAAATATGATTTGAAAATAGAGTTGTATTTTAAGTTTGTGAGTTTTAGAATTATGATTTGAGTATAGAAAATTTATTTAGCTATTAGTCTTGAAAAGAGTTTTAAATTAAATTTTGAGTTAAGGACTGAATTGAATTTTGAATGTTTGATCTGACATGTGAAATAGAAAACTTATTTAGTTATGAATTTTGAAAAGAATTTTCAAAACTTAATTTAAATTATTATAACTTAATTATTTAATGAAAAAAAACTAAGTAGATGAACTGAAGCTCGTGCTGTAATGGCGCGTGGGGGCATTATGGACACCCGGCCTGACAAATACATATGGGATGAGAGCTGGCTTTGGCTAGATACATACTGTATTATTATCACTTTTTTTATTTTTTAATTAAAATATATATTTTTTATTTTTTGTGTTATTAAATAAATACAAAAAAACTTTTTAGAAAATTCTATTTTCTTATTTTTCTTATTTTTTTGTTATTACTGAATTTTTTTTAATATTTTAGGCAATTTTTTTATTTTTTAGACACACCTAACATAAATACACTAAAAAGTAAAAAAATTATAAAAAAATATTTTAAAAATTCACTAAATACCAAAAATATAAAAAAATACAAGAATTTAGTATATTTTTTATATTTTTATATATTTATTAATTTTTTAAAATATTTTTAACAATTTTTTTTACTTTTTAGATACGTGCATCTAAAAAAGTAAAAAAAATGTTTAAAATTTTTTAAATATTCACTAAAAATAAAAAAATACGAAAACTAAAAAACTTAATTTTCAAAAAATTTAATCCAAAAAACTCAAACCAAATACTGATTAACTCTTATTAGGCAACAGCTACACTATTTTTCTATTTTCATTGGATAAAAAGCTGTTTTGTAATTTCCTGTTTTAGATTTTATTAATAATAGTAGTTTTTTGCAAGGAAAGTCCTTTTGCAAGGAAAGTCCTTTTCTGTTTGGCTTATTATGCTTGGAACCTAGCTTTTGCCTACCTACAGTTCCTAGGTTGAACCAATTGGGTTTTGCGACGTGGACAATGCATGGTGACATGGCCAACATGGACTTATTCTAAAAAGTTTCTTTCGAACGAGGGAATCAAAAATATTTTAATTTTTTGAATTCAGTTTTTTAAAAATTAAGTTTTTATTTTTTGAATTTTTTATTTTATTTTAGTGAATATTTTTAAAATTTGAAATAATTTTTTATATTTTTTTAGATAGACCTTAGATGTATCTAAATAATAAAATATTTGTGAAAAAATATTTTAAAAAATTAAAAAAATATAAAAAATGTACTAAATTTTCAATTTTTTTTTTGTATTTTTGTTATTTAGTATTTTTTAAAGATTTTTTTCACAAATATTATACTTTTTAAATATATTTATGTTAGGTGTGTCTAAAAATTTTAAAAAATTAATTAAAAAATTCAATAAATACAAAAAAAGTAAAGTAGAAATTTCTGAAAAGTATTTTCTGAAAACCAAAACCAAACAAAGGTTTTTTTTTTTTTTTTGTACTTTATATTTATTTACCAACCAATGTTTTACATCATTATTTTTTGTTTAATTTAAAATAGTGCTTTGGAGACATACTTCAATTAAGTAATTGAATTAAAGGTGTGTCATGGAAAACATGGACTTTAATATAAAATTATTTGAGTTTTAAAATAAGTTAGAAATTACTTGGATTTTAAAATTTTAATTGTAACCTTTGTGTTATTTGATTATGATCTATTGTAGTGTTAGTTATAATTTATTGTAATATTGATTATGATAATATGTTTGGTTATGAATTATTTTTTTATATATTATGACTGAAAATGATTTAGTTATAATATTTATGGTAATCAACGACACAAATGTCATAACTATACATAGGGCTGCAAAAGAGCTTAGTCAAACCGAGTTTTAGTATGTTTAGCCTTATTTATTAAGATTTTAACGAGTTTGAATTTGAGTTCGAACTTAATAAAAATTTAAAGATCCGAGCTTGAGTCGAGTTGACTTAGACTTGACTCGAGTTCGAGTATGTTTGTGAGCCTTAACAAGTTAAAAAATTTATAAATTCATACTTACGTATGAGACTAAAGTTACAATTAAAATTTTAATTATATAATTCTATACACATTATATATAAACATATTGTGGGTGTTGATTTTTGACATCATAACCAAATAGATCTTTTTGCTGAGATTTAAGGAACTTAACTAGAGACCACACAGCGGAATAAATTATCACGCGGCGAAATAGATTAAGCCCAACACCTACATACAAGAAGACAAGAAATACGACAGTGACTCGTCCACCCTGGATACTCCAACGATTAAGTCAGTCAACTTATCTCTCAAAAATATCAAATAAGTAACACAACTCTCAATTAAAATGTACCTTAGACTCACTGGGTGCCCTCTTTATATAATGATCAATATTCAACTTCCCCCTAGAAGTCTCACTTCATAAAATGTTATTCTTTACAAGGATATCACTTATCTAAGATTCCTCCTATTTAGATTAGGATCAACTCTCTTTAGAGTCTATCCTTATCTAAATAGATAGTCATAGGACTCTTGTCCACTATTCGAATATCTTGGATTCCGATATTATCGCATCATATCTTGGCAATATTACAACAATCTCGGCATCATGGATTGCCCACGTGGTACCTTGGCCAACACCTCAGCCATGTGGCACGATCCTAAAAATACGTCCCCACACATATTACAAAAAAATTTAAAAAAAAAATGTTTTACAAAAATAATAATATCTACTACCACTATTATATAAATGTAATATTTATAGCTAACTATTATTTATATTTATAATTTTTAAATATATAAATAACATATTTATCTTATTTATGTTCATGAACGGCTATATTGATTTTCAGCCCTAACCCTACACAACCTTTCAAATAGTCAAAGTATAATAAATATACATATTGTAAAAAAAAGGGTATACTATTCGCATGGTATAAAATTTTTATTTTTCTCTCACAATCTACAAAAAGGAAAAACATTTAAATAAAAGGATTAAAATAGAGTGCGAATACCATTTCTTGAAATTTAAGCATACATGGTTGTAATGGAAAATGCCCATTACATCCTTTTAGGATTGTAAAATAATGATGAGAATCTTTTAATATTTTAAATTTGGACCATCTTTAAATTTTGATGAAAAAGCCACTTTTTGAGCTTTCACCAAATCAATACCTTTGCATCAAAATGAAAAAGGTTCAATTAGAAAGAATCATTACAAACTCTTGAATAATAGAATGTAAATTTTCTATTATAATTATAAAATGAAGAGGATCACAGTCCAAAAGTGAATGCTGTTGATATATGGATACAAACACATGCAAATGGGTAGTAGGTTTTTGTAGGAACATTTTGATCATAACGGAACACAAATGTTCTCTTAATGACATATCTATAAAATAAGGCACGAGTTGAATAATTTAATTTGTGATTGTAGGTATCTCCTAGATTAATTCGAGATAGCATCCATTAAATATACCTACTGACCGAGAGGGAAACAAGTGAAGGAATCTCCTTGCAAATAAAGGCTTTAAATATAAGGAGGAACTGACTATTTTTTATACTTTGCCTAGTTGTATCCTTCTGCTTATTTCAAAAGATGCTAGGGGTCACTCCTACTCCAAATATGTAATTGATTATGCCTTGTTTGACAAGTGACTTTTTTAATTAAAAAGTCATTAAAAAATTAAAAAGTCAACAATTTATATTAAAAAGTCAAACATTTATTTTTTTTTTTTTACTTTTTACAATCTTTTCGTAAAAAGTTAAAAAGTCATCCTAAACATATTAGTTTTTTTACATCACATTTTAGTCAAAAAAATTAAAAAGTTACTAAAAAAATTTGTTCCCAAACGAGACGAATCTAAAAGAAAATGCAAATATTATATGTTTAGTAAGTGGAAATCCATTTCTATGTACAAAAAAGTGACTTTTTGATAACAAAAATTTTGGAAGTTCCAAAAATTCAAACTAAATTTGTTACCCAACAATATCTAAAAAACTGTTAAAATTTTTATGAGTTAATTACTTAAAAGTTCTATTTATATATGTTATGGTAATTCAGATCCTATTTAAGATTTTTTGAATCAATAAGTCCTATTTAGTAAAATTGAAAATATTATCAATTTTTTTCAATTTTTTAAACTAAGAATATTACCAATTTTGCATAGTAATGTTCCAAATAATTGTTTAACTAATTGATAAAAAAATAGCATAAAATTAAACGTTTTTGCCCTTCTACTTATTGGTTTGATTCAACTATCCAATAAAACCGAGAATATTATTAGTTTTTTTTTAAATTTTAAATCTAAGAACATTATTAGTTTTTTTATTTTTGAGTTTTTTTTTTTTTTTTTTCCAATTTTGCATATCAATGTTTCATCACCATGCTCTTTTATAGACACAAAATTTTCAATTTTGCACAAAAAATAATTCAGTGCATAATTTATTTATTTTTTTAATTTTTTTAAATTTGAAAGTTGATATTTTAAAGTTTTGAAAATTAAAATAAATATCAAATGATCATTTTCCTTTATAGATAATCATAAATGATAAATAATCATTGTTTGGATGGCAATTATGTCTATTAAAAATTTAATAGGATTTGAAAGTCCAAAAAATTTTAGTTAAAATTTAATAAAATATAAGTTCATAAATTAAGACTAATGTATAAATGTCTCAATTTTTAATTGGCACATGTGGCATAACTCAATTGGATTGTAGATTTAATTACAATTCAATCATAACTGTTAGCTAAAAAAAACACACATCCCTATTTCAATTCTATCAAATATACATATGTAAAATATTAACCATTGGCTAAATTTCGAAATATTTTTAAATAAAATACACTTATGTTGAAAACACCTATACTATTATTTTAAAACTATATAAATTTAATTAAAAAATTAAAATCAAAATCAAGAATACATATCTTAGTGGTTAAAACTCTATTAAAATTCAACATCAAATTTTTTGTTACTCTCTTTTCATAAAACTTCAAGCTTATTGATTCAAACTCTACATCAAAACTTCATAACTATTAGTTAAATTTAAAAACTAAAAAAACACACATCCCTATTACAATTCTATCAATATATATATATATATGTAAACTATTAACTATTGGCTAAATTTTGAAATATTTTTGAATATAATACACTTATGTTGAAAACACTTGTACTATTATTTTTTAAGGAGAAAATTATCAAAGTCCCATAACAGAATCCGTTACTCTAAACAGTCTCGTGAATTTTCTAATAAACTGATAGGTCCTCTTTGTTTTGACAACCTTACTATGAGATCTTATTTTAAAATTTTGTATGATTTGATGGACGTTTCTACCCTTCCTTGTTAGGGGACGCTATCTTAGAAAAGTTTGATCCATTTTTTGGATCATGTTTTCGTCACTCCAATGTAACAACATAACACACTAAAAACTCCTTAGTGTACTTTTAAAAAATGTAACACTCCTCTAATATAATACTAAAAGACTCCTCCAACACTCTAATGTAACACACTAAAAGACCCCTTAGTGTATTTTTTTCAAACGTAATACTCCAATATAACACACTAAAAGATTCCGTAATGTTACAACCCGTTCACCGTACCTAAGGGTTAAGTATCGTGATGGCCAGTAACTAAAGTTACCTTTGGCCAAATCTTTAAACAATTACTAAATGCGAGTGGAAAAATATTTAAGTGAGGATATTAAAATAATCATTCGAGTTTCTATTTAATTACATTGTCAGAGCTGAACTATGTCTACAAACTGCTTTGTGCCTATCCCACACGTTGGTCCTGATATGTCACCTAAAAGTCGTAAACAACTATAAGTACATGACAGAGTGAGAAATATTATACTAAGAGCATAAGGGTATAAAATTCACCATGGATAATTATGGGGCTAAGAGCTTGATATTAAAATACATAATATATATATCATATAGAAATAATTTGACATATACTACATAAATTACGTAAATAACTATAACCACAAGATGCGAATGTAATGGGGTCACGGAGTGACAATCAGAATAAGGGTCAATGGATCCATGAGAAATAGGTTACCACAATGTCACGACCCAAACTCGGCCCTATGGGTTTAGCATCAGAATCGCCAAGAATCCGAGATTATCAAGGCTTCTTTGAACAAGAATACTGATTAAACAGAAATCTGAGGGACGGAAGCCAATACAGTAGATAACTAGTGTCCATTGAGCTGTGAAAATCTGTATGCCAAAAACATTTTTCATGCATTCATACAGTACGGTCTATATACAGTCTATACAATCATATACAACATTTAGTACGGGGACCTAATCCCTCGATAACAGTATAGTAAAACAGTAGACAGTCTATACAGTAGTACAAACAGTAAGGAGACCGATGGGACACAAAACACCCCAAGCCATAGCATGGCAACTCGGAACCTCGCAGTGAGGCACATAGGCTGGCTTGACAAAACTGGGGACCAACCCACGCTCCTAGCTCCGGTCTGGCTGCTGAGAACCTACATATATATATAAATAGTGAGCTAAAGCCCAGTGAATAACATGATGCGTAAAGAGGTTATGAATGAATGTCCTTACAGTAATGAAATCAGTTCATTAAACAAGATTTTGATCTTCAAAGATTTCAATCAATCACCATATGTGGTACATCCATTAGCCTATAAACATGAGGGTCCAAAGGACCGGGTCTTAACAGACAACAAAGAATGATGGCCATCAATCAAGAAAAAGATGGTTCCACAAGGAAACCGACAAGCTCTATACTGCAGTACAAGAATTGCTAAGGATGCCATGCCTAATTCGAGAATACAGATACATACATTCAAGAAACAATAACAGTTCAATAAGCATTCGATTCGAGATTCAAAAGATAACCATTTTGAACATATCTTTACACAATTGTTACTCACAGAGATTGGGCTAATAGTAGCTAGAGCGCGTCCCCGAGAGCCAACCCTAAACAGTTAACAAATAGAACACACACTAAGTTTCACAGTCGGAAAGGATGATAATTAAATCCCTAAATTTCCTCGGTGTGGTTCTATGTCTAAATCCTCATTAAGATGTCTAAAACTAGGCCTAAGAATGCCTAGGATGGGATGAGGATGCAAAAATACAGTTGGAAGGCATTTTTCAAAAGTTGCTGAAAACAGGGGTCTCGCTCGAGCGAGCCTTCCTTCGCTCGAGCGAGGTTGCAAAATCAAAGGCTTCGCTCGAGCGGTCTGATGAAACAGTAAAAGTACTGGATGCTCGATTTTTACGCTCGAGCCACCAATCCTTCGCTCGAGCGTGGCTCAGAGAAAACGTTGGTCGCTCGAGCGAGGAATCCTTCGCTCGAGCGAAGAAGCCAAATCTGGAATTTTCAGATTTGCCTTTCAAGCTTAAACCAAGCATTCTCAACTCAATTCTCGACCTCTTGGGCCCAAATTTTGGAAAGTACATCCCAAAACCATGTATAACAAGTTTCAAAAGCCAATTTATGAATTCAAGCCCCAAAGGTGAGTCAATTAAATCCAAAATTCAAACCCATTTTCAAGGATAATTCCAAAACATGCAATGCATGAGTTTTTAACCAAATTCAAGGTTCAAATCTTACTCTAATGAGCTCAATAGTTGGATAACAAAATGAAAACATGGACTTTGATAGAAACATGAGCATGCATGTACAATCTACCATGAATTCAACTTCAAAATGCACCAATTCAAGCATGCATGCAACAATGGAGTTCCAATTCAACATATATGAGCAAATTCATGACTTAACTTCTCTATAACCATGATACATGCAAGATGGAACTCAAAGACAACAAGAAGAAGGTGGATTTCTTACCTAGAGTTTCAATTACAAGTCTTGCAAGCTCAATCTAGCAATCTATGTGATAAATCCTCAAGTTCTTCTAGCAATTCACAAGATGGGCTCAAATCTCTCTCTCTCTACTATGGTCGGCTAGATGTGCAGGAAATGGCTGATCAATGGATATGTTAAGTGTAATAAGGCTCTTGAAAATCAATAAACAAGTGTCCACTATTGGTGGCAATTTGGTAATTAAGCCTAAGTTTGCAATTAGCTCATTTTAATCTAGTTTAATCATTCCTACTCAATTTTCAGATAAATATACCATTAAATCACATAAATTATACTGATTACAAAACACGAAACGGTTCCTAATTCGGCCGCCGATAAGGCCTTCAATTAGCAGTTTAAACATACGAATTCAAACAGATAATCAATCAATCAAACAGATGCAATATGCAATTCAATAGATAAACTTATTCAATTTCGCTGATTTCAATCACCCATTCAAGATTTCCGCCAGTTAATCCAATTATCGGTCATTATCGATTATCGGTTAATAAAGAATCAAAGAATAATTAATTCGTAGGTTATCGATAATCGACGGAGGTTGTTACACACAAAGTGATCAAGCAGGGGCCAATAGTTATTTAAGTCCCCCAAGGTGTGGGACTCCCGTGATAGTATTTAAAAAACATAATTGTTTATAAGGTTATAGTGAAATATTTTTTAAAATATAAATAAACATATTAATGGATTTCATTTTCACAAATAGAATTCAGAAATTAAACCACGTAATTGAAATATTTATATAATTTATAATAGTTTATAAAACATAACTTATACAAAATAAATATGGTAAGTCAAAATATACGTAAAATACATTTTGGTGGCTCAAGATATAATATAACTCACCTTAACTTTAATATCTCACTCTTTCTTTCCACTATCAAAGACTCTCTTAACTTTCACTATTTTTTTCCTTCCTTCCTTCTCTCTTTCTTTATCTTCCTTTCTTTCTTTCTTTCTCTTCCTTTTCTTTCTTATTCCTTTCCAGGTGAAACACCTCCCCACTTATAGGGATTCAATTCGTGAGCCTCAAGCCAAGCTGCCACGTGTCGCATTCCTATTAATCTCCATTAATTCAAGTTTATTCAAACTTAACTTAATTATTTATTTATACTTTGATCCTTAAATTTTTAATAATTATTATTTTATAAAATAACACATAATAACATATAATAAATTATATATTTTCTTAACTGTAATTAAATAATATTAATATAAATTTTACAGAATAATTAAAAATCTGGGTTATTACACGTAATGTACTTTTCACAAACGTAATATCCCATCAACGTAATACACTGAAAGACTCCTCCAACGTAACACACTGCACTAAAAAATTCCTTAGTATACTTTTTTCAAATGTAACACTTCTCCAATATAACACACTAAAAAACTTTTGACAAACGTAACACACCAACATAATACACTAAAAAACTTCTTAGTGCACTTTTACGAAACATAACACTCAATGTAACACCAACACACTTAAAAACTCTTTAATGTACTTTTCACAAACGTAACACATTGAAAAACTCCTCCAACGTAACACTCCAATGTTACACACTACATTAAAAAACTCCTTAATGTACTTTTCACAAACGTAAAACTCCTCCAACGTAACACACTGAAAAGCTTCTCAAACGTAACACTTTGATATAGCATACTAAAAAACTCCTTAGCATATTTTTTCCAAACATAACATTTCAGTGCAACACTAACACACTAAAAAATTCTTTAATGTACTTTTTTCAAACATAATACTCCAATGGAACTCCCCAAATGTAACTCTCCAATATGACGGGCAAATGAGTCATTATACATCCAAAAGACTAAATGGATTATAAGAAAAAATATAGGACTATATGGATCATGAGTCCAAAATATGAGACTCATTAGTCAATCTCCCTATTTTAAAACTATATAAATTTAAAAAAATTAAAATTAAAATCAAGAACACATATCTTTGTGCTTAAAACTCTATTTATTCAATATCAAATTTTTTGTTACTCCCTTTTCATAAAACTTCTACCTTATTGATTGAAACTGTACATCAAAATTTCATGCTTATTCATTGATTCTATCAAGGCATCCAATGCCTACTGCTTTCATGAATATGCATTTTATATGTTTAAAATATATTATTTATGTTTAAAATATATTATTTATGTGACTTAAGATATAATGATCATGTGATATACTTTTCTTAGAAATTTAATTTTATAGGTTATTCAATGCAAAGAATCATTTTTTTTTCATCTTATGATTCTTAGTGGTTCTTGAAACTCATGAGATTTCTAATATGCCATTCACCCAATGAATGGAGCATGAATAATTGGTTAAAAATTTAAAATACATCCTACTTGGCATGGAGGAATTTGCTTATAATATTGTGGGTCGGACCAGTAAAATAATTTTAGGAATTAACATAGATAAGTATACTCATGTTCATACTAATCGTTTCTTAATATTAAAAGAAATTACAGAAATCATCTTATGATTAATATTTCTTATAATATACATATATTAGTATTATTTATTAATATTGAAGACTACAACAATTATAAAAAATGAAATAAATATGAGGTTCTGTTTGTTTCGACGTAAAATATTTTTTTTTAAAATTGATTTTACATATGTTTTTGTTTTTTGGTGTTTGGTTGACAGTTGAAACAAAAATATTTTATTACTTATAATAAATTTTGATTTAATAAAGTGTTATTTATGACTTTTTAGTAAGTTAAGATATTTATTTGAAAAAGTTAAATGTGTTAAAAAAATAGTGAGTGAGAGTCAACTTTGTAAAAATTATCTTATGAAATTTTTGAGGCACTTATTTTTGAAAAAATGACGCAAAAATATATTTCTTAAAAATATTTTACTGACTTTTTGTTTAATCAAATAAAAAAAAAATTAGGTCAAAATAAACGAAGCCTAAATAACTAAAACCTTTCATATCTTCCATAAAAATAAAAATCTTTCATATCTATTCTTTTGGTCACATCTCTCATCAATCTGAACCAAAATCTGATACCTTACTCCACTAAAAACTCCATGGGTAACACCTAGTCAAATTGATGCCACAACTAACATCTACTATCATGTCAAATTTTCATCACAACCAAAAGCAAATTTCTTTTTCTCTCTCAAATTTTATTTTTTTTCTCAAATTCAAATCCTTCCAGTAAAATATAAAAAATAGAGAGAGAGAAGAAAAAACAAGAAACAAAGGAAAAAAAAAAAAAAGAGCAAAAGTCAATGATTCATAAGGATCCAATTTTATTATAAAAAAAAAAATGTTATTTTTTAATTCCTAAATAACACAATTGAAAATTAGAAAAAAAATGTACATCAATAGATTAAAAGTGGATTCAATGCACTATTTTCACATGTACTAAACATGTCTCACTTAGATTAAAATGATTTATAATTATTTTTATTAAGAGAAATGGTTGAGAGCTCTAAACTAAGAGCTCTAAGGGCTCTAATGTATGTGTGAGTCCTACATGAAGTGATGTTTTAGTCTTGTGTATTTGTATGTTTTTTTTTTAAAAAAATTTTCAACTCACTAGAGCTGGCTTAGAGTTCAAAATTTAGAAGGATGTATCATTGTTGTTTCATTAAATCTCAATTGATTTAAAAATCTCCCTTCAAAAGCAAGAGTAAAAGTAAATAAAATAACATTAATCATGTATTTTATTCGATCAGAAACACAGAAATCATTCACAAAATAAGATATAAATCTCTCACAAAGAATGAGTCTTACATGAGAATCTTATATATGTAAATCCTACTCGCTATGAAAAATTTGTATCTCATTCTGTCAAATACCCCTGAGCATATGTCAATGACCAACCAAATGGAAAGAACAAAGAAGAAGGGTTCATTTTCTCAAGAACTTCAAGATTTGATTGAAAAGGGAAAAGGTTTGTCTCTCTTATATCCCATTTTTGTCATTTTAAAGGTCCAATCATACCTTCTTTTTTTTTTTAATAATTCAATAAAAAAAATTTAAAATAATAATAATTAGATGATTTTAGTCATTTTATGGTAGTGCAGCCATTGCCTTTATCGTCTCATTTTTATTTTTACCAATCCACATATTATCTATATTAGGGTGAATATCAATTCATTGGCATGTTCAATTTATCTGATTTAACTTTATTTTTTTAGGTTTAGGGAAGGTTATTTTATTCCATAAGACCGGGTTGAACTAATATTTTTAACCCAATATATTAATGGGCTAGATTTAGCATTTATATTTTCAACTCAACCATGCCTGATATTAAATTAAATAATTAATTATAATGCATCAAAATATATATTTTTTTGTTAGGATTCATATTTTATCTTTTTTAATTTTATTCAAACTCACATTTATGGTGATGTGTGATTGAATTTATTTAAGAAATCATTCAATTTATACACAAAATTTTTCAATTTATAATGATATCAATCTATTTATTTAATAAATATAACGTGTGTGATTGAATTTAATTATAGAATGTTTTTTAAAAAAAATTAACATATAGTCCAATGGGTGGGTTTGGAATATATAATTATTTTTTGAATCGATGTAGAGGCTTGATGTTAGGGCCGGATCGGACTTGGACAAACACAATATCCCTTATTATGTGATGTCAGCCTAGCCCAAACTCAGTCCAGCCCGACGTATGCCCACACTTAATCTACAAAGTACAAACCAACCAATCACCTAATTGAATTCAAATTCTCTAATTAAGGTTTGAATGCAAAAATAAAGTGAAAATTCAAAGAGCACAGAACTAAAATACATGAATAATCACAGATATGAGATAAGGAGCGCGACTTACATGTAATAAGCCTCACATGTAGATTTTATATTTTACGTCACATATGTGATTATTTTTATGTTCTAAGCATTGCTTAAAATAAAATGAAAGAATAAGAATCTCATTAATAAAAAAAACTATTACTAATAATAAAATTATTGTATCAATGCCAAGTATTTGGTTTAATTCAGAATTTTGTGTAAGAAATGATCAAATTTTTAAATAGGTTCATCTACTTTTTTTTACTCTTTAGACTCAGTTTGGATGGCACGAATTAAGAATGAATTGATAATGTGATTATAAGTCTATGATTTCATTATTTGGAATGGATTGAAATGGAGAAATGATTCCTCATTACTCATTGAAGTTGGAATTATTCTCCTAAACTAAAGTAAAAAATATGATCCCCACACTTTAATCTCGCATTTCAAGAACAACAATGATTCATCCTCTCTCATTGGTCACCTTTTCTTTTCTTTTCTTTTTTTCCCCTCCAATCACCTCTTGGTCCCAACCTTTATTCTTTCAAGAATAATGTGTACCATCTGAGTATAGAAGGTAGACGGACTCACAATATTAAAATTTTTTTTTTAAAATAAAAAAATCATAACTAAACAAAAGCTTGAATAATATTGACAACAATTTGATTAGTAATAATGAAATTCATGGCAATGAAATTTTCATTTCTTTTAATTCCTAGCCTCCAAATATAGCCTTGAATGGTTCATATTTCTCAATTCCGAAATGTGAGATTGGAGACTATTTACCTCACTGTGAATAAAATATGCAAAATTACAATCTGGTGGTACTTTTATAAAATAATTATAGATTGAAAAGCTTAAGATTTTAATTGTTAATGTTGGTAAAATTTATCACTAAATGTGATCCCATAGAGGAGATAGCAAAAATACCTTTTAAGTGTTGAAATCAAAAGTTCAACTCTTTATATAAAGTTTAAATAGAATGAAAATAGAATGAAGCTCTCTCTAGTTTGAGAGCTTCTTTCTCTAGACTCCCTAGAGTTTTCAGGTTGCGGCAGTCGGCAGTGGAAAAGAGGGTTCCAGCGGCCTCCTCCCCCTTTCCCATCTCTCTTTTTCTCTTTCCGTTCTTTGGTTTGTTATCTAATAACTTGAAAGTTTTGGCTTTCCACCCTCTCCCTCCTTTGTGGGGTGCTTCTTTCTCCCCTCCATTTTAACTCACACAGTGGGCTTCACGGATCCACTGTTACACCTCTTCTCCTTCGCTGTCTCCCGTCATCCTGTCTCTTCTCTATCTCCCGTCTGTGTCGCCTCCTCGTCCACCTCCTGTTTTCAGCCATCATTGCCTTCTTCACACTACAAAAATTTTGATTTTTTGCGGCAACTCAAAATGTCGTCTCAAAAACTTTTTTGCGACGACAACTGACTTTTAGCGACGGCAAGGGGGGGTCACAACAAAGGGCGTTACTAAAAGTTTTTAGCGACGGCAAAGTGCCAGCGCCTTTTTTTGCGACGACAAAGTTGCCTTTTTGCGACGGAATTATGCTGTCGGCATTAATATGTAAAAATCAGAGATTTTTTTAGACGGCACTGTGTTGCTGTCGCTAAAAGTGTTATTTGCGAATGGCAAAAAATGCTGTCGCAAAAGTGTTTTTATTGCGATTGGGTATTTGCCGTCACTAAAAGTTATTTGAGACAACACAGATATGCGGTCGCTAAAATATTATTTGCGACGGCAAACAATACCGTCGCGAAAAGGTTTTTTTTCAACTATTGCCAATATCTTTTGCGACGGCATTGCTTATGTTTCAAAAAAAATCTGGTTCTTATGTTTTTTTGAGACGGTGTGGTTCTGTCCAAAAAAAAAAAAAAAACTGCAATAAAAATATTAAAAATATGAAAATTACCTTTAGTAAATGAAAAATAATTGAAAAAGAAACCGATAATTATATAATAATATAAAATTTTCAATATAAAAATAACAATTCATTCATAATAAAAATATTCTTCCATTCATAACAACACATCAGCAAAATTATCCCACGACATAATGTTGCATAATACATATACAATGTTTAAATACATAATGTTGTTCACAAATCAAAATAACGTAAATTAAAAACAAAAGTTTTCCTCATAATTCTTCCATGGGTAACAAAAACAAAAGTTAGTCGCAATCTTCACACGCCTGCATTCCACAAGAAGCAAACTGCTACTCGGGAAATATCTGTAAACAAAAAATAAAAATAATTGATGACAATATAATTATGTGTTAATATTTTAATTACAAAAAAACATAGAAAATTAACTACTATATAATTACAAAGATAATTAAGTAAATAATTTTGGCTAGACAGAAATTTGGCTCTAACTCCCAAACCGGAAACCCGATTGGAGTCCCGTTTTCTCTCACAAGTCTCTCGTTCCTAAGCGGTCGTGTATGCCAAGTTTCGTACTAAACCGACGTCGTTTGGTGATTTTGGAGCGTCAACACCTCGAATTCAAATTTCTTAAGGAACTAGTTTGCCTATATCGAAATCCGGTTCTAACTCCTAAACCGAAAACCCGATTGGAGTCCCGTCTTCTCCCACAAGTCTCTCGTGCCTAGGTGGTCGTGTGTGCCAAGTTTCATGCTAATCCAACACTGTTTAGTTATTTTGGGGCGTCAACACCTTGAATTCAAGTTTTTTAAGGAACTAGTTTGCCTAGAGTGAAATCCGGCTCTAAATCCCAAACTGGGAACCTGATTGGAGTCCCGTCTTCTCCCACAAGTCTCTCATGCCTAGGCGGTCGTGTGTGCCAAGTTTCATGCTAATCCGACCCCGTTTGGTGATTTTGGGGTCTCAACACCTTGAATTTAAGTTTCTTAAGGAACTAGTTTGCCTAAAGTGAAATTCGGCTCTAACTCCCAAATCGAGAACCCGATTGGAGTCCCGTCTTATTTTACAAGTCTCTCGTGCCTAGGCGGTCATGTGTGCCAAGTTTCGTGCTAATCCGACCCCGTTTGGTGATTTTGGAGTGTCAACACCTCGAATTCAAATTTCTTAATGAACTAGTTTGCCTAAACTGAAATCCGGCTCTAACTTCCAAACTGGGAACCCGATTGGAGTCCCATCTTCTCCCACAAGTCTCTCGTGCCTAGGCGGTCGTATGTGCCAAGTTTCATGCTAATCCAACGTTGTTTGGACATTTTGGGGCATCAATACTTTAAATTCAAATTTTTTAATGAACTAGTTTGCCTAAACCAAAATTTGGCTCTAACTCCCAAACCGAGAACCCGATTAGAGTCTCGTCTTCTCCCACAAGTCTCTCATGCCTAAGCGGTCGTGTGTGACGAGTTTTGTGCTAATCCGACCCCGTTTGGTGATTTTGGGGCGTCAACACCTCAAATTCAAGTTTCTTAAGGAACTAGCTTGCCTAGAGTAAAATCTGGCTCTAACTCCCAAACTGGGAACCCGATTGGAGTCCCATCTTCTCCCATAAATCTTTCGTGCCTAGGCAGTCGTGTGTGCTAATTTTCGTGCTAATCCGACCCCGTTTGGTATTTTGGGGCGTCAACACCACAAATTCAAGTTTCTTAAGGAACTAGTTTGCCTAGAGTGAAATCCGGCTCTAACTCCCAAACCGGGAACCAGATTCGAGTTCTATCTTCTCCCACAAGTCTCTCGTGCCTAGGCGGTCATGTGTGCCAAGTTTCGTACTAATCCGACTCTGTTTGGTGATTTTGGGATGTCAACACCTCGAATTCAAGTTTCTTAAGGAACTAGTTTGCCTAGACTGAAATCTGGCTCTAACTCCCAAATCGTGAACCCGATTCGAGTCTCGTCTTCTTCCACAAGTCTTTCGTGCCTAGGCGGTCGTGTATGCCAAGTTTCGTGCTAATCCGACACCGTTTGGTGATTTTGGGGCGTCAACATCTCGAATTCAAGTTTCTTAAGAAACTAGTTTGCCTAAAGTAAATTTTTTTTAATGTTTTATCATCTTGAACTAAATGCGACTATTTTAAAGTAAAATCAAATTTTAACAATTGTGTCCTATAACTGAACCAAGCAATGAAAAGGCAAGTTCCAAAATATGATGCATTATAATTTATAATATTGTATAAACTAATGTATGAGGATGAGAATATTGAACAAAAAAGTTTCTTGATTGCAATTATTCATGATGTTCTAAGAAGATGAATTGATTGACACATACTAGTCATCTCTGTGTCCATCTTTCTCCCTTAACACAAACTATGTTCTCATTTCTATGCCTTTGTCATCTCTGTACATCTCATTTCTATGCCTTTCTCATTTCTTCTATACATATATATATATATATATAACAACAATTGTATATATCCAGAAAAACCATTGACCAGCAACTACATCCAAAAAAAATGTTATCCAGCAGATGTCAGAATTAATACCTTTTGTATGCAGCTACGCAAATAATAAATAAACTATAATTCTTTTGAATCTTCAGTTAAGAAACACTGCACAAATATGAGTAACTTACCCCCTAGTGTATTTCTTTCTAATTTATCAGATTAGCTGCATCCTGGCCACTCCAAACAAGTGTAACACCTTCATCATTAGAAATTGAGCTTGGTTGTCTAGGAGAAACTACAAAGAGGTATTATTAGCTCAATGAAAAAGAAAAAAATTAACTAAAACACCAAGATACAGTAGAAAAAAATATTATCATGATGAAAAACATGCAATTAACAAGCAGGGAGCTGTACCTTGAAAGTTAATATGCTCATTAATAACCCTAAGCATTGTAATGGATTGTGTCTTGTGTAAATATTGCAGCAGAAGCTCATAAGAATACTGGAGGGAAAAGTGGGAGAAAGATGACATTTAGCTTTCAGATAATCCCTTAAATTATTTTAAAATGATTTGCTTTTCCCTTGTATAGCCCTATCTTGATCTACTAACAAATAAATAAATAAAAATTAAAAAAAGGTGCCCATCTGAATCAATAACTGGGCTCTAGAAAATAAAATTCTAACTTCTAAGCTTACATATGTGAAGAAAGCAAGCAATGGCAAGCAAATCAGGTGAGTGTTTAGGAAGTCTACCACAATGTTAGTTCATATATTAAACAAAGAACTGACTCTCCTAGCTGTAATTAGAAGAACTAAGTTGAACAAGGATAGAAGTCCTCTACTATGGTACACAGACAAGAACATCAGAGCATCAACATTTGAAAAACCAAAACTCAACCTTTCTTCCATTGGCTCCAATCCAACTATTTAGTCTTAAGCTAAAGTTGATCCAATTGGCTTAATAGCTAACTGAATGTGAATCAAGAAATCACCTGGCATATCTTAAGGTTCACTTTGCTCCGCCTCAAAGAATGAGCAAACTCCATTTCCTGCAAGGTGTAAACAAAGTTTATCAAGAAGCAGCTAGATTCATAAGTGCAAACAAAGAATGAGCAAACACCATTTCATCTAGCTTTCAGTTTAGCTATAAAATAAAGATTAATAGTGAAAATATGAAAACAAACAAAAAACCTATGTAGCAATTTCAACAATATACTGCCAAACATGTCTATGCATCATTTCCAATTATTTGAGTATTGAAGAACATTAAAGTTTTCGAGACTATAGCAATTAGCAAATGTCTCCTAAATCTAGAATCATTTGTTTGGTATTGTCTTTGAAACTTATTTTGTATTCTTAAAAATAAAGAAAATGAAAACAACATAGTAAATGTTTGACCAAACTGCTTTTAAATACTGTATCTGATATTCTTAATAATAACCCATTTCAGAAAACCATACTGTATGTTAACTTCCAAACATTTAGGTTCATAAAAGATTAATTATGATTTAAAAATTACTGTAATCAGAATATGAAAACTAAGAAGAAAAGGAAAAAATAAAAATACATGTTTGACCAAACTATTTTTAATGTAAAGGGTTCAGTTATTTTCTCAGTAACTGTGGGGAAATATTTTTTGAGTACCGACACGTGGCAAGGTGATGCCGACGTGTCAGCCGAGGTGCCACGTGTCCTGGTCGTTATGCCGAGGTTATCTCGGTGTTTCCGAGGTGACCTCTGAGGATATCGGAATCTGAAATGAGCAGATAAGGGACAAGAGTCCTAGAATGAAGAAAGACTTCAAGATGGATAAGGATAGTATTCCTAGGGAGTCTATCCTTATCTCTTGTAAAGTCCAAAGTAAGCACTAAATGGGAGTCCATAGAAGTCAGGCTTCTAGTGGGACTAGGATTGAGTAAACTACAAAAGGGAGGCACCCCCATGGGTCTAAGGTACGCAATATATACTTTGAGCAGTGAATTTAGCACTTGACTATCTTAGAGAGATATATTGACTTGATCGTCGGAGTATCCCCGGGTGAAAGAACCATCGCCGGAATCTTCTCTTTCTGTTGCAGGTCAGCCAGGTGTCATCTATTCTGCCAGTTCTCTCCAGCTGATCACTGAGTTAGCAGTGTGATCGGAAAATTACTCACATAATTTGGCGCTGTCTGTGGGAAAGATAGGAGAATAGATGACCAGTAACGGACAGAAGGAAAAGATTGGGGACGACACTCCTGCTGGGAGTGGGAGACCTATTGACCTGGATGTCACAGGAGACGAATACAACGCAGAAACTCATGACCAGAATCACGGAGTGAAGGACGTCGGCCAAACTAGTGACACACCAAAGAAACCAGATCGAAGTGGCTATTACCACGAAGACGACCTCCAGGTATGGAAGGATAGATGCTTGCGGAGGGACGAAGAGATGAAGGAGATGGCAAACAAATTGGCAGACCTGCAGTCGGTTGTCAATTTCATGATGCAAAATAACATCATGCAGCCGCCGTTCCCGTTGCAGGACACGCCGATTCCAGCGGCCGACGCCTAGAAGGGAGGGCAAAAAATAATCCCTATAGCCCCTCAGCATAACGGGAGCGAAAGACACTCTCATCGACTTTCCAGGGAGGTCGGACGAAGGGAGCCAAGAAGAGAAGAATCACAGAGGACGCATCACACAAAGAAAGCAGACCCCAAGGGACATCGGCATGTTCAGGGGCAGGTGCTGTGCTTCGACACAACTCATAGAGAGGGGTCAAAGAGGACTCACCACGAGGCTGAAAGTAGTGCACCAAAAAGAGTGAAAGCAGGAGATAGCCGAGCTCTTGGGAGGACAAAAGAGGACTTAAGAGATTACCTCAAAAGGAAGCAACAGAATGCCGAAGTCGAGGTAAATTCCCCAGATAAGCCGAGGACACCATTCTCGGTGGAATTGGACAGGTTTGAGGCACTGAAGAGATTCAGTATGCCGAGGTTTCAAATATACGATGGGAAGTTAGACCCCAACTTCCACGTCAGATTATATTTGAACTCAATGGCACTGTATAGTGGGAATGAGCCGTTGCTCTGCAAAGTGTTCCCCTCATCCTTCAGGGAGATTGCATCAGACTGGTTCCACAAACTACCGAAAGGAAGCGTGAAGACATGGGAAGGCCTGGCCGAGATGTTCGTGGCCAGGTTCGTGACAAACAAGCTGTAGCCATTAAGGGTGGACGCACTGATGGCTTTGAAGATCAGTAAGGATGAAGGCCTTAGGGCCTACGCAAAAAGGTACTATGAGGTATTCAACCGAATAGCATAATGTAATCAAGAAGTGGCGGTCGTGTCATTCAAGAACGGCCTGAAAGATGACTGTCCACTACGGAAGTCTTTGGCAAAAACTTTGCCAAAAAGCATGGAAGAGCTCATGGCGAGAATCGAGAAGTATGCCAGAGCCAAGGAAGATACATCGGGGACTAAGGAGGTAAAGCAAGAGAAAGGAAACGGCTCGCCAAAGCGAGGCCGAGGTAACAACGGATTGAACAAACATAAAACTGAACTAAGGGCTGCACAGGCAGTGACGATTGTGTTTCGGGCCCCAATCTACAAAGTCCTGGAACAAATTCGGAACCAACCCTATTTCAGGGCACCAGCAAGGGCACCAGGGAAATTCATGGGGAGGAACGTCGGTAGGCGCTGTGCCAACCACAATGAAGAGGGGCACACAACCCAGGGATACAGAGCCCTGAAAGCACACTTAAAAGACTTGGTAAGGCAAGGCCATCTGAGAGATCTGGTCGACGAGGCTAGAACAAGAGAAGAACAGGCAAGATTGCCTCAAGCACTAGCAGCTCCGCCTCCCCCAGTATAGCAACCTCAGGCAAGAGTACCTCGGGTAGTCAATATGATTCACTCAAAGATCAACGAGAACGAAATCAGAGGGGAGACCCAGAAGGTAAAACACCTACAACATGTCTATCAAGTCGGGGAGAAAAGACATCGGGCAGAAGGATGCCAGGAACCAATGATAACCTTTACTGAAGCCGACCTAGAGATGGTCCAGCATCCGCATAATGATGCCTTGGTAGTATCCCTCCAGGTTGGGGAGTGCCAAGTGAAACGTATCCTGATTGACCAAGGCAGCTCTTGTGACATCATGTACGTTCGATGTTACAAGGAGCTCGGCCTTCACCCAGACGACATGGAACAATCCAATGGCCCAATGGTTGGGTTCAATGGAACGCCGACATGGCCACTGGGAGCAGTAAACTTGGAGGTGCAGGCTGGCACTAGGAAGATCAAGACAGAATTCACCATCATTGACACACCCTCCCCTCACAACATCATCTTGGGAAGGCCATGGTTGCATGTAATGGGGGCAGTTCCCTCAACATTGCATCAACTATTGCGATTCCCAACAGAACATGGGATAGAGGAAGTCAGGGACGATCAACTGCAGGCGAAGAATTGCTCTATGGCAGCAATGAAATCAACCTGCAGCATACGAGAGCCAAAAAAGGCAGAAATTGAAGATGAGGACGTAGAAGTCCTAGAAGACATCGGCAAAGAGCCAGCCGAGAAGAGCGAAGAGGCACTGAAGAAAATCCTCATCCAGGATGGAGATGAAGAATGCTTCTTTCTTCTCAGCTCGGGCTTAGCCGAAGAAGAGGAAAAAGAGTTGGAGGCTTTTCTGCGAGCAAATATTGAGGTGTTTGCTTGGACACCTTACGAAATGCCTGGCATCGACCCTGAGGTCATTTGCCACAAACTGAATGTTGACAGGTCGGCCAAACCTATAATTCAACGAGCCAGAAGACCGACATTGACACACGTCGAAGCAGTAGAAGAAGAAGTAGACAGACTTCTAGAGGCTAGGGCCATCAGAGAAGTTCACTCCCTGACATGGCTGTCCAATACACTGGTGGTAAAGAAGAAGAACGGTAAATGGAGGGTCTGTGTAGACTTTACCAGTTTAAACAAGGCCTGTCCCAAAGACAGCTTCCTTCTACCCAAAATTGACCAGCTAGTGGATGCCACTTCAGGGCATGGAAGGATGGGCTTCCTCGATGCCTACAGGGGATATCACCAGATAGCTATGGACCCAGCAGATGAAGAGAAGACTGCATTTATCACTCCTAAAGGGCTATATTGCTACAGAGTGATGCCCTTTGGATTGAAAAACGCAGGAGCCACCTACCAAAGATTGGTAACCAAGATGTTCAAGCACCTGATTGGCCGAACAGTAGAAGTCTACATTGATGACATGGTCGTTAAGTCCAAGGAGCCAGAGTGTCATGACCCGAATCCGCCCCTATGGGTTAAGGACATAACCGGCCAGTAATTCTGTGATTACCTACGGCCTCAGACCAAAACAAACATAACTCATCAGAGTAAAGGGGCCAAATGGAAGCAAAAATTTAAAACTTTGTCCATAGAGCCGTGCTTATATGCGCACCAAAACAAACCGTATTCATATACGTCAATAACCCACATCAAAAGTACAGAAGCATAAACTTCTTTACAAACAGGATCATCTAAAACTGAGTCAACCCATAACAGACTATATACAAATATACACAAAGTCCTCGCCAACAAGACAAAACGTAAATGCATAACGAAATGGCAAGGATGGGTCTCGTGCGTGAGACGCAAGGCTGACTCCCCAAAACTCGTTGTTGTTCATGGCAGACTTCACTGGGGCTGGGTTTGGACTTCTCTTGGCTCACCTACAAACACATGAATGAGAGTGAGCGATAGCCCAGTGAATAATATCAAATACAGAAGTTACATAACAATGTAGAACAACAAGTTCCAAACGGCCTCGGGCCCAATTAATATTTCTATTTAACAGATATATATAACTATACGAATTTCAAATCAAGTGACTTGTAGTTTCAACATTTTGGCCTTTGGCCCATTCGGATTTTCATTCATGTCAAAACGGCCTTCTGCCTATCCATTTATGTCAAAACGGCTTTTGGCTCATTCATTGATGTCAAAACGGCCTTTGGCCCATTCATTTATGTCAAAACGGCCTTTGGCCCATACATTCGTATCAAAACGGCCTTCGGCCCATACATTCGTATCAAAACAACCTTAGGTCCATTCATTTGTATCAAAACGACCTTAGGTCCATTCATTCGTATCAAAACGACCTTAGGTCCATTCATTCATTCATGTCAATTTTTGTCCACAATCCCAATTAGCAACTCATAAAGCTTAGGAGGGAATAAGCAATTGGACATTCATAAACGTTCAAATATCGATATTACTCACAGTGATCGGCTTGCGGATTTGCCTTGGAGCTTGACCTTACACATTTCATGAACACAAAAGGGTCACTAACAGTTCAATCCGTTCTTTTTATTCACATATTCCTCTTTAGGCTTTATTCTTATCTCATTAATTCATTCACAATGCTTAACATATGCCTAAGAGTGCTTACAAGTGAAAGAGAACGGAAAAGTAACTCGAATGCAAAAAGCAATTTGACAGGGTCCCCGCCGAAGCGTAAACTTCTCGCTCGAGCGGACCCTTAAACTTGCAAAAGAAATCTTGGATAGGTGAAATTTACGCCGATCGTCAAAATGGCGCTCGGCGTGAACTTCCTTCGGCCGGACTCTATGTCTGCAAAAAGTACTGGATGCATCATTTTTACGCTCGAGCGCGAGATAGGATGCTCGAGCAGAAGTTCATCCTCCATGATCCCCGCTCGAGCGGACACCATGCCTGCAAGAACAAAATACTGGGAGCTCGAAATCCTCGCTCGAGCGGACATTCCTCCGCTCGAGCAGACATCAAAATTCTGGGTTTCCCAGATTATGTTCTTGAGCTCCAATTCAACTTCCCAGCCACAATACTTGCATGCAATGGCTTAAATCTCAATATAATCATACCAACATGGCACCAATGCAAGATTATAAGATTATGGAGCTCAATTCCTTGATTTATCTACATGCATGACCCAAAATATGTTGAATCATCACCAACATACTCAAATTCAAACATGCAAAGCTTACTCTTTCATGATTTACTCTTGCATGCAAGAAATACACATTATTCACAACTTATTTAATGAAGAGATGGTCATACACATGGATTTCATTCAACTTCAACATAGGTTACACAAATTAAGCTCAAACATGAAAATCTATAGGAATTCCTTACATGCATGCTTCTATAATCTTGAAATCCAACATATACAACTTAATTCCATCACATTCAAACTAATTCATGCTCTTGACCATCTATTAAACTTGAATTCACAAAATGATGACTATAAATGCATGAATCACTCACCAAGGAGCTTTAATCTTTCCAATAGTAGCAATATTAGAGCTTAATCTCCAAAAGGTCTAGGTCTTGAACTACAAATGCACAATTTTCCCCCTTTTCTCTCGCTATGGCCGGCCCCTCTCTCTCTCTATAGTATTCTCAGATTTTTTGAGCTCAAATGAGCTAAGGGGAGTGTAATGCTATAACACAACAAGGCCCACTAATAAAATATTTTAATATAAAATATTTGGGCCCTTAATTCATCAATTTAATCAGTTTAAATTGACCAAAAAGAAATTTTCAATTAAATTTCACCGTCGGCTCTAAAGATTATGCCAATCACAATGGCGTAATCAATTTTGGGTTCTGTGGCCGATAAGGCCCTCAATTTAATTTCCAAAGCATATTATTCAAACAGATATTCCTATGGTGAGCAGATAGAGTTCCAAAATCACATATATCTATATAATGGCACACAAAATCATATCAAGACATATAATCACATACGTATTAGGGACCAATACCGAACAGGGGTATCACACAGAGGGTTATCTCGCCGATCTAAAAGCAGTCTTTGAAATCCTTAAAACATATCGACTCCGACTCAATGCATCAAAGTGTGCATTTGGAGTTGGATCTAGTAAGTTTCTAGGATACCTGGTGACCAGGAGGGGCATGGAGGCCATCCCAGATCAGATCAAGGCCATCCTAGAGCTGAAGAGCCCGACATCGGCAAAACAGGTGCAGATGCTAATTGGAAGGGCCGCAGCCCTGAACAGGTTTATAAGCAGAAGCTCAGACAAGTGCAAACCTTTCTTCAAATTAGTGAAGAAAGCCACAGATTTTCTTTGAACAGAGGAGTGCGAAGAAGCATTAGCCAATCTGAAGAAGTACCTGACCACACCGCCAGTACTTTCAAATCCAGAACCTGGAAGGAGTTGTTCCTGTACTTAGCAGTTTCAGAACATGCGATTAGTGCAGTACTAATCTGAGAAGAAAAAGTGGAGAAAAAGGCTGTTTACTATGTAAGCAAAACCCTAGCCGACGCAGAAACAAGGTATCTACCCTTAGAGAAATTGGCACTGGCTCTAGTAATGGCTTCAAAGAAGTTGAACCATTACTTCCAGGCCCATAAAATTGTGGTACTGACAGAGCATCCATTAAAGTCCCTATTGCAGCAGGGAGACTTAACAGGACGAATAGCCAGATTGGCAGTCGCCCTAGGCCAGTATGATCTGAAATACAAGCCTAGAACTGCAATCAAAGGCTAGGTTTTGGCTGACTTCGTGGCCGAGTTCATGCCAGAGTCCATCCAACATCAGGCTCCGTTGAGCCAAGACATACAATGTCCAAACAAGCAAGCAGAAGCCCAGCCAAACGCTAAAGAACAAAGGAAAGAAGAGAAACCTAGACCCTGCAGCATTTACATCGGCGATTCCTTTCAACTATTCGTTGATGGGAGTTTAAACCGACAAGGAGCGGGGGCAGGAGTAGTACTGATATCTCCAGATGGAGAAATATTAGAACAGTTCATTTGATTGGGGTTCAAGGCCTCAAACAATGAGGCAGAATATGAAGCATTGATTGCAGGATTGAAGCTAGCAGCAGCAGTACAAGCAGATGAGGTAATAGTTTTTGTGATTCACAATTGATAGTTAACCAGACAGTGGGCGAGTTTGCAGCCCGAGATGAAAGAATGTCGGCCTACGCAAAGGAGGTCATCAGGCTGGCAGCCTTATTCCTGAACTGCAGATTGCTTCAAGTCAGCTGAGATGATAACAACCATGCCGATGCATTGGCCAACCTAGCTAGTGCAATACAACCAAGAAAAGCAAAGACAATAATGATTGAATACTTGTCGGGCCCGAGCATTGAACTAGTAATCACAGAACGTGAAGCAATGCGTGTAGACATGGGACCAAGCTGGATGGATGCAATTGTTGCATTCCTAAAAGAAGGAAAGCTGCCAGAAGACCAGAAGGAGGCACACAAGATCAGATTGAAGTCGGCAAGATTCAGTCTGACAGCAGAAAGACATCTCTACAGAAGGTCCTTTACTGGACCCCTCTTAAGGTGCATACACCCTCTGCAGGTTGAAGATTTTTTATATGAAATTCATGAAGGAATTTGTGGAAGCCACATTGGGGGCAGATCGCTAGCTCACAGGGCCATTACCTAGGGGTATTGGTGGCCCTACATGCAAAAAGATGCAGAAGCCTACGTAAAGAAGTGTGAACAATGCCAAAGGTTTGCACCTTTGATACACCAGCCAGCTGCTGACCTAAACCCTGTATCCAATCCTTGGCCATTTGGCCAATGGGGAATGGATCTCGTTGGGCAATTGCCCTAAGCAACTGGGCAAAGGAAGTACCTGTTGGTAACAACAGATTACTTCACAAAGTGGATAGAAGCAGAATCTCTTGCCAAGATCCGAGATGTGGATGTCAAGAACTTTATATGGAGAAACATCATCATCAGATTTGGGATTCCAAGAGCAATTGTTGCAGACAATGGGACACAATTTGACAGTAAGCTAATCAAAAACTTCTGTGCAAAGTTTAAGATCAAGAATTACTTTTCAACCCCAAGTTTTCCACAAAGCAATGGACAAGCAGAAGCATCCAACAAAGTAATTCTGGATGGGATAAAGAAGAGGCTGCAGGCAGCAAAAGGGAAGTGGGTAGACGAATTGCCCAATGTACTCTGGGCATATCGGACTACGCCGAGAAGATCAACAGGGGAATCACTCTTTGCCATGGCTTATGGCACAGAAGCAGTCATTCCATTGGAGGTCGACATCCTAGGGATCAGAACCTAAGGAGTTGAGAACGGGACTAATGATGTGCTCTTAGCCCAAGATCTGGATCTTCTAGAAGAAAGAAGAGAGAAAGCTGCAATACAGCTTGCAACATACCAACAACAGCTTGCTAGAGCTTATAATAAGAAGGTTAATCCAAGGGAATTTCAAGTCGGCGACCTAGTCCTGAGAAAAGTTGTCGGCAACAAGAAGGATCCTATGGAGGGCAAGCTTGGCCCAAACTGGGAAGGACCCTTCGGTATTGGGCAATGGGGCATATCGGCTTGAAGATAATGAGGGCAAAGCATTGCCAAGACCCTGGAACACTTGTAATTTGAAATTTTTCTATCATTAGATGTTGCTTATTTTTTGCCGATGTTATCAATAAAATCTTAACAGAATTCTCCACAACTTGTGAAACTATGCATAATAATGTTTTTCAATAATGAGAACCCAAGTGGAACTCAGGTTCACATTGGGGGCAGAGAGAAGACAGAAACACTTAACACTTGTTGAAATTTGTAGCAATTTACAAGTTGAAGTTAAATCGAAATTATTGTTTAACACTTGTTGAAATTTGTAGCAATTTACAAGTTGAAGTTAAACTGAACTGATGCTTAACACTTGTTGAAATTTGTAGCAATTTACAAGTTAAAGTTAAGCCGAGATAATTGTTTATCTCAACTTGTTGAAATTTGTAGCAATTTAAGTTAAACCGAAATTATTGTTTAACACTTGTTGAAATTTGTAGCAATTTACAAGTTAAAGTTAAACTGAAGTGATGCTTAACACTTGTTGAAATTTGTAGCAATTTACAAGTTGAAGTTAAGCCGAGATAATTGTTTATCTCAACTTGTTGAAATTTGTAGCAATTTACAAGTTGAAGTTAAACCGAAATTATTGTTTAACACTTGTTGAAATTTGTAGCAATTTACAAGTTGAAGTTAAACTGAAGTGATGTTTAACACTTGTTGAAATTTGTAGCAATTTACAAGTTAAAGTTAAGCCAAGATAATTGTTTATCTTCACTTGTTGAAATTTGTAGCAATTTACAAGTTGAAGTTAAAACCGAAATTATTGTTTAACACTTGTTGAAATTTGTAGCAATTTACAAGTTGAAGTTAAACCGAGATCATTGATTAACCGAGGTAATTCACCCCAAGAAGGTTGCACAAAGAAGGAAGAGTATATTAAAAGACTTGCAAAATATTCTAAGTATAGAATCATGCAGAAACAGTCAAGAAAAGACAAAGGTACAAGCATTCAAGAGAAGGAAAGTTGAATTAGATATTCAAAGAACAAAGAGGCACGTCGGCCATTTGCAGAGCTTACATTGTCTGAAAAACAAAAAGTACAAGAGTACAAAAGACAAAAGAAGAAAAACATGAAAATTAAGGTTCCTCAGCATCAGCAGTAACTTGTGGTAAGACCTCGGAAGGCTGTTGAGAAGCCACCTCGGCCGCCTTTTCCGCCGCAAGCTCGGCATCGATTTCTGCCAGAGTTTCATCAATACTCTTCTCGGGTAGAGGAATATCGGATGATACCTGCTCAAGGGAAGCTTCCTTGGGAACCTCTTCAACCTCCTCATCTTGAGTCAAGTCAAGGACTTGCTCATTTTGAAGAGGGGACTTGGCCCCAGTAGCCTCCTTGGATTTCTTCACCAAGGCCTCATCCTCATTTTGATCCTCAGATTCAGAATCATCATCAGATTGGGCTGGAGGTGGCGGCGAAGGGAATGGAAGAGGAATGGCGTCGGCACTCCGAAGAGGCGAGTCCTCGGGGACATTGAGCTTTTTAAGAACAGACATCCAACCAAGGGAGAAACCCCTGTTACATGCTTGCTTCACTTGTTGCTCATAGGCCTCCGTGACATCGGCCATGCCCTGAGCATACGCCTTCTCATCAGCGTCCTTGATTTCGGCCACTTTGGTGGCCAAAGCATCTTGAAGTTCCTTCTGGGCCTGGGCCACTTTTTCATCGGCCTCCTTCAGCTGAGCTTGAAGGACTTTATTTATCGCCTCAGCAGTGCTGACCTTTTATTCGGCGGCATCCTTCTTTTTAATGGCAACCTCGGCCTGATCCTCTACCATCTTCATCTTTGATTGCAGGCTCTTATTGGTTTTTTGAAGTGTGGCGACTTCCCTCTTCTTCTCAGCTAACTTCTCGCGGTTCTCAAAAGATTGCATCGAGAAAGAGTGGGCATGCTGGATGGCCTGGAAGAAAACAAAAGTATTAGAAAAATATTCTAAGTGTGAAATAAAGAGAAATAAAGAAAAAGTACCAGACAAAAAACACTTACTTGAATAGAGTGTTGAAGCATCAAAGCATAGTTTTCGTATTCACTAAACCCGGCGTTTCTCTCCAGATCACATGGAAGAAGCAGTGCAGTACTGAGGGCAACGCCGACATTGATATCGTCGACGTTGTCACTAGCCATAACAGGCTTATCTTCTAGGGTAATCTCCTGGACCCAGAGGGCATCAGGTTTTTTAGACCCCGAGGTCGTTCCAGAGGATGACCTCGGCCTTTTTGACTTGGTAGATTCAGAGGGAAGGGTTTCAGTGGACCTCTTCGTAGGGACAGAGGCAGTCTTTTCACTTGGAGCCAGCTTGGAAATTGGCAAAGTGTCTTCAGTCTCAACCTGAGTCACTTTGGCCTTTGGTTGAGCCTTTTTAACTCTTTTTGGCTTGGGTGGAAGCTGGGTCTGTGTTGGTAGAGTATCAACATCAGTTGGGATATTGGCTAAGAGATCTTTGGCCACAGGTTTTGCGAGACCCATTTCGACTGCAAGAACAAGACGTCGGCGACATTTGCGTTGAGATGGTGGGATTAGGTAATAAGCCGAAGTAGACGGCTGTTCTGCTGGATCGGTTGTTGATCCTTGGTCTGTCCGAGATGTTGATGTGGCTTGTGGAGTTGTGGCAAAGCGAGGAGATAAGCTCTTCTTTTTTCTCTTGGGAACGTCGGGAAGAGTTGATTTGTGTGTCGGAATGAAGTTAAGAAGCAGAGACGCCTTCCGTTTTTGGACTGGCAAGTCCAAAAGTTTCTTCAAATCCTTGCTAAGAATGAAGGATTGGCGAAAGTTCTTTGGTGACTGACAGAGAGCTGCAAGGGAAAACAAACATTAGAAACAGGTAAAGTATTAAAGACTTGAAAAAGAAACAACCAAGTATTAACACTGGGCTCTTACCCTTGCCCTCTAAAATTGATCGGAGAAGAGGGAAGAGATAGAGATCCTCATCTGGAGCAAACTCCCAATTTCCTGAGATAATGAAGTAATCGTTTCCAGCCCCCTTGTTGGAGTCTGGGAGGTTGGCTATGATTTTGAACTCTGTGAATCTCGGCTTAAGATAATAAATGTAGCATTTTTCTTTCAAGTTAAGGCTGCACATGGTATAGCAGTATTGAACGTCGGCTAAGGTGATCCTATCGTTTTCCTGTTTAGCTAAGGCTATGATACCGTTGATCACTCGATAAGAATTGATAGGAAGTTGCATGGGGTTCAACTTATAATAATGGAGAATCTCGCGAAACAGGGTGTTAAGTGGAAACCAAAGTCCAAACTCAATAAAGGCAACTACAGGGAAGGGCATGGAGTCGTCAGTAGGCATGATGAAGTCATCATCCCCAGCCAACCTCAGATGGACGTCGGCTGGGATTTCAAACTCCTGTCTAAAGAATTCTAGTTTGGTTGGGGTGTTTACCCTATGCCTCCACATACCCATAACGTCGGCCTAAATTATAAGGACTGGTTTCAGAAGAGAGATGATCTAAAAAAGGTTTTGTGAACCTCAGCTAAGACCTAGGTGTATATTGATGCAAGAATTTGTGAAAATTGTTTTAGTTTTGACGGGTTCTACAGTCAAATCCCAAACCTAAATCTATGAAGACGAAAATTGAAGGCACAAATCTGGAAAACAGAAAAGCAAGAATGAAGTTTTAGAATCAAGAACAGAGGTGGGGCTATCAAAAGCATAGAAAATATAAGGAGTATAAGGTCAAGAACAGTGACAAAAGCGCAAGAAAGTGGTGAAACAGTGCGTGTGTTCAAGATTTGGGCAAAAGCAGAATCATGGAATAAATACATTCAGATATATGGTTCGCAAGGTAAATGTTTGAACAAAACAGTAATAACAACAAGTAAATCAAAAGAATTGAAAAACGAAAGGAACAGTTGCTTACTAGAAAAAATGGAGCCGGTATGAAGATTGCCGAAGTCAGACGACAGTTACAGATGTAACAAAACAACGAAAGCTTCACAGGAAGGGAAAAAGGAAGGCAGTTACAGAGCTTGGTAAACTGGAATAATGGCATATTCAAAAGCTAGAGAGAGAGAAAAATCAAGTGAATCGAATGCAAAGTAAAGAGACGAAAGAATGGAAAAACAAGTTTTGTCAAAATATTTTTGAAACGGCGGCAAAAGAAGGCATTAAATGCGCCTGGAGCAACGCATATGTCAGACGACGCACGCAGAGAAGACGGTTTTCAGGCGCGTCAGAAACACGATCTAATAAGGATCAAACGCGTAAGTGAAACTGTTAAAAAGCGATGCTTGACAGCTCACACGCATAAAGAAGTTCATAAGGGAGCTCTTGGAGTTCTTGATCTTTTAGAAGACATGTCGGCCTATGATGATGATCTCGGCTAAGATAGTTTAAGTCGACGTACTAGAAGGAAATACCGATGTAGGTTTCATCACCTCAGAATGCCGAGGTAATAGAACCTAGGGGGCAATTGTGGGAAATATTTTTTGAGTACCGACACGTGACAAGGTGACGCCGACGTGTCAGCCGAGGTGCCACGTGTCCTGGTTGTTATGCCGAGGTTATCTCAGTGTTTCCGAGGTGACCTCTAAGGATATCGGAATCCGAGATTAGCAGATAAGGGACAAGAGTCCTAAAATGAAGAAAGACTTCAAGATGGATAAGGATAGTAT